>CM022298.1:721551621-722151621 GCA_011799875.1 Thinopyrum elongatum | reverse complement strand
TGCCAATATTATACAACTTTCACATACTTTTGGCAACATTTTATATTATTTTTTGGGACTAACATATTGATCCAGTGCCCAGTGCCAGTTCATGTTTGTTGCATGTTTTTTGTTTTGCAGAATATTCATATCAAACAAAGTCCAAACATGATAAAAATTTACGAAGAATTATTTTGGATTATATGTGATTTTTCAGAGGTGGAATCAACGCAAACGGAGGCCCACGGCCTCCACTGACCACCAGGGCGCGCCGCCCCCTGGTGCGCGGTGGTGCCTAGTGGGCACAGGTTCTTCTTCGGGCTCAAGGAAGCTTATATCCGAAAAAAAATCATGTTAAAATCTCAGCGCAATCGGAGTTACGGATCTCCAGATATTTAAGAAATGGTGAAAGGTCAGAATCTGCACTACAAAAAAAAGACACATCCGTGACATTTTGGGCCTATTTTTTTTCTGTCATGCTTATGACACTTCTATGACGATAATTGTGACAAAACCCGGTATCATCATAGATGTGGTGGGCTCCTACTTCTATGACAAAAAATCATGACAGAAAATGGGCTTTTCGTCCTAGGCGGGCCGGAGACGCAGCTGCATGACATTCTTTGGGCTGTCCATGACGGGAAAAGCCGTGGTAGAAGCGAGGGCTAGGAAAATATCGGGGAGTTCCTGGTTACGGTGGGTGGTCGGGGCCGAGCGATGCACGGAGGGATTGCGCGTTTCTCTCGTACACGTACGCGCGTGGGTGCGAGGCGTTGGGCTCTAACTGAACCCGAGCGAGGCGTTCGCCTACTGAACCCGAGCGATTGCACTGCAGGCTACGCGTTGCTGAACCCGAGCGATCTATCGATCTAGCTGTTAACTGAACCCAATCGAGCGATTCCTTCGCTACTGCTGCTAACTGAAGCTGATCGAACCTACTGCCTCTTGATGAACAGTGAGCGTTGTTGGGGTTGGATGAACAGTTCCCGGTGGGGGTTGGATGAACAGGACCCCGTGGTAGTAGAGGCCGTTGCCGCTGGATGAACAGGACCCCGGTCGAGCCGGTTGGGGGTGGATGAACAGGACCCCATGGAGGGCTGGTTGAACAATAGCCGGTGGAGGGCTGGATGAACAGTAGCCTGTGGAGGGGTGGTTGAGCAGTAGCCGGTGGAGGCTGGATGAACAGGAGCCCGAGGATGAACAGGAGCTGGTGGAGGCAGGAGGGAGACGCCGTGGATGAACAGTCGCAGGTGGAGGCTGGAGGAGGTCGACGATGGATGAACAGTAGCCGTGGAGGCTGGAGCAAGGCAGTAGACGGTGGATGAACAGTAGCCCGTGGAGTCCCGTTTTGCGGTACGCCACACCCCTCCAGATGAACAGGACCCCCGTTTCGACCGTAGGAGGTCGAAGAGAAGTCCGTTTCCTCCGTTTTGCGGTACGACACACCCCTCCCGATCAATAGGACCCCGTTTCGACCGTAGGAGGTCGAAGAGAAGTCCGTTTCCTCCGTTTTGCGGTACGCCAGACCCCTCCCGGTGAACAGGATCCCGTTTCGACCATAGGCGGTCGAACAGAAGGCCGTTTCCTCTGTTCTACGGTACGCCATGCCTCGTTTCAGCTGTTCCGTCCAAGCCGGTTGGCTCCTGATGAACACGACGCATTCCGTTGCCTCTCGATGAACACGATGACGCAGTTTCTCCGTTCCGACCCAGTCGGTTGGCTGCCGATGAACAGGACGCCGTCGCTGCTCTCCGCTGCCTCTCCATGTACACGAGCCCTGGCTGTACATATGCGCGAGTAGGCGTTTGAGACCCCGCCCGTATGTACGTACGTGGCCATATTTACTTTCTTGCACCCTGCCTGTACGTATGTGTACACGATATTGACGGGACTGCGTGACATGCTACGTCCGCGCCTCTACTACGACACGTGCCCTTCCTTACTTGGCCACGGTTCATCGCTGCAGCCTGCAGACAGACCGATCGACCAGTATGTACGTACACGTTCGCGACCAGACAGACAACCCTACGTACGGTTCGACCGGGTGGGTCCCAGCTGTCAGGGAGGTAAGGAGGCACTCCCTTGTGTGTGAAGATATAGCTGGTGGGTCCCAGCTATCAGCAGGAGAATCATATTTTTTGCCCGTAATATGGACGCACTTCCTTGCGTGTGAAGATGTAGCTGGTGGGTCCCAGCAGTCAGGGGGGGAACTTTTTTTCATGAAATACGATGGCCCGTCTGGTGGGTCCCTGCTGTCAGGTGGAGGAATCATTATTTTGCGCGTAATAAGGAGGCACTTCCTTCCTGCGGCCGTGGACCCAGCTGTCAGCCTCTCCACGTACAGTACTCTTCCGATGGAAGTCGTTCCTTGACCACATTGACCACGCCACGCCGAGAGCACCAAGGCGGTGGACGACGGTGAGGCCTAGGAAGGGGACAACGCAGAGCCGGGGAAGAAGCGGCAGTGGATGCCCACGCGGAGAGGAGTACGAGGGTTGACTGGTTCGGCTGCGGTGTGAGGCCGCCGTCGCCGCAGAATAACAGGGGTTGTGGGTGAGTAGAGGGATGGCCTGGCCAGAGGTTGGAGTAGGGTGGGGCGGTCAGGCCTGCGCGGCAGCAGAGCCGGCCGCGGGAGGCAGGAGCAGGTGGCACGACCGGCGCTGGTTTGGGCGGCTGGAGCAAGAAGACCTGAGGTTGAAGAAGCACTACGGCCGTATGGACATCATACGGCCACTGGAGCTAGAATCGTTCATATTGACTAAGTTGATAAAGCCCTCCGTCCGCGTCAGTAGGCCCACAGCCTCCAACTATGGTGAGTCCCAGATAGCAGGGGGAGTATTCATTTTTGTGTGTGTTGACCACGCCGCGCCGAGCACATCCAAGGTGGTGGATGACGGCGAGGCCCCGGACAGCAACGAGCCGGAGATGAGAAGACGCGGGAGTGGAGTCGCAGACGGAGAGGTGTATGGGGGTTAACTGGTTCTGGTGCGGCATGGTTCGACAGTCGGTGGAGAAGAACAGGAGGTGTGGAGGGGTGGAGGGATGGCCTAGCCGGTGGTGGGGTAGCGCTTCACAGCGAAGCATGCTAAGCAGAGCTTCTAGTAGTAGGAGGCGGGAGCAGGTGATCCCGGCGGCGCTGGAGGAAGAAGACGAGAGATTGAAGATGGATGCCAGTCCTTGGATGTAAATCCAACGGCTATCGATGTCAGAATCATTTGTTGACTAAGTTGACAACGACTTGCGTTGGCTTCGACCTATTGGCCCACATTTCAGCCTCAAAGAAAGTGGCACATATTCAACCCATTTTTTCAGAATTTACAGTCCATTTGATCTTTTTTTTGAGAATTACAGTCCATTTGCTCGGCTGGGTGAACAAATAATGTAGCATCCATGCGGCCCATTTTTTTAAAAACTACAGCCCATTTTCACTTTCTCGAAATACATGAATTTGCTGGGCTGGCTGAACAAATAATGTAGCGTCCATGCGGCCCATTTATTTTTTCCTAAAAAAATACAGCCCATTTGCACTTTCTCGAAATACATGATTTTGCTGGGCTGGTTCTAATTATAATGTTGGGTTGGGCGTAGCAATGTTATTAAAAAATAAATAGGGGCTGAGCATTTTGTTATAAATATATTTAAATAATAAGTGCTTTATTATTACATTGGTCCTTAAATCTTACCAAGCTTTTGTACACAATCACAAGGATTTTCGTTGCCTTAATGTAATAAAATCCAGGATTTTATTGTTAAAAAATTATTTTTATAAGTTAATAAGACGTGGAATATTGTTTTCTTATCTATGTAAGTATCTGTTAAATATATGATGACAATAACAATAATATATAATAACATATAAAATAATATAAAATATAAAATATAGTTAGAAGGGAAACATAAGTTGGACCTCGCATTCCTATTCTTATATAGAAAAATAGAACAGACCTCTGCGTTTTCTTCAAAAAAATACATAAGTTGGGCTGCGTATGTTTCAGGAAAAATAAAACCTAAGATGGGAGGTCCATAGGCCGGTCGATACATGACGGCCCTCAAGAAAATACAAACCGGCATGTCGTGGGCTGCGCATGTTAAAAAAGAAAGCCTAGACGGGGCAGCCCACAACCCAGCTGATACTTGCTGGCGCACTGATAATAAAGGATACCTGCCAGCTCCCCGGCTTCGTTGTAAATTTATCTCCTTTAGTAACTACGTTGAATCACCTAAAAAAAAATGTAACTATGTTGACAAACCCGTGGGCCCCAACGTCAGTATAGCATTAGGAGGAAGTATTTTTTCAATGAGGCACTTGCTTGCGTACGGCCATAGACCTGGTGGGTCCCGACTGTCCGCCTCTCCATGTACAGTCCTCTCCAGATTCCTCTCGTTTGTTCATCATGTTCACAACGGTAGACAGCAGCGCCGCGGCGAGCGCACAAAGGCGGAGGACGAGAACGAACCACCGGAGCCGGGGAAGGCATGCTACAGTAATGGTAGATGATGTGCCTTATTTCTACCGAAACTACTGAACTAGCCCAGTGGCCAAGTGACACTACCCGACCGCTGTTCCTCCCGGGTTTGATTCCACCTGATGCAATGAAAATATCTCCAAATTTTTTGCCTCTGCCATTATTGACATGTGGGTCCCCATTGTCATCTATGCACACCACGTCCAACACTTGCCAAAAATTCGTCCCTCGTTTTCTCTGTTTTTCGCACACTCGACATTGTGTGGGCATTTTGAAAATAGCATATCTTTTTGACTGTGCATCATATGAAGATGTGCTATGCATGAATGTTGATCAACATGATGTTAACTGGCTGGTAGTTCCATTTTCGACCATGAATAAAACTTCCAACATGATGTTATCCCTGTTTGAAAAGGGCGTGTTAATATAAATGCTCTGCCTCTGAACTTTGCAGTTTCTTATCTAAGAATCACATTGTCTGCACTTTTATATGAAACTACATTTTTTTAAGTGCTAAAAATAGATCTCTAGAATTCATAAAATACTTCATATGCTCAATACTGCAAATCTGAAATTCAAAAGACATTCATATCTGAAAGTACTCTCAAAATACACAAACAAAACACAATCCACAACCTGCAAATACTGACAACCCTAAGCTCCTCCTGACAATTCACAACCTGCCCGACTATTGGGTTGGCGGGCAGTCCCCTCCTATTCCTCGGCGGCAGACAGCCGCCCCGTGAGACGATGTGAACGGCAAGGGAGAGGATGGCGGGGAAGCATCGTCGGGCCAACTGCTTTTCTCCTCTTGCAGTTGGGTTCGGTCGACGAAGACTCCACCGGCTCGCTCTGGCACAGCACCCTCACAAACGGCACCCTGTAGATGCTCGATCCTTCAATCTCTGGTGGATGCTCCATCTTGGATCGATACTCCCACCACCGCTGCCTCACGATCGGATTCGGTGAATCTATTTGCTCCATGGCCCAGAGGAGCAGCTCTATGTACTCTCGCGCGACTCCCTTTGGGAGTATCGCCGCCTTTTCGCTCTGTTGCAGATATTTGGCCATGGATGTCGCCGTTGCCGCCGTTGCCGCTAGTTTGTCCTTGTTGTCAAACCAAGACTGTATCTCCAACATCCTAGCTAGCTTCACAGGGTCGCCGTCTGCGATCCTCACGTATCGGTTGTACTCCTCCATCGATCTACTTCTCCACAACACCTTCACTCGCCGGTGGTGGTTTTTGAATGGAAGAGGAGAGGAGCGGCGCTGGTTTTGGATTAGAACGGGAGAGGAGCGGTGCTGGTTTTGGATTGGAACAGGAGAGGAGGGGCGGTAGTTTTGAAATGGAACAGGAGAGGAGCGGCGCTGGATTTAGATTGGAACAGGAGAGGAGCGGCGGTGGTTTAAGAGGAGAGGAGCGGCGCTGGTCTTGGAAGTATTTTTTTGTTTTGCGTATTTTGGGTCAAAGTTTGACCATGTACTGTATTTAACAAGCAATATGTGAATGCATGTCAACAAAAATTGTATCGTTTGGTTCGTATCTGAATGTACTTTCAAAATATATTATTTTTGCAACGTATAACGTATATTTTATTTGTGAAAATCATGGTCAATTATGACCTAGAATAAAAGGGAGACTAGTTAATGTGGGGTCGCTTTCTTAATTGAAGGGTAAATTGATTTTGATTTTGATCCAGTCACAGCGCGCCGGCCCTCTCGTCCAATACTAAATCGCTGCCGCACGCTCCTCTCCCTCTTCTCCATTGCAAAACCACCTCCTCTCCTCTCCATCATCTCCATTCCAAAACCAGCGTCTGGCCTCTCCCTCTTCTCCATTGCAAAACTACCCCCTCTCCTCTCCATCTTCTCCATTGCAAAACCACCGTCTCGCCTCTCCGTCTTCTCCATTGCATGACCACCGTCTCGCCTCTCCCTCTTCTCCATTGCAAAACCACCCCCTCGAGGCAAAAGTCAGGCGGAGGTGGTGGGCGTACAGGTCGAAGGTCTAGCATCCAGAGGATAACGAATCGATCGAGTACGGTGTGCCGTTCGTGAGGGTGCAGAGCCAGCTGGAGCCACAGGAGTATTCGTTCTCCCACCGCAAGAGGAGGCCGGATGGTGCGACGTCGCTTCCCCGCCATTCTCCATGGTTCCCTCGACGCTCGCCTCGTTTCAACGGCGGCAGTAGGGTTTAAGGTAAGCTTCGCACTAACCTAATCTTCCATCTGCTCTTGCTTACAATCAGTGTGACGGCTAATGAAAATCATGCTTACAATCAGTCTCCGAGTACTACGCCAATCACCCTGAAATAGCTCTGGACCGAAAACAAAGTTGTGACACTGTGTACAAATAAAGAAAAATAGATTGGTGCTTCTTTCAGAAAAGAGTACTCCCTAGAAAAGTGCCAATATAAGCTACTAGTATTTGGTTAGAGGATTTGCTGCCGAGAAAGATCCGTCCACAGAGAGCGCCTCACATTCCACTGGTGGTGGTGGATGCCAATGCTTAGATGGAGCATGGTTGGTGTCGGTAATTTTTACTTGGCACACCTCGCACTCTGCATATATGCCGGTTCCATCCGTACATTTGTGCAGTTCCACCAAAGTGCAGCTGAATAACCCTGTTTGCACAGATAATGAAAAAACATGATTACATTATAGTGGCACTAGTTGATGAAACATACACTAATAAATAGAAGAAAATATTGCGATAGTATCATAGTATGCCATGCTGCGAGGGCGAGATGGGCCCTGCGACGCCTCATACGGTAGGCCTCATTCTGGAAATCGACCCAATTCTCCCCGATACACCTTCTGCCAGTGATGAACATCAGTGTACAATGGTAGTACAAGGAGGGGCCTTGAGACATTCCAATTTCTATTTTTGTGCAGATCAACTAAAATTAAGCACCCCAGTTTGCAGAAACACTTAAACATTAACAATGTGACTAGTCGATGAAACATATACTAACAAAGAGAAGCACTTTCTTTATCTACATTGGAAATAAAATGATAGAGAGGACACTCGCTCTATTTTAACTGTATTATTACTTCATTTTATCAGTGGCACTAGGGTCGAGCAGGTGGCAAGCGAGGTGTACCGTGCGTCGCAAGGATGGAGGCCGGGGTGCTTAGACTGGGATGCTGAAGCTGGCTCTTTCAGTCCCTATCTTCCCCCTGATGTTTCTGTGGTAGCATTTGGGTTGTAATCCAAAATTGGTCGAGCTGGTGCTGCGTCCCCCTACCTGCCTAGCTTATGTGGCGAACTTGTCTCCTGCTAGTACTCAGTCCGTTCTAGTAGTAGTTGCATAACTGCCCGTTTTCACTGAGATGTTGTCGGATAATGGTTCTCTATGGTTGGGTTTCTTTAATGAAATCAGAGGAAACCCCCTCTTTTGATATATAAAAAAAATCAGTGGCACTAGCGGTGCCAAAACATTGCCTCAAATTAATAGTGCCACTAGATTAAGGTGCAAAATAATAACATTACTGCTTTATCATGGCAGTGCCAAAACAGTAGCACAAGAGCAGACTCAACATGCAGGATCTTTGGCAAACGGTCGGACCAAAAAGGAACATACCTCATGATGGGAACCATATCTGCAGTCAACGCCATCGTAGAAGGGATGACACCAGTCGCCAACATGGATGATTCAATTCATGGGACCTTTTTGTGCAGTTCACCTAAAATGAAGCAATGTCCCATGAGCTAGCAGCTTCTTCTTCATTAGTTGCAATAAAATTGAGCAACATCAAGGATGGTTGTGAAGCTCGTGGAATGTGAAGGAAATATGCCCTAGAGGCAATAATAAAGTTGTTATTTTATATTTCCTTATATCATGATAAATGTTTATTATCCATGCTAGAATTGTATTAATCGGAAACTTGATACATGTGTGGATACATAGACAAAACACAGTGTCCCTAGTAAGCCTCTACTAGACTAGCTCATTAGTCAAAGATGGTTAAGTTTCCTAACCATAGACATGTGTTGTCATTTGATGAACGGGATCACATCATTAGGAGAATGATGTGATGGACAAGACCCATCCGTTAGCTTAGCATATTGATCGTTCAGTTTTATTGCTATTGCTTTCTTCATGTCAAATACATATTCCTTCGACTATGAGATTATGCAACTCCCGGATACCGGAGGAATACCTTGTGTGCTATCAAACGCCACAACATAACTGGGTGATTATAAAGATGCTCTACAGGTATCTCCGAAGGTGTTTGTTGGGTTGGCATAGATCGAGATTAGGATTTCTCACTCCGAGTATCGGAGAGGTATCTCTGGGCCCTCTCGGTAATACACATCATAAGAAGCCTTGCAAGCAATGTGACTAATGAGTTAGTTGCGGGATGATGTATTACAGAGAGAGTAAAGAGACTTGCCGGTAACGAGATTGAACTAGGTATGAAGATACCGACGATCGAATCTCGGGCAAGTAACATACCGATGACAAAGGGAATAACGTATGTTGTCATTACGGTACGACCGATAAAGATCTTCGTATAATATGTGGGAACCAACATGAGCATCTAGGTTCCATTGTTGGTTATTGATCGGAGAGGTGTCTCGGTCATGTCTACATAGTTCTCGAACCCGTAGGGTCCGCACACTTAACGTTCGATGACGATTTTATATTGTATGAGTTATGTGATTTGGTGACCGAATGTTGTTCGAAGTCCCGGATGAGATCACGGACATGACGAGGAGTCTCGAAATGGTTGAGAGGTAAAGATTCATATATAGGACGATGATATTCGGACACCGGAAGTGTTCCGGAGGGTACCGGGTACATATCGGGTCACCGGAAGGGGTTCCGGGCACCCCCCGGCAAAGATATGGGCCTAATGGGCCAAGAGGGGAAACGCAGCAGCCAACAGGGGCTGCTGCACCCCCCATATGGGCCGGACCTTAGGAGGAAGGAAAGGGGAAGGAGAGAAGGAAGGGGAGGGATTCGGCCTCCCCCTTCCTTCCCTCCTCCCTCCTCTTTCCTTCCCCCTCCGGTGGATATGGAAAGGGGGGAGGCCGAATTGGGAGGCGCCCAAGTAGGATTCCTCCTACTTGGGGCGCCCCCTTGGCTGCCTCTCCTTCCCTCCAACCTATATATATGAGGGGGGGGGGGCACTGCTAGAACACACACCAACAATTGTTAGCCGTGTGCGGCGCCCCCCTCCACAGTTTACACCTTCGGTCATATCTTCGTAGGGCTTAGGCGAAGCCCTGCGCGGATCACTTCACCATCACCGTCACCACGCCGTCGTGCTGACGGAACTCTCCCTCGACACTTTGCTAGATCAAGAGTTTGAGGGACGTCATCGAGCTGAACGTGTGCAGAACTTGGAGGTGCCGTACGTTCGGTGCTTGATCGGTCGAAACAAGAAGAAGTTCGATTACATCAACCGTGTTGTCAAACGCTTCTGCTTTCGGTCTACGAGGGTACATGGACACACTCTCCCCCACTCGTTGCTATGCATCTCCTAGATAGATCTTGCATGAGCGTAGGAATTTTTTTGAAATTGCATGTTACGTTTCCCAACAGTGACATCCGAGCCAGGTCTATGCATAGATGATATGCACGAGTAGAACACAAAGAGTTGTGGGCAGTGATCGTCATACTGCTTACCACCAATGTCTTATTTTGATTCGGCGATATTGTTGGATGAAGCGGCCCGAACCAACCTTACATGACCACGTTCATGAGACTGGTTCCACCGACAGACATGCAACTAGTTTTGCATAAAGGTGGCTGGCGGGTGTCTGTTTCTCCAACTTTAGTTGAATCGAATTTGACTGCGGCCGGTCCTTGTTGAAGGTTAAAACAACAAACTTGATAAATCACCGTTGTGGTTTTGATGCGTAGGTAAGAACGGTTCTTCCTAGAAGCCCGTAGCAGCCACGTAAAACTTGCAACAACAAAGTATAGGACGTCTAACTTGTTTTTGCAGGGCATGTTGTGATGTGATATGGTCAAGACATGATGTGATATATGTTATTGTATGAGATGATCATGTTTTGTAAAAGTTATCGGCAACTGGCAGGAGCCTTTTGGTTGTCGCTTTATTGTATGAAATGCAAACACCATGTAATTGCTTTACTTTATCACTATGCGTTAGCGATAGTTGTAGAAGCAATAGAGGCGAGACGACCACGACGCTACGATGGAGATCAAGGTGTCAAGCTGGTGACGATCAAGATCATGATGGTGCTTTGGAGATGGAGATCAAAGGCACAAGATGATGATGGCCATATCATGTCACATATTTTGATTGCATGTGATGTTTATCTTTTATGCATCTTATTTTCCTTAGTACGGCAGTAGCATTATAAGATGATCCCTTACTAAAATTTCAAGGTATAAGTGTTCTCCCTGAGTATGCACCATTGCGACAGTTCGTCGTGCTGAGACACCACGTGATGATCGAGTGTGATAAGCTCTATGTTCACATACAACGGGTGCAAGACAGTTTTGCACATGCGGAATACTCGGGTTAAACTTGACGAGCCTAGCATGTATAGACATGGCCTCGGAACACTGGAGACCGAAAGGTCGAACGTGAATCATATAGTAGATATGATCAACATAGAGATGTTCACCATTGAAAACTACTCCATCTCATGTGATGATCGGACATGGTTTAGTTGATTTGGATCACATGATCATTTAGATGACTCGAGGGATGTCTATCTAAGTGGGAGTTCTTAAATAATAAGATTAATTGAACTTAATTTATCATGAACTTAGTCCTGATAGTATTTGCAAATTATGTTGTAGATCAATAGCTCGCGTTGTAGCTCCACTATTTTTTTGATATGTTCCTAGAGAAAACTAAGTTGAAAGATGATAGTAGCAATGATACGGACTGGGTCCGTGATCTGAGGATTATCCTCATTGCTGCACAGAAGAATTATGTCCTTGATGCACCGCTAGGTGACAGACCTGTTGCAGGAGTAGATGCAGACGTTATGAACGTTTGAAAAGCTCGGTATGATGACTACTTGATAGTTTAGTGCGCCATGCTTTACGGCTTAGAACCGGGACTTCAAAAACGTTTTGAACGCCACAGAGCATATAAGATGTTAAAAGAGTTGAAATTAGTATTTCAGACTCATGCCCGTGTCGAGAGGTATGAGACCTCTGACAAGTACTTTGCCTACAAGATGAAGGAGAATAGCTCAGCTAGTGAGCATGTGCATAGAATGTCTGGGTACTACAATCGCTTGAATCAAGTGGGAGTTAATCTTCCAGATAAGATAGTGATTGACAGAGTTCTCTAGTCACTATCACCAAGTTACTAGAACTTCTTGATGAACTATAATATGCAAGGGATGACGAAAACAATTCCCAAGCTCTTCGCGATGCTGAAATCGACGAAGGTAGAAATCAAGAAAGAGCATCAAGTGTTGATGGTTGACAAGACCACTAGTTTCAAGTAAAAGGGCAAGGGAAAGAAAGGGAACTTCAAGAAGAATGGCAAGCAAGTTGCCACTCCCGTGAAGAAGCCCAAAGCTAGACCCAAGCCTAAAACTAAGTGCTTCTACTGCAAAGGAAATGGTCACTGGAAGCGGAACTGCCCCAAATACTTGGCGGATAAGAAGGATGGCAATGTGAAGAAAGGTATATATGATATACATGTTATTGATGTGTAATTTACTAGTGTTCATAGCAACCCCTGGGTATTTGATACCGGTTCAGTTGCTGAGATTAGTAACTCGAAACAGAAGTTGCAGAATGAACAAAGACTAGTTAAGAGCGAAGTGACGATGTGTGTTGGAAGTGATTCCAAGGATGATACGATCACCATCGCACACTCCCTCTACCTTCGGGATTAGTGTTGAACCTAAAATAAATGTTATTTGGTGTTTGCGTTGAGCATAAATATGATTGGATCATGTTTATTGCAGTACAGTTATTCATTTAAGTCAAAGAATAATTGTTGTTCTGTTAACATGAATAAACCTTCTATGGTCATACACCTAATATGAATGGTTTATTGAATCTCGATCGTAGTGATACACATATTCATAATATTGATGCCAAAAGATGCAAAGTTGATAATGATAGTGCAACACATTTGTGGCACTGCCGTTTAGGTCATATTGGTGTAAAGCACATGAAGAAACTCCATGCGGATGGACTTTTGGAATCACTTGATTATGAATCATTTGATGCTTGCGAACCATGCCTCATGGGCAAGATGACTAAAACTCCGTTCTCCGGAACAATGGAGCGAGCCACTGACTTATTGGAAATAATACATACCGATGTATGCGGTCCGATGAGTGTTGAGGCTCGCAGCGGGTATCTTTTTTTCTGACCTTCACAGATGATTTGAGCAGATATGGGTATATCCACTTAATGAAACACAAGTCTGAAACATTTGAAAAGTTCAAAGAATTTCAGAGTGAAGTGGAGAATCATCGTAACAAGAAAATAAAGTTTCTACGATCTGATCGCGGAGGCGAATATTTGAGTTACGAGTTTGGCCTTCATTTAAAACAATGTGGAATAGTTTCACAACTCACGCCACCTGGAACACCACAGCGTAATGGTGTGTGCGAACGTCGTAACTGTACTTTATTAGATATGGTGCGGTCTATGATGTCTCTTATCGATTTACCACTATCGTTTTGGGGTTATGCATTACAGACAGCTGCATTCACATTAAATAGGGCATCGTCTAAATCCGTTGAGACGACACCGTATGAATAGTGGTTTGGCAAGAAACCTAAGCTGTCGTTTCTTAAAGTTTGGGGTTGCGATGCTTATGTGAAAAAGATTCAGCCTGTTAAGCTCGAACCCAAATCGGAGAAGTGCGTCTTCATAGGCTAACCAAAAGAAACTGTTGGGTACACCTTCTATCACAAGATCCGAAGGCAAGATATTTGTTGCTAAGAATGGATCCTTTCTAGAGAAGGAGTTTCTCGAAAGAAGTGAGTGGGAGGAAAGTAGAACTTGACGCGGTAATTGTACCTTCTCTCGAATTGGAAAGTAGCTCATCACAGAAAACCGTTCCCGTGATGCCTACACCAACTAGAGAGGAAGCTAATGATAATGATCATGAAACTTCAGATCAAGTTACTACCGAACCTCGTAGGTCAACCAGAGCACGATCCGCACCAGAGTGGTACGGTAATCCTGTTCTGGAAGTCATGTTGCTAGACCATGACGAACCTACGAACTATGAGGAAGCGATGATGAGCCCAGATTCCGATAAATGGCTTGAGGCCATGAAATCCGAGATAGGATCCATGTATGAGAACAAAGTTTGGACTTTGATGGACTTGCCCGATGATCGGCAAGCCATGAAGAATAAATGGATCTTCAAGAGGAAGACAGACGCTGATTACTATCTACAAAGCTCGACTTGTCGCAAAAGGTTTTCGACAAGTTCAAGGTGTTGACTACGATGAGATTTTCTCACTCGTAGTGATGCTTAAGTCTGTCCGAATCATGTTAGCAATTGCCACATTTTATGAAATCTGGCAAATGGATGTCAAAAACTGCATTCCTTAATGGATTTCTCAAAGAAGAGTTGTATATGATGCAACCAAAAGGTTTTGTCGATCCTAAAGGTGCTAACAAAGTGTGCAAACTCCAGCGATCCATCTATGGACTGGTGCAAGCATCTCGGAGTTGGAATATATGCTTTGATAAGGTGATCAAAGCATATGGTTTTATACAGACTTATGGTGAAGCCTGTATTTAAAGAAAGTGAGTGGGAGCTCTGTAGCATTTCTAATATTATATGTGGATGACATATTGTTGATCGGAAATGATATAGAATTTCTGGATAGCATAAAAGGATACTTGAATAAG
This sequence comes from Thinopyrum elongatum, assembly GCA_011799875.1. NCBI lineage: Eukaryota > Viridiplantae > Streptophyta > Magnoliopsida > Poales > Poaceae > Thinopyrum > Thinopyrum elongatum. The sequence continues at coordinate 722,137,347 of CM022298.1, read as the reverse complement.
AATTTTTCAATGAAATACCTCGGTGAAGCTGCTTACATATTGGGCATTAAGATCTATAGAGATAGATCAAAACGCTTGATAAGATTTTTCAATGAGTACATACCTTGACAAGATTTTGAAGTAGTTCAAAATGGAACAGTCAAAGAAGGAGTTCTTGCCTGTGTTGCCAAGGTGTGAAGTTGAGTAAGACTCAAAACCCGACCACAGCAGAAAATAGAAAGAGAATGAAAGTCATTCCCTATGACTCAGCCATAGGTTCTATAAAGTATGCTATGCTGTGTACCAGACCTATTGTGTACCTTGCCATAATTTTGGCAAGGGGGTACGATAGTGATCCAGGAGTACCACTACAAGAAATGTGTTAATCTATGACAGTACCAAACTATCATGGACCTGTGAAAAATTGTTACCGAAGTCCTTATGTGACGGATTTGAAATCCTTCATGTATATCGCGTCATAATTTGACCTCTGTGCATATTGCGATGGACTTCGTAAGCCGTCACGGATCCATGACAGTCTTTTGACCATAACGGGATACTGCTAGTAACGGCATTAACGTGTCTGCCACATCATCACATGATGTGGTAGCCAGCATGGATTTGAGGTGGCAGCCCATGTGATAATCAGCCCAATTAGAATTTTGGCCCACTAATTTGCGTTTCAGCCCGTGTAGTAACCAGCCCAATAGTTGGCCCACTTATTTCATGGTAATCAGCCCAATGTTCATTTGGCCCACTGTCTCAACCAATTCTATACATATTTACCATTAATTAGTTCATTACTTACAATATGTTTTAGTCCATCCGTTTACTAAAATAACTGTTAGAGTATCTAGGAGTATTATACAAAAGCAAAACAGACACCACAGAAAATAATTACAGCAAAGTCCTCTTTAAAAAATAAAATGGCAATCATGTCCCATCTGCAACCGTGGCTATCGCCTCTCCGCGCTCGCCGGAGATCGTCCACTCCAACGATGGAAAGCACGACTCCTGTATCTTTGCACCGCCCCTGTACCCTGGATGCTCGGTGTTGGAGAGGAATCACGAGCACGAGAGGAATCACGAGCAAGGCGGCACCACACCAGTACGCTCAAGATTCGTTGAGCCGCAGCCGCCGCCGCCGCTCGGGAAGTGGTGCCCGCACAGGCTACCGCCGCTCGGGGTGAGGAGCCGCCGCTGAAGAAAACAAGGTCGTCGCCGCTCGGGCACTGGAGAACGCCGCCGCCGCTCGGAAACTCAAGGAAGCCGACGCCGCCGTCGCTCGGGAACTGCAGGACGCCGACGCCGCCGGCGCAGCCGCTCGGGAACTGCAGGACGCTGCTGCCGCTCAGGGAGAGGAGAATGGCGCATGGCAGCCCAGCACGACACCCTTGGACGGTGTGTGGGCTCCATGCCTCAGCGGCCGCCGAACGCCTGAATCGGAGGGGAGAAGAGAGAAAGACCACGAGATCTGGCAAGGGAGTTGGTGGAGCAGGGAGCCGGCGGCATAGGGGGTGCGGGAAGAAATAAGAGAGAAAGAGGGACTAGTGCCAGCCGTTGGATGTTGAAGGGCTCGACGGTGGATGCTCCGTGATCCGTGGGAGGTTCCGATAAACCAATCAGAATGCGCGGATTGCACTTCGCTAGATACATGTCTGGGAACCCTAGTGGGCTATGGTTACCTTCGGCCCAGCACCGAAAATCAGCCGGTCTAGATGGTATTTTATTTTCCATTTTTCTTACTTTTTCGCATTTATTTTTGTATTTATGTGTTTGACTTTTTATGTAGATCTCGAACATTATTAAGCCATATCCGAATATATGTTTAATGCATATTGTTGTTTTTCAACACATGAATTTTTATTTTGGCGTATAACTCTATGTTTTTAAACTTATGAACATTTTTTCAAAAATAGACAAATAATTCATTATTTATGTAAGAACACTTCTTGTTCTTACAACTCATCAATATATATTTTTCAATGACCCGATGATACATGAGTTTTTCCCGCAAGAAAAAGATACATGAATTTGAAATTGTTATGCACCTAGACATTTCTTGTTAATATACAATCCAAATTTTGAAGCACAACCATAATTTCACCTTCCTATTAATAAGCTTGAATTTAGATAGCCACTGGTTAATATAGCAAATGAACTCAAAAAATGAAAAAAAAATGACAGGTGACATGTAATGGTGTATGCTGAGTGTAGAAACAAATTCAAGAACAACAAACAAAGCAACCATCACTTCATCTTCAACCTTGGCCCATTCTCTCTCAAAACCTAAATTCTTCCTCAAAGAAGCTCCTGGTTCTAAGAAATCCATGTGCTTTCAATGGTTTATTCAACATAGAAAAAGTTTTATGTTGAAGGCGAGTGTTTTCCTTCTCTAGAGAGTGTTCAATTTGTACACGAAGTACATCCAGCTTTCCCCGTAATGCTCTCAAAGTTTTACCGCACCCTACGATGGTCCTATGATGAAACCATGCAAAGTTTCATCCCTTTCCGAGCTCATTTGCATGTTAGTTTGAACGGAAGACCATTTAACCCTTTTTAATGGCCAGAATATCAATTAATGCTTTAAAAATCGCAAACTAGCCCTAAAAGTGGCCAAAATTGAGGATGAGACTTTCAACAGTGTGTATTAAACATATAAGAAGTTTGAAGGAGAAATGATGTGAAAAAATTGAGTTCTATATGATAGGCGGTGGTTTCCGTTCGAAACCAAGAAACTTCACAAGAGAGTGTTCAGTTTGTACACGAAGTGCATCGAGTTTTTGCCGTAACGCTCTCAAATTTGTCACATGGTCTACACGGGTCCTATGATGACACCACGCCAAGTTTACTCCCTTTCCGAGCTCATTTGCGCATTTTTTGAAAGGAAGAGCATTTTGATCTTTTTAATGACCAGAAAAACAATTAATGCTTAAAAAGTTGTATACCAACCAAAAAAGTGGCCAAATTTTAGCATCAGACTTTGAATGGTATGTATTAAATACATAAGAAGTTTGAAGGAGAAACGTTCTGAAAAAATGGAGTCATTTGTGTTAGGTGGTGATTTCCGTTTGAAACTCTGATACTTCGCTAAAGAGTGTATAGTTTCTACATGAAGTGCATCCATTTTTTCTTGTAATACTCTCAAATTTTTACCACACCCTACATGGCTCGTGTGATGACACCATGCCAAATTTCATCCCTTTTCGAGCTCATTTGCCTGTTACTTTGAGCAGACAAGCGTTTTCCCCCTTTTTACTCACCAGGAAATCAATTAATGCTTTAAAAATTACAAACCAACCCAAAAAGTGTCCAAATTTGAGTATGGGACTTCCAATCTTGTGTATTAAATATAGAAAATGTTTCAAGGCGAAATGATGTGAAAAATAGTTGAAAAGATCAATGGTTTGTCAGGGAGAATTGAAACTTCTATTTCCGGCCTATCAAGAAAAAATGATAATAATATCTAAAGGTGGTAAAAAAATCGTGTAATTTTTCGTGGAATACAATTATGGGTGCATAATCTTGGCATTAAAATTTGAGAAAATTTCACGAAAGTTGGAATACATATTGTTTACAAATGGATACATGAGTGACGATGTTTCATATAACTCAACGAAAACTTTGAATTGGTACAGACTGAAAACGTCTTATTGCTATTGTAAATTACATGTCTCTCAAATAAAGCTTGCAAATTACACAAAATGCCATATTTGAGGACATGTGATTTTTTAGCTCGTATCCTGAAAATAGATCAAAATATCACATCGTAGCTCGGGATAATTTGATCTTGGCCCGATGTACCACAAAACGTTTTATTGAAGTTGAAAAAACTAAACCTAGCATTTATTATATGTCTAGTATATTTTTTACGAACACAGTACAAACACAGAAGCTGATATATGCCTAGTATATTTAAAAAGCATTATTTAGTTGTTTATCCTAAATAGTTTAAAAATATTATTTCCAATCATTAGAATACCCAAAGAACATTTTTTGGACAATTTTCATATATTACTCATAATGTTTTGAGTGAACATCGATCAGTTATGTTTTTTTTATAAATTTAAGCTATTTTATTATCACTGGTAATCATTTTGATATATTATCACTCACATAATTTAGTAAACATTTTTTTCAAATTACTTTATGGATTTTTGTGAAATGATTAAACATTTGTTATCCACTTGCGGCCTAGGCACATTCAATGACGTGTGGCAGTATGAAACACGTGTCCGAATTTTAACACAATATTGTAATATGTTGATTCTGTGTTGTTACATGAGAGTAAACTGTAAAAGTATTAAATGTACTATATGTTCTAATTGTAAATAACAAGGAAATCAGCAGGCTCTGTGTTCGATCCTGGCTGCCGCACTATTTTAGTATTGTTATTTGAGCGTGCACTTTTTAAAAATGTATGTACGAGCTTGCGCTTGTACAATAGTACTACTCTATATATGAGAAAATGTCAAATGTTATCACACGCGCTCGTATAGTGTAGAGGGCACACCGTGTACCAGAGGTCCCGGGTTCGAGTGCTCTGCGCCAAACTTTTTTTTTTAATTTAAATCCACAATAGCAGACTAACAAGTCAGCTCACTCACACAGCTATCCCGTACAGAACTTTAGACGTCCTGAAAAACTTAAAAAAAAACTAAGAGCGCAGCTCAGTCACGCAACGAAACGCCTGTTCCATCCCAACATAGTTCACGACGAGGTCCAACTATGGCGCGACACGTCAGCCACATCAAAATCATGACGGTTTTGATGCCTTGAAAAAGAACACGATCAACTGGACTTACGGAAGTACCCTATGGTGATATACTGTTCACAGATGTGTGACGGATTTCATGACAGTTTTTGTATAGCCGTTATAGATGGTGACGGTTTCCCAGAACATCATCAGGAATCCGTCATGGATTAACAGATTTCTTGTAGTGGTGGATCACTGGACAGCGGTCAAAGTTATCCTTACTTACCTAAGAGGACTAAGGAAATATTTCTCTATTATGGAGGTGATAAAGAGTTCATCGTAAAGAGTTACATTGATGCAAGCTTTTACACCGATCCAGATGACTCTGAGTCTCAATCTGGTTACGTATTGAAAGTGAGAGCAATTAGCTAGAGTAGCTCCATGCAGAGCATTGCAGACATAGAAATTTGCAAAATACATACGGATCTGAATGTGGCAGACCCGTTGACTAAACTTCTCTCACAAGCAAAACATGATCACACCTTAGTATTCTTTGGGTGTTAATCACATAACGATGTGAACTAGATTATTGACTCTAGTAAACCCTTTGGGTGTTGGTCACATGGCGATGTGAACTATGGGTGTTAATCACATAAAGATGTGAACTATTGGTGTTAAATCACATGGCGACGTGAACTAGATTATTGACTCTAGTGCAAGTGGGAGACTGAAGGAAATATGCCCTAGAGGCAATAATAAAGTTGTTATTTTATATTTCCTCATATCATGATAAATGTTTATTATCCATGCTAGAATTGTATTAACCGAAAACTTGATACATGTGTGGATACATAGACAAAACACAGTGTCCCTAGTAAGCCTCTACTAGACTAGCTCGTTAATCAAAGATGGTTAAGTTTCCTAACCATAGACATATGTTGTCATTTGATGAACGGGATCACATCATTAGGAGAATGATGTGATGGAAAAGACCCATCCATTAGCTTAGCATATTGATCGTTCAGTTTTATTGCTATTGCTTTCTTCATGTCAAATACATATTCCTTCGACTATGAGATTATGCAACTCCCGGATACCGGAGGAATACCTTGTGTGCTATCAAACGTCACAATGTAACTGGGTGATTATAAAGATGCTCTACAGGTATCTCCGAAGGTGTTTGTTGGGTTGGCATAGATCGAGATTAGGATTTGTCACTCCGAGTATCGGAAAGGTATCTCTGGGCCCTCTCGGTAATACACATCATAAGAAGCCTTGCAAGAAATGTGACTAATGAGTTAGTTGCGGGATAGTGTATTACGGAACGAGTAAAGAGACTTGCCGGTAACGATATTGAACTAGGTATGAAGATACCGACGATCGAATCTCGGGCAAGTAACATACCGATGACAAAGGGAATAACGTATGTTGTCATTACGGTACGACCGATAAAGATCTTCGTAGAATATGTGGGAACCAACATGAGCATCCAGGTTCCGCAATTGGTTATTGACCATAGAGGTGTCTCGGTCATGTCTACATAGTTCTCGAACCCGTAGGGTCCGCACGCTTAACATTCGATGACGATTTTATATTGTATGAGTTATGTGATTTGGTGACCGAATGTTGTTCGGAGTCCCGAATGAGATCACGGACATGACGAGGAGTCTTGAAATGGTCGAGAGGTAAAGATTCATATATAGGACGATGATATTCGGACACCGGAAGTGTTCCGGAGGGTACCGGGTACATATCGGGTCACCGGAAGGGGTTCCGGGCACCCCCCCCCGGCAAAGATATGGGCCTAATGGGCCAAGAGGGGAAACACAGCAGCCAGCAGGGGCTGCTGCGCCCCACATATGGGCCGCACCTTAGGAGGAAGGAAAGGGGACGGAGAGAAGGAAGGGGAGTGATTCGGCCTCCCCCTTCCTTCCCTCCTCCCTCCTCTTTCCTTCCCCCTCCGGTGGATATGGAAAGGGGGGAGGCCGAATTGGGAGGCGCCCAAGTAGGATTCCTCCTACTTGGGGCGCCCACTTGGCTGCCTCTCCTCCCCTCCAACCTATATATATGGGGGGGCACTGCTAGAACACACACCAACAATTGTTAGCCGTGTGCGGCGCCCCCCTCCACAGTTTACGCCTTCGGTCATATCTTCGTAGGGCTTAGGCGAAGCCCTGCGCGGATCACTTCACCATCACCGTCCACATGCCGTCGTGCTGACGGAACTCTCCCTCAACACTTTGCTGGATCAAGAGTTCGAGGGACATCATCGAGCTGAACATGCGCAGAACTCGGAGGTGCCGTACGTTCGGTGCTTTATCGGTCGGAATAAGAAGAAGTTCGACTACATCAACCGCGTTGTCAAACGCTTCTGCTTTAGGTCTACGAGGGTACGTGGACACACTCTCCCCCTCTTGTTGCTATGCATCTCCTAGATAGATCTTGTGTGAGCGTAGGAATTTTTTTGAAATTGCATGCTACGTTTCCCAACAGAATGTTCAACTATAATTTGGATATCATTTGTGCAGTTCAACTAAGATCAAGCGTGAAATGTATATCTCTGTTTGCACAAAAAGGTGGAAAGGAGGGTGACTAACAAGTGATGAAACATACATCAAATGAAAAGATGCATGTTTGTTATCTGAATGGCGATCCTACAAGGACAGTAGCAATTTCTAAAGCAGCAGCATTGCTAGATATTAGTGTGGGCATTAGGATTAACTATGACAACTGTTAAATACGACATTACTTTAATGGTGCCATTGCTTCATTTTACCAGCAACATTACATTAACAGCTGCTAAAGAGTTGGTATTTGGGCACGGGAGAGTAGGCGGACCAGGACAGTTGCATTTCTAACGAAAAGAAGCAACTTATCTTAATGGGAAATTTAGCAGGACATGAAAAACAGTGCCATTGATTCATATTACTGGAGGCACTACATTGAAAACAACATTGGTTTAACATGTCCTTACTTTTAATAGTGCGACTGCTACATTTTACCAGTGGCATTACATAAGAGGGGCTCGGGGCAACAAACATCAGAACATGATATCTGGGTTGGTCCCATTTTTGTTCGGTATAGCCACCTTATACTGTGTGAGGCTAGCAAATCTAGTGCTGGACATACTCTGTTAACTTGTCCCCCAGTCCCCACTTTCTTTCCTTTTTAAACCAATAGATCGGTTTATATTGAGTTTGTACTGCGTTTCCCTTTATTTCCCTATTAGACCAAGAGACCAGTTGGATAGCCAGTCTCTGCTACTTTTCGCCCCCATTATTTCCTCTTTTGACCAAGTCCTAGATTCAGGTAACAAATCTTCCCTCACCCCCACCCCCTTTCTTCCCTGTTTGAACCAAGTAGTACTAGATTCGACTGCATGAACTAGTTTTACCTGTTAACAGTAAAAATTTAGGTGGCTTTCGAACAGCCAATCGATCCTATCTATGAGGGGGCCTGATAAATAGTAAAAGATACAAATGCAGCGACGTCAGGAGCTGGGGAAGTAGAGCAAGGCCGGTTTCGAAGGAAGTTATACCTGAGGGTCGCCGGGATGTCGCTAGGTGGGCGGCGGGAGGCCGGATCTGCCCACACTACGGCAGCGGGGAAGAAAGGGTCGGAAGCCCTCCCTAGCCGGCGCTGCGTGGGAGAGAACGACAAGGCATGCTGATCGGGACGTGCCGGCAGTGGGTAAGAGCCGTCGCCGAGGACGACCGCGTGAACATTGCACCTTCTCACCTTCCCCGGCGGAGAGGATCCGTCTGGATCTGTGACCAGCGGTGAGCAGAGAGAGAGTGTGGCCACCGCTGTCGTGTTTAGATCTGGAGAGGACGAGACGGTGTGAAGAGAGCAACACTAGCAAGCAAGCGCGGAGGCTCCTGCCTATATAGTGGAGTAGTTTTCTTTTATCTACCGGAGCCGGCTTGACCTCGTCAATGACTGTCGAGAAGTCTTCATGCACGTGCCCCGGAGGCGCAGTTGCCGTCATTTTGATCTGAAGCACCGGATTAACATATAACACGAAAAAATGCCACATGACAAGAAACCATAACCTCACTGCCCCAAGGAGACAACATGAATCCCGACGGACAAACTAGACGAGGATCAATGCTCAAATTAAAGATAAACTCGTAGAAAAGGGGTCCATTGATAGATGTCCTAATTAACATAGCCAGCTTGACCTAGATGGCAGCTAAGTAGTCTTCGTGCATGTGCCCCCAATGACCAGCGCCTTGGAGGAACTCAGTTGTCGCTGTTTAACCCTCGCAGTGATCCGAAGCACATGACACCTAATATTGCGAGATGACAAGAAACCTTTTTTTAGATTTCTCATCAAAACTACAGCACTGTACAACACAGCCCGCACGATATGTAGACGATAGCCAATCTAGCCGTCTGTTGGAGTCTGGTCACATGCATGGCCGAACTGATCTTCCGTGTCATGCAGGGATCGTCCAGGCACCGACGTCTGTACAACTGATACGTCTCCAACGTATCCATAATTTATGAAGTATTCATGCTGTTATATTATCATTCTTGGATGTTTTACAATCATTTTATAGCAACTTTATATCATTTTTTGGGACTAACCTATTGACCCAGTGCCAGTTGCTGTTTTTTGCTTGTTTTTTACATCGCAGGAAATCAATATCAAACGGAGTCCAAACACTATGAAACTTTTTGTGGATTTTTTATGGACCAGAAGACATCCAATGGGCCAGAGCAGCACCTGGGGGGTGCCCCGAGGGGGGCACAACCCACCAGGGCGCGCCTGGGCCCCCAGGCGCGGCCAGGTGGGTTGTGCCCACCTCGGTGGCCTCCCGCACCGCCTATTCGCCCTATAAATTCCCAAATATTCCAAAAACCCCGTATGGAACCCTAGATCAGAAGTTCCGCCGCCGCAAGGCTCTGTAGCCATGAAAAACCAATCTAGACCCCGGTCTAGCACCCTGCCTGAGGGGGAAATCATCACCGGTGGCCATCTGCATCATCCCGGCAGCCACCACGATGAGGAGGGAGTAGTCCACCCTCGGGGCTGACGGTTTCTACCAGTAGCTATGTGTTTAATCTCTCTCTCTCTCTCGTGTTCTTGAGATGTCATGATCTTGATGTATCGTGGGCTTTGTTAATATAGTCGGATCATATGGAGTTTTCCCCTCTCTATCTTGTTGTGAATTGAGTTTTCCCTTTGAGATTTTGTTTTATCGGATTGAATACTTTTATGGATTTGAGAGCACTTGATATATGTCTTGCATATGAATACCCGTGGTGACAATGGGGTATTTTATTGATTCACTTGATATGTGTTTTGGCACTCAACTCGTGGATTCCCGAGGTGACATTGGGGTAATCTATACATAGGGGTTGATGCACGTTCTCGTCTTTGTTTCTCAGGTAGAAATCTTGGGGCACTCTTTGAGGTTCTTTGTGTTGGATCGAGCATTATGAATCTGAAATTATTTGGTGTTATTTTAGTACGAACTCTTGGATAGATCGATCGGAAAGGATAGCTTCGAGGTGGTTTCGTACTCTACAAACGATTTCTTCTTATGTTGTCCACTAGATAGGAACTTTGGAGTGATTCTTCATCGCACGTTGAGGGATGGTTATATGATCCAATTATATTAGCATTGTTGAGAGATTGCACTAGCGAAAGTACGGACCCTAGGCCTCATTTTCAAGCATTGCAATACCGTTTTTGCTCCGTTTTATCAATTGCTACCTTGCTGTTTTTTATTGTTCTTATTACAAAAATCAATATCTACTATCCATATTACACTTGTATCACCATCTCTTCGCCGAACTAGTGCACCTATACAAATTACCATTGTATTTGGTGTGTTGGGGACACAAGATACTTTTTATTATTTGGTTGCAGGGTTGTTTGAGAGAGACCATCTTCATCCTACGCCTCCCACGGATTGATAAACCTTAGGTCATCCACTTGAGGGAAAATTTCTACTGTCCTACAAAACTCTACGCTTGGAGGCCCAACACGTGTCTATAAGAATAAAGTTGCGTAACACACATCAAGCTCTTTTCTGGCGCCGTTGCCGGGGAGGCTAGGTAAGCGACACTCACACCCCGTCAACGAAGCTCTTTTCTGGCGTCGTTGCCGGGGAGGTGAGTGCTTGAAGGTATATATATAGATCTTGCAATCGAATCTTTTAGTTTCTTGTTTATCACTAGTTTGGTTTATAAAAAGAAAACTACAAAAAAAATGGAATTGAGGTGGTCTCATATTATCCGTCTTTATCATGTCTTTCTTGAAAATGATGGAAAGGAAAATTGTGCTCAATTGATAGAAGGAGAATTCAATAAAATGTTTGGCATAAATGATGAGCATGATTGCAATGTTGTTAGTATGAATTCTTTGAATATCCAAAATGCTAATGATGATTGCACAAGTCATGACAAAAATGTTTCTTATAAGCATGTCAATTTTTGTGGAGTGCACAAAGTTTGTGAAGACGTGCCTTATAGGGAAGATAGATTTTGTAAGAAGCATAAACATGATAGAACCAATTTTTTGCTCAAAGTGATAGATGAATTTGCTACAAAATTATGTTCTATTTGTCCTATCACTTGTGAACTTTGCAATAAAGTTGGTCACCTTAATTTCCAATGCATGCTTTTTCATGATCGAATCGTGTCCAAATATTGCAATAGTTTGACCACCCTAGAACTTTATAATGAACTTTGTTTATTTTTGGGGAGTGAAGAATTGAAACATAAAAATAGTTGGTTTGAAGTATTCATTCTCATGGACGACATTGAAACTTTTAAATAAGAGAGAGTCCTCAAATAGCTACCCATTTACATAACTACTCGCATGATCTTCACTTATATCTTTGGAGTAGTTTTTCATTTACTCTCGTGCTTCACTTATATCCTATGAGTAAATTGTTGAATGAATTGAATATCATGAAGTTGAAATTATATGTTCATATCATGCCTAGTGGTAGCTTCACATTGGGTTTAGAAAGTGAAATCTTTTGAAGCTTGACAATCACAATATTGGCCATACAAGCAATTCCTGAATGATTACTATAAGGAAGAGAACTTTCACATGCAAATACACTATCTTGGAAATCTTTTGTGATTGTGAGCCCCCATCAAAATATTATATGCCAAAATTGTTGACGTTGGACAAGGAAGATAACATAATGGTTTATGTTTGTTCATATTCACATAGAAGTTATATTGTCATAGATCCTTCAACATGTGGTGCTTGCCCCCCATCCTTGCTAGACAAAAATTCCGCACCAAGTAGAGATATTACTTGTGCATCCAAAAACCCTTAAACCCAAATCTTATTTTCAAGTGTCCACCATACCTACCTAAGGATTGAGCAAGATCCTTCAAGTAAGTTGTCATCTGTGCAATAAGGCAATAAAAAAATTGCTTCTAAAAGTGATAGATCATTTAGTGTAAGAGAAAATTGAGTGTTGTACGAACTTGTGATGGCAAAGAATAAAAGTGACAGATTGCATAATAAAGGTTGCTATCATAAGGGGCAATATAATGTGACGTTCTTTTGCACTAAGGGATTGAGCATACAAACAAAACGCGCATGGCAACCTCTGCTTCCCTCTGCGAAGGGCCTACCTTTTAGTTTTATGTATTTACTTTCATGCAAGAGTCAAAGTTTTTCTCTCTATTCCTTTTTATTTTTCTCTTTTGGCAAGCATCATGTGGTGAGGAAAGATCTAGGCACATATATCCAGTTGGATATGGGTAGCATGGGTTATTATTGTTGACATCACCCTTGAGGTGAATACGTTGGGAGGCGAAATTATAAGCCCCTATCTTTCTATGTGTCCGGTTGAAACGTTTTGCTCATGTGTATGCGGTGAGTGTTAGCAATCATAGAAGACTATATGATGGTTGAGTATGTGGAGCTCTTACTTACTCTGTTGAATAAGTTGAATTGCAATTGCTTGGTGACTGAGAACATACACTACTGCAGGATTCTGCTAACGCAACACTACGATCAGAGACCCTTTGACGAAAATGTGTGCGATGCATTAATCACAAATGGTGGTGTAAAAAAACGTCAAAAAAGGTGCAAAACTTTTGCGATGGCGGAGCCATCAAACACGGTTCAGATTTTAGTTGCGTCTGCGATGCAGGGCACACGGTTAATCCATTTGAACTGTTTGCAATGAGGTAGAACAACAGAAATGAGCAGCCATATCAATGTGTGTGCGATATACGGCATACGGTTCACTCGGATGAACTGTTTTTGATTAGGGAATACAACATAAACGGTTCAACTTAACAAGATGTGTGTGATATGCGGCATACAGTTCACATCGATGAACTGTTTGCGATTAGCCAAAAAACACAAACGAGTCATGTAAACAAGATGTGTGTGACACGTGGCAAACAGCCGACTCGGATGAACTGTTTGCGATGAGAAATTACAACACAGACGGTTAATACAGTTAGTTCGTGTGCGATTCTGTGTGTACAATAAACTTTGAAAAATGCAAACTAGTTGCTTACGGTGGCTAGGAGTATCGCACACGATGCGTCTGCGAGTACTCGTGTGCGATGATTAGTAAGTTACACATACGTTTCCTTATGTTAACATGTGTGTGAATTTGCAATATGGACAGTTAATATGCAAATGCCTTCTGGACATCAGGCACACGCTTAAACTCAATGAACTGTGTACGATACTAATACTTTCCATGAAAATTTAAGAACTTGGGTAACAGCATTTGAGTAACATATATATAGTGGTTACACTATTCGACAAAAGGAGGATCTTCGTAACACGGTTTTGACAACCATATGGTCCATATCTACATACTTAACATAGTAACAACTATCACATTTTAAGAGGCTAAGGGCCAACAACCATATGGTCCATATCTACATACTTAACATAGTAACAGCTAGCACATTTTAAGAGGCTGAGGGCCAACAACCACAACTATCCGCTGGAAGCAGCTTGATCACGGCGACTCGGCATCTCGTCAATGAAATGGAAGAGCCCTCCTGTGCCTTGGTAGAGCATGAGTAGAACAGTGTCTCCAATTTTCCAATATGGATGCATTGCCACGACAAGCGAGAACTTGTTAATTTGAATGGTTCCATTTCTGCGGGAAATGCAGTACCTTGCAATCACTTTGGCATTATTAGCAGGCACAAGTGTAATTCTACCACGCCGGGAAATCGGTCCAGAAACTGCTACAGCGGGCAATTTCTGTTGACATGTAGAATAAAAACCAATTGTAACATATCGTTGAAGATATATATAGTTTATGAGTATCAACATTAAAATAAGACTTTTTACCAGCGTTTTGTGCACATAATTGGTCTTGTTCAATGTGTGCACCATAGGTATAATTAATCCCATCCAAAATCCAGCGTTCATACACTGTGCTATCTCTGTCAGATTATCAACAAAGGTTATGACATGCTTCAAGTCCTTCCATTGAAATTGGTACGCTTAGTAACATACAGATCATTCACTATGCATCCAACATATCCTCCTTAAAAGGTGGAAAGGTATTATTTATTCAGAACATGGCAGAAGAATATATAGTGCGCATAAATTGGTAAATAGAATTTGTTACTGCCTAGGAACGGAGTCAGAAAAATTAATCACACTTGGTTGCTTAAATAGTGATCAGTTAGTCAGAACAAATACCTCGATTTTGCTAAGTAATATGACAGCATGGAGAAAGTTGAAAGGACACTAACCTCGATCAGACTTTGATCGGCTGATGACGTTGGGGAAGTAAACATCCATGTTAATTAGACCAGGTTGTGGTGCACGCACTAGAATTTTATTGCCAGCTTTCAGTTCATAACACTTAGACATTTTTCTCCAAAGTTTCGCATTAAAATAGGAGTGACCATCTTTATCAAGTTTTACGCTAAACGTCATTGTAAATCCATGCTGCGTTGTCAATATGACATCCTGGGAGTCATCAACAAAGTAAAGCCCAAGATTTCCTTCTACTCCTGTTCTTGCAAAGCAAGGGATGTACTGCTTGAAATGAAAATTAAGATCATAAATTAGATATATTGAAATAACAGAGCAAGATGCAAATATGGGAGTAACTGATAGAATAGATCATTATATAGATGAAAGCAAAGTACAAAAATATAGAATTAAAAATAGATAATGTAACAAAGATTTGATGCAAATATATAGATAATGTAGCAACAGACGGTATATGTTCAAAAATTTAGGCCATGAAGACCGTGGTAGGTTGAGATTGAACATACCGAGCACTCCCTGAAGTGATCTGAAATGGTGAGATAGAACTTCGTTTCCGACTGGCCGCGACCACACTTGCCCGATTTGTGCTCGCACTGTGGACACATGAATGAACACCCACGAATCAGCTAGAACAAAAATGATTCCACGGCGATTTCTGTCGGTTGATTAACAGCGACGGATGGACTGCGATAAGAGATGAGTGAATATTTCGCTAAGTTGATTACCTTCTCCATGAGAAAAATCCCTGGCCCAATCCCACAGAAAACCCCAGTCGACCAGAGTCTAGAATGTTGGTGCAGATAGGCGGCGGAAAACGGTAGGGGCGAAATCCCATGCCGTTTGGAGCGCGACCTACGCCCGCCGACAACAGCCGTCGAGCCTAGGGTGGCCGCCGCGATAGAAGTTGATGAGTTGCACAGTTGCGGAGGAGTCCGCGGTGAGTGGGTGGGGACGAAGTAGGCGAGGGTTTTCTTTTTCTTTTTGCATGTGTGAGTGAACACACACGGTTCACAGAGGCGACAGAGATGAATCGTGTGCGATAGTAAATCACCGAGATTGAATGGGAATTCAAATTTCCTTTGTCCTTCGTCCAAGAGTTTTTTTCTACGATGAACATTAACCCTGCTAATCACCGTGTTCAAATTTGGCACTTTTCCGGGTTCATTTACAATATTTAGGGGATTATGTGCATTTTGTATGCATTAATGCACATAATTCAAATTCAAACAATCGGTGCTTGAAAAGGTGCACAAGAACGGTCTGGAAAAACCATACTCATGGTATTTAGTAAATTCTCAAGCCTTTTACAAGGAATGGGCAGAGATTTCAAGGGAATGTGTGGCAATAGTCAACCACAAACGCGTCATTTACTAGGTTATCAACTATAGAAAAATGAAATACGTGCTTGAAAAACATGACGCCTGGCATGGTGCCATGGTATGGCCTCACCGTGCCCTGGTTAAAAGCTGAGAAGGTTTGATTTATGTCGCCATGCACGCCCTTCATAAATCGAACCATCACCGAGGAAGTTCCATGCTTTCGAGAGGGAAATCACCAAGATTGAAGGGGGAATCCAAATTTCCGTCCTAGTTTGTCATTAAGTTTTTTCCCAACGATCAACATACCGCCTCAAATGCAACGTGTTCAAATTTGACATTTTTCCGGGCTCATTTACCATATTTAGGAGATTATGTGCATTTTCTAGGCATTAATTATGCACATAATTCAAATTCGAACAATCGATGCACGAAAAGGTGCACAAGAACGGTCTGCAAAACCATGCTCGTGCTATTTAGTACATTCTCATGCCTTTTACATGGAATGGGCAGATATTTCAAAGAAATGTGTGGCAATGGTCAACCATAAACGCGTCGTTTACTGGGTTAACAACTATACAAAAATGAAATACATGCTTGGAAAACATGACGCCTGGTGTGGTGCCATGGTATGGCCTCACCGTGCCCTGGTAAAAATTTGAGAATGTTTTCCTTATGTCGTCATGCACGCCTTTCATAAATCGAACCATCACCGAGGAAGTTTCATGGTTTCGAGGGGGAAATCACCAAGATTGAAGGGGGATCCGAATTTCCTTTGTCCTTTGTCCATGATTTTTTTTTCTACGATGAACATACACCCTACAAATCACCGTGTTCAAATTTGGCACTTTTCCGGGTTCATTTACCATATTTAGGGGATTATGTGCATTTCCTAGGCATTAATGCACATAATTCAAGTTCAAACAATCGGTGCATGAAAGGGTGCCCAAGAATGGCCTGGAAAACCATGCTCGTGCCATTTAGTAAATTCTCATGCCTTTTACAAGGAATGAATAGATATTTCGATCAAATGTGTGGCAATAGTCAACCACAAACGTTTGTTTATTGGGTTTTCAACTAAAGAAAAAAATGAAAAAAATGCTTAAAAAACATGACGCCTGGCATGGTGCCATGGTATGACCTCACCATGCCCTGGTAAAAATTTGAGAAGGTTTGGCTTATGTCGTCATGCACGCCCTTCATAAATCGAACCATCACCGAGGAAGTTCCATGCTTTCGAGAGGGAAATCACCAAGATTGAAGGGGAATCCAAATTTCCGTCCTAGTTTGTCATTCAGTTTTTTTTTCAACGATCAACATACCGCCTCAAATGCAACATGTTCAAATTTGACATTTTTCTGGGCTCATTTACCATATTTAGGGGATTATGTGCATTTTCTAGGCATTAATGCACATAATTCAAATTCGAACAATCGGTGCATGAAAAGGTGCACAAGAACGGTCTAGAAAACCATGCTCGTGCTATTTAGTACATTCTCATGCCTTTTACAAGGAATGGGCAGATATTTCAAGGAAATGTGTGGCAATAGTCAACCATAAATGCGTCGTTTACTGGGTTAACAACTATACAAAAAATGAAATACATGCTTGGAAAACATGACGCCTGGTGTGGTGCCATGGTATGGCCTCACCGTGCCCTGGTAAAAATTGGAGAATATTTTCCTTATGTCGTCATGCACGCCGTTCATAAATCGAACCATCACCGAGGAAGTTTCATGGTTTCGAGGGGAAAATCACCAAGATTGAAGGGGGGGTCCAAATTTCCTTTGTCCTTTGTCCATGAGTTTTTTTCTACGATGAACATACACCCTGCAAATCACCGTGTTCAAATTTGGCACTTTTCCGGGTTCATTTACCATATTTAGGGGATTATGTGCATTTCCTAGACATTAATGCACATAATTAAAGTTCAAACAATCGGTGCATGAAAAGGTGCGCAAGAACGGCCTGGGAAACCATGCTCGTGCCATTTAGTAAATTCTCATGCCTTTTACAAGGAATGGACTGATATTTCGATCAAATGTGTGGCAATAGTCAACCACAAACGTTTGTTTATTGGGTTTTCAACTATAGAAAAAATGAAATAAATGCTTGAAAAACATGACGCCTGGCATGGTGCCATGGTATGACCTCACCATGCCCTGGTAAAAATTTGAGAAGGTTTGGCTTATGTCGTCATGCACGCCCTTCATAAATCGAACCATCACCGAGGAAGTTCCATGGTTTCGAGAGGGAAATCACCAAGATTGAAGGGGAATCCAAATTTTCTTCGTTATTTGCCCTGTAGTTATTTTTCTACGATGAACATACACCCTGCAAATCACCGTGTTCAAATTTGGCATTTTTTCGGGTTCATTTACCATATTTAGGGAATTATGTGCATTTTCTAGGCATTTAGCGCATATAAATCCAATCCAGCTACAGCTGCACGGGTGTGATGTGAGGGACGTGGATTGCCGTACGATCGCGGCGCATCCTACGGTGCACACGCACGATCCGCGTGGCTGGGGTTCCGGCCAATCATAACACAACACACAATAGGCTCAGCGCACACTGTTTTCGGAAGCGACGGAGATGAACCGTGTGCGATAATGAACGAGTAAAATTGTAAGGGAAGCCAAATTTCTGTTGTCGTTTGTCGTTGAGCTCTTGAATACCACCGCACTGTACGGCTGCCCGGCCCCTCCGTCCCAGAGCTCTCTCCAAGCGTCGTTCATGGCACCGCGGCGCACAGTAACTGGTAAGGAAGCGATGGCATCCCGCCGCGCCGCGTTCCTCGCCACCCGCGACCGCACACATGGTAAGGAAGCGATGGCATATCGCCGAGCCGAGTTCATCGCCGCCGGCGGCCACACAGTTACGTGGCCAGACTTTGAGGCTTCCATGGCCGAATGGGCTGTGGATCTAGAGGCGGCCAAAGCCGCACAGAAGGAGCAGAAAAGGCAGAAAGCAATCAAGAAAAGAGAGTCCCGCCGCCGCAAGAAAGAAGAGGCCGCACGCTGTGGTGAGGAGAGCTTGGCGGAGATCGAAGCACGGTGGGTTGCCGCCTACAAGGCCGGGAAGGAGAACGCCGGCATCTGGCCAGCATGCCCCGATGGCAGCATGTGAGAAGTAGTTTAAGTTTGTAGTATTAGAGCAAATTACCAGTAGTACTTTAAGTTTGTAGTATTAACGTACAATGTCGGTAAGAGCATCCTTTGAGCGTTGATTAGCATGTGTGCCCGTGTGCGTTTTTTTTGCGTTAATCATTAGAAGATCACAAAACACACGGTTTCTATGCCGTACCCGTCTGCGTTTTTTTGCGTTAATGATCCATAAGTCAGTTACCTGTGCGATGTTTCCTAATAAACCAGGCGTACCATTGACCGAAAAATATCAACTACACGTGTACATTTTTTTGGAGACGGGGTCTGCCAATTTTCTGTTTTCTCGCACACGAGTATTTTACGCGCTTCGTCTGTGTTGTGTGTTTCTCCTGCCCAAGTTTCAAGTTTCGCAGCGAAATTTTCATTAGGTGCGCGATTTCAGAATTTATTCCTCCAACCACATCCCCACCCATCAAATTTCCTCAGTATCTCTCCTCCCCCCCCCCCCCCCCCCCCCCCCCCGCGCCTCCCCCTACCGGCAGCTCAAACCACCGCCGCCGCAACCACAGCTTCAACCACATGTACGTTCTGCTCGGATCCAGTCAGGTAACCCACCGATCTCTATCACGGCCCCGGCCTGATTGCTTAAATGGCGCCTGCGAAACATCCTCATGCCTCCAAATCCCCACCGCCAGGAGCTGATGGCGGTCCATGGCGCGATGGCTGTTGTGCATGTTGACCCGGAGGAACACCTCGCCTCCGCCGCTGCCGACATGGTGCAGGCTCTAGCCCAGATGAAGTGCCCCAGCGACTACCTCCCAGGACTTAACAGGTAAGATCTGACCAGCTAAATCTTACCAATACCACTTGCAACGGCTATCATTTGTACGGTTGATGTATTAAGCATGTTCGTGCCTTGTTTATTTCAGTACTGCACACTTTGTGATGTTCAAATATTAACTGTCCAGCTCAATTTCACCAATACCAGCAACAAACTTACAATACATGACTCAGCATATCACTAGAGATGCTGCCCATTTGCTATTTTTAGTGGATGCTAACCCTGTTGTACTTAACATGCCTGTCCATGTACTTACGCAGGGTCATAACGGCCGATGCTGTTGTTTGCCGTTGAGGTTAGCTGCATCCCATGTCTTACAGTATTTCACATCATTTGTGCAATTGCAGTTTAACTTCTACCATTTACTGGTTGCCTGTAGGTACACATGTCAGTGGCACTTATCCACGCTTCGACCCGGAGGAACAGCTCGCCCCCGCCCCCGCTGACTTTGGCCGGGCTCTGGCCAAGATGAAGTGCCCCAGCAACTACCTCTCAGGTCTTACCAAGTATGTACTCACCAGTTCAATCTTACCAATACTAGTTGCAATTAATGGCTATGTTTTATACGATCGATGTATTAAGCATGTTGTAGTAAACATGCCTAACACGTTTTAGCTATTTTCCCTACCTTATTATAGACAACTGGGCCATTATCTGCTCTGGCAGCACCTGCCTTGTGATGTTTAACTCTGCCAATTGCATTTTTATCAGTACCGGTTTCAATGGCCATTAAGCCTGTTGCAATTAACAGTTGTATCCATTTTTAAATAGTTGTATTTCAATGGCTACAAACTTACAAAACATGAATTAGGATGCTGTTAAGCCTGTTGCAATTAACAGTTGTATCCATTTTTTAATCCATCCCATTGCTACTGTGCTACTCTTTCGCAATGAAGATATCACTACAGATGCTGCCGTTTTATTACCATTTGCTATTTTCGGTGGATGTTAACCCTGTTGTAGTTAACATTGGCTTTCCATGTACTTACACAGGGCTACAATGGGTGATGCTATTGTTTGCCGTCGAGGTTAGCTATATCCCATGTCTTATACACCATCTATTCCTAAATATAAGTATTTTTAGAGATTCCAATATAGACTACATAACAAACAAAATGAGTGAATCTAGATTCTAATCTAAACTATATCTATAATTCTATATACATCCGTATGTAGTTCATATTGAAATCTCTAAAAATACTTGTACTTAGGAACGGAGGTAGTTGTATTTTACATCATTTGTGCAATCTCAGTTTAGCTTCTAACATTTACTGGTTGCTTGTAGGTACATATATGAGCGGTACTGATCCACGCTTCGATCCCTATTGCGTATGGGGCAATGAGATATTCATGAACAAGCGTCAAGTGAGGAAACTAAGAAATATTGTTAGGCGAAAGAAACGGGTGATTGGAATTAAGCTTTTTATCTACACTTTGTCCAAGACAACAGTGAACTTTAGGATGGTAAGTAATGTGTTGCCTTTTCCCCCTGCCCACAACAAGTTACTCTATTAGACCTCAGTATCTGATATTTTTCTCTTTTCAGTGGTTTCCGAAGCTATTTACTGATGATTACCTTGCAAACTACATGACCGGAGTGGAGGCAACTAAGGTTAAAGTATATAATTCATGCTACCATGATAATGCTCTAGAAGTCTTGCAAGGCGGTGAAGGATGGGCGGGCGATCGTCACAAGGGGTTGGACAAAAGTGGTTCGTGCCTATGGCATGCAGGAAGGCACATTATGGGCATTCCGCTTATTCAACACCATCGGCAGTCAAAATGATTTACACTTGTCTCTTCACCTTTACCGCCTTTAAATATTGTGGTTCATCATAGTTAATTGCTGTCTAATCCTGTAATTACTGAACGTATTGTACTGACAATTTTATTTATGGATTCGTTGTTGAACCATTGTGCTGAGAATTTGAATTGCACATTTCATATTTCAAAATTACCAATTCAAATAATAAATTACAGGCAAAAATAAAAATATACATGAGCTAATAAAATAATGTGCACACAATTAGAAAGAAAATAGCGTGTGTGATGAAAAAAAGAGAACAGACGGTTCTTTGACGTGAAACGTTTGCGGTGCCCGATGGACGCACACACAGTTTCGTATCATATGCGTGTGCGATTCATGGTAATACGGCAAATGTTTCAAACCAGTGCACGTGTGTGATAGGAATACCAATCGCACACAGTTATGAAAATGGACACGTTGGCGTTAGTAGAGGCACCGCACACATTTTACATTCTTGAACTGTGTGCGATAACGTACCTATCACAAACATATCGGCAGATTAAATGTTGATGTCCACCTTTTTCACACGACTATATCGGCGTAATCATTTGGGATGTCTCTCTGATCAGAAACGTAACGTCGAGATGTAACGTGTGGGACTGGGGCGGCTTCTCATACGTTTATTCTATGGTGATCGTCAATAGCCCCTCGCCCATCCCTGACGGTTTCTGAGTCGTGTGGGATGGACCCCCTATCGCCCACACTCACTTGGCGACAGTTCCAAATGCCGTCGCGGAAAGGGGTTAAAAACCGTTTGTATAGCACCGACGCGCACCAGTGATAGGTTGTTGAGTTTCAAGAGAATTCGTTGATTGAACCTTAACATGTGAATTGGTTGCTACTTTAACATCAGAAGTTTTATAAGAAAGAATTGCTGTTATGATGCTGGGAAAAGTGATTGAAATTGTTATTGATCAAACTTGTGCACTTTGCTAGCATTCACACTTCATAAATTATTTTCAAGCATTGAAATACCGTTTGTGCTCCGTTTTATCAATTGCTACCTTGCTGTTTTTTATTGTTCTTATTACAAAAATCAATATCTACTATCCATATTACACTTGTATCACCATCTCTTCGCCGAACTAGTGCACCTATATAAATTACCATTGTATTTGGTGTGTTGGGGACACAAGAGACCTTTTATTATTTGGTTGCAGGGTTGTTTGAGAGAGACCATCTTCATCCTACGCCTCCCACGGATTGATAAATCTTAGGTCATCCACTTGAGAGAAAATTGCTACTGTCCTACAAAACTCTGCGCTTGGAGGCCCAACACGTGTCTACAAGAATAAAGTTGCGTAGTAGACATCAACAACACTGCTCCAGTACTATCGCTCGTCTCTCTCTTCTATTAACTCAGCCAACTTGCGGGGCCGGGGAGTGTGCCTATGGTCGGTTCTCAATTGCGGTCCCACATGTGTGTGCAAACGCAATATGACGTGCGTTCCATTCGGAGAGCGGCGTGCCAGACCGACCGACCGTCTGTGGTGCGACGCGAACGCGACGGGCGTGCTGTATACATGTGTACTGCCGTTTTCTTGAGGCTTTGCTCCATGGCGCAATCCATGGATACAAAATTATATTTAAAATTCGAGGGCGGGGCTTTTCCCACGCGGTATGCAGGGCAGTTCCGTCTAGTCGGTTCGACAGAGAGGCGAGAAGATGAGGGAGTAGGCTACTGCAAACGTAGGGCTGTGTGATTTGACGGCGAGTTACTGCTGGACAGGTGGGGCCCTGTGATTTGACTTGCCATTATCATTTTAACTGCGATGCTATGACCGACGTGAGTCTACCGATTCCTGACCACCTCCATGGTATACAGGTGCCTCTCCCAATGCTCCACCATGTACAGGTGCTAAGCCTGCCACATAGGCATAACGTCTGATGTGGCAAGTTAATTAAGAAGAGAGAGACTAGTTTGGTGACCCCAGGAAGAAACGGTGCTAAGCGCGTGTACCTAGGTGAAAAGACAATTTTGAGTCTATAGCTAATTAAATGAAGCAAGCTTAGCAACAAAAAACTAAGCACCTATGCATTGGGGACTTGAGTTGCTAAGCCATTTAATGCCCTTAGCACCTCATCTAAGCACCATTTCATTGGAAGAGGTCACTCCTTGGCAAATGCAATAAATACTACGAAGAAAGAGATAGAGAGAAGTAAAAAAATACTCTTATAGCCAACCTTATAGCTAACCTTGTTGTATGTGCGACTAAGTGATGACTATGTATGACATGCAAACATCAGATAGCCTAACGCACCTGGAGGGAGGAAGTAGTTTCATGCATGCGAAATAGGCAAAAAAATGCTCATTTATAGCCGTCTGAAATCTCCAAGGGCGCGACCGCGCGAGCGAGGCGACGGTCGTGGTAGGCGCGACCATGATACGGGCTGCTGACAGCCCTTGGATCTGAGATCGAACGGTCGCATGCTAAGTTGCTGAAAATTTGCAAAATAAACCTCCAGGATAGGATATTCACCCATAGGTCTAGAATCACGCCATGCAACCGTTCGATCTCAGATCCAAGGGCTCTCCGAAGCCCGTATCATGGGAGCATGGAAAGCTTCGTATCACCTGTAATTTTCCCGACGCTTGACGTGCGAACATGCAGATGCATGAAGCCATTTAATTGGGCGTCTAGTAGACATGACATCTAATTGGGCCCCATAGTACTATGCATGAATCCATTTATCCACCGGGCAAGCCACTACCCTGCCGTTCGCACGCCCCACTCAGCATTTTTACAATCGGAAAACCGCTAGCAGTTCGCTCCTACTCGTCCCCGGCCGTCCTTTAACATTACGGCAGTTCGCTCCTAGTCATCCCGTCCTTTCACATTACAGCAGTTCCACTAATCCTAACCCTCCTCCCAAATCCATGGCGTCCCAAATCTCCATGATCGGCGGTGAGTACAAGGTTAGAACCATCACCGGCGATGAGTTCGACGTCATCTACACCCGTTCTTCAGCGATGGTGAAAGGATGCCTTGCTCGCTTCAGAAGCATGTTCGAAAAGTTAAATTGTGATGAGTGGGTCACTAGGCTAGATGTTGAGTACACCACAGTCCTGGAAAAAGAGAAGAATCTAAAGGAGGAAGAGAAGAAGAAGCCCGCCGTGATCCAGGTTTGCATGCATAACTTGTGCTTGGTCTACCACATATGCCATGCCGACGTTGAGTGCGAGGATTTTAAGAACTTCCTCGAGGGCGGCAAAGTCAAATTCGTTTCTGTAGACTTTACGAACGACAAAGAAGTCCTGGGTCGGATATGCCTCGTTGTAGGCCAGCCCTTCGACCTCCAGAGGAATGTGCTGGTGTCCTCCCGTCAGCCTTCAATGCTGACCCTGGCAGCAGCCATGGTTGATCCTTCGTACGGTAAACTGACGAAACCTCCGCCCAAGTTTCATCTTGCACGGCAGTGGAATGTACTAGATAGAGACCACATCAATTAAGCTGCAATGGATGCCTACCTTTGTTTCAATATCTACAAGGGTTGGATGAAGAGCGAGAGCCAAGTGCGCGGTTCAAGCAAAGAAGTATCGGCCAAGAGGAAGAGGGACATGGACGAAGTCGAGCACGTGGACGAGGAGTCCGAGTAAGGTGGCAGTGTCGTTGCTCCTGGTGGTTGTAATGCAGTGTCTACCGGATTAGTTGCTTAGTTTAATTTCAGGGTGCTTAGTTTTATTTGAGGGGTGTGTTGTGCTGAGACCCCAGCAGAACTATGTTATGTTTCTTCTCATTACTTTAACTCTTCAGTATGTACATACTAGTATTTCTTATAGTTCATCTTGTAGTTGGTAGTACTACCACTCATTTCTTCACATTATATACGTACAATATATATGGCCAGCATCATATTGCCAGCAGTTTAGTTGTCAAAGAATTTCAGGGTGTTTAGTTTTATTTGAGGGGTGTGTTGTGCTGGAGACCATTATTGTGACTCAAATCTCCTTTGCCATGTTATAATGACATAAATACCTATGGACCAACATGCCAGCTCTCCCTCTATCTCACTACAGTACAATAAAGTGTGGGGCCTACTTGATCCCAACAGCGTTCTTATTTTTCTGTAAAATTATTCGCTTGGTTACTCCTGACAAGCGGGGCCACACTTATCATTGTGAGATAGAGAGAATCGACATGTGGGTCTAGGCTTATTTTTGTCATATAACATGGTCAACGGGTTTGACGTGAAAATAACAATGTCTAATGGCATTTTTGAGGAAACATCTAACGGAACGATGGCATTTTTGAGATATCTAATTGCATTTTTGAGCAAGCATCTCACGGATCGATGGCATTTTTGAGTAGTTGTAACTTTTAATGGCAAAACTGAGTAGTGAGACACAACTAGTGGCATAAATAATAAAAACCCAAGAATTAAATAGGTATGCTAATTTCTTTAATAGAATTTAGCACCCCATCTAAGCACGTACTAGCTTTTTTAATAGTACTATATGCATAATTTGGCGATGAGCGCTCTCTATATGTACCACCTTTTTTCTTTAATTTCATCTTGTTAGTTTTGCTCCATGGCGCAATCCATCGATACTACTACTGTACAAAAGTATACATTTAAAAGTCTAGAGGGCGGGGCAGTCTCGCTTGGTCGGTTTTACGAGAGGCGAGGGCCTTTGTGATTTGACGGCTTATTACTGCTGGAAGGCGGGGCCTTGTGATTTGACTGCTCGTATAAATGTTGCTGACAACCTGAGGAGGAGCAAAGAACCGTGCGGTATATATACTCAAGTTTTCCACTAGAGTACTAGTATGATGGAGGAGCACGAAACACGGCAGCCTAGTGCGATAAGGCGATAAAAATGATCTAATTTGCTAGTCATCGATCCCACGGCGCCGCTCATCGTTAGCATTGTTCTATTCATGTCTCACAGAGAACGTGACACGTGCGGCGAAACACCTGAAGCAAAAGAAGAAACACAGGAGTAAAAGAAGAAGGAAGATTATCCCCCCAAAAAAAGAAGGAAGACGCACACACAAGTCTGGGGCGCTGCTCTCTACTACATGAAGGGTTGCTGGCCGTGGAGTCGTAACTGCTTCTTCATCGCCTCCACGACCTCCATCTGCTCGCGCATCTCCGCCGCCATCTTCTTCATTCTGTCCATGACGCGGGATTTCTCGACGCGAGCCTTCATCATCTCTTCCACGGCCGCATTACGTACCTTGACAGCAGCCGGGTGCTCGATGCGGAGCTTCGCCAACTCCTGCTTCTGTTCCATGACGAGGGCGTGCAGCATCTTCACCGAGGAACTACTCTTCCCATGCAGCTTCTTCCAGCCGCGTTCTCCTCCTTCAGCAGGTCGAGCTCATGGCGGAGCTTCGCATTGTCCTCCTGAAGTTGCAGGATTTCGCAGGTCACCTTCTTATCCGAGGCAATGCTCTTCTTCAGCAGCATCACCAAGCCGACGGTCAACTTCCCCTGCTCATTGAGCTCAGCGGGCATGTCGTCGAGGCTCTCCTTCAGTAGCTCCACCAAGCCGTCGATGAACTCCTTCTACTTATTGAGCTGATCGGGCATGTCGTCGAGGGATAACGACTCCAGCGCCGCCAGCTCGGCATGTTCGCCTCCGTGGCTAGGGCGCTCCTGGGAGCCCTCGCCTACCCGTGAGAGATCTTTCGAGGTCTCTGCGAGGCGGCGAGCCCTCTCTTTTTTTCCGCGGCCTTGGTCGTCGCTGCCTTGTTACGAGTAGTACTCGACCTAGAGCTCTGCACACCGGCCATGGCAAGGACGGACGAACAAGAAAGACTTATGAGGAGGAAGGTAGAGTAATTTTCGGCTAGGTAGTTCCCTTTTTATAACCTAGTACTAGCACTAGTACTAAAACCTGCATAGTGGGAACACGTTCAGGTTTGATACATACTCCACAAGTGTGAGCAGGTTTGCACTTAATTATAGCATGGTAGTACTACTTTGGAATGTGATGGGAACAAGCTAAAGATTAATTGATGGTTTTGGTTTCGAGGCCCGAAACGTCTCCCGATGAGTTTAGTGGAACATAAATTTCAAGTACTACTGCTTAAATGCGGTCGCACAAGTCAGTGATGTAACTGGTCGTACATGTCAGACCAAGCTGATGCGTGTCCCTTCGGTGAGACAAGGGTCCGACCGACCGTCTGTTGGTGCGACCGACCGTAAGTATTACGCGATGGAGACTTCTGGTTGTGGCTTCGGGTGATTGTCACGACCAAGCATTCAAAAACTAGTGATAAATAAATTACCATCTTTTTCCAAACGACCAAGTATTTTCACAGGAATACAATACATATAGATGAAGTGATTGTCAAGGTTGCAAACCGACATGGCGTTGCAAGTTCACTGCAGCAGCAACCGAGTAGGTCACTGTATCGCTGGCGGGGAAGGAGGGCAGCTCACCTCGCCTATGATGCATGCCCAGCGGCGCCACCGCAGCTGGTCCCGGGATTTAGCTTCTCCTACCGCCCATTTGAACAGTTGCACCGGCTGCTCATGCCATTCCGCAGGCATGCGCGTTCTTTCCTCCGCAGTCGACTCCATGAATATGATCTCTGCCATTAGCCCCAGCTCAAAATCAACGCGACGCTGCCAGATGCTGACATCCCTCAGCATCTCTCCCCTGAGATCGACTTGCACCTCCGCCTTGTGCTTCGCCAGGCGCAGCTCCTTCGAACTTGTCTCCAATCGATGTGACGCTTCCTCAATCCGATTTGCCCTTGCTGCCCACCACCTGAAACGCAGCCCTGGCATGTCCTCCGGCGCCACCGATCTGTGATTCCAGAGCAATGGATCCCCTCTGAAACACATGTGGGTTTCGCTCAAAGGCGGCAGTGCTGCGGGCCACAGCGAGAGGGTAGCCCGCGGGATCCTGGGATCTAAGGGATTATCCATGGCGGGATCCGGTGGGGGAGGCGGGGAGGCGAGCATAGGCGCTGCGAGAGCCCTACGAGGCTAAGATAAAGATAGTACTACTCCACTCCGTCCATATTTAAATACAAAGGCCATCAACAGTAACCCAGGCAAAAATTGATCATCCTGCCTGCGTCCTGGTTTATTGGCCCCCTTTTTATTTTGTGCCAATTTTTGACCAAAAATTTAACTAACAAAATTCAAGCACTACAGCCAAAGTTTCTGTTTTTGCACTACATAAACCAAACAAGCAATCTAATCATCCTGAAGGCAAATCTTGGCACATTATTTTTATAGTACAAAGGATTTGTACAAGGGGATAATTATTTTTGTTGAAAAGTTTCTGTAATCAAGGTTCACAAAGTTTCCATGGGCATGAACAAAGTTCAAGGCTAGCTCCCACTTTAACAATGCTCGTCTTTCTCACTTTTACTTTTCTTTTTGAAAAGTTTTAGGTTCCTCTCTATATTTTTTGTTTTTAAACTTTTTAAAAGCACACAATAGAAAAAATGGCTCTCTAAAACTTCCGGGTTGTCTCCCTGGTAGCGCTTTCTTTAAAGCCATTAAGCTAGGCATATAGTGCTCAAGTAATGGATCCACAAGGATCCCAAGGTATATCAAAGCCAATTTTAATTAACAATGATTTGTGATTTAGTAGTGAGCACAAAGTAACATATATCATGCATAAGCGAAGTCTAACTCTCTTCCTATGCATCGGCATGTCATAAAAGAACAATTCAGGCACACGAAGTAAAGGCCAATGCATAGTATAAATAGTTTCTTGCAATTTTATCATATTGGAAACATAGAGAGGCGGAGATGTAGTTCCTCCCTCATAATAATTGCAAGTAGGAGCAGCAAGCACATGCATATTATATTTATCAAAATCATCATGTGCAATAGTAGAACGCAACCCATCAATATAGTCCTTAATAAGCGCAAACTTCTCCGATATAGTGTAATTGGGAGAATTCAAAAAGATAATAGGACTATCATGCGTGGGTGCAATAGCAACAATTTCATTCTTAACATAAGAAACTATAGCAAGTTCATCTACATAAGCATAATTCATATTGACATCATGGCCACAAGCATAGCAAGCATCAAGTTCATCAAAAAGGGATATTTCAACCGAATCCAAGGGATCATAGCAATCATCCTTTGATAAGCACAAAGAAAATTAAACAATGTATGAGTTGAAGAGTTACTCTCATTAGAAGGGCACGGGTAGCTAATCCGCTCTTCCTCCTTTTGTTCTTCGCTCTCCTCGTCATCTTTTTCATCTAATGAGCTCACAGTGTCATCTATTTCTTCTTTCATAGATTCCTGCAAAATATTAGTATCTCCTTGGATAGCGAAGACTTTCTCAAAAAATGCATCAATATCGGAATTATATTCATAATTCTCATAGCAATATTTAAGTTAAGCATAATTTTCAGGTCTGTAAACATCATCATCATAATTTTCATACTTTTCAAACAAAGATTCAATTTCATAAGCACCCTTAAAAGCAACGAATTCTTCTATTCGTTCCACATCACAGTAATCATATATACCATTAGCATAAGAATCCAAGGTTTTATTATCATTAAATTTACATGAAAAGGGAAGGTGTGGAGCCTTCATCCTAGCACTAATGGCCGTTGGATATCATCTACATTCCACCAGATTTTGCCACATGTACAATCTAGAAGACTCCATGGTTGAACTTAAGCATAATGCACAAACCTCAAAACACAAGCACTTCTCCTTTGTCCTAGAATCTTCCGTATCATAATTGCCCAAATTTTTTTCAACATGAATTGTCATTATTTGTTTTTACTTTATGCTTTACAACGCACAATTCCATGAATCTTAAAATAGATTAGCTTTTTTATAAAAAATAATTGATTTTGAATGAGATGAACTATAAGAATTAAACGAACATCTACATCATGCATATATGACTCAAAGCTTACATGCTATAATGTAGTATTTATTTATAATTTGGTTGCCAAATCTCATGTGTGTAATGTACGTGTACCTTACTAGTCTAAATGGTGTTTGTGTGTGTGTTGTGCGTGTTAAACACATTGTACGTAGTATCATACATGGTTTAGATTCCGAACATCTAGCTAGATCATACATGTACTATGATTTGAATTCAACATAAAATGTATACATATATTTGAATTTGAGATCGTATGTACATGTAGTTTGTATTTATATAGGAATTTACTACTCCTATATTCATGTCATGTGTTGTGAAGATAATATTTAGATAGTTGTATAACTAACCCGAGTACAATCCCATTCAAACAGAGAAAATGTACTCAAATTTAGTCCATATGCTAGACAACACGAATTGTTTTTTTATTGTTGAGGGAAATGCAAATTGATTTGGTATTGTACACGTTATGTTTGTTGTCCCGATTTTTTTATTTTTTTGTTGTTGTATTTGAATGCATTTCTATTAATATAGTAAAACGGGACATGGCTCTCTCTAGTGATGAGGTGCGAATTGTCTTTTTTTTTGTACACGTTAATCTTGTTCTCCCGAAATTTCAAGCCGCGCCTTGTTATGCCGAAATTTCAAGCTAGCATCTCTGTCTATCGTCCTGCGAAACTCCCGCCTCTTCAACCCGCGCCTTGTTACCCCGAAATATTTAAGATATATCTTTGTCTTGTTGTGCTCAGAAAACTCCCTCCATCTCAACCCGCGCCTTGCTATCACAAAATTACAACACGTGCGAAAACTCGCACCTCCTGCGAAATCCCGACACGCGAAATGCCCGTGATACCCCTAAACCGAAAGAACCGCCTAGATCAAATCGGTGGGGGTACTTTCGTAACTTACCCCACATTTCGGACAAGCGCGTCCCTAAGCCATGGTTCCCCCCTCCCATCCCATCCGCCCACCCATTCGTACACCAAGGCCGCGAAAACCCGCGAAGCCCCACACCCTCCTCCGTCAGCCACCCAGCCGGAGCCTCTTTCCCGACGACGTCATCCAAAGCAACACCTCGACGTCCCTCATCCACCGCACCGGATGAGGATCCGTCGTCGATCTCGTCGTCCCGCCGGTTCAGCCACCCCGTCCTCCACCTCCAAGGAGCTGCCCCGACGTTCGCCTCGTCTTTCGCGCCACCTCCATTCCCACACCGCCGTCTTCACCTGCACCACCGGAAGAGCAACATCATCACCGATTCCTCGGATGAAGCTGAGGCCTAATCGGCACCACCAAAGAGGTTCTACACTAATCGCCACATTTTCTTCTTGATTCGATCTCACGGTGCTGCCGCCGCTCGGTCCCGAGCCGACATGGCGCGGCTCCATCCATGGCGGCGTCGCCGGCCACTTCCTCCACGGTGTCCCTCCCTCAGCGGCGACGTCCACATCAGTAGGAGCTGCTGCTGCTTTGGCTCTCGCTCGTGCTGCTGCTCTGTTCTTGCTCTCGGTCCCCTGCCTTGTCTGCTCTTGCTATTGCTCGTGCTGCTGCTCTCGCTCTTGCTCTTGCTTGCGCTGCTGTTCTCACTCTTGCTCTTGCTTGCGCTGCTGCTCTTGCTCTTGCTCTTGCTTGCGCTGCTGCTCTACTCTTGCACGCGCTGCTGCTGCACGAGCAGCAGATCCTGCTCTCCCTCGAGCCCCTGCAGCTGCTACCCGAGATGCTGCTACACGACCAGCTGCCCCGGCACTCGCACGCACTGCTGCTCGGGTGCTGCTACTGCTTTTCTGCTGCTAGTGCGTTCAATTTCGACAGTAAAATTCGGTTTCGACAGCAAAATTCAGTTTCGACAGTTAAATTCAGTTTTGATAGTTAAGTTCAGAGATGAGCGGCTGATGTATTTTACATCTAGCACTTTGTGGTTATGTATTTTACGTCATCTATTGGAGATGCTATTAGAATTCCACTCAGGTTAACGTTGTCTCTCTTGTCCTGCTTCAGCCTCGCCGTCGTACAACTCACCGGAGCTGCTCCAACGACGAAACCCTCCATCACAGCGGAGCAGTACCCCGGGCTCCATCTCCAGACGCCTAAGATCTTCTTCCCCTCCTCCGATAGCCAAATCAGCTGGAGCATCCTCACCGACCAACCCAATCACATTGAGATCGACGTGGCTTCGCCAAAGAGGTTGTACACTTGTTGCATCGCTTTTTTACTCTACATCTTATATATATTGCCCACTGAGCACACGTAGTAACGTGAAATACGATTAGTTTCTCCTACTATATGACAAGCAGTGAGGTACCAGGCAACTTAGCTATCTGTGATGGACTCTCTTGAACGCCATCATTATTTATCTCTACGGGTTTGAGCTGTGCATTTGTAGATGGGCCTGGGAGTTGAGCTAGTAGGGCAGTGGCCTGGGTCCAAAGTAGTAGAAGTAGCACAAAAACATTTTTTGAGTGTAGGCTTTTCCCTGCTCAAGCCTACCTACTAGAATCGCCAGTGCTTGAAAGGAAAAGTGAAGGAAAAACATAGAAATTGGAAAGTTTCCTATGGTACTACTGTTCATGCATTTGGCTCAAAGGAATGGAGCAAAGGAAAACTATAAGATTTGTTCCTTTAGTGGCTCCTTGAAAGAAAAACCGTAGGAATTTTAATATCCATTTGTCCTCCTTTTCAAATTCCTATTCATGAAGCACAAGACTAAGAGATAGTAGCATAATAGCATTATAACCGTACATTTTCTTGTGGTTTGACTTAATCTCACCATGCTTCATTGCATCCTGTGATCTTCCAATTCTTGTGAACCAAACACCCAGATTGGCAGAAATCCTGTGTTTTTAAATTCTCTGTTTTGCACGTGCATTCCTATCCCATTCCTATGTATTTCCTATCCCTGCATTGTTAGAATCCTCAAATTCAAACAAGCCCTTACACAATTACTTCTGTTACAGATATGTGTCAAAGAAAACCTTGTGTGGTTTGTCCCGCTCCTGCTGCGCTGTGTTCCACCCTAGCTCAGCTGCTCCAACGACGGAAGGGTTCACCACAGCAGGGATCCGCTCTCCAGACTGTCTTTCCCCGCCTCAGATCTTCTTCCCCGCCGCCGGCGGCCATGACAACTGCATTACCATCATCAATTGAGCAGATGACCTTGAGGACAACACGGGTCCGCAAGAGAGGTCGCACTCTTTCGTGTCTGCTTACCTTATGCATCACTTAATATGATGACATGCTACTTTATCATCCTGTTCACCTATTAGACTCCGAGTCAGGTCCAAACTAATGCTCAAACTTGAGTTTTTAAATGGTTGTGGGGTACATATTGGGACAGCAATCAATACTATCTGTCTACTATCTGGTTAATCTCGGGTGTCTACTATGAGTTTCCTGTTGGGTGAAAACAAACATTAAAGGAGCCATTATCTGTATTTTTTAACTAAAGCTATTATCTGCCTATTATCATTGGTTTTGGGTCTATCTACAGTTTGCTACCATCACTCTGGATTTGTGCATGCACTCCTTACATAATCTCACTATGTTTTATTCCTATGCATGTCAGTTATTGTACACAATGGAACTGAACATGTAGAGCAAAAGAGACGAGCCTTGCGTGGCAATAAAATTTCATGCAGACGTCGCTCCATGGTGGGCGCAAAGGCAGCCCCCCTCTACCCATTTTGGATTGTAATCAAGAGGAAGATAACTGTTCTGAGGGGGATTCAGAAGGAGAAGACCACTCCTATTTACCCCCTGAGGTCTTCGCTCTAACTTGGCATGCTGATGTTGGTAATATCATGCATATGGTGCCTTGCATTGCTTACTTTATACATCAAATATGTCATCTGCTTAGTTTAGACATGCTTTGTGTGAATGCCATCTGTTTAGTTTCTTTATCATATATGTGAATCATGCAATGCCATCTTGTTTAGCCAGGCATCATATATGTGAATTTTGCAATGCCACCCTGATTAGCCAGTCATCTTATATGTGAATTATATCATGCCATCATTCTTTTATTACGTATTAAATTTGTCAACAATTTTAGTACATTCAATTACTCTTCCTATGCATTAGCCATTCGACACGGTCATGGAAAAATCTGGAGTGGAAACAAGGTCTTCAGAGCAGACAATGCTATCTGACAAAGCGCATGTCTTACTAGTTACGGATAGCTCCTCACAGGAGGATTCAGAGACAGGTGACCAGTCCTATTTCCCCCCCGAGGTGCATGCTCTAACTTGGCAGGGTTATATTGCTCATATCGTGCATATGGTGTCTTGCATTGGCATGTCATTTGCTTAGTTTAGACATGCTTTGTGTGAATGCCACCTGTTTAGTGTCTAATTACCATGTATGTGAATTTTGCAATGCCATCTTGTTGCAAGACATTATATATGTGAATTATGCAATGCTATCTTGTTGCAAGGCATTATGTATGTGAATTACGCAATGCCATGCTGTTTAGCCAAGCGTCATATATGTGAATTATATCATGGCGTCCTTTTTTTGTATTACTCATTGCATTTGTCGACAATGTTTGTATATTCAGCTGCTCTTCCTATGCATCAGCCATTTGAATTGGTGATGGTGAAATCTGGAGTGAAAACAAGGTCTTCAGATCAGACAATGCTACCTGCTGAAGCAGATATCTTGCTGGTTACAGATAGCTCCTCAGAGGAGGATTCAGAGGCAGATGACCAGTCCTATTATCCCCCTGAGGTGTATGCTCAAACTTGGCAGGGTTATATTACTCATATCATGCATATGTTGTCTTGCAATGCTTAGTTTTTACATCATATACACAATATTGAATGCCATCTCCTTAGTTGACACATCATATATGCGATTGCCCTCTGCTCACTTGCTTAGTATATAAATCATATATTTGAATTATATCATGCCATGATGTTTACATAGACAGCATGTATCTGAATTATGGCATGCCAACCCATTTTCTAAAGACATAATATAGTTATATCATCTCATCCTGTTTATATAGTCATCATATTTTGAATTATGTCATTCTATCCATGAATTATATCATGCCATCATGTTTCCATCGACGGCATGTTTGTGAATTATGGCATGCCAACCACTTTAATAGACACATCGTATAGTTATATCATGTCATTCTGTTTACATAGTCATCATATTTTGAAGTATGTCATTCTATCCTGTTTAGTTAGCCATCATACATGTGAAATTGTGTCATGCTATCCTGTTTAATTAGTCATCATATATGTGAAATTATGTCATGCTATTCTGTTTGGTTAGACAACATAAATGTGAATTATTTCATGCCCTGTTTTCTTCCCTACTATCCATTGCACCTGTCTATCTTACAATGTTTGTACATTCAATTACTTTTCTTGTTTATCAGCCATTTGA
Organism: Thinopyrum elongatum; assembly: GCA_011799875.1. Taxonomy (NCBI): domain Eukaryota; kingdom Viridiplantae; phylum Streptophyta; class Magnoliopsida; order Poales; family Poaceae; genus Thinopyrum; species Thinopyrum elongatum. The sequence continues at coordinate 722,101,644 of CM022298.1, read as the reverse complement.
ATTGGAGGGGGTGATGGCAGTATCTGTGGGAGTAAAAACGCGGTCTTCAGAAAATATCGTGCTACCTGTCGATGCAGATAGAACCACGGTTGTACTTGCCCAAGAACCAGCCCCACCACACATAACCCAGACTCACGCAGATTGTACCCCTACCTAGTTGGACAGAGAACCAGCTACACCCCTTCTAACCCCAACCCCAGCAGATAGTAACCTAGTTCCAGTTGACACAGCACCGTCTCCATCACAGAGCACCCAAACACGAGCAGTTAGTAAGGCAACTACAGTGCCCAAAGCACGAGGACCACCACTCCGAACCCCAAGTCAACGCTTAAAGCAGAAGAAGAATTGTTCTCAGGTCAGGTTCCGTAGCTATGGTTCATACTCCTTTGCTCTTGCATCACTGTATTTACTCATACCAACTAATTTCAAATTTGAAGGATGCAATTGAAACTCCAATGGCGCAATAGGTATGTTTTAAACCTGTTTCTTTAACGTGTTTGCTGTTGTAACTTGCTCTATGTTGATTTCAGTTTCAATTGAATAAACAGTTATGTTCTCATGCCATGCACATTACATGTGTTGTTATTGCTGTGTAGTTTCCCACACTTATATTCTGTCTATGCTGCTTTGTCTTAAATAGATATGATTTGAACTGTCTCTATCTTGATTTGGCAACATAAACTAGAATGATATAGACCATACAGTAACCATACTACATAGATATATGTTTGTTTCATGCTGTTATCCTGTCCACCTTACTACTGAACTGGTTTACCAAAATGAGTTTCATATACAACATGGTAAACCTGTGATGTGTCTGTTTGTTTCTCTTTTAGAATGCGGATAAAATATTGGAGAAGAGTACCCCGTTATGCAATGGTAAAGGAAGTAATGCAGATAAGGTTCAAGATAGTGAGACATCCCTATTGGTCTCCAAGAAAGCTGATAAAAACTATATTGAAGACACTGAGACAACTCCAAAGTCCTGTCTTGATGTAGTGTTCGAGTTACTGGCCACTACTGCTGGCACCAGCTCTTCGAACTCGTTGCCTGAATCAGTTCGGCTTCTTGAGTCTCAACTTCAAGTTGAAAGACATCGATCAGATGTTTAGCGACAGGAAGCCGAAGGACTGAGGAAGTCCCTGCAGAATTCAGATGCATACTTTCTGGTGCAACAGCAAGCGCTGGAGGATTTAAGCGCCAAACAAGAGAAAGCTAATAAGCTTGCTAAGCGTCTTGCCAGCATTATGGGTACCCAGAATATTGTTTCTTGAGCTCTTCTGAAGTGGTTTCAGTTCTGGACTTGTTTTGCTGCGGAGTTTATTTGCACTGGTCACCAACTTTGACAACCAGTGTATGTGATATGCTGCTTTGTTCCCTATATTTGCACTGGTGGCGAACCTTGATGCCCAGTGGATGTAATATGTGTAATAGCCGTGATAGCCTAGTGTAAGTTGCTTGCTTATTTATTTCCTTGTTGTCTTGTTTATTTGTTTGCTTGTAGTCAGTGCAGTTCTTTTTCCATGGTTTGCTAGTGGCCGCAATAACCTATTTTTTAAAACTAGGCCACAATAACCATGGGCTACATATTTACTGTAGTGACCATGGGCCTCCTACGGGCCGTATAAACAGTGGGCCTTCTACGGGCCATAGAAACAATGGGCCTTCTACGGGCCGTAGCATCAATGGGTGATGTGAACTGGGGGCCTGATCTTTCGATGAGAGAGGATAACTACGATTTTTGTGGGACTTGACCCTCACGATCCGGCTACCAACCATACAGGGAGAACCGTACACGACTGATATCCACGGCAATCGCTGAACCAACTCCACGGCATTATCGACCGAGCCAACGGCGCGATCGACCTATCCACGAAAGATTTTTCCTGCAAGCAAATCGAAGAACATATAAGAAAATAATAGGCAAGCAATCTGAAATTGCGAATATGCTAGATTGAATAATCTCACAAGGTGGGGTTCCGATAGGATGTCTTGATGGTCGCACTAGCCGCTACGAGCGAAGACAAATAAAAGTAGCAATAGCTAAACTTCTCTAAACAAAACCCGAGTCTAAACCCTAACAGATGATGGCTATTTATTGAACGTAGATGCGCCTGAGTACGTTGTTGTATCCCATCCGGACTGCTTCCGGTCGAAGGCATCTGTCAACCGGCCTCGGACTACACAAAGGCCGTACTCGGACTACACAAAGGCCGTACAGGGGCCGGCCTTGCTGGACGTAGACGCAAGTACGTGGTGGAGCAGAAATCAAAAATTCTAGAGGCCCACCTACGTGGTTGAGTCCATGAAGTAAATTCCAAATCCTTTGGCCCATGTGCACGTAATGGTTCAGTGGATGCAAGGTTACTTCGCTTGAAGTTAATGTACAGTAATCTTCGTCTTTAACTGATCTTTTGGTCCCTTTATTCCTGATGAGTAAAAATAAAACGAATAATGAGCGTAGCATCATATTCATGTCAGTCAAATCTTGTGTACGAAGAAGCGAAAATACCTGGTTATTAATTTGTCGTGTAATATTTGTAAACATTTTTATGATAGCTATGTTCACATCATCCTCCTTTTCTTGAAAACAAAGCCGTCCTCGGCTTTCATTTAACCGGAACACACCATAGAGCAAATCGAAAATACATGCAACATATATAGGCTGTTCCAAAGGCGTTAGCGCATGAGGGTGTGATAATTTGATAATAACAACATTATGAATATCATGATATATTTTCTCATGTTTGAGCATAACAGTATGATTATCATGATAAATTTTATCCCACACATAGTCTATATATGAATTATTGGGACACAAATGAACTATCTGAGCACGCGGTATGTCCAGATCAGAAGTTGTGACACTCAACGGATATATTTCAGTATTGATAGCAAGCATACTATGCGTACTATGATCCGTTGATTTAGCTTTCTCACTGTATTATTTCATCGGGGGTCATGGGAAGCAAGCTAATGGTTTTTCCTTCAAACGTGAGAGTATACGAATTGGTTCTACCATGATGGGTAACACTATTATCATATTGCCAAGGTCGACCTAACAATAAAGAACATGCTTGCATAGGTACAACATCGCAGTCAACATAATCATGATACGAACCAAGTGTAAAATGAACCCTCACACGACGTGTTACCTTCAACTTACCACAGTCGTTGAACCATTGGATGTAATATGGATGGGGGTGTCTTGTAGTGGTGAGGCAAAGCTTCTCTACCATCTCAATACTCGCCAAATTATTGCAACTTCCACCATCGATGATCACACGAACAGAATGGCCTTTGACAACAAACTTAGTTTGAAAAAGATTATGGCGTTGAGGCATCTCGGTATGCCCCACCTGGGCACTAAGTACTCACATGGTTACAAGGCTTGGGTACTGATCGGCCATGTCAGCATTAATATGTATCTCCTCTGTGTCATGCTCCTTAGTGTCACCTGCATTATTAGTGGCAAGCATAGCACATGTATCTTCATCCCAATCACTAGCAGAGGAGTACTCACCGTCTTCCCGCACAATGAATGTACGTTTATTTGGGCAGTCCCTCATCATGTGGCCGCCACCTTTGCATATATGACACTTCATGTCTCTTGTGCGTCCAGACGAGGTAGTGGGCGCTAGAGATATTGCTTTTGAAGCCGCAGAGGATTGTGGAGCTGATTTTGAACTTGTTGGGAGTGCACCATTGTTCGAGATATGTGATGTTGCCTCAGTAGTTGTTGGGGTAGTTGGAGAGTGTGTCCATGATGAGTGACGACATGTAGAAAAATTACCTCGTCCCTTGTTGTGTCGTCCCTGCACTTCCCTTTCAGCTTTACAAGCAAAATGAAACAAACGAGTAATAGAATTGTACTCCTTATAGTCCAATATATCCTGAATATCACGATTCAAACCACCTAAAAATCTAGCCATCATAGCATCTTCGGTTTCAACTAAGCCACATCGCACTAAGCCAGTTTGCAATTCTTGATAATAATCCTCTACAGAATTGCTACCTTGTTTTAAACGTTGCAATTCATTTAGTTTATCACGAGCATAATATGAAGGAACATAACGCTGTCGCATAGCTCGTTTTAAAGCATCCCAAGTAGTAGGTATATTATTTGCATTAATACGACAATATTCACTCCACCACATGGAAGCAAAGTTTGTAAATTCACTAGTGGCTACCTTAACTCTTTGGTTCTCAAGAATATCATGGCATACAAATTTTTGTTCAACAGAAAGTTCCCAATCAAGATAAACATCTGGATTATATTTACCATTGAAAGCAGGCATAGTAAATTTAATTTTAGCACTAGAGGGGTCATAATCTCGAACGTCGTACCTGGGTGGACCTCGTGCCATACCTTGACGGTTGAAACGCAATTGTCGATGAGCAAGGTCATTGTGGCGGTCAATCGCTTGGTCGTCCTCGGTGTCACCGGAATAATCCTCGTAGTTGTCCCCATATTCCTCGTGGACACGGGGAGGAATGTGTTGGTGCTGGTTAATGGTGGCGGCATCGGTGGCAGTAGCTGGATGTTGTGGATGACCCATAGGCACACGCCGAGCTCGCGAAATAGCGGCGACACCCGTGGAGTTGCGAGGATCAACGTTGTTGTTGACGGGGGGTGCAGTCCGCAACTCGTCCAGACGTGACAAGATGTCCTTTAGCTGTGTGTCCGCAACACCCTGTGCATGCTCTATGGCCTTGAGCCTCTCTTCGACCGCGATCTGAGCACCCTCAAGTTGGGCGAGACGCTCGCTGGTGACTTTCACATCTGCGGTGAGACCCTCAAGTGTGGGTTGATCCTGTGCCATTGTTAGCGAAAGAGAAAAAACACAGTGTATAAACCCTATCAACTAGTAGGACGTGGTGGAAATTTTTTTCGCTCACACTCAAGCTTAGTATCAAATTCTTACTTGTTCTTACCATTGCAATAGGTGGTGATCGGCACGTTGGTGTTGGCTTCAAACGACCAATGAAGATTGGATGAAGCGATAACCAGGAATCAGTAGAGCCGGAACCTGTACTTATTGGTAAAAAAAATGTAGCTTGGCAAAGGCTTCTCAACTCACAATATCAGTGGCACAATTTAGGAAAAAGCAATGCAAGTTGAATAATTGCTCAAACTCCTAACTAGTGCTGGCAGTCGACTAGTAAGAGATAAAATAATCTAAGCCCAGATACTGAATCAAATAAGTGGAAGCCGATGAAAATATGAATGCTCTAAATAGCTAGATATAAGTGAGGTATAAATGATAGTTTATGGAAACCTAAAGCAGAAAAAATGTCCAGCGGATATCACGTATATGAACAAAGTAAAGGTTCTGGACAGTAAGAGATTGTTCAAAAGATGCTAACTGGCTGGAACTTTTTTTTTCTTATTTTTTCTTCTCTCTGTTTTTCACTGTTTTTTTTTTTTTGCACTTTCCTTTTTTTTTACTTTTCTTTCTTTCTTTTTCCTTTGACCAAGCCGGTTACCAACGTGTATACAGACGTATGAAGAGAACAGGAGAAAAGAAGACGTACAAACTCAAGTGCTACTAAAAGCTACAGGATCGTGTACTACTTGAGATTAGATATTGATGGAACGATGTGGCCAGATAACTCCAAACAGTGATCGAGTAGCAGCGCACTATGGCAGACACAGCGGCGCGGTCTAGCAGACACAGGTGGGCTGGTGTCCGATGTCAAGCGTAGATGCAAGGCAGCGTACGCGGCAGACCAGGCGCAGGACGCGTGCGGCCGGCAAAGAAAAAAAAAACTTACACGCGAGGGAAACGGCGGACGAGAATGAATTATAACGGATGCGAACGCTGACTGCACGCAAGAATCGGCAAAACAGTAACAATCCGGTGCAATCTTGTTGTGCTTTTCTGTTAAGCGGAAGGGATGTCTTTAGGGTGGACAAAAACCAGATCGATCTAGTAGATAATTTTCTCCCTAACTAATCTAAACCAGCACTAATATTAGACGAATGTAACCAAAAATTCAACTACACAAATACTAGATGCAAAAATTGCTAAAGGCTAAAAAGATGGATGCAGCGGGTGAACTAATCTAATTTTTTTTGGCTTTTTTTTTGTGGGTTGTAGGATTGAAAAACAATCTAATCTAATAAAACTGTAAATCTGTCATCGATGAACTTGAAAACTGATACCACTTGATGTGAACTGGAGGCCCGATTTTTCGATGAGAGAGAATAACTACGATTTTTGTGGGACTTGACCCTCATGATCCGGCTACCAACCGTATAGGGAGAACCGTACACGACTGATATCCACGGCAATCGCTGAACAACTCCACGGCGTTATCGACCGAGCCAACGGCGCGATCGACCTATCCACGAAAGATTTTTCCTGCAAGCAAATCGAAGAACATGTAAGAAAATAATAGCCAAGCAATCTGAAATTGTGAATATGCTAGATGGAATAATCTCACCAGGTGGGGTTCCGATAGGATGTCTTGACGGTCGCACTAGCCGCTACGAGCGAAAACAAATAAAAATAGCAATAGCTAAACTTCTCTAAACAAAACTCGAGTCTAAACCCTAACAGACGATGGCTATTTATTGAACGTAGATGCGCCTGAGTACGTTGTTGTATCCCATCCGGACTGCTTCCGGTCGAAGCCATCTGTCAACCGGCCTCGGACTACACAAAGGCCGTACAGGGGCCGGCCTTGCTGGACGTAGACGCAAGTACGTGGTGGAGCAGAAATCAAAAATTCTAGAGGCCCACCTACGTGGTTGAGTCCATGAAGTAAATTCCAAATCCTTTGGTCCATGTGCACGTAATGGTTTGGATGCAAGGTTACTTCGCTTGAAGTTAATGTACAGTAATCTTCGTCTTTAACTGATCTTTTGGTCCCTTTATTCCTGATGAGTAAAAATAAAACGAATAATGAGCGTAGCATCATATTCATGTAAGTGAAATCTTGTGTACAAAGAAGCGAAAATACCTGGTTATTAATTTGTCGTGTAATATTTGTAAACATTTTTATGATATCTATGTCCACATCAATGAGCCTTCTACGGTCCGTATGATCGATTGGCCAAACATGGGCAATAACAGACCGCATTATGGGTCGTAAACGGGCTAGAGTTGGAATCGTCCGTTCATGGGCCGACCGTAACGGGCCGTCGTTAATCGGCCGTATTTGATGACGCTATGAAAACGGCCCAACGGATTAACGGGCCACAAACGGGCCGACTGTAACCACGGGCTGAATTTGGCCCACAAGCAGAAAAGGCCAGTAACGGGCTGTAAGTAACCGAATGCTGAAAATGAGACCAAGAATAAATGGGCCCTGAGAAGGCCGAAAGATAACACGGGCTGGAAACGGCCCAATGGAATAATGGGCCGTTAATGGGTATAAAGCGATACACTGTTCATTACGGGCCAGTTTCACCACGGGCCGTTAATGGGCAAAGGGTTACAAAGGGCCTCATATGGGCCGAAAGACGTCATGGGCCATACATGGGCCGGAAGTTACAACGGGCTGGAATCATATTGGACGGCCCAGATGACACTACTGGGCCTAATTCGGATAGGCCGTAACGGGCCGTGAGTTAGCGGGCTATAAATGGGCTATATGCGAACAGGCCGTTAACAGGCTTTCCTTGGGCCGGCCCGCTACCTTTTGACCGAGTCAAACGGGCCGGCCTTTTCACCGGAATGGGCCTCTGTTGGGCCGTGCCACGTGTCGACGTATCATAGGCGCCTCCGGTCCAATGAGTGGATGACATCTGTCCCAACGGTGAGCCGACACGTGGTTCCTCTGGCCATTGAGAATTTTACACGTGGAAAATCCCCATTGGTCCGGGCTGTTAACGGGTTATTGGATCCAAACCGGAATCCGATAGCTTAACGGCGACCCGTTACGGCGGATGCCACGTGTCGGTTACCCTTGACGAAAGCAATTCTATGACGCGCGATTTATCGTCATGGAAGTGGACACTTCCGTGATGATAATTTTGGTAATGTCATGGAACACTTCTACGACAGCACAGTAATGACTATCTTGATTCTGTCATAAAATCGTCATGGATGTACATGCATGACAGAAAACGTGACCTACTGTGACAAACACGTATCATCACGGAAGTGTATTTTTTTTGTAGTGCTGGGAAAGCAAAATAGAAAAGAAACAGAGAAAGAGATCCAATCTCGGAGGGGCTCTCGCCCGTCCGGAGCCGTGGAGGTCAAGGACCAGAGAGGAAACCCTTCTCCCATCTAGGGGGGAGGCCAAGGAAGAAGAATAAGGAGGGGGATTCTCTTCCCCTCTCTCCCGGCAGCGCCGGAGTGCCGCCGAGGCAAGGATCGTGACAACGATCTATATCAACAATCTTTCTACCGTCAACACCAAATTTCTCCCCCTCTATACAGCGGTGTAACATCTCTTCTCCCCGCTGTAATCTCTACTTAAACATGGTGCTCAACACTATATATTATTATCCAATGATATGTGGCCATCCTATGATGTTTGAGTAGATTCGTTTTGTCCTATGGGTTAATTGATGATCGTGATTGATTTGAGTTGTATGTTTTATTTTGGTGCTGCCCTATGGTGACCTCCGTGTCGCGCAAGCATGAGGGATTCCCGTTGTAGTGTGTTGCAATACGTTCATGATTCTCTTATGGTGGGTAGCATGAGTGACTGAAACACATACCCGAGTAAGGGAGTTGTTGCGTATGGGATAAAGAGGACTTGATACTTAATGATATAGTTGGGTTTTACCTTAATGATCTTTGGTGGTTGCGGATGCTTGCTAGAGTTCCAATCATAAGTGCATATGATCCAAGTAAGGAAAATATGTTAGCTCATGCCTCTCCCTCATATAAAATTGCAATAAAGATTACCGGTCTAGTTATCGATTGCCTAGGGACGAATAACTTTCTTGTGACAAAAAACTCTCTACTAAAACTAACTTAATTGTTTCTTTATCTTAACAACCCCTAACTTTTATTTATGTGTTCTTGATTATCTTGCTAACCTATCCTACAACAGCTATAAAGTACTTCTAGTTTTATTCTTGTTCTAGGTAAAGTGAACGTTAAGTGTGCGTAGAGTAGTATCGGTGGTCGATAGAACTTGAGAGAATATAAATCCTACCTTTTAGCTCCTCGTTGGGTTGGACATTCTTATTTATCGAAAAAGTTACAATTGATCCCCTACATTTGTGGGTTATCAGTCCACTAGTAGTACCATGGAGCAATGGATGAAACCCCGCTTGGGATGGGCAAAGCTTAATATAGATGGTTCCTGGCAAGAGGAGGAGAGGTGCTTGCATGATCTTAGAGCATCTACAGCCGGGCGTCTCAAACCCGCCCACTAGTAGAAAACAGGGCTTTGGTTCGGGCCAGCCCAGCCCATTAGTCCCGGTTCAGTCACGAACCGGGACCCATGGGGGGCATACGTCCCGGTTCATGCGCCCAGGAGGCCGGCCGGGGCCTCGTGGGCATTGGTCCCGGTTCGTCTGGACCCATTTGTTCCGGTTCCTGGCACGAACCGGGACCAATGGGCCTCGCTCCTGGCCCACATCCATTGGTCCCGGTTCGTGGCTTGAACCGGGACAGAAGGGGGGCCTTTAGTCCCGGTTCCATGCACGAACCGAGACCAATGAGGTGGCTATATATACCCCATCGCCGGCGAGCAGAGCACTCCACACTGCTCTGTTTTTTCTAGCCGGCGAGGGGAGAGCTTTGTGGTGCTCTAGCTCACCTCCTATGCACATGAGGTGTTTGATGAAATGCCCGAGCCACACTAGTTAAGCTTTCTCCTCTCGAAGCTCGACCTTCAAGCTCCATTTTCCTCAAGATTTGTCTAGGTTTAGCGGTCCGTCACATCCCGTCCCCGTCTTCACCGCCGTCGATCGCCCGCGCTGATCTCGTCGCCGGCATAACCGTGGTGAGCCTCTTGTTCTTATCTTCTTTCTAAAAGAAAAAAATTCTCGTCGCCGGTTTTTTACACACTTAATTATATATAATGCACGCAGATGAACCGGCAATGGATGTACGGTGACAGACGCACCTCCGAGTACATTAAGGGCGTGCATAATTTTCTCGAAGTGGCTGAGGCAAACAAGCAGAATGGTTTTATGTGTTGTCCATGCCCTATATGTGGGAATACGAAGTCTTACTCTGACCGGAAAATCCTTCACACCCACCTGCTTGAGAAGGGTTTCATGCCACACTATAATGTTTGGACCAGGCACGGAGAAATAGGGGTTATGATGGAAGACAGCGAAGAAGAAGAGGACGATGACAACTATGTGCCACCTGAATACGGTGATGCTGCAATGGGGGGAGCTGAAGATCAAGAGGAACCAGACGATGTGCCCGATGATGATCTCCGCCGGGTCATTGTTGATGCAAGGAGACAGTGCGAAAGTGAAAAGGAGAAGCTGAAATTCGATCGCATGTTAGAGGATCACCAAAAAGGGTTGTACCCCAATTGCGAAGATGGCAACACAAAGCTCGGTACCGTACTGGAATTGCTGCAGTGGAAGGCAGAGAATGTTGTGCCTGACAAAGGATTTGAGAAGCTACTGAAAATATTGAAGAAGAAGCTTCCAAAGGATAACGAATTGCCCGACAGTACGTACGCAGCAAAGAAGGTCGTATGCCCTCTAGGATTGGAGGTGCAGAAGATACATGCATGCCCTAATGACTGCATCCTGTACCGCGGTGCGTACGAGGATTTGAACGCATGCCCGGTATGCGGTGCATTGCGGTATAAGATCAGACGAGATGACCCTGGTGATGTTGATGGTGAGCCCCCCAGGAAGAGGGTTCCAGCGAAGGTGATGTGGTATGCTCCTATAATACCACGGTTGAAACGTCTGTTCAGAAACAAAGAGCATGCCAAGTTGATGCGATGGCACAGAGAGGACCGTAAGAAAGACGGGAAATTGAGAGCACCCGCTGACGGGTCGCAGTGGAGAAAAATCGAGAGAAAGTACTGGGAGGAGTTTGCAGGTGACGCAAGGAACGTATGGTTTGGTTTAAGCGCGGATGGCATTAATCCTTTTGGGGAGCAGAGCAGCAATCACAGCACCTGGCCCATGACTCTATGTATCTATAACCTTCCTCCTTGGCTGTGCAAGAAGCGGAAGTTCATTATGATGCCAGTACTCATCCAAGGCCCTAAGCAACCCGGCAACGACATTGATGTGTACCTAAGGCCATTAGTTGAAGAACTTTTACAACTGTGGAATGGAAACGGTGTACGTGTGTGGGATGAGCACAGACAGGAGGAATTTGACCTGCATGCGTTGCTGTTTGTAACCATCAATGATTGGCCTGCTCTCAGTAACCTTTCAGGACAGACAAACAAGGGATACCACGCATGCACGCACTGTTTAGCTGACACCGAAAGTATATACCTGGACAAATGCAGGAAGAATGTGTACCTGGGGCATCGTCGATTTCTTCCGACCAACCATCAATGTTGAAAGAAAGGCAAGCATTTCAAAGGCGAGGCAGATCACCGGAAGAAGCCCGCCATGCGTACCGGTGATCACGTACTTGCTATGGTCAATGATTTACACGTAATCTTTGGAAAGGGTCCCGACGGACTATCTGTTCCGAATGACGCTGAGGGACGCGCTCCCATGTGGAAGAAGAAATCTATATCTTGGGACCTACCCTACTGGAAAGACCTAGAGGTCCGCTCTTCAATCGACGTGATGCACGTGACAAAGAACCTTTGCGTGAACCTGCTAGGCTTCTTGGGCGTGTATGGAAAGACAAAAGATACACCAGAGGCACAGGAGGACCTGCAACGTTGGCACGAAAAAGACGGCATGCCTCCAAAGCAGTATGAAGGTCCTGCCAGCTACGCACTTACCAAAGAAGAGAAGGAAATCTTCTTTGAATGCCTGCTCAGTATGAAGGTCCTGTCTGGCTTCTCGTCGAATATAAAGGGAATAATAAATATCCCAGAGAAAAAGTTCCAGAACCTAAAGTCTCATGACTGCCACGTGATTATGACGCAACTGCTTCCGGTTGCATTGAGGGGGCTTCTACCGGAAAACGTTCGATTAGCCATTGTGAAGCTATGTGCATTCCTCAATGCAATCTCTCAGAAGGTGATCGATCCAGAAATCATACCAAGGCTAAGGAGTGATGTGGCGCAATGTCTTGTCAGTTTCGAGCTGGTGTTCCCACCATCCTTCTTCAATATCATGACACACGTCCTAGTTCATCTAGTCGACGAGATTGTCGTTCTGGGCCCCGTATTTCTACACAATATGTTCCCCTTTGAGAGGTTCATGGGAGTCCTAAAGAAATATGTCCGTAACCGCGCTAGGCCTGAAGGAAGCATCTCCATGGGCCATCAAACAGAGGATGTCATTGGGTTTTGTGTTGACTTCATTCCTGACCTTAAGAAGATTGGTCTCCCTCAATCGCGGTATGAGGGGAGACTGACTGGAAAAGGCATGCTAGGAGGGGACTCAATAATATGCAGGGACGGGCATTCTTGGTCTCAAGCACACTACACAGTTCTACAGAACTCTACCTTGGTGACCCCGTATGTCGATGAACACAAGAACATTCTGCGCTCCAAACACCCGGAGCAGTGTGACGACTGGATTACATGTGAACACATCAGGACTTTCGGTAGTTGGTTGGAAACACATCTCAGAGGTGACAACACTGTTTCTGATGAGCTGTACTCGTTGTCCAGGGGACCATCTTCGACTGTATAGACTTACAAAGGATACGAGATAAATGGGAATACATTTTACACGATCGCCCAAGATCAAAAGAGCACCAACCAAAACAACGGTGTCCGCTTTGATGCAGCAACCAAGAGGGGAAAGGACACATATTATGGTTACATAGTGGACATATGGGAACTTGACTACGGACATGATTTTAAGGTCCCTTTGTTTAAGTGCAAATGGGTCAATCTGTCAGGAGGCAAGGTACAGGTAGAGCCACATTACGGAATGACAACAGTGGATCTGAACAATCTTGGGTACACAGACGAACCATTCGTCCTAGCCAATGATGTGGCGCGGGTTTTCTATGTGAAGGACATGTCTACCAAACCGAGAAAAAGAAAAGATAAGGAAGCGAATACATCATACGATGAGCCAAAGCGCCACATAGTTCTTTCAGGGAAAAGAGACATCGTGGGAGTGGAGGGTAAGACAGACATGTCTGAAGATTATGAAAAGTTTCATGAAATTCCTCCCTTTAAAGTCAAGGCTGACCCAAGCACCCTGTTAAGCGATGAAGAATATCCATGGTTACGGCGCAATAAGCAAAGGACACAAGCGAAGAAAAAGTGAAGACAGATGAAGTCAGAAAGGGTTGAAAATTGATGATATGGCTTTGAATGGTTCATTTTGAGCACACAAAAAGTCTGGAGTTCAAATAAGTTCAAAAAAATGAAATCCCTTTGTAACAGAAGAGTTTTTGTCCGAAACCCTGATACTTCGAAAGAGATTGTCCATTTTGTACACGAAGTGCATCTAATTTTTGCCGTAACCCTCTCAACTTTTTAGCACATGCTATGTGGGTGAAATGATGATATCATGCCAATTTTCAACCTCTTCAGAGTTCATGTGAAGTGCTTTTCAATTTCAAGGTCATTTAGCTCAAAAAATCAGTAAATGCATGAAAAATAACAGATGAAGTCAGAAAGGGTTGAAAATTGATGATGTGGCTTTGAATGATTCATTTTGAACACACAAAAAGTCTGGAGTTCAAATAAGTTTAAAAAAAATGAAATCCCTTTGTAACAGATGAGTTTTTGTCCGAAACCCTGATACTTCGAAAGAGATTGTCCATTTTGTACACGAAATGCATCCAGTTTTTGCCGTAACCCTTCAACTTTTTAGCACATGCTATGTGGGTGAAATGATGATATCATGCCAATTTCAACCTCTTCAGAGTTCATGTGAAGTGCTTTTCAATTTCAGGGTCATTTAGCTCAAAAAAAATCAGTAAATGCATGAAAAATAATAGATGAAGTCAGAAAGGGTTGAAAATTGATGATGTGGCTTTGAATGGTTCATTTTGAACACACAAAAAGTCTAGAGTTCAAATAAGTTCAAAAAAATGAAATCCCTTTGTAACAGATGAGTTTTCTTCCGAAACCCTGATACTTCGAAAGAGATGTCCATTTTGTACACGAAGTGCATCCAGTTTTTGCCGTAACCCTCTCAACTTTTAGCACATGCTATGTGGGTGAAATGAGATGTACCATGCCAATTTTCAACTCTTCAGAGTTCATCTGAAGTGCTTTTCAATTTCAGGGTCATTTAGCTCAAAAAAATCAGTAAATGCATGAAAAATACAATAATAGATGAAGTTAGAAAGGGTTGAAAATTGATGATGTGGCTTTGAATGGTTCATTTTGAACACACAAAAAGTCTGGAGTTCAAATAAGTTAAAAAAAATGAAATCCTTTGTAACAGATGAGTTTTCGTCCGAAACCCTTATATCGAAAGAGATTGTCCATTTTGTACACGAAGTGCATCCAGTTTTTGCCGTAACCCTCTCAACTTTTATGAAATTCTAATAGCAAAAATAATAAACTAAAAGAATGAACTAGAAAACTTTAATGAAACTCTAATAGCAAAAGGAATCAACTAAAATTTATGCAATTAAAATTATCAAAGTATTTTCTGTTCAAAACATTAAAAGCAAAAAGAATTTCATAAAGAACTTTTTTTGTTAGAAACTTAATAGCAAAAGGAATTATCATAAAGATTTTTTTGTTAGAAACTAAAATAACAAAAACTGTTTTTGAATATAATGATAAAAAACCAGTATTAAATAGCAGGAAAAAGAATCACTCCAAAATCTATTTTTATAGTAAAGTTAATCACAAACTAGTGATTCACACAAATTTCAAAGAATTCAAATTTAAACTATTCAAATTGGAAAACTAATGGCACTAACAGCAAGTTTATAATTTTTATTACCTAAAAGCAAAAAGAATCACTGAAAAACAGTTTGTATTTTGTTGTAAGTAGAAACAAAATAAAATAAATAAAGCAAAAAAGAAAACAAAAAAACTAGGAAAAAAATAAAAAAATGCCACCTACTGGGCCACCACGGCCTGAATACGACTAGAAACCCATCCATGGGCCAGGATTCAGGCCCGCAGAGGCCCAGCAGGCCCACGGGCAAAGAGTTGCAGAGAAGGCCCGAAAGCCTGCAGTTGAGAGGAGCTCGAGAGGGTCGGCGCAGCAGCGCTTATAAACCACTCTCGAGATCTCTCAACTAGCGAGGTGGGACTAAACATCCCACCGCACCGCGCCAGCGCCAGGCCTTTGGTCCCGGTTGGTAGCACCAACCGGAACAAAAGGGGTGCATTGGTCCTGGTTGGTGGAACAAACCGGGACCAATGCCCCCCCTTTGGTCCCGGTTCGTGCCACCAACCGGGACCAAAGGTCTCTGTTTCCCGTCCATTGGGCTGCTGAAAAGAGACCTTTGGTCCTGGTTGGTGGCACGAACCGGGACCAAAGGGTGGCATTCGTCCCGGTTTGTGCCACGAACCGGGACCAATGCTCTGTGTATATAAGCAGGACTTAGGAATTTTTTAGTTTTCATCGACCATTTGCCCCCCGACGACGCCGAGCTCATCGACGCCACCAGGCTGCCCGTGCTCGCCGTCGCCGCCCCGAGGTCGCCGTCGCCGTCGCCGCCTGCTCCTCGTCGCCATCGCCCCACGCCCCTGCCCTGCCCCGACGCCGACGCCATGTGCCCCTGCCTCGACCTCGACGCCAACGCCGCCGCGCCCCTGCCCTGCCCCGACGCCCCGCCACGCCCCTACCCTGCCGTCAACGCCGCCGCACCAGTGCCCGCCGGCCAGGCCGGTACTCCCTCCTCCCTCCCACCCCTCTCCTCTGTCCTTCCTCCATGTATGTGATAATGGTGAAGTTGGTTCAGTGCAAAGTTTCAGCCATGTCCACAAGGTGTTTGATGAAATGCTAGGGCTTGCTAGGGAACTTTGTTTTATGTGAAACTTGGCAGGATGATGTCTCCTTGGATGTTAGTGAAGATGATTAAGTTGGTTTGATAAAATGAAAAACTTCTTAGTGCAAGTTTTATTAAAATTTAGTGCTGGACAGAAACTATATGAATTTTTTTGGTGGACTTGCTAGATGAAATTGGGGCTGCCCTTCTGGACTTAAGGGTTTAGTTGGAAGGACTACAAGATGTAAAAAATTCAGAATTTTTTTAGGAAGGAAAAATTGGGTTGTAGTTCAATGCCAAGATTGGACCAAAATTGATGTTTTTGTTCATAGCATTTTTTTGTCCATGTATGTATGTATGGATGGATGGATGGATATGGATGTATATACAAAATGTTCATATATGATGTTTTTTTTGTTCATAGCAATTTTTTTTCCTTGTATGTATAATTTATGTATGTATGTTCATATATGCAAAAGTTACATTTAAGAAAAAATAAGAAAATGTATGTATGTTCATATGCAAAGAATATGCAAAAGTTAGAATTTTTATGTTCATAGAATTTTTATGATTTTTTTTTGTTCATAGAATTTTCTTTGTCAATTTATGTATATGTTCATATTGTGTATGTATAGGAAAATTGTATTGGGTAACGCAGTAGAAAACAAAAAATTTCCGACCTACGCACCAGCCCAGGACCACTATGGAGACTGCATACAAGGTTTGATCATTTTCGTTACCGACTCGTAGCGCAGCGGAAGTAGAGTCGATGACGATCGTCGGTGCAGATCCCCGCAGCTAGGATTTACAACCTCCCAACCGCGAGGATGTACTCCCTCATCCGCCACTCGGACAGCCCTCCGGGAGGCGGTCGGACAGTCCCCCGGATGGTGTCGTGGACA
The DNA here is from genome assembly GCA_011799875.1 of Thinopyrum elongatum. Lineage (NCBI taxonomy): Eukaryota > Viridiplantae > Streptophyta > Magnoliopsida > Poales > Poaceae > Thinopyrum > Thinopyrum elongatum. Next base: position 722,084,798 of record CM022298.1, on the reverse strand, counting down.
GCCCTTCGGGAGGACTCACAGAACTCGGACCGTCACTCGGACAGCCCTTCGGGAGGACACTCGAACAGCCCCTCGGGCAAAAGGACGAAACTACGACCTCTCTACGGGGTTGCACACATACGGTGCCATCTATCCGGCAGGGCTTCGCCGTCCAGAACTAGTTCCCACCGGAACCCAGACAGCCTTTCGGCACTACGAAACTATTTCGTGGGAGGGAGAGAGAATGCCAGATCATGCATGGCTTGTGTGAGAGAGTTGGAGTGGAGTTGGAGAGCACCTCTCCTCCTCCTTATATAGTGGTGGAAGGGGTGGAGGGGGCTGAAAATTCAGCCCACTAAACATGGGGAAAACATGTTCCCACAAAACAAGGAGAACATGTTCCCACCAAACAAGGGAAAAACATGTTCCCTTGTCCATGGTGTTCCCCCATGGGGCCCCACCTTCCTCCCAACACTCTCCACCATTTGTGGGGGCTGCCCCCCACCATGGGGCCCCCCCCAAAAACAGCCCAAAAACAGCCCCCACGATCCGTGGGATCTTGTCCCCTCACGCTGGGACAAGATGTTTTCCGCGACTATTATTTCTGAAAAATTCCAGAAGGTCCCAGAACATTTCCGGCACCCTCTAAAATTATCTGGACGCGCTCTGGAACATTTCCAGTATGGTGGTTTAATTTAAAACCATCTTTGTTTACCCGGTAAACAACTCCGGCAGCTCCGAAACTTTTTTTTCGGTTTTTTCTCCAGAAAAATTCCAGAAATTACCAGACCAATCTGGCAACCTCCAAAACATTCCCGGTGCTTGCCGAAACCTTTTTGGATCAATGGTTTTATCCGAAACAACTTTTCGGTTTTACCGAAACTTTTTCAGTGTTCTCTCTCCGGAACTCTTCCGTTGTCTCTGAAACTTTTCGGTGATTTTCTCTCAGACTCCCTGTCTAGTATTCAGCAGATAGATGACCCTTAAGCGTGTGACCCTATAGGTTCGGTGAAGTATAGACATGACACGGAACACCTTTCGATCAATGATCAACATCGGAGCCGTGGACACCCATATTGACCCCTATACCCACACGAATGAATATTCGAGTGAACCTCCAGTTGCCGTGTGCTATTCCTGTTGCTTCACGATATGTTACAAATACCCGAGGTTAGACATGTAGGCATTTCCGTGGATCAACAACTTGTCCACTATGCCAGTTACCTCGTTACCGGTATTGTTCTCTTTTCTCGTTACCGTGTTCCGGCATCCCTGTGATCAAATCACAAAGTGTCTGGCCAGACGATGATGGATACCGTAACACCGAGAGGGCCCAGAGATATCTCTCCATCGTCGGAGGAGCAAATCCCAATCTTGAGCTATCAAGTTACTTGACACACTTTTCCATGAACCCGTAAGCCGCCGTAATAGCCACCCATTTACGGATGACGTTTAACAAACCCCAAAGTTCATGAAGCAAGTATGAAGAAACTCGACACTCTCATGGTCTAAGGAATTATGCAAACATTAACCATCTCTGTGTTATTAACCATTAACTTGTGACGAATGAATCTCATAGCATAACATCAATTCGGGTCGATTCAACACAAATGTTCTTCTAACATTGTGCCCTCAAAGTTGCTGGCATAGGCATGCCCATGATCAGGAAAACAGAACCATCATGCAACACTTGAGCCAGTCATAGAGGCTTGACTAGGAATACATTTTACCGTTTATTATTCCACACGTGCATATGAGTCTTCCTCCGAGCCTCGTTTTATTTGCAGACTCGAGAACCATAGCAGTTATAGCATGGAACATAAACCTAATTATGAACAGGGAGATAATCAATAACATTTATTATTGCCTCTAGGGCATATCTCCTACAAATTGTGCATGATCAAAGTCATTTATGTCAAAGTTTGCGATATACCCCCTCCCCGATAACATTTTTTTTATATGATGAATTTTTTTTCATAGCCATATATATGTATGTGGCTATATGTATGTATGGATGTTCATAGAATTTTTTTATATGTATGTGGCTATATGTATGTCGTTGTCGATATAGCCCCTCCCCGATAACTTCGACATGAGGGGGAGGGGGTCGATATACCCCCTCCCCGATAATATTTTTTTTCTAAGTTACTAAGGTAAAATGTTCACCCCCTCTCGATATACCGGGCAACCAACTCTCGAGGCCACCCAAACCCTAGAAAAAAAGCGTTGTCGATCTCCTACCCCCTCCCGCCCCTACCCGACAAACTCTCGAGGCCACCCAAACCACTAGAAGATAACTCCAGTAACTTCGACATGAGGGGGGACGTCGATCAACCCCCTCTCGCCCGAACAAGTCTATGTATTATTTTATATCGCGGTGGACATATATCAAAGTTTGATCATATGTCAAAGTTTGAATTTTGACATATGCAACATTTGATCATATATCAAAGTTTGATCATATGTCAAAGTTTGAATTTTGACATATGCAACATTTGATCATATGTCAAAGTTTGAATTTTGACATATATAGATTTATCAAGAATGCCCTCATTATGGATGTGCACAAGTTGATCCAATTTTTTTCTGATCTCATCTATATATATATTCTTCTATATGTCACGTTGTCTGTCAAAGTATTGAAGAAATCCATGGCTTCATCATTAGTCGGAAGTAACAGGCGTATGATGCTACGAAGCTCTTCAAAGTTGTTTTGGAACGGAGTTCCGGATAGAATAATTCTCCTTTTGGTATGAATTTCAGCAAAGGCCTTCCAAATAGCGATATTCGGAAGGCTCTTGCTGAACTTTGTACCAAAAAGCAAATTATTCTATCAGGAACTCCGTTCCAAAACAATTTTGAAGAGCTTCGTACCATTATACGCCTGTCATTTCTGGCTAATGATGAAGTCATGGTTTTCTTGAATTCTTTGACACTAGACAACGTGACATATAGAAGGGTAGATGAGATCAGGAAAAATATGGACCATTTTCTGCACATCCAGAATGGCGTCATTTTGTTAAATCCCTTGTCGGTCCGGACGTCGGACATTCATGAGAGAGGCGGTCCGACCCAAACCCTAGAAGCGTTGTCGAGGCCACCCCAAACCCTAGAAGCGTTGTCGAGGCCACCCCAAACCCTAGAAGCGTTGTCGAGGCCACCCCAAACCGTAGAAGCGTCGAGCTAGCTAGGTCTACGTTTGCACTAATATATCCATCTGTCATGTTTGTATATTAATTGCCATGTTGTAATATTTGCAGAAACTATGGAGCACCGAGACATCGAAGCAGAATAGTTGTTGGGGGACATAATCCTCGGCGGAGGTGATGTCTTGTCGTTTCTCAACGACACCGATGGTCTGGAAGGAGAGGGTGAAGCAGGCTCCGGTGATCGAACAATGGAGGTGGAAGGACATGATTATGATGGCTCCGGTGACGGAATGCCGGTGGAAGAAGGAGACTGTGATGACTGCTCCGATGAGCGAACGGAGGAAGGAGATGCTGCAAAGTCCGGCGAGGTATATATATTAATTAAGCCTGTGCTGACTAGCTAATTGATGCATTAATTGTTTTGGTATGTACACATATTAACTCTCTTCTTTCTTCTTTTCTAGCCCTCCGGATCGAGCCAAACTTCGATAACGAGACGAGGCCCGAAGAAAAGGTTGCACCAGGATGAAAGGTTCACGATCACAGCAATCAAGGGCGATGGCCAACCGATTGAACCCAGCCGGACCAAGGAAGCATTTTCTGCTCAGTGCGGGGTTCTTGTTAGGGACATGATCCCGATCAGCATCCACCAATGGAATAAGCCTAAGAGCGAAGACCCTCAAGTGTCTTTTGTCAACGATAGACAGAAAGATGATCTTTGGACCACGCTGAAGGCAAATTTCACCCTACCGCCAGAGGAGGATCCGGATAAGCCAGTTATAGAGCCATTGGTCAAGGCTCATGCTCTTAAGAAGATGGCAGATCTATTCAGGAGGTGGAAGAATGAGTTGAAATCAACGTTTGTCGACAAAGGGAAGACTCCAGAATTCACCAGCCGATTTGAGAAGATAAGAGATCACTGGCCCGCATTTGTGGCCCACAAGACATCGGAGAAGAGTAAGAAGATGTCAGCAACAAACAAGAAAAATGCTGCAAAGAAGGAGCATCACCATCGCACGGGGTCAGGTGGCTACCTCAAAGCCCGGCCGTTGTGGGACAAGGCTGAGAAGGACTTACTTGATAAAGGGGTCGAACCAGAGACATTGAACTGGCCAGACCATTCAAGGACTTGGTTCTTCGGGGTTGGGGGAACCTTGGACCCTGAAACAGGGAAGTGCCGTTGGACGAAGGAGCAACTTAAAATACCCGTCAAGAAGCTTCAGAAGTATATCGCCGCAGCGCAGCAAGGGACGTTCGTTCCCGACAGAGAGAACGACGAGCTCACAATGGCCCTCGGGAATCCTGAGCACCCAGGACGAACACGAGGCACGGCAGGCTCCGTTGCGTGGAAGGAAGGGTTTCCCAGCGCAGGCGGTTACAAAACCCGGGATAGGAGGAGGAAAGTAGAGCAGACCGAACTGCAGAAGCTGAATGAAAGGGTACGAGCGCTAAAGGAACAAGCACTAGTTCAGAGGCAGCGACCTGCCGAAGCTACCCCAGAAGCTACCCCGCCATCTCAGCGGAGAAGCAGCGTGGCTTCCACCGAGCTCCTTCAGCAGCCTCACTTCACGGCTCCCAGCTACCCCGTGGATGCTATCACGGAAGCTCAAGATTGCCACCTTATGGCGCAATGGCAGCACCTCAAAGTCAAGGCGGCTGTCGGCTCTGTTGCACCTCCTCAACCCGGCGCAACTTTTCACTGCCTTCCGATTCCAGAAGGCTATGCTGTTGTGATGGTCGATGAAATAACGGAGGGATTTGAGGAGCTCGAGCTTGACCACCCTACCGGTGAAGGGGAGACTCAGCTGGGTCTTGCTCTGAAGACTCCATGTCTATGGCGGAAGGAGCTCATCAACCTTCCGAACTGGACGCCTCTGCCTCCTCCTCCGGCGAGTCAGGGCACCCCGCCTCCTCCTCCGCCTCCTCCTCTGGCGAGTGATCAGGGCACTCAGCCTCCTTCTCCGGCAGCTCCGGCGCGTGGCGGCACTCCGCCTCCTTCTCCAACTGCTCCGTCACATGGCGGCACTCCGCCTCCTTCTCCGCCTGCGCCGGCGCATCCGAGCAGCCCACCTCCTCCTCCGCCTTGTCAGCAACAACGGAAGACAGCCGCCGCCGCTCCGGCTACTCCGGCGCATCGTAGCACTCCGCCTCCTTCTCCGCCTCGTAAGCAACGAAGGAAGACAGCCGCAGCCGATCCGGCTGCTCCGGCGTCTAGCAGTACAGCCACAGGCGGGAGGTAATACATATTAGGTCCATCTCTCAAGCCTCTAGAGAAGTTACCATACGAGATGACCGAGGAGGAAAACGCGCAGATCTGTCAAGCCGAAGTGAAGGACTTTTTTGCAAAGAAAAATCCACCTCCGGAGGAGAAGATAGATCCGGTGAAATTGAAGCGCACTTTGGAGAACCTGAAGCGACCACCACCGCCTCCGCCGGATGACAACCATGTCCGTGCTCTTAAAAAGGCAGTGGGAGGAGCGCGCCGGTCGGGAACTACTTCAACTGACAAAAGTTTACAAGAATGAAGAAGTGGGAACAAAATTCCCCAGCTCGGCGAACAGGTGAACCAATCGTGCCCCCCGCTCAAGGTGTCTAGCGATATCGTCGCAAATCTGCCGGGCATGCTGCCCGGTACCAATCCTGGTGATTACCTGCCCGACGATGCACATTTTGATACAATGGAGGTGGACGAACACAAATACCAGTACGGAAAGCCTCTCGTCAGACCTGGTGATCCTCCTCTAACAACGATGATGCGAAGATTCCATAAGTGGTACATGGACACCTGCAAGTCTGGGAAGGATATTTTGACGCTGAGAGTTAAAGAGGTGCACGACCTCGTTGGAATTGATCTGTTGTCTATTCCATTTGAGGAGTTCTTCCAGTTTTACAATCAAAAGGACCTCGATAAAATAATCATCACTTGCTACTGTCTGTAAGTACTATACTTCTGTAATTAAGTCTCTATATATAGCTCAGCTCTTTCATTGCATGTATATATAATTATCCTCACTATATTATGCAGATTGAAGATCGTCGAATGCAGAAATGCACAAATCTATGATATTGGGTTCATTAACACAAATCTCATAGATGAATGGACGGTTAAATATAATGCGAAAGAAACCGAGGCCAACTTGCTACAATCGTTGATTAAAAATCAAAACAAAGATAAAATACTCTTTCCTTACAACTTCAAGTGAGTGTTACTGTCTTCTGCATATTCGGTTTCCATTATTACTCGAGGTTATAGTAATGTAATTGATGAGTTATGCATGCGTGCGCAGCTTCCACTTTATTCTCCTAGAGATTAAGCTTGAGCAGGGACTAGTAACCGTCTTAGACTCAAAACGAAAAGACCCCAAGGAGTATGCGGCCATGACTGAAATGCTCCAGAAGTAAGTTCAATCGATCATTATCGCACCATATCGGCAACTTTGTTCATTTCCTGATATCAAGTAATTATTTTCTTTGTCTCGCAGGGTTTGGAAAGTGTTCACCGCAGAAGTTCCGGGACTGCCGGGGGAGCTGCGATTTACACACCCGAAAGTAAGTACTACTAGCTAGTTCCACGCATCTCCCATTGATTCTAGCTAGTTTCATCAATACCATTTATAATGCTTGATTATCAGTTTGATTGACCTCTATTTCTCGTAAAGTGGTTGTGGCAGGAAGGCGGGAATAATTTTTGTGGATACTACGTTTGCGAGTACATCTACAACGCAACGACCTCTAAGCGGGGCTACTCTGAAAAACAATATGAAGTGCGTAAGCAATAATATTCACAATTTTATTTTATTACCATCATTTGTGTTGAGTTTCATTCATATATATGTATTGACCCCCTTCTTCAAATTAGATTTGGCAGATGCGGGATGAACTCCTACCACAAGATCGCATAAAAGCAATTCAAGAGGAATTGGCGGGATTCTTTCTTGACCACGTCATCAATCCAGCCGGAGAATACCATGTGGAACTTGACATCAGATGTTAGGGATTGTAAGAGATCTTATATTGTATATATGTAGCTAGTAGCGTCGGATAGATATACGAAAACTTGTTGTTCGACCAATCTCTCGGAGAAGGAGGAGGTCGATCACTTCTCTCTGTATATGTTCATGACGATCTTGTGTACTTAATGGTTTCCTTCATTTGCTTACTGGCTAGCGTGTCGAGCTGCTGACGCGTGGATGCTCTTTGGTCCCGGTTGGTGTTACCAACCGGGACTAAAGGCCCTCCTCTCTGGGCTCGCCGCAGCGGCCACGTGGAGCCCCATCTGTCCCGGTTCGTATAAGAACCGGGACTAAAGGTGTTGGGCTTTAGTCCCGACCCTTTAGTCCCGGTTCCTGAACCGGGACAAATGGGCCTTTTTCTACTAGTGGCCTTATACGCCCGGCGGGCCGCCTGATGACTGTCCGATCGCGAAATTTTGACTCAAACGGGCCTCAAACGCCCGGGCGCCTCAAACGGGCCTCAAACACTCGGGCACCCACAACGTCGGACCCGACAGCCCGACCCCACTGCAAATTGCACCAAATCCACCCCCACAGACCTGCCAGATCCATTTGCTATCTCCTCTCTTCTTACTCCTCTGCGCTGTCCGTCTCGCAGCTCCGCCGCCGCGCGCACTCCGCAGCCATTCCTAGCCTCTGTGCTGCCAGCTCCGCCATAGCAGTCCTCTCTCCCTTCCTTGGTGCGGGGGACGTCGTCGCCGAGCCGGACGCAACAGCGGTTCGTCCGACAACTCTCTGGCTTCGCCTTACGCTTGATGTGTTCGATACATTCTCTGACCGGATTTTTTGTGATTTTATTATGGAAAATGATGGATTCCGATGCTTCATCAGATGAGGACTATGAACCGACGGAGCTTGATCAAATGATTCAAGATGAATTCTTTGATTCCTCGGATTCATACGAAGAAGTGGACATGATCTTGCTCATGAGCATGTAAGAGGAAATGGACCAGCAAGTGGAGCATATTCTCAACTTCAAGGGCTCAAGAGGAGTGATCAACCGAGATAGGGTGTCCGAAGCAAAGCTAGTGCACAGGGACTACTTTGCTCCCTCAAATCTACTTTACCGGATGATCCATGGTTTCGTCGCCATTTTCGCATGCGCAAACCATTGTTTTGCGCATTGTGGAGGGAGTGGAGGCACATGACGACTACTTGAAGCTCACAAGGGATTGCTACGGACAACTCTCTTTCTCTGCCAAGCAGAAGTGCACGGCTGCTCTGAGGATGCTTGCACTTGGTACTGCTGCGCAGATGCCGCTGGTGAGATGGTCAGGGTGGGGAGAGCACGTGCCTCAAGACTACTGTCAAGTTTACTCGTGCTGTGGTGGAGGTGTTTGGACCTGAGTATCTCAGAGAACCAAATGCGCAGGAAACGGAGAAGTTGTTGGCTATTGGAGAGGCAAGGGGGTTTCCAACAATGCTTAGATCAATTGATTGCATGCATTGGCAATGGAAGAATTGCCCCAAAGGTTTGTGTGAAATGTATCAAGGTCAAACCAAAGAGGCCACCATCATACTAGAAGCGGTGGCATCACATGACTCAAGGATTTAGCATGTTTTCTTTGGAATGTCGGGTTCTCACAACGACATCAACGTGCTTCAACGATCTCCGGTGTTCAGGAGGCTTTGCAATGGGGAATCACCGCCGTGCAACTACACTGCCAATGGCCGAGAGTACATCATGGGATACTATCTTCCGATGTCATCTATCCTCATTGGGCGGTCTTTGCGAAGATCATATCTGAACCGCATGGCAATAAACGGAGCCACTTTGCAACAATGCATGAAGTGGCTAGGAAGGATGTGGAAAGGGCATTTGGTGTGCTTCAAGCTTATTGGGGGATTGTGCGTAGTGTTGCAATGATTTGGGAATTGGGAACTTTGTGGCAGCTGATGACATGTTGTGTTATTTTGCACAAGTTGGAAACCCGAAAGATCAAGATGCAGCTCAGCTTATGAAGTTTCTGCAGATGCATCAGAATCTTCGAGATCGTCAGGTGCACACGCAGCTACTCAATAATCTTGTGGAGCACATGTGGACTCACAATGAAAATGAAAGAGCTGATGTTTGAGTTGTGCTCTTCAAATAAATTTTATGTAAACACTGCTTATGCTTGGTACCAACGTTTGTTATTTACGTGCGACATTGGCTTGTGTGATCAACATGCATGGATTTGAAAGTCCGAAATTGAGATATGTGAATGCCGGGAGCGAAATATGAGGGCCCATCCGGATGCGCCCGCGGGCGTACCCGAGCGCATCCGTGGACGTATATGGGGTTGGATTTGCCAAGCCCGGCTGTAGATGCTCTTATGAGATCACACGGGTGCATAAAAAATTATAGATACGTTGGAGACGTATCAGCCTGCAAGCTTAAATAATCCATAAATTTCATCCACATATATAAAGTGCATATCAGGATGTTCAGTTCCATCTCCTGCATTAGGATTACCTAGCAGTTGTTCTATCATACCCGAAGGAATTTCATAACCAATATTTTCAGAAGGTGCAACGTTGAGGGGCAACTAATTGTGGTTCCGGTCGAGGTGAAGATACCCCGAACAAACCCCTCAAAGGATTGTTCTCCACAGTAACAAGTGACAATAAATTTCAGCACGTAGTAATAATTTTTCCTTACCGATTTCTACTTACCAAGAGCGCTTCACTCCCCGGCAACGGCGCCAGAAAAGAGCCTTGATGACCCACAAGTATAGGGGATCAATCTTAGTCCTTTCGATAAGTAAGAGTGTCGAACCCAACGGGGAGCAGAAGGAAATGACAAGTAGTTTTTAGCAAGGTATTCTCTGCAAGCACTGAAATTATAAGTAACGAGTAGTTTGATAGCAAGATAATTTGTAACGAGCAAGTAACGATAATGGTAGCAAAAGTTCAGCAAGATAGCCCAATCCTTTTGAGGCAAAGGACAGGCCAAAACGGTCTCTTATGATAAGTAAAGTGTTCTTGAGGGTACACGGGAATTTCAACTAGTCACTTTCATCATGTTGGTTTGATTCGTGTTCGCTACTTTGATAATTTGATATGTGGGTGGACCGGTGCTTAGGTGTTGTTCTTACTTGAACAAACCTCCTACTTATGATTAACTCCCTCGCAAGCATCCGCAACTACGAGAAAAGTATTAAGATAAAATCTAACCATAGCATTAAACTTTTGGATCCAAATCAATCCCTTACGAAGTAGCGCATAAACTAGGGTTTAAGCTTCTGTCACTCTCGCAACCCATCATCTAATAACTACTCCACAATGCATTTCCTTAGGCCCAAATATGGTGAAGTGCCATGTAGTCGATGTTCACATGACACCACTAAGGGAATCACAACATACATACCATCAAAATATCGAACACATATCAAATTCACATAATTACTTGCAACAAGATTTCTCCCGTGGCCTCAAGAATAAAAGTAACTACTCATAAATGATAATCATGCTCAAGATCAGAGGGGTATTAAATAGCATAATGGAACTGAACATATAATCTTTCACCAAATAAACCATATAGTAATCAACTACAAGATGTAATCAACACTACTAGTCACCCACAAGCACCAATCTAAGGTTCCGGTACAAACATTGAACACAAGAGATGAACTAGGGTTTGAGAGGAGATGGTACTGTTGAAGATGTTGATGGAGATTGCCCTCCCCAAGATGGGAGAGTTGTTGGTGATGATGATGACGATGATTTCCCCCTCCGGGAGGGAAGTTACCCAGGCAGAATCGCTCTGCTGGAGGGCAAAAGTGCTCCTGCCCAAGTTCAGCCTCGAGACGGCGGCGCTTCATCCCGAAAGTCCTTCCCTTGTTTTTTCTAGGTCAAAATGACTTATATACCAGAAGAGGGGCACCGAAGGTGGGCCGAGGAGGGCACAACCCACCAGGTCGCGCTTGGGCTCCCTGGCCCCACCAGGTCGCGCTTGGGCTCCCTGGCGCGCCCAGGTGGGTTGTGCCCACCTGGTAGGCCCCCTCTGGTAGTTATTGGCTCCAATAATTCTTATATATTCCATAAAAAATCTTCGTGAAGTTTCAACTCATTTGGAGTTGTGCAGAATAGGTAGCCTGACATAGCTTTTTTAGGTCCAGAATTTCAGCTGCCGGTATTCTCCCTCTTTGTGTGAACATTGCATATTATGAGAGAAATACATTAAAATTACTCCAAAAAGCATTATTATGCATAGAAACATTATAAATAACAGTAGGTAAACATGATGCAAAATGGACGTATCAAGGACGACTGGAGCTAATCATCTTCAGGGAGGACGAGTGGAGCTAATCATCTTTAGGGAGGACGACTAGAGGTGCTTCTTCAGCCATCAGCCCGACTGTACACTAATCATCTACAAGGAAGACGATTACTTCCAGTCGTCTTTCCCCAGAGGACGCCGTATTATTTGTGAAATATATCTAAACCGTGTATTATTTCTGTAAATTAATACAAAAAATGTATTATTTAAAAAAAATTAGCCATTTTCTAGGGTTTTGGCCCATGTACCCCTCCTTACCCCCCCCCCCCCCCCCTAGACTATAAATACTCGTCTCCTACCTCCGCCCTAGGGTTACGAAACCATGAATGATGAACTAGATGAGCATTGCTCCTATCTACACTACTCCATAGGAGTTGAAGACCTCATTTGGAGAATATTCCTTAGGGAATATCAAGACCTCCCTCTTGTGGAGAAGAATCCCGATCATAGGAGTGCAAGACCCCTCCTCCTCTTTAGGATTTGGGATGAACCCTACCTTGTGCTACTTTCCCTTTGTTGTTCTTGTACCTTTGTGGATCTAGTAAATGTGTGATTTGGACTTGTGTCTTGAGTGTTCTTCTTGTGATTGGAGAGTTCTTCTCGATCCCCCCTCCAAGTGTGAAAAGATTGGGCTAGTTAGGGTTCTTCCCTACATCACGTGACTTATGCATCTTCAGCAAAGCTTTACTCACCCACCAAGCATGGCGGCTCCTCACTAAACCGAAATCATTATGCTCTCCTGGACATCTTACAGGCCCATCACGACGCGGGACACCTGTTGGCTCCGACGGGTGTCTGAACTCCTGGATGCTAATAGCCGGTAGCGAGTAGATCTTCTTTGACACGCCCCGGGCATGGAACAAATCATGGTGATTAAAACCAGCCCACGCGGACTGGATGACGTCCTTGCTTGGGCCCCGGACCCCATGACACCTTTAGTGTCTGCATCGCATACAAGCTAGCGGTGGAGGGAACGTACGAGCACCACCACGTGCGCCATGAGCAGGGCACCAGTCCTGCCATCTAGAAGGCAGTGTGGGGGTGCCCTGCTCCCCTGAAGGTATGGGTATTCGCAAGGCATGTCGCGACGAACTCACCGGCCACTCTTGAAAATAAGCATACGAGGAAGCTTGAGGTGTCTGACATGTGTATTTTATGTGGAATGGAACGGGAGACCTCTTTCCATGCCCTCTGTAGATGTCCCCTAGCCCGGCGATTGTGGACAGAGATTGCGAAAATCTGGAACATGCCCAAGCTGGAGACTGTTGGCAACGTAGAGCCAAAGTGGATCCTCCACTTACTTGACCGGTGCACGCCCGACGAGCGCCTCCCAATGATCATGACATTATGTAGAATTACCTCGGGGTCCAATATAAACTTTGGTACTGTACCTGCGGAGCTCCATCTCCACAAATCAAGCCGTTTAATAAGAGACAAGGACTAGATCCTCCACTTACTTGACCGGAGTAGGCTGCAGCACTATTAGTAAATAACTGTAAGAAAAAATAGCATCAAGCGGTTCTATGGTGTAGTGGTTAGCACTCCAGACTTTGAATCTGGCGACCTGGGTTCGAATCCCGGTAGGACCTGTTTTTCATTTTTCTTTTGCTGTTAATGCTGACCGATCTAGTAACGTGAACACAGTCCATTAAAAATACGTAAAAAGACAGTAAGCACTCGTCCATGCACTCCGTATCATCATCCAACCAATAAAACTTTTGCAGCATGTGCTACTCCGATTTTTTGTGTCAACCGGTCAAACCGGATTGGACAATACCCCATAAGCTGCCGTTTCAAACGGAGCCGGCCGATTCTTACGCAAAATTAGGAGAAGAGACCCGATGATCGCGCATCAATAGTTGCCGCGCCCGCACATATAGCGCGTACATATTCGCCGGAAGACGAGAGAGATTAGACAGGGCCAGACACATCGGGGTGGTAGCTAATTTCTTGCATGTCCGGTGGTACTAACTGCCCGGACATCATGCATGCATGCAGGCGCCTGGAACAACACACCATGAAAAAAACCAAAACAATTAAAAAAAAGTTCCACATGATTCGTATGCACATGATTAGTACTCCCTCTGTAAATAAATATAAGAGCGTTTAGATCATGTATTTATTTACAAGGGGAGTACGAAGTTTGTCGTTCTTCCTTTACTTCCGCGGAAGATAAGCATCATTCTTAATCGGATTGGATAATACATCCCATAATCATCGGTCTTAATCGAGGGTCGACATCTTTACCTTAGCACTCCACATTTTCGAAGATGGTAGTGAACCAATTTGTTCGACATCTTTACCTTAGCCCTCCTCACTTGAGCCGACACTGAAGCGGCTCCGTCAGCCTGCCTACCTCCATTAAACTGACACATGTGCCGAGAAAACCAGTTCGGCGCCCCAAGCGCCACACGTCTGTTCCTGTGCCGGCGGCTATTAAATACCTCTTCGGTTGGCTCCTCGCATTCGCCCGCTATATAAACGTGTCCAGGCTCGAGGTAAGAACCACACCTCATCTCCACTCTCTCCATCTTCTCCATACACAACACCCAACATGGCCTCTGACGAACAGAAGAAAGAGTTCTCCGGCATTGCAGCTGCCTGGGTTGCCCTGGTCAGTCAGCTCGGTACAGGTTGGTTTGCCGGCAAACCCTCTGGATCCGGCGCCACCACCATCGCCATCACTACCACTCCCCCCCCCCCCCCCCTCTTCGCACGTCCAGGTTAGACAACGCCGTCTCCCGGCAAAATCCGCCGCGAGCAATGGCGGCAACGTGTCAGGCAGGTGGGTAAAGAAGCCATGTCGGCGGAGGCCGGCACGTCCGCGGCCACCACGGACAGAAGGAAAAGTAGATCATGGGAGGTCGCTGCCGTTTGGGTCTCGAAGGCCACCGCCACCGCGTCACCGGCTTACGCAGCCGGTGTCTTGCCAGGTGACCGGAAGCGTAGACCACAGCGACCATCTTCCTCCGACCAAAAACCAACTCTGATCCGTGCTTCACAGAGGCGGAGGGAGGCTATCCTTCCCCTCTCGTTGAAGCATATCTCTCCAGGCTACCGGACATGGGGAAGACATGTTGTGGGAGTGGAGATCCGCCGCTGCCGGTTGTAGACTAGTTTTACCACAACATAGTATAGTTTAGTTAAAAATATGCCCAAAATGTAAATGTTTTCGTCATAGTCTGTATTTTTGTGTCAACCAGTCAAATTGGAGATAATATCCCATAAGCTGTCGTTTCAAACAGAGCCGGCAAATTCTTACGCAAAATCAGGAGAAGAGACCCGATGATCATGCATGGGCTGCTCGATCGAGAGACCAGATACTACTATTCGGTTCAGTAGTTGCCGCGCCCGCACATATAGCGCGTACATGTTCGCCGGAAGACCAGAGAGATTAGACAGGGCCAGACACCGGAGTAGTAGCTAATTTCTTGCATGCAGATCCGGTAGTACTAACGGCCCGGATATCATGCATGCATGCAGGCGTCTGGAATAATACATCATAAACACTATGAAGTTAAAAAAAATCCACATGATTCGTATGCACATGATTAGTACCAACTTCGTCGTTTTTCCTTTACTTTCACGGAAGATAATCGTCGATCTTAACTGGACAGTGGTTGATCGAGAGGGACGATGGCCGATATCTTGTCTTAGCACTCCATGTTTTGAAATACGGTAGTAAATCGATTTATTCTTTATAGGCTACTATATTTCTTACATAATACACACAGCACACACACACAAAGAACTATAAATCATAGCCTCCATGAATGCACATAACATTGTTGCTCGCTATATATAGACCGATGAAACCAAGGAAGAAAACACAAGTACTTCTCAACCGTTGGGAAGCATGTTCAAACTTTCGCAACCCGCATCGTCCCAATCGAAAAGGAGAGCCCATTTGAGGTGGTCGTTGCTCGCTTTTTTAAGGGGGGAGGGGGGTGGCTATGTTCAAATTTCGCAACCCTGCGTCGGCTCAACAGGAAAGGAGAGCCGCATATGAGAAGACACACCCTTTGTTTTTTTTAAGGGGGGCATGTGCACTATTCCAATTTCGCAAACCCCGCCATCCCAACAGAAAAGGAGAACCGCATATGAGCAGCCGCATACTTGTTTTGTTTAAGGGGGGTGTGTTCAATGTACCAATTTCGCAACCCCACGCCGTCCAATTTGAATAGGAGAGTCGAATCTGAACTGGGCCTTACTTGTTTCCTTAAGAGTGGTGTGTGCTATGTTCAATTTCCGCAACCCCGCGTCGTCGAATCGAAAAGGAGACCGAATATGAGCTGTCCCTGGGCTACAACATTTTCTGGTCGGGCGCGTTCTGGATCCGGGCAATCCATTAATGAATGACCTAAAGCTTAACAAGAAAGAAACACGAGGAGCGTTCCTCCACCATTAGTGACTATGTTCAAGTTTTCACAACCCCACCTCGTCCAATCGAAAAGAAGAGCCGAATCAGAGCTATCCCCTGGCTACAACTTTTTTCGGTCCAGGCGCGTGATGGATCCAGGCAATCCATTAATTAATGACCTAATAAAGGGTAACAAGAAAGAAACACGAGGAGCATTCCTCCACCATCGGCGATATGTTCGAATTTCGCAACCCCGCGTTTGTCGAAAGGGGGCGCCGCATCTTTCCTCTCTTGCATATGTTGCAACAAGCCGATTCTCACTACACATCTCTTCTTGAGTTGTTGCATCAAGTTGTTGGATTTATTGCACCAATTTTTTGGGGATGGGGTTGTCCAATCCCCAACAATGTGGTGTGAAGCAAACCGGGCGTGCTATAAATATTCTCTTGGTCTTCCGTCCCACCCACCCGCCCCGTCCGTGTGTAAGGAGAGAAGACATCTCTCCCCCATCTCCTCGGGCTTCCATCCAACAACCATCTCCCTCATCTCCCGCCCAAACCCTAGATAACCCCTCCCCCCGCCACGCCCCGCCCGAGAATGGCTGACGCGCCGCCGCCGGCGACCCCGACGCCGCTGGATCGCGACGTGTGGCTGGCCTGCGCGACCCCGCTCTCCCGCGTCCCCGTCGTCGGCTCCCAGGTCTACTACTTCCCGCACGGCCACTCGGAGCAGTGCCCGGCGCAGCCCCGCGCGCCCGCCCACAACCTCTTCCCCTGCACCGTCGCCGCCGTCCGCCTCTTCGCCGACCCCAAGACCGACGAGCCCTTCGCCACCGTCGACCTCGTCCCCGGCCCCCACCGCGACCCCGCGCCCGCGCCCGCCCTCCACCTCCCCGACGCCAACGCCGCGGAGGCGGCCGCGGGGTTCCGCTACTACGCCAAGCAGCTCACGCAGAGCGACGCCAACAACGGCGGCGGCTTCTCGGTGCCCCGCTTCTGCGCCGAGCTCGTCTTCCCGCCGCTCGACTTCGAGGCCGACCCGCCCGTGCAGAAGCTGCGCATGAGCGACCCGCTCGGCAGGGGCTGGGACTTCCGCCACATCTACCGCGGCACGCCGCGCCGCCACCTGCTCACCACCGGCTGGAGCAAATTCGTCAACGCCAAGCTGCTCGTCGCGGGCGACGCCGTCGTCTTCATGCGCCGCGCCGACGGGGAGCTGCTCGCCGGGATCCGCCGCGCGCCCAGGTACCCCGCCGTCTCCCAGCAGTCGTCCGAGCGGCGGCCCCGCAACGCGCGCGCGCGGGTCCCGCCCGAGGAGGTGGACGAGGCCGTGCGGCTCGCGGCCGAGGGCGCGCCCTTCACCGTCACCTACTACCCGCGCCAGGGCGCCGGGGAGTTCGTCGTGCCCAAGCAGGAGGTGGAGGACGCGCTGGTCGGCGCCTGGGCGCCCGGAGTGCAGGTGCGAATGAAGTTCCTTGACGCCGAGGAGCGCCGCTCCGAGTGGATCAACGGCGTCGTCAAGGCCGTCGACCCCTCCATCTGGCGCATGCTCGAGGTACATCTGCGCATCCATCCATCCATCTCCGCAGTTAATCCATCTGATGGTTGCGTTAATGGTTGACGCTGCTGTTCGTCTGATCGATCGAGTCCTCCTCTGTTTGATTCAGTAACTGCAATGCTTGCTTCAATTGTTTTCCTCTGCCATTCAATACAAGTACAAGAGAGTAGCAAGTAATCTCGGACTTCCATAATTGCTGCTAGTCCACCTGATCCGATGTAGTGTTCATCCTTGAATCCTCAAATCTGATTGATCAATCGAGTCCATCTCTGTATTTCCATGTTCAGTTAACTGTCGGAGCAGCTAACGAGTGATCGATCAGAGTCCATCTCTGCATGTTTGGTTGAATACATATCGCCATGCATATGTGGTTCAAACTGTTTTGCTTGTTTTTGGATGAGGAATGGGAAGCAATCTTGGACTAGTAATTGATAACTATGTTTAGCCAATTATACAGGACTACAAGTAGAAGAGGCTAGCAAGTGATCTTGGACATTCATAATTGCTGCTAATTCACCCTATCTGAATATCTGATGTTGCATTCATGGTGAACAAGTGCTAATACTGAACCAAACATGTTGAACTTGTTGGGTACCCTCACATCCTGATTGCTGCTAATTCACCTGATCTGATGTTTGATTCATCGTTTAATCCGCAAATCTGATCGACTGAGTCAAGTTGGTCTCTGTTTGGTTCAGTACTGCCCAGTTCAGTTAACTGTCGGAGCAGCTAGCGAGTGATTGATCGTGTCCATCTCTGCATGTTTGGTTCAGTATATATCGGCATGCATGTCTGTTTAAAGTGTTTTGCTAGGTTCTGAATGAGGAGCGGCAAGCAATCTTGGACTAGTAATTGATAGGAACTATGTTTAGCCACTTGTACTTTATTGCTGCATGCGTAGAGTTGATGCTATTGTTCATTATTTAATAGTTCAGTCTTTTTTAATGTGGGTTTGGTGGTGGTTGCTCTGTCGGGTGCATGGCTTTAGATCAGTGGCGGATCTAGGTTTTGATAATGTGGGAGCCAGCCATGAATGACATTTCAATGTCTAGAAAAAATATGCACTACAATACACAGAAATTATCATGATGAACAAATATTGCAATAGTAAAATAAAACTTGTAAATTGTTTGAGGGGGCAATGGCCCCCATGGACCCACCCCTAGATCCGCCACTGTTTTAGATCACTTATCTGTTTCCAATAGGACTGCTGGTCTGCTTCTGGTGGTCTACTCTTATACTGAAACAAACTGAGATGAACTCGGTCGACACCATCTCTGCATGTTTGGTTGATTGGTTCAGTATAAGTGTATCTGGATGCATGTGTGGTTCAAGTGTTTTGCTAGGTTCTGAATGGGAGGGGCAAGCAATCTTGGGCTAATAATAAGTACCTATGTTTAGCCACATGTACTTTATTGCTGCATTCCTAGAGTCGATGCTGTTGCCGATTGTTTGATAGTTCAGCCTTTTTTAATGTGGGTTTGGTGGCGGTTGCTCTGTGGGATGGCATTAGATCCTTTGTCTCTTTCCAACAAGGCTGACTCTGTTCTGGTGGTATATACTGAAACAAACAGAGATGAACTCGTTCAGCAGTCAATTTTGATTTGGAGTTAGCAATGTGCTTTTGGCTTGAATGATGTTCTGCTTGTCACTTCTATACTGTTATTAATACAACAAGTCATGCCATGTAATGCCATCGGCAGTTAGTCCTTTATTGAGATCTTGAAAAATGTACAGTCTACTGAAGTTAAATCTGCAAATCTGATCGATCATGAGTCCATCTCTGTTTGGTTCAGTATTTTCAATGTTCAGTTAACTGTCGGAGCAGCTAGCGAGTGATCGATGGAGAGTCCTCTCTGCATGTTTTAGTTGATTGCTTTAGTGTACATCACCATGCATGTGTGTTTCAAGTGTTTTGCAGGAAATCTTGGACTAATAATTCATAACTATGCTTAGCCACTTGTACTTCATTGCTGCATGCCGTAGAGTCGATGCTGTTGGTTTGGTGGCTGTTGCTCTGTCCGATTGCATTAGGTCCCTTGTCTGTTTCCAGTAGGGCTGGCTCTGCATCTGATGGTATTTACTGAAACAAACAGAGATGAACTCGGTCAGCAGTCAATTTTGATTTGGAATTCTGCTTGTTACTTCTTTCATTTACTGTTATTAATACAACAAGGCATGCCATGTAATGCCACCAGCAGTAAGTCCTTTATTCAGATCTTGAAAAATGTAGAGCTTACTGAAGTTAACTAAAGTATGTGCCATTAGCTCTTCAGAGTCATGAATATCCAATTCAGAGTTGTGTTATTTCATATGGCTGACTGCATCTTTGTTACTGACATGTCAAGAGAAGTGTTCTATGTTGTTGTCCATTCCATCGATTCTTTGATTTTTCAGATAGTACCCAAACCAATTGACCTTACAATTTCAAGATTCTTTATGTTATTATTACTGGCTCCAAAGATTCTTATCTCACTTGGTTAATCTATCTACCTGCTTGCAGATAGACTGGGATGAATCTGTGGTAGGGTCACTAAGAAACAGGCATGTCAATGCTTGGCAAGTCGAACTTGTTGGGTACCCTCCCATCCTGAAGAAGCTCAAGATCTCCGAGAAGACCCTTCCCCCTATGTGCTCCGGCGATGTCGGCATGGCTGACCCGCTGCTGGGGCCAGATTGCGAGAACATGGTGATGCTGCTGGCGTCACCTATTCCTGCTGGCATGCAGGGAGCCAGGCACATCGGCCTCACTGAGCTGCCCTCTCCATCTCCTACGGTGCTCACAACAAAGCAGTTCTTCCCACCTAGCTCCAGCGGCGGCTCCTCCGAGGTTGTGAACCCTGAAGCTGGATCTCCACCCAACAACTCAGTGAACATACGTCCCTCTGAAGAAAGGCGGAGCATACAGCTGTTCGGCGCCACGATCACGTCGCCTGTGCAGAGCGCCACCAATGGCTCCTCTGAAGAAGTGAGCCAAGCCCCTGATGCTGCGGTCGATGGAACTGCTCATGAAGATGCTTCTGCCACAAGTCTACTTGACTGCCAACTCACAATCGGTAAAGATGACGGCCACGACCGAGATGGTTCTAAGCAAGAAGCCTGAAGTGGCATGTACACAGTATACTGGAAGGTACTATCTCATTTGATTTTCCTGCTTTGTTTGCGACGATGAACATGCAGAGATGGTTTTACATGACCATTCAGACCTAATTGTGAAAGGCGATGTAGTTATGATGATGCCTGTCGGGCCAAGTGTAGGTTGTCTTTTCCATTACCAGCCATTGTTTATCAATTTCACTCGGGTTCAGACAAATTAAAGAAATTATCTCTGAGTCAGCAAGTTAAACAGTAACTAAACTAGTACGTATATGTTGTTTTCTGATTTTTGCAATGCCTACATTATGGGTTATCAACAGAAAATCTTTCCAGGTTCCATTTCTGTTTGCTTTTCCTCTGATGGTTTAAGAATCTGTTGGCCAGGTTTCTGTCTGACATTCTGCACAATTCTTGTTATGATACAGTCTGCATTCAACAATTTGTCCATTTTGAGAAAATCAACAATGATTTCATTGCATTCCTTCATGTTTCCTTGCTGGACTCTCGCCTGGGTGCATCAATCAACTAAGTTAAAAGCAACATCATGCGTTCATTCAGCGATTCAGTCAATTTAAAAGTAAAAAGCTCAGCCTAGGCAGACTGTATATGTAGTTTGCGACACTGGGCGTGTGCAAGAAATTTCTTGCGTGAAGTTCCGGTGTCCCTGAAGCCGCTGTTATTGATGGTGAACCATGGCACTCTTAAATAGCAAAACAATAAGCATGCATTCTTGATCAACTTTGAAGCTCTTAATTAGCGACAATAACGAGATGACATATTCACTTACATCTTTATTTTTGTGAATGGAGGGAGTGATCTATGTTTTTTTGTCAATCCATACAAAACTTTGACTAGTACAGTATGATTCAGTCTGTACAATGTGGTGTACCTATAGGTTTCCATGATTAAGAACCACCTATGACTTATCTTGAGAGAAACACATAGTTTGTCCTAAGAGGCAACAGGCATGTTGTTTTTTCTTTGAGAAATGTTCATTCCGTGGCAGGGGTGTTTAGGAGCACAAGCATCCAAATGATGCCCATAGATGACAAAAAAGTTACTACTAGATTGTAAAATGTTCATTTTGCTGCTAGTGTCCATTTAGCAGTTTTTTAACTTTGTTTCAACCAAGATGATTCAGCCATTTGATCCTTTTCCTGCAGCGAAGTCGAGCTGGGCGACCGAGGCTGCGATTCTGCCTTGGTCAGCACACATAGAGTTCCTGGGACCTGACTTGAAGCAAGGATACCCGCTGCCGCAGGACCAACAATGTCTGAAGACAGGTGCTGCTTGCCGATGTTCTCCGCATAACTATAGGCTGCCATGTTTTCTTTCACTTTCCTTTTCGCTTTCTGTAATGCTTCCTTGACGGTCGACGCCTCTTCGCGGTGGTGTCGACTGCCAAGGCCAAGTAAGTAGTCCTCGCATCATCCTGATGCTTTGAAAAACACTGCTCGTAGGCATTCCCGTGCGGCCTTCAGACTACATGGCGCGCATCTTGTTGTGAGTTGGACTCTGTTTATCGGCGTTTCAGTTGTGAGGATGGCTCCTTGTTTCTTGGAAATTAGCCTTGTGTTAGGCTAACTCCAACGCGCGACCCTCGACGGACGTCCGGTTCGTCCGCTTGAGGTAGGAAAATGGACACGGCCGTTTGCTTGCGGTCGTGCGGGCATCGGTGCGCCCAACGGGCACGCCTCGCCCCAAACCGTTCGGGTCGTGGCCTTCAAATTTTTGCCCCCAAAAAAGAGAAAATAAACTTGCAAATAATTCGTAAACATGAATATAAACATAAAACGTCCATACGCCCATACGTCCATAGTACCACAGGTCTTAATTAAACTAAAACTTAATAAAAGACATAAAAAAAGTAGATAAAGGCCCGTCGCCGGTGGCCGCCGTCGTCTTCAGGAGTCGTCGTCGCTGCAGAGGTCGACGTAGGCCGGTGGCTGCCACAGGTGGGCTGGCGGCCCCTGCCAGACCGGAGGCGCCGGTGGCGCCTACACCACCTCCTCCCGTGGCTCCTGCTCTGGCGAGCGCGATGGCGTTGCCGACCATGGGCTGACTCCCACCGAGTCGGCCATTCCCGGCGCCGTCCAGGACCAGCTCCAGCGCTGGCCCACCAGACGAGGGTCTCACGCGGCGAGGGGCTGCTCCTCGTGCACCTCCTCCTTAACGGCGACGTCCAGCTCCGAGATGGGCACGTCGCCGGCTGCAGAGAGGGCCAATGCGGTTTCGAGGCCATCCCATTGCCGCTCGTCGTGCGTGTTCATGGAATCCTCCATGACACGCCTCATGAGCCGGGCCTCCTCCTCGTCGGTCATGCATGGCGCCGGTGGAGGGGACGGAGATGGCGACGGCGACGGCGTCGGCGAGATACCGCGCACATGCCTACGGCTGCGCGCGTGGGGCGGGCTGTCTGCACGAGCCGGACGCATTGGGCGCTGGCCACCAAAGTAGGACCGCCGACGCAGGTCGTGCTCGTCGCGGAACCAAGTGTCCCATAGAGGCAAGTCGAAGCCGTACCTGGAGTCCCGCAGCAGATCCGGTGGCAGCAATTGGCGGCGACGGTGGATCTCTTCGCGGCGGGCGCGGCCGCTCACCGGCACCGCCGGGATTGGCACGCGGTCCGCGGAGAGATGTCAGTTGTTTGGCAAATGAACATCACTCCATAGGAGCGGCATGGACGTCTCCCAGTACCGGCGGTAGACGTCGACGTGGACGTACATCCTGTTGTGCTGGCCGGCCACCGGCGGCGCGAGATGAAAGGCCGGTGGTAGGGGCGGAGATGGCGGGGATGGTGGTGCGGGCTGCACGGACCTGCTCGAGCAGCGGCGGCCAGACGAGGAGCCGGCCTCGTGTTCGTGCTTCCCCTTGCCGCTGATCCAATGCCAGCCCATGGCGCCGGCGGGGAGGTGGGCGAGCGGGGGTGCGGCGGCGCTAGCTATGGTTTGCTCGCTCGTGTCGGGGCTCGAGGAGGCAGGCTGGCCGGGAAGTGGAAGTTGTGGACTGAACGGTTCATGACTTCCAATTTAAGAAGGACGACGACCGCAGGATCTGTCGCTGACAACCAGGACCCGCCGCGCGTGTGCATTTACTTTGGGCGGTGGTGGTAGTTGGGAGGCCGCCACGCGTCCCCGAGGCGGACGACCTGCAACCGCGTGCCCGTCCGTTCGGCGTCCGTATGAACGCAAACCGAGCGCATGTTTACGCCGGAAATGGGGCGGACCGGACGCCAAACGGATAAAATTTGAGGATGCGGCCGCGCGTTGGGCCGTGTCATCTGTCCGTTTTAACCCAAATAGACGTGAGCGGACAGGATGAGGTCGCGCGTTGGAGTTGGCCTTATCCTCTGTTTGACCGGTGAAACTCCATGGATTGGATGCTCGTGTTTGTTCCCAATCATCAGTGTGGTGCCGGTGCTTTGTTTGAGATCCCATCTATCTGGAATTGGTTGGCTGCTTTCCTCAAAAGCCAGTCAGTCAAAACGTTCTCTTTTCTCCTTGAAAGGAGATACTATGTCGATGAGTACCCTGCCTGCTGAAAGCTGATCGTCAGCTGCCTGCCAACCAACGTACACTTCAGTCGCAGCAGCAGCGGCAGCTGAAAGGTGATCGTCAGCTGCCTGCCAACGTCTCTTCACCTAACAAACATTCCCAAATCTTCTTATACTCGTATAGTACAGGACAATGCTCCCTCTGTCACAAGATGTTTTGGATAATATACACACTG
Organism: Thinopyrum elongatum; assembly: GCA_011799875.1. NCBI lineage: Eukaryota > Viridiplantae > Streptophyta > Magnoliopsida > Poales > Poaceae > Thinopyrum > Thinopyrum elongatum. Next base: position 722,060,654 of record CM022298.1, on the reverse strand, counting down.
AAATGAGTGAAAAAAACCACTAAAACGTCTTTATATACATCTGATTCAGAAAAATATTTAGACATCTTATATTTGTGAATGGAGGGAGTACATGACAACAAACAAGACACACACACAAAGTTCAAAAAATATATATATATATATATATCAACAAGACACACACACAGTGCTAAAATGGCATTTGGACATGCAGACCAAAATTACCTGGGTCGTGTGCTGAAAATTGACAGTACACAGGCAATCCAGACTTCAGAGTTCTGAGTAATACGTACCATGGCACTTCTTATGTACACAACAAGCCAATTTTTTCTATCTGTTTTTATGTCAAAACTTGAGCAAGATCTTGGGGACAGACAAACACCTCTCATGCAGGAAAGAAACGAGATCTGCAGAATGCGATCCTTTCGTTCTTTCGCCGATTATGATTGCTATACATATTATATGTATCTGATATGGATATGGGATATGGATGGATCTGTGGCTGGCCGTATGCACAAGGTCACAAGCAAACAGGAGCGCCACGTGCGTGCGTACGTACATGCTCGATCGACCGATCACGTGTGGACGTGTGCCGTGGCCGTGGGCCGCTCACGACCACGCCCTCTCTCCGTGCGCGGCGCGGCGCCGCGTCAGGCTCCGGATCCAGCTCCGGCCGCCGCCGCCGCCGCCCCGCCCTTTGGACCGCTGGTCCGCCGCCGCCGAGGACGACGCCCGCTTCCACCGCGCCAGCTGCAGCAGCCGCCCCACCACCTGCTTCCGCCACCGCGTCACGCCGCCCCGCCGGCTCGCCTGCTCCACCACCAAGGTCTTCGTCGTCGTCGTGGTCTCGCGCACCGGCTTGAGTGACGTCTGCTGGCTGTCCACCCACGTCGCCTTGCCGTTGTCCTCGAACTTGATCGATATGAAGGAATCTGCAGACCGATCCGCCCGTGAGAGCCAAAGAGCAACCAATTATTGCATCCGTACTCCGTACGAGTGACAACTTACCGTCAAGGCTCGCGACGGAGGTGGCGTCGTCGTCCTCGGCGCCGGCGTTCTTGTCCTCGCCAACGCCACCGCCACAGCCGTCGTGGTCGTGGACGACCTCGTCGGGGTGGTGGTGGTGGTGGTGGCGGCGGCGGGTGGAGTCGAGGCGCTGGAGGAAGGAGCCGAGCGCGAACACCTTGGGGAGCGAGCTGGAGATGCTGCCCGTCCTGCGCCGGAGCGCCCGGCAGTAGGGCCGCGCCGACAGGTAGCTGGCGCCGTCGGCCGGCGGGCGCGCGCGGCCGTTGTTGCTTTTGGCCGCGAGGAGGAGCAGCAGGCGCTCCCGGAGGCAGTGCGCGCACACGCCGACCAGCAGCTCCCTCGGGTGGAAGTAACACAGCAGCGTGCCGTCGGCGCCCCCGTGCTGCTCCCCTCCGCCACCTCCGTGGCCGTGGTCACCACGGCCGTGGCCGCCGACGCCGAACACGTTGCTCATGGCGCGCTGCGCTCTTGGGAGAAGCTGCTACGTAGGGCTAGTGGACACGAGGTGCTGTTGGCATGCAGAGCTCGTAGCTAAGCTAAGGTTGTAGTGCGGGTAAAGAAAGCTTGGATATGATACATTGGAGGAAGAGGAAGCTTCATTGGCTTTTGCGACTCTTTCTTTTATGATTCAGAGATGAGGAAGAAGAAGATGAAGAGGAGATGCCGGAGTAGCTACTGTAGGAGCTACTGTTTGGGCAGCTTGTTGTTGTAATCTGCTTTGATGAACTGGACCATGGGAGTGGACCGGCCGGCACCCAGTGACAGTCAGGCATGGATGGATGGATCCGGCCGGCAGCTACCAGAAAAAACACCTAACAACACATGCATGCACCACCCAACTTAATTGTGTTTGTGTTTTCATATAGAGTATATATTTTTACAAATTTGTGAAAGTGTGTCACTATGTTTCGGAAAACTAGGGATGAAAATGGAGAGGAATTTTTTCGTTTTTACGGACGAAAAATGGAAACGGAGAGGAAATATGAAAAGGAAAACGAAAATGAAAATGGATTTTTTTTAATGTGGAAACGGAAACAAAAATGGAACGGCATTTTCCGATGGAACAGATGTGGAAATGGAACTTTCTGTTTCTGTGAATACGGAATTTTCGTTTTTACTATTGGCCTATAGCTGCTTTGTCAACACACAATGACACAACGAGCAGAATCGATCATTTAGGTCCAACTTTAATATCATACACATACTCAACTAGATCCTATACGCAATTGCCCAGTACTACTACAATAGCACTACGCTAAGTTGCTAACATAATCATATTATTTTGTAGCCATGTTAACAATTCATTAATTTTGTTTGTTTTTGTGTGTATTTCTCTATGATTCATGGCGTTTTTAAGTTCCGCTCCACGCTCACTTCTGTTTCCGTGTCCGCTCTGTATTTGCTCTATGTCTATTTCTGATAGTATCAGTTTCCGAATTAATTTCTGGGATTTCTGTATTCGTTTCCGCATCTGTAAAAAAAAAAACAAATATGGCAGCACCCAGTTCCGTCCGTTTTCATCCCTAACATGGCCATTGTGACCAGGTTCCTAATTAAAAACCGCTTTTGGCACGATCTAATTAATTAAGCACACAGATGGCAGGCCACAATTAATTGGGCACATTGAGTGCCAGCTTAATCATCCTGATCAAGTCCAGCTCTCCAAGATCTTGATCTGAGACGACATGTGTAATAACAATGAAGAAAAGGACCACCTAGCTCGCCATCCATCTCCCTTCCTTCCCTTGCATCGTCACATCATCTACGGCTAATCCATTGTTAAGGAGTTGCCTACTCCTATTAGATTTCGACTTGCTACACCAATAAAAAAATCGCTTCTGTAGCTAGCTAGGAGTAGGATTTGCGAACGAGTTGTACTGTCATTGTGCATAGTATTCGAAATGATGGATGTTTGCATTGTAAATTAATTAATTAATGCCGGTCAAGGCAAGGGACGGATGGCCCACAATGAGGGAGGGCGCCCAAATTATTAGGCGGGGAGACGCCGCCGACGCGCACGCGGCACGCGGCCGGGGTACAGAATAGAATAGATTACTATGGAGATCTTGTTCAAATTGTTGAGTATCATTGTTAGATTGGAAACGTAAGGATAGATTAGAAAATATTCTGGCTTGCCTTGTACTTCGAAATGACATGTATTCATATATATATATATATGCCCATAAGGCTCAAGCAATAAACGAATTATTCCACCTATCCATCTCTCTCTTCTAACATGATATCAGACTTACCTCGATCCTAAACCCTAGCCGCCGCCGATTCCGCACCGCGCCGCCTTCGGGGCGGTCGATCTCCATGATCGTCACCGGGGGCCACGCGACCCGTACCTAGGGTTCGTCCGCCGGTCCTGTTGATCGGCTGCCCTAGAGAGTTTTTTTTCCCGATCAGTTGATTCGGGTTTTATTTGTCGCCGGTTGTTTTGATCGGTACTTCTTTTTGATTTTCTGATCTACGATCGGCTTGAGTCACCCGCCGCCACCGTCGACCACCGCGCCTCTACTCCAACTTTAGCATCGACTCCACCGGTGTCTTCTCCGACTCGGCGGTCTCGCGTGGCACACGGCGGCCCGAACGGCCGCCGTGCGCGCCTCCGTTCGCACGTCACTACGCTAACCGTCGTCACCTCGATCGGATCGGGACTTCTTCACCAACCCCACGTCCATCTACCTCGGCTGCATCATGCTTCTTCCTGCAAGACGGCGCGTCTTGGTGCACTCGTGGCCACCTCATGCCGTGTAACCGCGGGTCACCGCGTGCAACGAACACGGCCGCCCGTGAGTGCTACGCTGGCCCAACACGCGTCCTTCACTTGGACGTCAAGACATGGATGCGTCTAGTTGGCCTGGTCACACCTGATGCTTGGCTTATGGCTTCGTACAGCGTGTGCCCCCGGCCAGTCGCCGTGTGCTGCTACATCGGACGACAATGCCCATCGAGGAGCGGACGCTTCGACTTCGCAGACGTTTGGACTGATCACCTGGAGCGTATGCGGTCCGTCTCATCTACGCTATGCTGCCGCTGCGTAGCCTCACCGGGTTGCAGCGCAGCCGTCCCGTGGTTCTTCTTCCGGCTGTACCGACCCGTGTCACCGCTGCGTCGCCCCTTCGGGCCGTAGTGTCGCGGCACGCGGTCCATCGCCGCCCCGAGGCTGTCCGCTCCAGGCCGTCCCCGTGGCTGCACCGACCCTCGCGCCGCCGCTGCGTCGTCCCGTCGGGCCGTAGCGAGCGTGGCACGTGGTCCACGCCGCCGCCCCGAGGCCGTCCCCGCGGTTGCACCGACCCGCGCTCCGCCGCTGCGCCGCCCCTTCGGGCTGTAGCGCCGCGGCCCGCGGTCTCCGCCGCCGCACAGAGGTCTTCCCGCCATCGCCCTGACCTACCCGCCGCCGCTGCGTAGCCCCTTCGGGCCGTAGCGCCGCGGCCCGCGGTCCACTCCGCTGTCATCGCGCGTCGACCTCCCGTGGTATGCGCCGCACCATCTCCCTCCGTGTGGGAACACCACCGTCAGCGCCGGTCTTCGTCACGCTGCCGGGTTCCTCGCCTATTTCGAGCATCGCCGCCGCGCTCCTAACCTAGCCGCGCCGCCGCCGTCAGGCCGCCACCGCTATTCTTCTTCGACCGCCGCCGCCGCCCGTCCACCTCCTTCGTCTTCATCCAGCACCAGCCCGTCGCCAGCGTCGCCGTCATCTACCCCGACCACTTCGTCTACTCCGACAACCGCGGGCGACATTGTCCCCGCGCCGATTGGTGCCGCAACCGTCGAGTCCTTCTCTGCTGGCCTCTCCGACTTCTCCGACATGGTGTACAACTCGTGCAGGTCCCAGTCTACGCATGCCCGGTGCTGGCAACACCGATGCGTGCCTTCTATCACGACGTGTCCCCGAGCCTGGCAAGCCTGGTGCGGCGCTTCGTCAACTTCATTTTCGTCCGTCTACGCATGCCCGGTGCTGGCAACACCGACGCGTGCCTTCGTCTACGACGTGTCCCCGGGTTTGGCAAACCCAGCGCGACGCTTCGTCAACACCGTCTTATTCCCGGCGCACCACTACTTCGACACCACTGCGCCTATGACTAACACGGCGCCTCCTTGCACCCGCGGCTCCACGGCGACTTTCTCGACCCTGGCCACCCCGACTCGACATTGACTACGACATTCTTCGCACAGCTACCTCGACCACGGCTCCACCACACACACTCTCGGCTACCTCGACAAACGGCACAAAGGGCTACCGTCTTGCTTGAGCAACCTCGTCGGTTTTCACTCCAGCCACGACTTCCGTGATGCATCGACTGTTACGACTGTGGGGGGGTGTGCGTCGGCTTGCCTTCAGATTCTTCTCCAGTCTCACCGTCTGCGTCGCTACTGTTGTGGCTGCGGGGGGATGTTGAGTATCATTGTTAGATTGGAAACATAAGGATAGACTAGGAAATATTCTGGCTTGCCTTGTACTCCAAGATGACCATGTACTCCTATATATATATGCCCACGAGGCTCAAACAATAAACGAACTATTCCACCTATCCCTCTCTCTCCCTTCTAACACAAATGCGTGTGCATGTCTGCCTGGTTAGAGCATCTACTAAGCCATTCTTAATCACATAACTTGTACTCCTACTGTACTTAGTTCTATTTAAGACAGAACGTACATCACGATTTAGTATTCAGTAGTAACAAGCTTTTGGTTTTCTTTGAACAAGTACATCATGTTGGAATTATTGGGTTTTAGCCAATTTGTTATGTCCAATTATTCCTACTAAAATCCCACCATAGGCCCTATGGTCCGTTCATGCATGACAAGAAAAAAACTGAATTATTTTGCGCTAGGGAAGAACGAAACCAAAAATAGTTATGATTGTTTCCTTCATCTCCCCATCAAAGTTTCAGCTTGTTTCTTCATTAGTGTTTTGGTTTCGTTTCCTTCATTTTGTGCATGGAAAATGAAATCGAATGGGAATGTTTCCATTCATCTTCCGATTGATGTCATTGCTGTTTCTGTTTCGTTTAAACAGTAGTGTTTTGGTTTCGCTTCCACTGCCTGGAGTCTATAAGAGAGGTCACTCCTCTAGATATAAGCCACTTAGAGCATCTCCAACAGCCTTTGTATATCTGTACTCACTTGTTATTTTAGCAACCCAGATCAAAAAACCTTCTCCAACAGCCTTTGTATAAGTGGTCTCCCACCAATTTTTTTTACAAAGCTTGCTATATTTGCACCCACACTTTGCATATTTGCAAAGTGGAAAGGCCACTTGCTATAATTTTACAAAGCCTCCTAAAGTGGTCCTGGTCATATTTTTGTCTCAATGACTAGTGGACCATGTATGCCACGTGCGTGTGTGTGCTGTGTACGTGTGCTGTGTGCGCGTGTACGTGTGTTGTATGTATTATTTTTTCGCATGGATTTTTTTTGCTTGCGGCATGTGTGCTGTGTTGTATATGTTTTTTTTTGCATGAATTTTTTTCGTGGAGTGTGTACGTGTACGTGTACACGTGTGTGTTGTGTGTGTATGGGACATGTACGGTGGCGAGTTGTGGTAGTATATGTATTCATCTATGTAAGCTAGTGTGTAGTGCGTATGGCAAACTGTCCCCACATGTCATTGTGTGTTTTGTACAAATATAGCAATCCAATATACAAAGGCTGCGAAAGCAAAAAACATGTTGGCTTTGTAAACCTTCTCTCTCCTCTTGCTATAGCAAGTTTTTAGCAACCCAATATACAAAGGCTGTTGGAGATGCTCTTAGTCTCTCCCAAAGAGACTACCTTCTTGTTCCAAGTGTTGCGCCGTTTACCGTTTTTCCATCTTGCTTCTCGACGTGCACTACAAGGTGAGATACCAAGTATCCAAAACCCCGCCTCTTGTGATCCGGTATGTGAGGGGCACGATCAGGTTTTTGGGTTGTGCCCTTGCGCGACTGCTAGGTCTTTGTTCATCGTGGGTGCGAACAACAACGTCCTCGACGACAAGTGCCCCAACGATAACTACTTCCACGACGTCGACGACCTACTCGGTGACATGGCACACGACACACCTGCATCTTTTTACTCCCTTCTGTATGTGTTCTTCTCCTTTCTGACAGGGTTGGTGTCCGATCTACTACTTGTATCAATTTATATGGATATGATGTTCGTATGTTATGTACCAAATTGCATGACTAGTTACATCACTGGTTTACTTGCTTCGCTTATTATGATTATCTTGTTTTTATCTTCTGTCTTTCTGGATTAAAATTAGTGTAAACTTGCTCAATTATTGAATACATATTTGGTCTTCAAACTTACTGAAAAGTGCAGATTCAGTCTGTCAAGTTTAAGAAAACGATAAATTGCACCCTGAACTTCTCAACCGGACATGTTTTGGTAGTGACAACCTCTCCATCTAATTGTGAATACAAACCAGTACAGTGTATTTGCTTGTTTCTAGCCAATCTGTTTTTAGGAAGAAAGCCATTTCTTAGTGGGAAAAATAAGGGAATGGCTACAACATCAGTTAGGCTACCGCGCCAGCCTCGCCATCCCGCCCTCCCCGGAAGCGACCACCCAAAAATCCCCTGTGAACCTGCACCCACCACCCTAAGATAAAGATAGATAGTGGGGTTGCTTCTTCCCCAGCGTTGGGGGCCTCGTTGTCTCGTTCTTCCTCTCCCTCGGCGCTTCCTTCTTCCTTCTCAAAACGAAATCCACTGACCCAAAAACTAAATTTAGTTGATTGACCTTTAGCTGTTGTGGATAAACAAATCCATTTTCTCTTCTCCACGTCATCAACTCAACCTAAATCTTCAATTTTGGAGTTGGGTTCCTAGCCTGTGTACTTTACCCAGGACTGAAGATTCACATAAATCAGAGGACATATTATCAAGAAAAAGAAAAAGAAAAATAAATTATTAATTGGGTATGACTCTCTCTTCTTCTTTTCTTTTTGTGAAAAAATCGCCTAACTAACCGAATATAGCGAGTACTCCAACACATGGTGGCAGCAAAAAAGAAAAAAGAAGGGCCGGCGAATGCATGGTTAGATCGACGGATGGCCCTCGCTAGCTAATTAACCTGCCATCACATCACATGGGCTGTGGGGGCAGCATATATAGCTACCAACGACAGACATGGCGACAAGTGCATCTGCTTCCTCTCAACCGGCCCCATCCATGGACCCCCTCTTTGGATCCGCATGTAGCTAGGCACTTGCAATTTGATCTCTCACCACTTCGTTTCATCGATCTCTGCTACGTGGTGGAGTATATATATATATATATATATATATATATATATATATATATATATATATATATATATATATATATATATATGAAACAAGCAGCCCAGACTATGACATACGTGTTCCTGGAAACATGCATGCAGATGGACCATGGATGCATGTTCATGCGTGGCAATGGTATGGTGAAGAGAATTCCACCGATCAATCAATCCACCCGTAGCCGGCCGGCGCACGCGTACCGGCGTACGTCCTCACATGTGGCATGTGCGTCGGTCTCTTGGTACTGAGAGCGAACCCACCCGTGCCGCTCCTAGTTTCCTTTTCGCAAGCACTGGATGAGGAGATGACATTCAGAATTTCAGATCAAGAACCACACGACCGTCCTACCCGGCCTTGTGCTGTCCATACGGTGCATGCATGGATATCCATCCCATCCATGATCTTTCCAAGCTACCTACCTACCCACCCTTACCTATCTTTGCTTCCGTGGCACTAGATTTTACACGCCCTCCGTTGGCGCGTTCCATTTCCATTGTCCCAAAATCAAATCAATGTACACATTACATACCCAATCAGAGATAGATTCTCCGGAGAGTTTGATCTCTGTTCCTTTGAAAAGCACGCTGAGCAAACATTCAGCGGAAGGATGCAGTGCACGCACGCACGCACCGCAATGCCAACTGCAACAGCAGCGGTAGAGAGCCGTCGGAGTCGCGACGGCAGCACGGTCGGTCGGTTGGCCGAACGACGCCGGAAAAGAGCCGTCGGACTCGCTGCTCGACGATGGTCCCACAGTTACATTCCGCGGGGCACGCTAAACAGGTCGCCAAGAGACGGTCTCATCGGCACCACATTCCTTCTCCTGACATAGTTGCATACGTGCCATGTTGTTGTGGCAGATAAGGTGGCGTGGAACTGGAAGAAACATGTGCAAATTGAACCCCTAAGTAATACTCCCTCTGGAGGAAATGGATCAAACACGACCACGCTGCTGTAGGCGAGCGAGCGAAGGAGTCGCCGCAACAGTGGGCTGGAACTGGAAGGACGCGGTGCACCGCAATAGCAGCAGTCAGATCGAGATCGAGCCAGTACATTCGGACACCAGCCCAAACCAATCTTGGAATTGGATAGGCCCTGGACAGCAGATCCAACACTAGGCTCACAACAATACGGTCAAACAGACAAGGCGTCCCCGGACAGGAGCCGTCCAGTCGACAGCGGACCGACAGACATACCGTCGAGCACGTACAAGGCACAATGATCAGGTCGCAAATTAAGGCACACTCGTTGATTAACACCAGAGAGATCAGAAGCGCCAGCCCGTGTTGGCACTTGACAGTATCGTAGAGAGTACAAGGACAGGCAGGTCTGCGACAAAACCCCCCTACGATGAACAGACTATATATATGATTTGGTGTAATCAGTAGTGCACATCTCTTCTGCTTAAAGGGGGTCTGCGGTTCTGATGGTGCGTCCTGACTTGGTTTGGTTTCGTGTTAACTATAAAGAGTATCATTCATTGGACGGGAGATCACGTTAATTACATATAGTATCATTATTTGGACGGAACGATCACGTTCCTTATGAAAAGTGTCATCGAGCGTGACCATGCTAATTATGAACAGAATCATACTTTGGGATCTAGAGCTATTATCAAAGTCCAGCAAAAGTACAAAACGGCTAAAACGTAATAAGAAATACATCGAGATTCTGAAACCACCGAACGATCACTACTGCCACCAGAACGAGCCGTCGGTGTGCCGCTGTCGCTGCTCCCCTACTGGAGCCGGCTTGACCTCGTTAATGACAGTCGGGAAGTCTGCGTGCATGTGCCCTAAGGACCAGCGCCCTGGAGCCTTAGTCGTCGCCGTTGAACCACTTGAATACATCTGAAGCACCTGACACCAAATTTCGACAAGAAACCTAACCTCACCGCCCTAATGAGACGATAGGAATCTATGCCGAAGCTTTGTTGACTAGTCCAGACGGATGAACTTGAGGAGGATCGGAACCAAAAAGATAAACTCGAAAAAAAAGCGTAACCATCGCCCGAGCACCGCACCTACAAGGACAAAAAAAACCTAACCTAAACTACTGACCGACTCAACAATTTGCGGACATCATGATGAAAGGCTTGCCGGCATCCACGTCCGAGGAGTTTCGGTTCAGTCTTTGCATCGCCAGCAATGACGCTTCGACTCCGAGGGAGGGAGAGGGGGTGTTTAATGACATTATGCATGTGCCATTCACGTATAGTTATCTAGCCCATGTTCTCTCTTATCTCTCTATTAGCTTTGATATTAGGGTTGTACATAAGGATGTGGGCCATGCATGTAATCCTATATATATGGCACTAGATGCCCCTTATACAATGTGCGGTGCTACGCGTCGGCCAGTGGATCTTTTTACACTACAAGAAATATGTCAACTTGCGACCATCACTATTGATCGCTGAATGGTCATTGTTTTTCATTTGCGACCTTTTTGTGACAAAAAACAGTTGGTCAAAAGCTGGCCGTCTTTAATGAAACTTAACGACCTTCTTTGGAATAAGGTCGTTGAAGTCAACGACCAAAACAAAAGGCCGTTGATCCTACGACCAATTGCTTTGGTCGCTGGTTGTCTGCCCAGGCCACGTCGGATCCGACGTGGCAATCTGACGTGGCAAAATTGCCACCAATTGAATTAGTCGTTGATTAGAATCAGCCCGATCCAATTCGGTGTTCTAAATGGGCCTAGCCCAACAATTCAGCCTTTTTATTTTTTTCTGTCAATTTTTGGTCGACTTCATGGGCCAAGCCCAACATTGCACACTTTTTATTGTTGGGCCGTGGCCTTTTTGCCTAAACAATTTCATTTTCCTTTTTTTATTAGATGGGTCCACTAGTCAGATGGGTCCCAGTTGTCAGGTTCTGGTAACTGGGTCCCAGTTGTTAGGTTCTGGTAACTGGGTCCTATTTGTCATGTTCTGGTAAGTGGGTCCCATCTATCAGGCTCATATTCTTCATATTTCAACCAGTATTTAAATTGGCAGACAAAAAGCACACATGATACTTCAAATAAGAGCAATCAGATCACGTAATACAATGGCAATAACAGTAACAAGCTCTATCCGTGCCAATACATATGACCATGTGTAATACAATACTTTACAAGCTCTACAAGTGTAACGAGCTCTACAAGTGTGATACGGTACTGCTTTACAAGAAAATGACAACATGCCGGACTCGCTGGACGACCATAGTCAGATGAACAACATGCCAGACTCGCTGGACGACCATAGTCAGGGCTGGGAACAAACAAAATGCCAACATGGCTTCCTCTGTCACCCTGTTACATGAATGAGAGAAGAATCAGAAAAACTGGGGCAAATATATTATGAACAGACCATTCAAGAAAATGACATTTATTTAGAATGATAACACAAATTGAGATAGTACCATGCTTTTTGTTCTCCAACTAGTTAAAATGAGATACCCATTCATACAAGAAAATAGATACACAGTATGAATACACATGGCTCAAGTGCAGGTCGTGCAAAAAATTTACTGCAACACATTGCGCCTAAAACAAAATACCATTCTACTAACACGACCATCCATTCAACTGGCAAGATCTAACAAAACTAGTCAGCGCACGCATACTAACATCACAAAGGGAGGAGATAATAAAGGGAACCGAGAGAGATACCTGTGGATGATAGCGTCGACGATGATCTGGGTTGAGTTAGCATCGGTGAGGAGGTGGATGATCTCCATGGCGTGCTTGATGATGCGCACGGCCATGATCTTCTTGCCGCTGCTGCATCCATTCGCTCGATGATAGGGTACCAATGCATCCAAGTAGAACAAAATCACCATCATTAACCCACAGCTTCAAGTACAAGCTAAGTATATATCAAGTGACAGTGAAAACAAGTTGAGATGTAGCAGGCAGATTCATCAAGTATATATCATGATGTGTATTCATCATATAGCTGTACCATTGTAAACCAAGAGATACCGAAACAGTGGAAGAGCAACAATTAATAATGTACTAGATTAGTCAGTAGGCTAATTTAATTGAGTGCAGCAACTAGTTACCAAAACAGAGGCATGCTACGGTAATTGGTGGTTGCTGTTGTTGTTTTAGCAGCAGTGGCATACTCAAAATCTAACAAGTATTAGTACTCTGATGTGCTAGTGCTAGTATTAAAAAAGGATGAATTTGACTAGAGCAAGGAAATGAAAACAAGGACAGAAATTCTTTCTTGCAAATTAACCACCACATGGATAGCATAGCTAGCTAATGACCCAAAGGAAAAAAAACTGATGAAGCAGCAAGGCCATGACCACCACCAGGTGCATAGCTACTCTACCTAATGGGTCATTAGCAGAAAGCAAGCTGTTTAACTAGCTAACAAACATCAACCATTATAAAATTACGATAGCAGCAGCCCGTGCAGGGAGATTAGCAGCAGGTGAGTGAGCAGAGGGAAAGGGAGGTGCTACCTGCTGGGAGCGGTGCGTGGTCATGGCCGGGCTGGACCCGTCGAGCTCAGGCAGGGCAACTTGGTTGCCTTGGAAGCAGAGGAGCAGACCCCTTGTTGCGGGACAGGGCCGGTGCCTAGGTGCGTCCCTCTTCCTAGAGCAGGACAAGGCCATGTTCCCGGCCAGAACTGGCGTCCTCCTGCCGTCGTCGCCGTCCACGCCATGGGCGGTCTGCAGAAAAGGAAGAGAACTAGAGAAGGTTAGTTTGCAAAGCTACAAGCTACAATGTGCAGCAAAGATATTCAATCTATTCAGCAAAAACAACACAAAAATATATGATAGTCTGCAGAACAACATAGCATCATTCACAAGCAAAGTATAGGATGCAAATAGCAAGTAGTACCATAATTCTCATCAGTCATACATTGAATTCATTAAAGGCTACAGATTCATTGAATTCATTAAAGGCTGCAGATAAAAATAGGTAGATTTCCTTCTTCTCTTTGATTTATGCTAGCGGAGATGTAGCAGGGAGGCAGGGAGCAATCACATATACATGTATGTATGAAGCAGAACATGAAAAGAGCAATATCTAATTAACTTGATTGCCTTGCAGATGACACACAAGATGAAGAGCACTTGGACAGAAGCGATGGACGCCGCGAACTGGCAGATCACAGATTTCTCCATAAGTACAGAAGTAGTATTTGCATTAGTACAGTTACACTAGCACGTAGTACAAACATGGTATCCCAGACATTCTCCAATTGACTAGCACCCAAATATATACATACACCAGTTCAGCAAATTCATAAACATATATAAGAGAGCACCTGATTCAGCAAGAAGATATAGTAGATATATCAAGATTTAATATGCCCCAATCTCTGAAGATTTGTATGTGCAAATCTGCAGATTCAGGTGTAGCGATTCAAACCATACGTAACTACAGATTTTTTTACAGTAAAAATTGTGTGTACAAATCTGAATATAGCAAACACAAAGTGCATTCAGGATCCACTTCCCAACATCTAAATTCACCGAACAGGTCCTAAAATTAGCACAACTAGAAAGTACAGAGATAAGAACAGCAATGCACACCCAAGACTAATCAAATTTGCATTCCTGCAACACGGAAGGAAAATACAGATAACTAGGGCGTGGATTCTCTCGAGCTCTCGCAGGGATCTGCACTGGGCGAGCAGGTGATGGCACACGCTCCAGTTCATCCAACAGCGGCAGTTCAACACCACAGCGAAGTACAAAGCAAAATAAATAAAGGAGGAGAATCCCCAAAAGCAAGACATCAGGCAAAGAAAATAAGGAGCCTAAGAATACCCTTCAGAATATACTATCATATTGGAAGAATACCCTTCATAACATATCAGATATCAGACGAATAAATGACAAGGAAAACAGGCAATAAAACGAGCACAGGCTGCAGAACGCTATCATATTGGAAGAATACCCTTCAGAACATATTGCACAAGCTGTCCGCAACCAAAACAACTGTCGCGGGATTGTAACTTACTAGTAAATCAACAACAAAAAACTAATGATGATACATCTGTTGGGGAACGTGCAATTTCAAAAAAATTCCTACGTTCACGCAAGATCTATCTAGGAGATGCATAGCAACGAGAGGGGAGAGTATGTCCACGTACCCTCGTAGACCGAAAGCGGAAGCGTTAGCTTAACGCGGTTGATGTAGTCGAACGTCTTCGCGATCCAACCGATCAAGCACCAAATGTACGGCACCTCCGAGTTCAGCACACGTTCAGCTCGATGACGTCCCTCGAGCTCTTGATCCAGTTGAGGACGAGGGAGAGTTCCGTCAGAACGACGGCGTGGCGACGGTGATGATGAAGTTACCGGCGCAGGGCTTCGCCCAAGCACTACGACGATATGACCGAGGTGTGTAACTGTGGAGGGGGGCACCGCACACGGCTAAGACAAATCTTTGTGTGCCTTTGGGGTGCCACCCTCCCCCGTATATAAAGGAGGGAGGGAGAGAGGCCGGCCCTCCTAGGGGCGCGCCAAGTGTATGGAGTCCTACTAGGACTTTCAAGTCCTAGTAGGAATCCCTTTCCCTTTTCGGAGTAGGAGAGAAGGAAAGAGGGAAAGAGAGAGGGAGTACGAAAGGGCAAGGGGGGCGCCGTCCCCTTCCCCTAGTCCAATTCGGACCCATGGGGGGGGGGGCGCCACCTCCCCTTTGGCCTGCCTCCTCTTTTTCCGTATGGCCCAAAAAGGCCCATTACTTCTCCCGGTGAATTCCCGTAACTCCTCGGTACTCCGAAAAATACCCGAATCACTCGGAACCTTTCTGATGTTCGAATATAGCCTTCCAATAAATGAATCTTTACCTCTCGACCATTTTGAGACTCCTCGTCATGTCCGTGATCTCATCCGGGACTCCGAACAAACTTCGGTTATCAAATCACATAACTCATAATACAAATCGTCATCGAACGTTAAGCGTGCGGACCCTACGGGTTCGAGAACTATGTAGACATGACCGAGACATATCTCCGGTCAATAACCAATAGCGGAACCTGGATGCTTATATTGGCTCCTACATATTCTACGAAGATCTTTATCGGTCAAACCGCATAACAACATACATTATTCCCTTTGTCATCGGTATGTTACTTGCCCGAGATTCGATCGTCGGTATCATCATACCTAGTTCAATCTCGTTACCGACAAGTCTCTTTACTCGTTCCGTAATGCATCATCCCGCAACTAACTCATTAGTCACATTGCTTGCAAGGCTTCATATGATGTGCATTATCGAGAGGGCCCAGAGATACCTCTCTGATACTCGGAGTGACAAATCCTAATCTCGATCTATGCCAACCCAACAAACACCTTCGGAGACACCTGTAGAGCATCTTTATAATCACCCAGTTACGTTGTGACGTTTGATAGCACACAAAGTGTTCCTCCGGTATTCGGGAGTTGCATAATCTCATAGTCAGAGGAATATGTATAAGTCATGAAGAAAGCAATAGGAATAAAACTTAACGATCATTATGCTAAGCTAACGGATGGGTCTTGTCCATCACATCATTCTCTAATGATGTGATCCTGTTCATCAAATGACAACACATGTCTATGGTCAGGAAACATAACCATCTTTGATAAACAAGCTAGTCAAGTAGAGGCATACTAGGGACACTCTGTTTGTCTATGTATTCACACATGTACTAAGTTTCCGGTTAATACAATTCTAGCATGAATAATAAACATTTATCATGATATAAGGAAATATAAATAACAACTTTATTATTGCCTCTAGGACATATTTCCTTCAACATCTACTCTGCTCTGCTGTCTGCTGTAGCAAACATGCACTTAATTCCTTAGAGGTAAATGCATACACCAGTGCAAATGTTACTCACATGTTACTACTGGATTCAACTTACAAATATAAAGAGACATGGCACTACACATGCGTACCAGAGACGTCTAGCCTAGCATCAAAGTTGAATTCATGGTAGATGTACTAGAAAAAACTGACTGACCCAGAGGCTTAACAGATATCATAGATGGCATTCTATAGCATTTTATATATCAACTCCCAACCACATCCTTTACAGTCATGTACATCACAATAATCATAAGCGATACCAAACTACCGATGCTAAAATTACAGATCCTCGCGCAGAAAGGGAAAACAGAGACATCACAGCCAGGAGCTGGGGGTGCTCACCGATGCGGCACCTCTACTTGCGGGCGGGCTGGTTGAACCATGTCTTGACATAGTTCTGCCAGTGCTTCTTGAAGTGGCCGTTGGGGATGGCGTTGTTGTGCTTCACCATCTCGCCCTCCTCTCCTCCTCCTTACCTGCACAACACGCACGAACCAATCCACCTATTAGTCAGCAAGTTTGGCGAGCAAACTACAGATCCAAGCTAGCGAGCGACAAGGGAGGCGCCAGCAGCGCGAAGCCTAAGAGGCAAGATCAAGAGCGCGGCGTGGCTATGATTCACAACAAAGTGCTGGCAAAGCTACTGCCACATCCGTGAGCAAATCAACTGATCGTTGTAGGTACGCAGGAGCAAGACGGGACGGCATTTCGTCGGCCGCGAACAGTGGGGAGGCATAGGGAGGGGGCACAAACCTGGAGACGATGGGGCGGGGGCGGCAGCGGCGGTGGTAGGTGAGCAGGTTGGCGACGTCGTAGAAGCCCGTGGTGCAGCCGCGGAGGCAGACGAGGCCGCGTGAGGAGGCGCGGATCCAGCTTGATGACTGCGCGGATCCGGAACTTGAGGGCGGGGGGGGGGGCGTGGGGACTCGGGCTCCTCTCCGTCGACGGCCATGGTGCGGGGGCGGGGGCGGCTAGGGTTTGGCGAGCGGGTGCGGGTGTGGGAGAGAAGGGATTGGAACGATGGGGCGTGGGGGCTGCGTGGGTGAGAGGGCTACGTGGGTGAGAGGGTGAGGGGGTGCTGGTCGCCGTTGGATCCAGGAGCATCCGACGGTGTTTGATGCATGATCCGCGTGATATGCCTATAGACCAATCAGAACGCAGCAAACAATTTGAAGACCTTATGACCATCTAAATTGGTCGTAATCGGTTAAAGATAAGTTTTTCACGAAAACTTCATTTCCCATTTTTCAGTGCTCAAAATAAGTTTTTTTTGTAAAAGACCTACCAAATATTTGTTCAAATGATATCATACTTTGCACAAGTTTACATCTTGGATTGGTAAACAATATTGACAAAGGGATTTTTTATTTTCTTTGCACGAAAAATCAATTTTCCATTTTTCGAGTGCCCAAAATTAGTTTTTTTGTGAAAGATCTATCATATATTTGTCGCAAAATTGGACCAAATCAATTTTATAAAATACTAGGCCATATTTAATGCACAATTGATCAAATGGTTGGGTGTGAAAAGCTTTGATCCACCTCTGGTGAAAAAGACAAATTTCCGCCGATTTAGTAGGAAACGGGTCAAATTTGAACTGCAGCTGCCTCATAGTTTGCTATTTATTTTTTTCAAAAATCATTTCTAGGTACATAAGTATCTATTTAATCAGAGAAACACCAAAAGTTTTTCAAGATTCAACCACTAGCTAGGAACGGTCATGCCCGCCGTTTTGACCGCATTTTGAAATGGCCATGAAAAATTCAAAAAATTGGAAAACCTTCGCATTGTGTCATTATATGTGACCAAGTTACCAGGAAAAATAATAAAATTTTAATACGGCAATTCTTTTTAAAAAAGTGTTCTCAGAAATGAGTTATCATGTGTGAAGATTCATGGCTTCCAAGCCAAATGATCAATCTTATGGCCATATTCATGGCATAGTTTGTTCAAATAATCTCATATTGTGCACAAAGGTGCATCTTGGAATAGCAAACAATGTTGCCTAAGGGAGTTTTCATTTTCTTTGGACGAAAAAAATCAATTTTCCATTTTTCGAGTGCTCAAAATGAGTTTTTTTGTGAAGGACCTACCATATATTTGTTGCAAAATTGGACCAAATAAATTTTATAAAATACTAGGCCATATTTAATGCACAATTGACTAAATGGTTGGGTGTGAAAAGCTTTGATCCACCTCTGGTGAAAAAGACAAATTTCTGCCGATTTAGGAGGAAACGGGTCAAATTTGAACTGCAGCTGCCTCATAGTTTGCTCTTTATTTTTTCCAAAAATCATTTCTAGGTACATAAGTATCTATTTAATCAGAGAAACACCAAAAGTTTTTCAAGATTCAACCACTAGATAGGAACGGTCATGCCCGCCGTTTTGACCGCATTTTGAAATGGGCATGACAAATTCAAAAAAATTGAAAAATTGAAAAACCTTCGCATTCTGTCATTATATGTAACCAAGTTTACAGGGAAAATAATAAACTTGTAATACGGCAATTAGTTTAAAAAAGTGTTCTCAGAAATGAGCTATCATGTGTGAAGATTCATGACTTCCAAGCCAAATCATCAATCTTATGGCCACATTCATGGCATAGTTTGTTCAAATAATCTCATATTATGCACAAGGGTGCATCTTGGAATATCAAACAATGTTGCCTAAGGGAGTTTTCATTTTCTTCGGACGAAAAATCAATTTTTCATTTTTTGAGTGCCCAAAATGAGTTTTTTTTGTGAAGGACCTACCATCTATTTGTTGCAAAATTGGACCAAATAAATTTTCTAAAATACTAGGACATATTTAATGCACAATTGACCAAATGATTTGGTGTGAAAAGTTTTGATCCACCTCTCGTGAAAAAGACAAATTTCCGCCGATTCAGGAGGAAGCGGGTCAAATTTGAACTGCATCTGCCTCATAGTTTGCTTTTTATTTTTTTCCAAAAATCATTTCTATGTACATAAATATCTATTTAATCTGAGAAACACCAAAAGTTTTCTAAGATTCAACCACTAGTTAGGAACGGTCATGCCCACCGTTTTGACCGCATTTTGAAATGGGAATGAAAAAATCAAAAAAATCAAAAAATTGGAAAACCTTCGCATTTTGTTATTATATGTGACCAAGTTACCAGGAAAAATAATAAACTTGTAATACGGCAATTCTTTTAAAAAAGTGTTCTCAGAAATGAGTTATCATGTGTGAAGATTCATGGCTTCCAAGCCAAATGATTAATCTTATGGCCACATTCATGGCATAGTTTGTTCCAATGATCTCATATTGTGCACAAGGGTGCATCTTGGAATGGCAAACAATGTTGCATAAGGGAGTTTTCATTTTCTTTGGACGAAAAATTAATTTTCCATTTTTCGAGCGCCCAAAATGAGTTTTTTTGTGAAGGACCTATCATATATTTGTTGCAAAATTGGACCAAATCAATTTTATAAAATACTAGGCCATATTTATTGCATAATTGACCAAATGGTTGGGTGTGAAAAGCTTTGCTCCACCTCTGGTGAAAAAGACAAATTTTCACCGATTTAGTAGGAACGGGTCAAATTTGAACTGCAGCTGCCTCATAGTTTGCTCTTTATTTTTTCCAAAAATCATTTATAGGTACATAAGTATCTATTTAATCAGAGAAACACCAACAGTTTTTCAAGATTCAACCACTAGCTAGGAACGGTCATGCCCATCGTTTTGACCGCATTTTGAAATGGGCATAAAAAATAAAAAATAAATCAAAAAATTGGAAAACCTTCGCATTGTGTCATTATATGTAACCAAGTTTTCAGGTAAAATAATAAACTTGTAATACGGCAATTAGTTTTAAAAAGTGTTCTCAGAAATGAGCTATTATGTGTGAAGATTCATGACTTTCAAGCCAAATGATTAATTTTATGGCCATATTCATGATATAGTTTATTCAAATAATCTCATATTGTGCACAAGTGTGCATCTTAGAATGGCAAACAATGTTGCCTAAGGGAGTTTTCATTTTATTTGGACGAAAAATCAATTTTCCATTTTTCGAGTGTCCAAAATGAGTTTTTTTAGGAAGGGCCTACCATATATTTGTTGCAAAATTGGACCAAATAAATTTTCTAAAATACTAGGTCATATTTAATGCATAGTTGACCAAATGGTTGGGTGTTAAAATATTTGATCCACCTCTGGTGAAAAATACAAATTTCCGCCGATTCAGGAGGAAACGGGTCAAATTTGAACTGTAGCTGCCTCATAGTTTGCTCTTTATTTTTTCCAAAAATCATTTTTAGATATATAAGTATCTATTTCATCAGAGAAACACCAAAAGTTTTCCAAGATTCAACCCCTAGCTAGGAACGGTCATGCCCGCCGTTTTGACCGTATTTTGAAATGGGCATGAAAAATTCAATAAAAAAATCAAAAAATTGGAAAACCTTCGCATTGTGTCATTATATGTAACCAATTTTCCAGGAAAAATAATAAACTTGTAATACGACAATTAGTTTTAAAAAGTGTTTTCAGAAGTGAGCTATCATTTGTGAAGATTCATGGCTTTAAGGCCAAATGATTAATCTTATGGCCACATACATGGCATAGTTTGTTCAAATGACCTCATATTATGCACAAGAGTGTATCTTTGAATGGCAAACAATGTTGGCTAAGGAAGTTTTCATTTTCTTTTGACAAAAAAATCATTTTCCATTTTTCGAGTGCCTAAAATGAGTTTTTTTTTATGAAGGACCTACCATATATTTGTTGCAAAATTGGACCAAATCATTTTTCAAAAATACAATACCATATTTAATGCACAATTGACCAAATTGTTGGGTGTAAAAAGTTTTGATCCACCTGTCGTGAAAAAGACAAATTATCGCCGATTAAGTAGGAAGCGAGTCAAATTTGAACTGCAGCTGCCTTATAGTTTGCTCTTTATTTTTTTTAAAAATTATTTCTAGGTACATAAGTATCTATTTAATCAGAAATACATGGTTTGGTAGTGATACGTCGAGGTTTGGACGGTGGCCGAGGGCCCCAACTCCAGAGCGCGTAAACTCGCATGCCCATTGCGTGGTCATCGCGTGACCGTGGCGTTGCCACGCGTTGTAGGCGGCCTAGGCATGTCTACTGGGTTGGGCACTCCCCCGGTTGGTGTTAGGAATAAGAAGGCAATAGAATAATCTCACGAGGAGGCTAAACTAAGCTCAAACATGAATAAGCGACCAAGTGTTTGATTAGTGGTGGAGAAAATGCACATGGTCAATGGGCCTGAGTTTTGGTCGAGGATGATCAACTACTAAGGACACTGTCTTGAAAAATTTGCAGCTCAAATGAAGGACCCTAGTTGTCACTTGCTTCGCAAAGTACCATACTGGACAGAAATATGAATATTGAAGCTGGACTCAAATGAATGAATTGATTGATCTGAAATTTGGAGGAGGATGATAATTTGGGTATATGAAGGCATTGTAAAAATGTTATACCATTTGGATAAATAAAAATGGTACTTCTTTCACAGTGCTCTCCACTGAACATAAAATTGGGAAAAATGTTGAGGGAAATTGGCTAGATTAAATGAGCTAAAATTTGATGGAGGGAGATTCTATGGGCAGGGTCATGTCCTGGTAAATTTTCAGCAATTATAAATTAACATAAAATATAGTTACTTCACAAACTGAAAATATTATCGGAAAAAAAAGATTGGATGGTGAGCTCACATGGATTGTTAGATGGCGCTCAAATTTTGTGGGGAGCTATTATTTGGGAATATAGAAGACATGACAAAAATTTAGCTCATTACGATATGCATAGCTAGTATTTCCTTCACAACGGTTCTAGCTGAACAAAAACTTTGGAAATTTGCCGAGTAAGATTTACTAGGCAAATGGAGCTGAATTTTGTCATGAGGCAATGATTTGGATAGTAAAGAATGCTCAATTTTTTTGGAAATTTTGGGAATAACAGAAATATAGGCTGCTTCACAACCTAGGGCAAAAACTGACACATGGACATGACACATAGGCAAAACTGATGAGGTGGCGCCTAGTCATAGCAATACACCACAATTTACAAGGCTATGACCATCTATATTGGTCGTGATCAGCTAGAAATAAGGCAATGGACCAGTGTTGTCTGCTTTATGACCATTTCGTGTAAGAGAATTACGACCTTTCTGACCAAAATGGTCGTTATCGTTTAGGGTTTGGAGCCCCCCGAACAGCTTATGACCACTTGGTATAGAATGATCGTAGATTTACGACCATTTCTTCCAGGGTCATTGACAGAAGGTCATAAGTTGACATATTTCTTGTAGTGTTAAAGATCCGCCACCTCACGAGCCGTCGAATCTGGTGCATTGAGCTATCGAGCACCACCTTTATCATTGCAACATAAGTCGGTGTTGCAGAAAATTTCTGCAACACGGGTCATGTCGCATAAATTTTCGCGAAGATTTTTTTTCGTAACAGAGATATTATTACTTTTTTTTTTGCAACAGAGGTCTCATTGCAAGTTAAATTTTTCTTCAACAAAGGTCTTGTTGTGTTTTTGCAACAGAGACCTTGCTGCAGAAACTCATCCTAGCGGATAGTGAGCAACAAGCAGGGGCCACGTTGACCGAAAGAAAGGGAAAAAAAGAACCGCTTGGGCTGGACACACATGGTACGAATGAGCCAGCAGATGCTCGCGTGCGATTCGCCGGTTGATGCCAAATGTTTTCCTTATACAATTGCGTTGCATCAAACCATTCTCTACAATTGTAATCTTTTTTTAATGGGAATGGGAATCTGACCCGTTCATTTCATCGACCTCTGCTGCGTATGCATGGAACAGGCGGCCCAGACGGCTGCATGTTCATTGTAATCTGATACTGTGTTCCTGGAAGCATGCACGCAGATGGATGGACCGTTTTGATGCATGCGTGCGTGGCAAGGTGAAGATCAATCGGCAATGATAGGCTGAGAATTCCTCCGGCCGGCACACGCGTACCGGCGTAGGTCCTCACATGTCGCATGTGCGTCGGTCTCGTACCCGTGCCGCTCCTAGTTTCCTTTTCGCTCGCACGGACTGGACGACGACGCGACGAGATTCAGATCAACATCCGGCGCATGCATCGATCGATATCCATGCCAAGCTACCTACCAGATGCCTTTGCTTGCGTGGTACTCGCTTGTACACGTCCTCCATCGCTGGCGCATTGCATTCTGGCTGATCAAATCTTGGAGCAGAGAAGAGCAGAGCAGTGGTTTCGACGCACGCACGTTTTAGGTTCTTCCTACAAATTCCCCGGCTTGTGAGGATGGATCGATGCTACTGCTAGCTCTGCTTCTCCTGCCTTGCCGATCAGAGCAGAGTTTCCCAAGATCCAGATCAATGTGCGCATGGTACCCCATCAGAGGTTCACCCGAGAGAGAGAGAGTTTGATCTCTGAGCAATGATTCAGGGGAGGCGACCGCCGGCGAAATCGGGAAGGATGCTGTTGCGCTGGGTGCATCAGAGTGCTGTCAGAATCACGACGGCAACACGGTCGGTCGGTCGAGGGACGCGGAGAAGAGCCGTCGGAATCGCGGCTCGACGACGGCCAGTACGCGGCACAATGAACGGGTCGCCGGGTAGACGTCTCATCGGCGCCAAATTCCTTCTGGTGACTCCCCGTGTTACTGTGGCATACTATGTGCGTACATTCGAAGTCCCGGAAATATCAAAAGCAAGGCCAATCAGAGAGATTCCTTCCTGAAGAAACATGTGTAGATTGACCTGCTAATATCGAAAAATTTGACCAAATTTATATCGAAAAATATGAACATCTATAATACTAAAACTATATAGTATGAAAATACATTTCATGATGCATCTGACAATATTGATTTCATATTGTGAATGATGATATTTTTCAATATAAAGTTAGTCAAACTTTTAAAAACTTAACTTTGATCAAACCTTATATGCAAACTAGAAACAAACGGAGGGAGGGAGTACATCGACAGCAATACGGTCGGTCAAACAGACAAGCCATCCCCGGACAGGAGACGTCAGAGTCGCCACTCGACAGCGGACCGACATACGAGGCAGAATGATCACGTTGCAAATTAAGACAATCTCGTTGATTAACACCAGAGAGATTCCCTGTGGAAGCATGAAGGAGTACGTACGTACGTCCGTGTGTTCCAAAGAAACCATAAGCGTCCAAATAAAAACGAAAAAGTCATAAGCGCCACACGGCCAACACAGTTTGCTATGATAACCACAGTTCAGTAGTAATTAGCTTAAGATCGTATGAACAAAGAATGTTGTAGTAATTAGTGGTAGTGCACATATCTACTCCCTCCGTCCGGAAAATATTCATTTCTCCGACAAATATTTTCAGACAGAGGGAGTACTTACTAGAGGCAAAAGGTTTAGCCAAACGAGAAAAAAAAAACCCAATCCTTGCCGCGTCGGCATCGCGTGGCAATGGGGAAGGATACCTAGATTGCACCACCGGGGTACTCCTCTTCCACACGCCTCCTCCCTCACCGCCGCCAGAGGGTGCGTCCGGGTTTGAAGGGGCTGGAGCGTACCGACCTGAAGGGACGGGATGTCGCGTGGGTGTGGTATGCGGCGGCTAGCCGACGCGATGATGGGTGCGGGCTTGGCTGGTGCGTGGCAGGCTGCTAGGTGGAAGAGTGTGCCTTCCTTTAGTATTTGGCTGGACAAAGACTTGATAACAGACTGATGTATTTCCGTTGATTGCAAAATTAATGGAAAGGGGTATGAGCCCGGTTGGAAAAAGGTGGAAGAGTGTGCCCGAGACGGCGGTTGTAGCAGGTTGGCCAGAGCAGCTGCGTGGGCGACAAAGGTTGCAGGCTGTCTGGGCGTTGGCTCCCTCGGAGGTTTGTCTCCGATGGTGGCTTTCGAAACACCCGGCTCCCTTCCTCGTTAGGCAGGTGGCAATGTTGGTCTCACGCGAATCTGGGCTTGCGGCCATGGTGGGGAAGGTTGGTGTGAGGGACAGGTGGTCTAGCCATCTATCTGTTGCTGGTGCAGGGGGCACCGGTTGTGGACATGATCCGCTCCTTTCTCCTCTCCTTTTTTACCAGTCTGGTGCCTCCGGGGACGTTCCTAGACCCGGCGATATTGGATGAGGCAAACCGGTCGCTGGCGGCCCCCCTTGTTCATAGGAGGTGTCAGTCGGTACAGGGCTGCGCCTTTTGATGACCTCCGCAGTGCATAGATGTAGGGGGACGGCCCTATTGATGGGAGTCACCGTGCTTGTGGGCGGAGCTCACGACACCTGTGGGTAACTGGGGTTCGGCGATCCGTGGCGGCGCTGCAGCAGGTGTTCTCGCATCTAGTCACACCCTTGTCAGAGGTGGAGGGTGTGTGCCGGGGTGAAATCAGTGTCTGGCCTTGGTCAGATCAACGAGGGTGGCGTCATCCCCTTCTTGAAGGCTCACATCTGCATCGTCTTCCCCTCTGTAGACCCCCTCCCTCTTTCGACTGGCAGGCAGATGGACTTGTAATTTGATCCAGCTTTCTCCGGTTTATCTCATCGATCTCTGCTACGTAGTGGAGTATGGCCCAGTTCTTTTCCCCAGATTCTGGGAGAAGCTGGTGGGGGGGGGGGGAGGTCAGATTCTGGGAGGGGAAAAGAACTGGGCCTATATATGAAACAGGCAGCCGAGACCATGACATGCATGTTCCTGGAAACATGCATGCAGATGGACCATGGATGCATGTTCATGCGTGGCAATGGTATGGTGAAGAGAATTCCACCGATCCATCCATAGATGGAACCAGCCGGCGCACGTCGTCACATGTCGCATGTGCGTCGGTCTCTCGTACCCGTGCCGCTCCTAGTTTCTTTCTTTTGCACAATTAGAAAGAGCAATTTGTGTTGCCCTGTCGTGGTTACATTGTCTAGCGGAGGCAGCTCTCTTCTGCTTGGTATGTGGTTCGATTTTTGGCACTTTTTTCAATATGTTGTTTTGCCCAATGAAAAAACAATTTGCCCACCTAATATTATATATGGATTATTTTCAAATAATATTCATCCAATCATTTTGTAGGGTTTATAGATCACGTTCACATGATGGTGCATCAACAAGAGTTCATAAATCGAGCTTACTTGTACGAGACTAGCAATACCTGATGAAGGGCTGAATTCATAAATATAAATACTTAACAATGTTTTTCTTTTCTTTTAACATGGTAATATGTGTCTCATTCATATCATAAAGATTAAAGTACAAGTCACATAACAATGTTTTCCTGATTATGATTGGAGGTACCTACAAATTAAACACAAATACTAGCAATACCTCAAAAGAATATTTGTAAATTGTTTTGTATTTCCTAACCGGAAGAAAACTAAAAACAAAGTTCAACTCACATAATTATTCTTCACCGTTTCCAGTGATACGGGAGTGGACATCTAACGTGTCTCGTCACCCTTCGCCCGAAATACAAATTAATTTGAACATAATTTATGCTAACATGACGGAATACATTCAAACGGACATAAGTTCAAACATAATTCACATAAACCAGACTGAGATGGTTTTGGGTGGGACCTGGTGGTTAACCGCGTACGTCGCGACGGTCTGGACGCCCGCAAAGCCCCCTGGTATGCGTCCAGTTTGCGGGAATTCAGACAACCGGACTCGTCCGCACACCAATGGGGTACCGTGTTGGATGGCAAATTATGTCCGAACAACTACGTCAATATCCAATATTAAGTAGACAATATGCACTTATTTATCATGAATTTATTTTAGGATTTTCGGCGATGCGCTTTCAGTGGGAGGAGACGTTCCCGTCGACCACGAGGTGCCTACGATGACTTCGTAAAATCTCAAGATGATATGCCAGCTCAGTCGCTCGGAGGTGCTCATAGGGGTCGGGTTTGCATGTGTGCGTTCATAGTGATGAGTGTATATGCGTTTATATGAGCGCTTGTGTATGTTCTGTGTTAAAAAAAAAGATAAGTAAAAACATATATTATTTGGCACGGTAAACTCTCACCCAATTGTGGCACGGTAACCAATGGACAGCGAAGATGTTGAATGAACATGCCACCATATCTTGTAGATAAGGAAACATGCATCATGTGATTGTATTTAGGAAAGCGGGAGAGAGAAAACATTTTTCTGTAATTACTTGAAAAATCACTTTCCTTATAAATGGTATTTACATGGTAAAAAAATGTTTTCGATAATAATCTATGTCTAACATCAATTAGACCATTTTTTTCATTTTTATTGGGCAAAAAAAAAATAACCGAGAAAACATTTTCCTGTATTTACTTAAAA
The DNA here is from genome assembly GCA_011799875.1 of Thinopyrum elongatum. NCBI lineage: Eukaryota > Viridiplantae > Streptophyta > Magnoliopsida > Poales > Poaceae > Thinopyrum > Thinopyrum elongatum. The sequence goes on along the minus strand of CM022298.1, from coordinate 722,033,291 downwards.
ATCACTTTCCTTATAAATGGTATTACATGATAAAAAATGTTTTTGATAATAATCTATATCTAACATCAATTAGACCATTTTTTTCATTTTTATTGGGCAAAAAAAAAAACCAAGAAAATTTTGCCCTTGGTAGGATTCGAACCCAACAACAACTGATTTCAACCTGCCTGTGCTAGCCACTACGCTATCAAATCAAACCCATTACGCGTCACGCAAGGGGCGCTCGCTGAGCCGTGCCACATCAAATCTACAGTTCCGAGGGGAAAACAACGACGCAAAAAAGAAAACGCATCTCACGTATAAAATGCAGGCTGCCAGAGCAAGACCCACCCTTTCTTCTTTCTCTCCTAAAAAATCGCATCATGCAACCTCCCGTTTCGTTCCTCCCTTCCCCGGGTGGGCTAGGGTTGCACCGCCGTCGCCCCTGCCCATCAGCCATCCCGGCTCCTCCGGCTCCCGCCATCAGAGAAGGCATCCTCCTCAGATCCACTCATCCACTGTCCCCAAGCCTTCTCGTCTTCGCGTTCCACCCGGCCTCCATGATGGTAGCAGAGGAGGGGGAGGAAGGGGATGCCATAGAGGTGCCGATGGAGGCAATGCCTCGGCGCGGCGAGTCGCAGAGGTGATTATGTGGACGTTTTATGTGAGGTGGGGGTGGAGATGCACCACGGCGGCGCGGCGTGGGAGGTGGCACGACGGGGCCGTGGCGGCCAGCCCCCCTACGGAGGAGGCAACGAAGTTGACTGAGGGCGCTCACCAAGGAGGACCTCGTTGCCTACCTCGCATCCGGGTGTAAGCCCAAAGAGAACTGGAGGTGAGAAGCTGACGGTGCTACTTCCCTACTGCCACTTAGTACTTACTGTTGGAAGTGGAATGGAATGGTTCGCATCTTGTTGGTCCATTCCTAGATGGATTTCTGACTAACTAAAATGTTTTTGCTTTTGAATACACACCTCAAGTTCTGGTAAGTGGTATTGGCTGTCAAAATTTACCTTGATTTTTCACACAGCTTCAGTGATTCATAGTTTGCTCTTAACATTTCTGCAGTTCTTCATTGTGTTGTCTTCTTATAATTACACTTTGCTAAAGGCAGAACATATCAGATGGTTACATGTCTAATCTGAAGGTGATATACTGACATCAGATATTCACGGTCGTTCCTCTTGAGTTGCTGCAACATGACCTTGCCAAGAAGTTCCCCTCTTTCGCCGGCGCCATGGCCGTCCGCGGTGGCCGTGTGCTCCCTCAAGGTTGCCCACAATATGACTAATATTAGAAATGCACTGCCTGCATACTATTTGATGTGTTTTGGTACTCATGTGTCTATTCCCTTCACAGCAAAATAAACATGACCAATTTACCGCATTTTTTTATTGGCCATTGGTTCTGAAAAATAAATATCTGAAAAGCAAGATAAATATGACTCTGAATCTTTGGCTAGGTTGACTGGGTTCATCTGGCTTTTAGAGGGCGGTACTAATTATCTTGGTAAAGTTATTAGAAAATGAGAAGCTGGTAGACCATCATGTTTGTCCTGGTGGCACTTCTACTTATGTTCTCATTGTTATCCTAAGGCGCTAAAGGATAAATATTCCTAAATGTGAAGTGCATTCTCATTGTAGACATCAGTTGTGCTGTCCATTTGGTAAGATTGATGAATTGTATGTGAGGTCAATATCCATGCATGTAATGTGGTTGTTCCTTGAAAGTTGAAACTTTGAACTCTTTGCCTCTTTGGTCCACTTGGCATAATCTTGGCTTATTTCTGCTGATAAATTTGGTGTCACCAAAAATCCTTCGACTATAGTGTTCATCATCTAATTTATATCCTTGTTGTTTTCCTCATGGCCCTGTTTCAAATGTTTTGTATACGATGTCCCTGAAAAACTGGAGTTGATATACCCAGGCCAAGTATCACTTTCTTTAGCTGATGTTAAAATAGAGACCGTGCCAATGAGTAATTCATCAACATTTTGTAGCTAGCATTCCTATTGTTCTAGAGAAGCTGCTTATCCTTCTTAGAGTAAGGGGCCATAATTAGTACAATTGCTTCCAAGCTCTTGGTGACGTATTTTTCCTTCCATTCCATTTGCAACCTGTAAGTACTAATGCAACTTGCTACCAAGTGCAAACTTGTCAAATTACGCAAAACAATTCCCGCATAATGATGGATCTTCTCATCTTAATAGGGAGTTGTTTGAAAACAACATCGCCGCCGTCGGGAGGTTTGCTGTGAGGTTTGAAAACAACATCTACCTCTGCATGGACTACACCACCAGGGAGGCCCTCGCTCTGCGAGGGTGGGGAGCTCTTCGACCAGATCGTTGTGAGGGGGCACTACACGGAGCGCGCTGCCATTGTGGTCACCAAAACCATCGTCGAGGTCGTGTAGGTGAGAATGGCCCCTCGATTCCTTCATTTGCCATTTGGTTAAGGCTGTCCTAACAGTATGCTGGGACACGTTCATTCTGTGATTCATGGTAGAAATATTTGTTGGCTATATGTTCCATTGAATAGGTTATGATCTAATCTGTGAAGCAGTTAATTTCTGCATTTTCTGTTGTTCATTTGCGCTGTTAGATTATCCGGGACCACATTTAACTTGGTAGTACTTAGATTGCTGCAACTTCACTTTTTTGTCTGTTTAGTGAATAACGTGTGTACATTTGTTCTGTCTTGTACAATATCAGATCTGCCATAAGCATGAAGTGATGCACCGGGACCTCAAACCAGAGAATTTCTTGTTTGCAAACAGGAAAGAAATGGCTGCACTGCACTAAAAGAATTGATTTTGGCCTGTTTGTTTTGTTTTTCACTCCAAGTATAGTCAATCCTAATATCCTATATAGCTATCGTTGAAGCTTTCCATTTTGATCCGTCCGTCTCTTGTCGATGATATGGTCAGAGGACAAAGCTGAGCTGATATAGTAGGTTGTCTTATGCTATCTTTTTTTAACTTTGTATTGTTTGCCTAATGTGCTATTTGTTGGTGAGGTGTAGGTGAACGGTTCACTGAGATTGTTGGAAGTCCTTATTACATGGCTCCGGAGGTGTGAAAGAGAAACTATGGCCAAGAGGTTGATGTTTTGAGTGTAGGAGTGATTCTTTACATTCTTCTTTGTGGTGTCCCTCCGTTCTGGGCAGGTCAGTTTTGTAGCGTAAGTGGTGTCCCTACATTTTGGGCGGGTTAATTTTTGTAGTGTAAAATGGTCAATTGTTTCGGTGGCATAGGTCAACTGCATTAAACATTTAGGGTACTAAAAGTGAACTGTGTTCTGATGTCCTGTCTGCACAAAGGGGCCATGTGTCATCTTCTACACTGAAGTTTTGTTTTCCTTATTTTGCTTCTGGGGTGATTGGCCTGTGGACTCTGGTTCAGAAAAATATATTTAACTTGTCCCATTGAATGCTCTTTCTGAATAATATGTTTGGTGCTTCCATTTTATAACACAGAAACTTAACAAGGTGTGGCTCAAGCAATTATCCAGTCTGTCACTGATTTTAAAAGAGATCCATGGCCGAGGGTCTCAGATAATGTAAAAGACCTTGTCAGGGCCCAGATCCAAGGAGGTGTTTGACAGCTCAACAGGTTCCTGGTAATAATCAAATTTTCACACAAGTTAACTGTACAAAATTGCATTCCTTCTGTTCTTCTTAAATGGATACAGAATTGCTTTCCTTGTGTAAATTTCTTAAGATTTTCGCCCTAAGATCATTTAATTGCATTGCTCGTGTCTCATGTCCATAATTTCTATTTTTTTTCTAGTACATCCCTGGTCCCAAATGTCAATTTGGGTGAAACGGTTAAGGCCAGACTTAAACAATTATCTGCGATGAACAAGTTCACGAAGAATGCACTTGGGAGCAGATCCACGGCAGAGCAAGATAAGTGACACCGGACTCTGCTTTTGCACACCGCCATCAATCGCTTTTGAGGCAATGATTGATCAGTGCTAAAGCTGCTCCGCATATTAGAAAAAAAATGTTGTATTTTAATTAGAAAGTATAATTTCTTTACTGAACCAGTGACTGATCAATGTTGAAATAGCTTCCAATTATTTTGTGGAAGTTCATAGAATCATTTGTTTGAATCTTTATATCAATTATGATTGTTTTAGTATAAATAGGAAAGTGGAAGGGGCGCCTTCCACCTGGCACCGCCCCAACTTCTTCTCAAGAGGCGCCACAAGGGGGCGCCCCAACCACTAGTAGCATCAATACAGTGCGGCAACGCTGCTTATTTATAGCATTTAGGTCGGCCTAGATGTTACCGCGCCACTTGCCACATCAGTTCCACATCATCGCGTTGACCAGAGTCCTACCGCCGTTGACCATGACGGTAGCCCGTTATATCCCACCGTCAATGTCTACGGTGGTACAAAAAGGGTCAGATCCGAACTTTTTTTTACAAATAGGATCAAATCATGCTAAACTTTTGCATAAGGGTCAGAATAGTGAATTTGGCCGCTCGTGGTTGGTTGCTTTGCATTGCAGCCCACTGCACTGCACCGAGGGCTCATCATCAACTGTCAATGCAGAGCACAGGATTCCTCACATCAGTGGCTGTGAATGTCTGAATGATGATCGACCGGGATGGGCTTCAAGTTCCTTCTTCGTGTAAGTATATCCACACTTGTTCCACATCAGCACATTGGCCAGGAAACGCCCGCTTTTTGGGAACTATAACCAGCCGTCTGCCACATACTACGCGATAAGAATTATTCTCTTGCGCACGTTCTCAGCTCTTTCCCACCGGATGTATCATGTAGGAAGGATTTGATTGGCTTCTGTCTTGTTACATGGCAACATCTACTATTCCGTTTGGATTTGATTAACTTACACAAGAGCGGGATGTGTTTCGCCGGAATCAAACTACATCGGGGTCATTTACAGTTGACTTTATGTACTGTGCACTTTTACCCTCAAAGATTCCGGTGGACATAATAAACTAGTACTCTCTTCGTCCCAAAATAAGTGTCTCAACTTTGTACTAACTCTAGTACAAAGTTGTACTAAGCTTGAGACACTTATTTTGGGACGGAGGGAGTATGAAAATTGAAGATGCCACTGAAAGTTCAGATTTTCATGTGGTATCTTTGGAGAGGAATTGTGCCAACTAAAGACAATCTTGGTAGAAGCAAATGGCAAGGAAGTACGGAGTGTAGCTTTTATACTCACGTCAAGACAATCAAACACCTCTTCTTTCAATGTAAGTTTGCGCGTTCTACATGGTCTGTCATTCAAATAACGTCCAATTTATATCCGCCAACAAGTGTTGCCACTATGTATGGTCACTGGCTTGACGGAATACCAAATATGATTAGTACACTAATTCGGGTGCAACCGCCTGCCTTACTATGGTTGCTTTGGCTATGTAGAAATGATTGTGTTTTTAATGGCAAAATCTCTTCTCATATGCAGGTTATCTGCCGTTGTACGCACTGGTTTCATATGTGGTCTACGCTGCACCAAACGGAGTACCGGTCGTTGTTCAAAGCGACGTGTATGCGGTTGGATCGGGTGGCCAAGGTGGTTTTTACCCAACATGGGTGGCAGCATAATCTCCGGATCGATCCACCTCCTTCATCGATATAGGCATAATTTTGGTTTTATATGGCTTTACTGTTGTAAAATTTTCATTTTTACATACTTTGTCAGACGGTTCCTTTTGTGACTGTGTGCATCTTAGTTATGTAGAGGCTGGGTGTCTCTTATCATGATTTGTATCAGCTTGTTGCTATATTTTGAGATAATAAAAGCGCCATTTATCGAAAAAACGGTAGAGATGAAAATTGATACTACTCCCTGCATAGTATCTGAAACATCTACAAAGCCTTATATTATAAGTGAACAAAGGGAGTAGTAGAAAACAAAGGGCCAAGGGCGACATTCCAAAGATGCAAAATCAAGGTACACATTACATACCCAGGAGAGTCTGAGCTCTGTTCCTTCCTTGGATGGAAAAGCACGTCCAGATTCACCCGGTCAGAGCTTGCACAATCTCTGAGCATAGATTCAGCGGAGGGACGCACGCACGGCAATGGCAACGGCAACAGCAACAACATCGGAGAGCTGTCGGAGTCGCCCAAGGGCAACACGGTCGGTCGGTCGAACGACGCCGGAAAACAGCCGTCGATCTCGCGGCTCGACGACGGTCCCACAGATACCCAAGAAGACGACGGTCGCCAAGAAGACGGGTTCATCCACGTCACATTCCTTCACCTGCTCGTCCTGTTGTTATTTTTTTTTTCTTCAAATGTCCTCCTGCTATATAGTATTCCCTCCGTCCGGAATTACTTGTCGCCAAAATGAATAAAAATGGATGTATCTAGAACTAAAAGATGCCTAGATACATCCATTTCTGTGACAAGTAATTCCGGACGGAGGGAGTACTGTATAAACATGTATTCGGTCGGTTGCACTTGCACTGGCATCGTGTGAGCAGCTCGTTGTTACTAATCCTACGCGCTCTGCTGCTATTCTACTTGTACATCCTCTGCTCGCCCATGCTCTTGTCTGCTGCTATTCTACTTGTACATACTCTGCTCGCCCATGCTCTTGTGCGTGCAAGGAGCGAATCACTTCACAAGGGATATTCCAAGTTCCAAAACTACAAAAAACAAGGCTAAAAATACCGAGGAGGCAATGGATCAGACACGGCCACGTTGCTGCCTGCTGCTGCTGCAGGTGCGTGAAGACCGTAGCCATCGCCGGAACAGTGGACTGGAACTGGAAGGATGGGCCAGTGCATTCGGACATAGGCACGCGATCACCAAGCTTGATCATCAACCGTGAGAGCAGAGCAGAGGATTCCTCACATCAGTGGCTGTGAATGATGATCGACCGGCTGGGATGGGCTTCAAGTTCCTTCTTCGTGCAAGTATATCCACACTCGTTTTCTACGACCAATTTCCAAAGTTTCCACATCAGCATGGTGCTCTTGCCCACGCAGCCAGAGATGAAAACTTTGCCCCACATCAGCATGGTGCTCTTGCCCACGCAGCCAGAGATGGAAACTTTGGAAATTGGTCGTAGGCTAGATTCCAACGATCCAAATCAATGTACACATTATTATTACATGAGAATACCTAATCAAAGATAGATTCCCCGAGAGCTTTTGAGTTTGATCTCTGTTCCTTGTATGAAAAAGCACGTGCAGATTCACCCGGACACAGCATTCACGCTGTGCAAATATTCAGTGGAGGGGGGACGGCCCGGCAGTCGGCCGGGATGCAGTGCACGCACGCACCGCAATGGCAACAGCACGCGGCCGGGATGCAGTGCACGCACGCACCGCAATGGCAACAGCCGCAGCAGCAGCAGAGAGCTGTCAGAGTCGCCGACGGCAGCACGGTCGGTCGGTCGAACGACGCCGGAAAAGAGCAGTCGGACTCGCCGAGCACGCGGCACAATGAACGGGTCGCCAACAAGACGGTCACATTCCTTCACCTGACTCCTCCTGTTATTGTTTGTTCTTCTCCAAATTTCCCTCACTTAATTGTGGTACAAGAGCAACTCCAACGCGCCGACCCAAACGGACGGCGATTTTGTCCGTCTGAATCGGCATGTCCGCTCCCTTTTGCGTTTGGGTCGGCGGTGCGCCCAACGCGCCGACACATTTTTCGTCATCACGGCCTGCATGCCTCCTGTTTATATTCAGTACACGTATGTTTGGTTACCATTGAATTTTTTTTATTTCATCAAACACATTTTTGATACATGCATTCACCAATTCTTTGCTACGAGCGCAAGATCAAAGAAAACAAAAACCACAATTAGACATTTTAGAAGATGTCCAACTTTCATAACCGCTCTCACTAGTTGGACTAATATCTTCTCTATGTCTTCATTGTTGATCTGCGGATTCTTGAACTTCACAGCTTCTTTCTTCTCCGATTCTAAAGAAATAGACGTTGCTTCCCCTTAGGTCTCTTCTTTAGTCTCATCTCTAGCTTCAATTCTAGCTAGAAGTTCATGGACATCTAGCAAATTTCTTTCGATCAGAAGGTTGATGTACTCTTCTTCCCAAAAGCCAAACTTGCATCCCTCCTGCACACAAATTTAAGCAAATATAAAGCTACCGAAATTGTGCCGAAACCGAGAACAAAACCGAACCAACATAAGCCCATCATTTTTGCACTTGATGAACAACCATTGGGGATGTTCCGGTGTCGAAGAGACTCGGCGCACGACCTGCCGCGGGCAGTCATCGCACTTTATGAGCGGCAACGGTGTGCCAGCAAGCCTCTCGGCCAGCACCGAGCCAGGGCGAAGGCCGGCCGTGGCTTTGCAGGCGAGCCGACGACGTAGTAGATCCGAGCGGCTAGAGGAGGCCTCGGCACCTGCATGCGGCGCGGAAGCACTGCCGAGGCTGTGTGGTCCGGTACCCGGCCAATCCATGGCAAGGCGCACTCACCGGTGCCCGGAATCGGCAAATCCGGCCGGCAGGATGCGCCAAATCCCGCCGTCACAGATCTACCGCTTCGCGCCCCGCCCCGGCCGTAGGAAGCCACAAAGCCAGTGGATGTACTGGGAGGAGGAGGGGAGGGGGCTGGCGAGCAAGGTGGGCGGGGAAGATGGGCGGCGACGGGGCGTAGGGTTTGTGCACGGGGCAGAGGGCGTTTGTGGGGGGCGGGGGGAGGGGTTAAAAATGGGCGGGCTGTGTCGCCGACTGGCGGGCCAGGGGAAGGAGTAGGCGCGCGAACCGCGTGTCCGCTTCGTGTCCGCGACGACGCAAATGAGGGCCAAATTTGAGCCGAGAATGTGTCGACAGGCGAACGAAAAGCGGACACACGTCTGTTTAGGTCGACGCGTTGGGCCGACTTTTCTGTCCGCGGCGATCCGAAGGGACGCGCGTGAATAAAATGGATCGAAGCGTCGAAGTTGCTCTAAATATATTCGGTCGGTTGCAACTGGCATCGCATCGTCTGAGCAGCTTGTTGTTACCAATCCTACGTACTGTGAAGTTTTAATAACTGTACTCTGCTGCTATTCTACTTGTACATACTCTGCTCGCACATGCATGCACGCATGGATGATCAACAACAATTTTTTCATCCTGCTCTTATCCTTGGAACGAGGGAATCAGATCACATACAATGATACAAGGGCTGCATTCCAAGTTCCAAAACAACGAAAAAAACAAGGCCAAAAATACCTACCATGCTAATATCGAGGAGGCAATGGGTCGGATCAGACACGGCCACGACGCTGCCTGTGCGTGAAGAGCGTGGCCATCGTCGGAATAGTGGCCTTGAAGGATGGGCCAGTGCAATCGGACATTGGCACGCGATCAAACGTTTTGGCTTGGTTAGGCCTAGTGGGCAGATCCTACTCTCGACAACAATACGGTCAAACAGACAAGGCGCCCCCGGACAAGGGCGGCCGTACGTCGGAATCGCCGCTCGACAGCGGACCGACAGACATGACGTCGAGCACGTAGAGGGCACAATGATCAGGTCTCAAATTAAGACATCCTCGTTGATTAACACCAGAGAGATTCCCTTCCCTGTGGAAGCATGCACTAATAGTGCTAGTAGTACGTGTGTTCCTAAGAAGCCATAAGGGCCATCCTGTGTTGGCACTTGGCACTGGGCACTTGGCAGTATCATACAGCTACAAAGTAGGAGTACAATGCAAGCAGGTCTGAAAGAAGACTCCCTACCAAGAAGTACCCATACATGAGGAAGGTCACGGGCCTTGCTGTCTTGGAAAGGGCACGCAAGAAGCAATGCGCCTGCATCGCCAACACTAAAGTTTCCCATCTCAGGGTCAATGCGAGACAATGCAAAAACTACACCCGTCGGCTAAAGCACAACGACAGTTGGCTAATCGGCCGCTTGGAGAAGGAAACGATTGTCCATGATCGTTATTCCAATGTCATTGGTAGAGGTCGTGCGAGAACCCAAGATTTTAATTGGGAGGATCTAAATTTAGTGCACACCGACTAAGAGGGCACCTATGATCCGTTCACCGAGGAGGCCAAGAGCACCATTGACCAAATGCATGCCGAGTGACAAGGCATCTGACCGGGAAGGCTTCACCGCTGCTTTTTTTAAGAGTTGTCGGAACATCATTAATGTGGAGGTGATGAATGTGATTCATAATTTTACCAACCTACACGTTGCAAACTTACATTGGCCCGACTCCACAAATATTGTGCTCTTACCTAAGAAGGATGGGGCGGAAGACATCACCGAGTTTAGACCCACTAGTCTCATCCATACCATCGCCGTGATGCTTGCCACTTGGCTTTTCCCCCTTATGAACGACCTCGTCTCCAACACCCAAAGCTCCTTCATTAAGAGAAGAAGATCCATGATAATGTATGTTAGGAACCTTGCTCACTGGCTTCACAAAAACAGGACCCCAACACTTCAAGCTTGACATCCCAAAAGCGTTTGATTCGATGTGTTGGGGCTACATTCTTGGCATTCTTCAAAAGAAAGGCTTCCCTAGCACATTTCATGATTGGATCACAACCCTTCTCCACATCTCCTCTTCGAGTGTCCTCAATGGGGTTCCAGGTCCCACATTGCTCACGACCGAGGAATTAGGCAGCGTGAACCTCTCTCTTCGCTGCTCTTTGTCATTGCCATCGACCAGCTTCAGGCCTTCAGCAGATCCTTGACTTGGCCATGAAGCTTGGCCTTCTTAAAAGATTAGGGGCCGCAGGACCATCTTCTAGAGCTCGCTCTATGCATATGATGCAGCTGTTTTTTTGGCACCATTTAAGGAGGGCATCCAAAACCTTGCCCGCATTCTATAGGGACTCGGTGAGATGATGGGGTGTAAACAAACTTCCACTCGGCGGTGCCCATTCGGTGTAGCCACTTGGATTTGTATGCCATCTCCTAGGGGCTGCCTGCCATGAGATCCTCCTTCCCAATGGGATAGTTGGGCCACCCTCTATCTGTTTTGAAGGAAATATGTCCTAGAGGCAATAATAAAGTTGTTATTTTATATTTCCTTATTCATGATAAATGTTTATTATTCATGCTAGAATTGTATTGATCAGAAACCTAAATACATGTGTGAATACATAGACAAACACTGTGTCCCTAGTGAGCCTCTACTTGACTAGCTCGTTGATCAAAGATGTTTAAGGTTTCCTAACCATGGACATGAGTTGTCATTTGATAACGGGATCACATCATTAGGAGAATGATGTGATGGACAAGACCCATCCGTTAGCTTAGCATAATGATCGTTCAGTTTTATTGCTACTACTTTCTTCATGTCAAATACATATTCCTTCGACTATGAGATTATGCAACTCCCGGATACCGGAGGAATGCCTTGTGTGCTATCAAACGTCACAACGTAACTGGGTGATTATAAAGATGCTCTACAGGTATCTCCGAAGGTGTCTGTTGGGTTGGCATAGATCGAGATTAGGATTTGTCACTCCGAGTATAGGTATCTCTGGGCCCTCTCGGTAATGCACATCATAAGAAGCCTTGCAAGCAAAGTGACTAATGAGTTAGTCACATGATGATGTATTACGGAACGAGTAAAGAGACTTGCCGGTAACGAGATTGAACTAGGTATGAAGATACCGACGATCGAATCTCGGGTAAGTAACATACCGATGGACAAAGGGAATAACGTATGTTGTCATAACGGTTTGACCGATAAAGATCTTCGTAGAATATGTGGGAGCCAATATGAGCATCCAAGTTCCGCTATTGGTTATTGACCGGAAAAGTGTCTCGGTCATGTCTACATAGTTCTCGAACCCGTAGGGTACGCTTAACGTTCGATGACGATTTAGTATTATATGAGTTATGTGATTTGGTGACTGAATGTTGTTCGGAGTCCCGGATGAGATCACGGACATGACGAGGAGTCTCGAAATGGTCGAGAAGTAAAGATTGATATATAGGACGATGGTATTCGGACACCGGAAGTGTTCCGGGGGTAGCGGGTACATATCGGGTCACCGGAAGGGGTTCCGGGCACCCCCGACAAAAAATATGGGCCTATTGGGCCAAGAGGGGAAACGCAGCAGCCAGCAGGGGCTGCTGCACCCCCCATATGGGCCGCACCAGAGGAGAAGGAAAGAGGGGAAGAGAGAAGGAAGGGGAGGGATTCGGCCTCCCCCTTCCTTCCCTCCTCCCTCCTCTTTCCTTCCCACTCCGGTAAATAAGGAAGGGGGGGGGGGCGCACCACTTGGGAAACCCCAAGTAGGATTCGGATCCTACTTGGGGCGCCCCATGGCTGCCTCTCCTCCCCTCCCACCTATATATATATATATATATGTGGGGAGGGGGCGCCTAGAACACACAACATCAACTGTTAGCCGTGTGCGGCGCCCCCCTCCACAGATTACACCCTCGGTCATATTCTCGCGGTGCTTAGGCGAAGCCCTGCGCGGATCACTTCACCATTACCGTCACCACGCCGTTGTGCTGACGGAACTCATCTACTTCCTCGACACTTTGCTGGATCAAGAGTTCGAGGGACGTCATCGAGCTGAACGTGTGCAGAACTCGGAGGTGCCGTGCGTTCGGTGCTTGATCGGTCGGAACGAGAAGAAGTTTGACTACATCAACCGCATTGTCAAACGCTTCCGCTTTCGGTCTACGAGGGTACGTAGACACACTCTCCCCCTCTCGTTGCTATGCATCTCCTAGATAGATCTTGCATGAGCGTAGGAAATTTTTTGAAATTGCATGCTACGTTTCCCAACATGTTTGGCAACTTAGGCGGGTCAATTTTCAGTACCTTGAGGACAAAATTGCAAAGAAGTTGTGCCTTGGGAGGGCATGCATATCACCTCGGTGGGCCACTGTGCACTTGTTATGTCGATCGTCACCTCACAAGCCATCCGCCACCTAACGCCTCTAGTCGTCCCCCCACCCATCCTCAAGAGCATGACCAAGATTGAGTGTGCCTTCCTTTAGTCGGGGACCGATATGTCATGAGCTATAAGTGCAAGGTAATTGGGAAACCGTTTGCCGTCCAACCCGCCGTGGGGGTCTTGAAGTGCCGCATATTGACAAATTTGGTAGAGCTCCCCGCTTGAGATGACCTTGTCATAGATGGCACGACCTCTTGAACATTTGGGTTGGTTCAGGCAACCCTTGTGATGAATATGATATGGATCTTTTCTACTCCCTCACCACCACCACTATTGGTAATGGAGAAAGGAATCCATTTGGGGATGCCCCGTGGTTGAACGGTATAGGAAGCCTAATTAAGGACAGTAAAACTGAACCACTTTCCAGCTCTCTCACGCCCTCAGTGATTTTGGCCGTCAGATCTCGTGTTTAAATCGTTTTCAGCCGTTCGATCGCTCCCTCTTCCCGTAATTGATCGCTAGGTGGGCCAGCTGTCCTGAGGGCGGCTACTCTTGTAGAAAAATCAGTGCATTGTGGTTAACTGGGCCTGCTTCCCGCGCAAGGCCCATCTAGCACAATTGGATCTGCAGCGCCGGTACTGCTTCCTGTCGATCACTCTAAAAAAAAACTCCCAGTCCATCTCTTGTCTCCCGAGTCCTCGACCTAGGTTTAGATGATCCATCGCCGCCATCATCGAGACCGCCGTCGATGGCGTCCTGCTCTCGCAGCGCGTCCTCCCTCCTCCGGTCCTGCCTCCTCCACATCCAGCGGCGCCTCCTCCCCGTTTCCCCACGGCCTCCTGCACCTCGTTGCCGTCCGCCGGCTGCTCCCCCACCGCATCCTCACCCAGCTCCTCATGTATCCATTTCCCAGATCTCGAAGACAACGCCCCGTGCCGGCGCACTTCATCCATGGTGTCTGGCGAGTAGGAGGAAACCCTCGGCCACGGATCGAGCACTTCGAAGCCGAGCTCCTCATGTAGGACTGCGCTCCGATGGGCCTTGCCGCCACCGTCTCTTCAGGGGAACAGGTACATGCTACACGGCTCATGATTTTTTTCTCCCCATTTCTCCCCAAACCCTCTCACAAAACTCACTTTTAGTAGTGATTTAGTTTTGATCTGCAGTCAATATTTATCAAAGATGATTTGCTTCTAATAATTGTGCAGGATTGTGAAGGAAAGGAAAACAAAAGAAATAAGCTGCGGTAAAATTTTGGTGAAGAACATTTTTCCTTACCTTGTGAACATGTTGGTCCTCAGATTTTGATTTTTGATGATTTGTAGTTCATACATGCTTTTTATATGCGATCACTTTATTTGTTCACGTACACCTGATGTTGCATGCCCTACAGTCAAATCACTACTTGGAGAAGAAGAGGCTGGTGCAGACGTTCATGGACCAGCTCCAGCTCGGTCTGGAGGACACGGTCAATATCGTGGCGATCACTTTATCGGTGCGTGTCTTAGGCATGGACACCATCCACACGTACATGAACGGTTTGGTTCAGCAGCTGCAAGCACATCCAACGGGTGCGAGTGCGATGCGACCTTCATGCTCAGGCGACAATGACGACCAACATGGTACAGCGACAATCCGCTCCTACTCACCTTGCCTCTGCCCCCTGCTACAATTCCATGGTTTGATAATACATTAATACATCCATCCAGGTAAAACAAATAGAAAATTTGGCGTTGCTATACACACGGAGCGTACAAGCATGAACTGTTCCACTTTTGCAAAGTTTGGAGATGATTGAGATCTGCATGCGCAGAAGCATTTAAAGTAAATTAGGTTTGAATGGCAGGCACCATATGGTCGTAAATATGTTGCATATGGTGGTCTTCCTAAGATGTATATTTCATCATCAGTTGCTTTGAATGAAGTAAAATGTGGTCTCAAGTAAGAGCTTACTCTAATGCAAGTAAAAGCTGGTCACAACATTCTAATTTGTGATGACCTGTAGCAATATGCAAGAAAGAGAGAATGCACTCGAGTATTAACTGCACTGATGCTTTTTCAATCAAACCAATCATTGCTACCTCTAAATATTCCATTATATGACATTTTGCGTCTACACTACAAATAATGAAGAGTTCAACATGAATGGGCATATTAAAGAAGTCCAAGTGAGGTCTTTATTTCATTCTATGTTTTTTGGGGTAATCATCAATTTCATCTTATGATTTGCACTAATAACAAATGCAGCCGCTCATATTTTATCCACCTACAGAACAAATAAAGTAAAGATAACTTATTGTTCAGCAGATAAGTTAACATATTGGATTCCTCTAGCATCATAGAGTGCAGGTGCAACTCCCCAAGCCATGTCAGCCTACAGCGTCAAGGTTATGCAGTTTTTTCTTCAGATGTTGCGACAACAAGGTCACCGTCTGATAGGTCTCCAACGTATCTATAATTTTTTATTGTTCCATGCTGTTATATTATCAATCTTGGATGTTTTACAATCATTTTATAGCAATTTTATATCATTTTTTGGGACTAACCTATTGACATAGTGCCCAATGCCAGTTGCTGTTTTTTGCTTGTTTTTTACTTCGCAGAAAATCAATACCAAACAGAGTCCAAACGCACCGAAACTTTTTGAAGATTTTTTCTGGACCAGAAGACACACGATGGGCCAAAGAAGTACCAGAGTGGGGCTCCGAGGAGAGCACAACTCACCTGGGTGCGCCTGGGGGCCCAGGCGCGCCCTGGTGGGTTGTGCCCACCTCGGCCGCCTCCCGCCCCGCCTCTTTGCTCTATAAATACCCCGAAAATCCAAAAAACCCTAGGGGAGTCGATGAAACACACTTCCAGCCGCCACAAGTTCCAGAAACATTAGATCCAATCTAGACACCATCACGGAGGGGTTCATCATCCTCATTGGTGCCTCTCCGATGATGCGTGAGTAGTTCATTGTAGACCTTCAGGTCCGTAGTTAGTAGCTAGATGGCTTCCTCTCTCTCTTTTGATTCTCAATACAATGGTCTCTTGGAGATCTATTTGATGTAACTCTTTTTGCGGTGTGTTTGTTGGGATCTGATGAATTTTGAGTTTATGATCAGATCTATTTTATTCATGAAAGTTATTTGAGTTTTGATCTCTTATATGCATGATTACTTATAGCCTCGCATTTCTTCTTCGAATCTTTGGTTTAGTTAGGCCAACTAGATCAATTTTTCTTGCCATGGGAAGAGGTGCTTTGTGATGGGTTCGATCTTACGGTGCTCAATCCCAGTGACAGAAGGGGACATGACACGTATGTATTGTTGCTATTAAGGACAACAAGATGGGGTCTATTCCTACATGAATAGATCTTGTCTACATCATGTCATTGTTCTTATTGCATTACTCCGTTTCTCCATGAACTTAATACACTAGATGCATGTTGGATAGCGGTCGATGTGTGGAGTAATAGTAGTAGATGCAGGCAGGAGTCGTTCTACGAATCTTGGACGTGATGCCTATATAATGATCATTGCCTGGATATCGTCATAATTATTTGAAGTTCTATCATTTGCCCAACAGTAATTTGTCTACCCACCGTATGCTATTTTTCTCGAGAGAAGCCACTAGTGAAATCTACGGCCCCCGGGTCTATTCTTTATCATATTTGCCTTCGAGATCTATTTTTATTCATTTTTATTTTCAGATCTATTATTCCAAAAACCCAAAAATACCTTGCTGCACTTTTCCTTTATTTATTTTATTTTGCCTTATTTCGAGATCTATTTCTCCAATCTACTACAAAATAAATCTATCTTTTACCCGGGAGGGATTGACAACCCCTCTTACGCGTCGGGTTGCAAGTATTTGTTCTTTGTGTGCAGGTACCATTTACATAGTGTTGTGTGATTCTCCTACTGGTTCGATAACCTTGGTCTATCACTGAGGAAAATACCTACCGTAGTTGTGCTGCATCATCCCTTCCTCTTTGGGGAAATACCGACATAGTTCAAGCCGCATCAAAAGGAATTTTTGGCGCCGTTGACGGGGAGACATCATCAACATCTATCAGGTTCGTAATCACAAATCTCATCTCCTTGCAATTTACTTTACTTGCCATTTGCCTCTCGTTTTCATCTCCCCCACTTCACAAAAGTTTGTCGTTTTATTCGCCCTCTTTTTCGTTCGCCGTCTGATCTTTTGTTTGCTTGAACTTGTCACCATGAGTGACTTTGGTATGGCAGAAACAGATGATGGCCTAACTCCTAAAATTGGACGATCTGGCAATCTGGATGCTAAAACTTTTGTTTTGGGGTAAGGGAACGTTATGGGAAGAGAACATATCCAAGAATTTTTCAATTGTATCGGAAATTTGACTCTCGATGATGCTCATATACTTAAAAGAACTAAATCTTATGCGAAAGCCATTTCAGCACTAGTTCTGAAACTTGAAAATAGATTTAGCCGTATCCATCCTACCTTGCAAAGATTGTTTTATGAGCTAACTGTTATAAAGGATCCTAAGGCTAAAAAGCTAGCTACCCTTGTTCTTATGAATTAATTTGACTACATAGTACGGGAAGCTAGGGAAATTTTTGAATTTTATGGGATGAGCCGTGAAAAACTGGTGATAAATGAGATCCTTTATAATAGTGATTATATGTTGAGACATTTTCTTGGAAATAATCAAAAAAAAATTGACAATCTTAAAAAGGAAATCCCTATTTTAGATATAATCCAACAAGTTTTTAATGATGTTAATCAACACTATTCCTGGATTGTTGCTAGAAATCAAAGGGGATATGTAAGCGGGCAACTTGATAATGCTAAAATTTCTATGGATAATGTGTTTCAAGTAATTTTTGCAAAACCTCCTGATAAGAACACATCTATGGAAAATAAGAAGAAAGTTGATAACACTTAGATCTATGCATTATGCCAAGCTAGGGGCTTAAAACGATAGCGCTTGTTGGGAGGCAACCCAATGAATAAAATTTATTTTTGCCTTTTTCTTTCTGTTCTTGAGTGTTTGCACAATTATGCAACTGTTATGATTGTGTTTTTATGTTTTAATTAGTGTTTGTGCCAAGCAAAGGCTTTGGGATCATGTTGGGTGATAGTTGCTTTGATCTTGTTGAAAAATAGAAACTTTGTGCGCGAGTCGCAGAATTATTAAAAATCACAGAAGCGCGATAAAATCCTGATTTTTGTACAAAAGACTGATATACAAATTTTCTACGTTGTCCTAATTTTTAAGAATTTTTGGAGTTACCGAAATATTCGAAGTTTTCAGATTTCTACAGACTATTCTGTTTTTGACAGATTCTGTTTTCTTTGCGTTGTGTGCTTATTTTGATGAATCTATGGTTTGTATTGGAGGGTATAAGCCATGGTACAGATGGAATACAGTAGATATAATGCAAAAATAAAATATGAATGGGTTTGCAACAGTACTTAGAGTAGTGATTTTCTTTGTTATACTAACGGATCTCACGAAGGTTTTGTTGAGTTTTGTGTGATTGAAGTTTTCAAGTTTTGGGTGAGATCACGATGGATGAAGGAATAAGAAGTAAGAAGAGCCTAAGGTTGGGGATGCCCATGGCACCCCAAGTTATTATCCAAAGAGGAACAAGCAACTAAGCTTGGGGATGCTCCGAGTGGCATCCCCTCTTTCTTCTAACGACCATCAGTATTTTACTTGGAGCTATATTTTTATTCGTCACATATCATGAGTTTTGGTTGGAGCGTCTTGTATTATATGAGTCTTTGCTTGTTTTACTTTTTAGTTTGTGTCATCTATACTTGCTGAACACACCTATTTGAGAGAGCCAAAATTATGCTATGATTTGTTAGAATTGCTCTATGTGCTTCACTTAAAAAAATTGAGCTATGAAATTGCTCTAGTGCTTCACTTATATCTTTTTGAGCATAGTGTGCTTTATTATTTTTGAAGAAATGCTCTCATGCTTCACTTAGATTTATTTGAGAGTTAGTAAAATTTTGAAGAAATTCTTTCACGCTTCACTTATATTATTTTGAGAAAAGAAAATTTTATGCTCATGTTCTTCTCTTAGATTTGTTTGAGTTTTTAAATGCAACATATGAAATTAAGTCCCAAAGTGATAGATATTCAAGAGGGATATAATAAAAAATTTCATGAAGATCATTGGATAAAATAAACTTGATTCTTTGTAATAGTTTTGCGATATGGTGATAGTGATATGTGAGTCATGTTGATGAGTAATTATGGTTTAGTAAGAATATTGATGTTAAGGTTTGTGATTCCCTATGCAAGCACGAAAGTCAATAGTTATGCAATGAAATTATATCCTACTTGTGGTGCATTATTCGGTGTTAGTTATGCTTAATGCTCGATTATGTGATTTTTCGTTTCTTGGTTTGATGCTTCTCAATCTTTTGCTTGCCTTCACTTGTACTAAGTGGGATTACTACTTGTGTATCCAAAATCCTTAAACCCAGTTTTGCCATATGAGTCCACTATATCTACCTATATGCGGTATTTCGGTGCCGTTCTAAGCAAATTTGTATGTGCCATCTCTAATCTTCAAAATAAATTTCCCTTTTGTGTGCTTGTACCGCTCATGAAACGGTAGGGGGTGGCCGATATTTTTCCACGCTAGATGTGTTATTCTCAAGATGATTGTTTATTCACTTGTCATTGCACGAGAGTACGACAAAGGTATTAGGGATGCCCAGTCCCGAAATGAAAAATGAATTTACTTTATGTTGTCAAATAATAAATTTCTTGGAAAGTGTTGGTTTGGATGGCACCCGTGGATACGGTTAGGCGTCGAATGTGAAAGTATGGTGGAAAAAGGAATAAACTTTATTTTCTGTTTGGGAACCGCCTATGATATATCTAGCATGGAAAGTATTGAGAACTACTCGATCATTTTCGTTGACAGGAAAATCATGCCACCCAAAATGTTTTATCTCTATCTTTTTTCGCTTTGAGCTCAGGCACCTCTACAAATCCCTACTTCCCTCTGCGAAGGGCCTTTCTTTTTTACTTTATGCAATTTTTATTTTTATTTGAATCTCCATCTTCTCTTATAAAGCACCAACTAAGGGGCACTATGATCGTACTTGAGCATTGGGTGTAGCTAATATGCGAGTGTGTTTCATGAATGGATCAATGATTGAGCATAATGGGCTAGGGATAACTTGCTTTAGTGTTGATATTTTTGAAAGACATGGTTGCTTGTTGATATGCTTGAGTATTGAAATCTTCATGTCAAAACTAGACTATTGCTTTGAATCATATAAAAGTCCAAATGTCCATGCTACAAAAGAAAAGAATATGTGTTGAACAAGATAGGCAGCATTCCACATCACAAATTCTGTTTTTATTATTTACCTACTCGAGGACGAGCAGGAATTAAGCTTGGGGATGCTGATACGTCTTCAACGTATCTATAACTTTTGATTGTTCCATGCTATTATATTATCAATCTTGGATGTTTTACAATCATTTTATAGCAACTTTATATCATTTTTTGGGACTAACCTATTGACATAGTGCCCAGTGCCAGTTGTTGTTTTTTGCTTGTTTTTTACTTCGCAGAAAATCAATACCAAATGCAGCCAAACTTTTTGGAGATTTTTTCTGGACCAGAAGACACACGATGGGCCAAAGAAATACCAGAGGGGGCTTCGAGGGGAGCACAACCCACCTGGGTGCGCCTCGGGGCCCAGGCGCGCCCTGGTGGGTTGTACCCACCTCGGCCGCTGCTACTTCTTGAGCTTGCGTTGGTTTTTCCCTTGAAGAGGAAAGGGTGATGCAGCAATGTTGAGTAAGTATTTCCCTCAGTTTTGAGAACCAAGGTATCAATCCAGTAGGAGACAACACGCAAGTCACCGAATACCTGCACAAACAAACACCAAACTTGCACCCAATGCGATAAAGGGGTTGTCAATCCCTTCACGGTTATTTGCAAAAGTGAGATCTGATAGAGATAGATAAAACTAAACAAAAGATAAAGTAAATATTTTTGGGTTTTTTGGTTTATAGATGTGAAAATAAAAGATTGTAAAATAGTAGATCGGAAAGTAATATGATGGAAAATAGACCCAAGGGCCATAGGTTTCACTAGAGGCTTCTCTCAAGATAGAAAATAATACGGTGGGTGAACAAATTACTGCCGAGCAATTGATAGAAAAGCGCAAAGTTATGACGATATCTAAGGCAATTATCATGAATATAGGCATCACATCCGTGTCAAGTAGACCGAAATGATTCTGCATCTACTACTATTACTCCACACATCGACCGACTCCTGCCTGCATCTAGAGTATTAAGTTCATGAAGAACAGAGTAACGCATTAAGAAAGATGACATGATGTAGGGGAATTAACTCAAGCAATATGATGAAAACCCCATCTTTTTATCCTTGATGGCAACAATACAATACGTGCCTTGCTGCCCCTACTGTCACTGGGAAAGGACACCGCAAGATTGAACCCAAAGCTAAGCACTTCTCCCATTGCAAGAAAAACCAATCTAGTTGGCCAAACCAAATCGATAGTTCGAAGAGTCTTGCAAAGATATCAAATCATGCATAAAATAATTCAGAGAAGATTCAAATAATATTCATAGATAAGCTGATCATAAATCCACAATTCATCGGATCTCGGCAAACACATCGCAAAAAAGTATTACATCGAATAGATCTCCAAGAACATCGAGGAGAACGTGGTATTGAGAATCAAAGAGAGAGAAGAAGCCATCTAGCTACTAGCTATGGACCCGTAGGTCTGAGGTAAACTACTCACGCTTCATCGGAAGGGCAATGGTGTTGATGTAGAAGCCCTCCGTGATCGAATCCCCCTCTGGCAGGACGCCGGAAAAGGCCCCTAGATGGGATCTCACGGGTACAGAAGGTTGCGGCGGTGGAAAAGTATTTTCCTGGATGCCTCTGGTGGTTTGGGCATATAAGAGTATATATAGGCGAAAGAATTAGGTCAGGAGACGCACGAGGGGCCCACAAGTGTGGGGGGCGCGCCCTACCCCACAGGGCGCGCCCTCCGTCCTTGTAGCCGCCTCGTGGCTTCCCTGACTTGCACTCCAAGTCCTCTGGTTTCCTTTTGGTCCAAGAAAGATCATCGCGAAAGTTTTATTCCGTTTGGACTCCGTTTGGTATTCCTTTTCTGCGAAACTCAAAAACAGGGAAAAAAACAGGAACTGGCACTGGGCTCTAGGTTAATAGGTTAGTCCCAAAAATAATATAAAATAGCATATTAATGCATATAAAACATCCAAAACAGATAATATAATAGCATGGAACAATCAAAAATTATAGATACGTTGGAGACATATCAGCCGCCTCCCGCACCGCCTCTTTGCTCTATAAATATCCCAAAAATCCAAAAACCCTAGGGGAGTCGACGAAACACAATTCCAGCCGCCGCAAGTTCCAGAAACACCAGATCCAATCTAGACACCATCACGGAGGGGTTCATCATCCTCATTGGTGCCTCTCCGATGATGCGTGAGTAGTTCATTGTACACCTTCGGGTCCGTAGTTAGTAGCTAGATGGCTTCCTCTCTCTCTCTCTCTCTCTCTCTCTCTCTCTCTCTCTCTCTCTTTTGATTCTAAATACAATGGTCTCTTGGAGATCTATTTGATGTAACTCTTTTTGCGGTGTGTTTGTTGGGATCCGATGAACTTTGAGTTTATGATCAGATCTATTTTATCCATGAAAGTTATTTGAGTTTTGATCTCTTATATGCATGATTACCTATAGCCTCGTATTTCTTCTTCAAATCTTTGGTTTAGTTAGGCCAACTAGATCAATTTTTCTTGCCATGGGAAGAGGTGCTTTGTGATGGGTTCGATCTTACGGTGCTCAATCCCAGTGACAGAAGGGGACATGACACGTATGTATCGTTGCTATTAAGGACAACAAGATGGGGTCTATTCCTACATGAATAGATCTTGTCTACATTATGTCATCGTTCTTATTGCATTACTCCGTTTCTCCATGCACTTAATACACTAGATGCATGCTGGATAGCGGTCGATGTGTGGAGTAATAGTAGTAGATGCAAGCAGGAGTCGGTCTACTAATCTTGGACGTGATGCCTATATAATGATCATTGCCTGGATATCGTCATAATTATTTGAAGTTCTATCAATTGCCCAACAGTAATTTGTCTACCCACTGTATGCTATTTTTCTCGAGAGAAAGCACTAGTGAAATCTACGGCCCCTGGGTCCATTCTTTATCATATTTGCCTTCGAGATCTATGATAACCCACAAGTATAGGGGATCACAACAGTTTTCGAGGGTAGAGTATTCAACCCAAATTTATAGATTCGACACAAGGGGAGCCAAAGAATATCTGTAAGTATTAGCAGCTGAGTTGTCAATTCAACCACACCTGGAGATTAATTATCTGTAGCAAAGTGATCAGTAGCAAAGTAGTATGATAGTTTTGATAATAGTAGCAGCAGCAATAGTAACGGTAACAGTGATATCAGTGATATTGTAGCAAGTGCAACAGTGACAGCAGTAGTAACTTAGCAGAAACAATATGTAGGAAAATCGTAGGCATTGGATCGGTAATTTGTTGGATGATATTCATCATGAGACAGTTATAACCTAGGGCGATACGGCACTAGCTCCAGTTCATAAATATAATGTAGGCATGTATTCTGTAAATAGTCATACGTGCTTATGGAAAGAACTTGCATGACATCTTTTGTCCTACCCTCCCGTGGCAGCGGGGTCCATATTCGAAACTAAGGGATATTAAGGCCTCCTTTTAATAGAGAACCCGAACAAAGCATTAACACACAGTGAATACATGAACTCCTCAAACTACGGTCATCGCCGGGAGTGGTCCCGACTATTGTCACTCCGGGGTTGCCGGATCATAACACGTAGTAGGTGACTATAACTTGTAAGATCGGATCTAGAACATAGATATAATGGTGATAACATAAACGGTTCAGATCTGAAATCATGGCACTCGGGCCTAAAGTGACAAGCATTAAGCATGGCAAAGTCATAGCAACATCAATCTCAGAACATAATGGATACTAGGGATCAAGCCCTAACAAAACTAACTCGATTACATGATGAATCTCATCCAACTCCTCACCGACCAGCGAGTCTACGAAGGAATTACTCACTCCCGGTGGGGAGCATCATGGAATTGGCGATGGAGAAGGGTTGGTGATGACGAAGAACGAAGATCCCCCTCTCCGGAGCACCAAACGGACTCCAGATCTGGCCTCCCGATGAAGAACAGGAGACGGCGGCGGCTCCGTCTCGCGAAACGCGATAATTCTTTCTCCCTCATTTTTTTCTAGTAAAATAGGATTTTATAGAGTCGGTTTCAGGGTCTGCGGGGCCACCAAGTGGGGACAACCCACTTGGGCGCGCCTGGGGGGCAGGCGTGCCCTGGTGGGTTGTGCCCACCCAGGTGCCCCCCTCAGTTGGCTCTTGGCTCCAGAAATTCTCTTATTTTGTATAAAAATTCCTCGCAAAGTTTCGTTCCATTCCGGGAACTTTTATTTCTGCACAAAAACAACACCATGGTAGTTCTGCTGAAAACAGCGTCAGTCCGGGGTTAGTTTCATTCAAATCATGCAAATTAGAGTCCAAAACTAGAGAAAAAGCATTAGGAAAAGTAGATACGTTGGAGACGTATCAATTCCCCCAAGCTTAAACCTTTGCTTGTCCTCAAGCAATTCAGTTGATAAACTGAAAGTGAAAAAGAAAAACTTTTACGAACTCTTTTGCTCTTGTTTGCATAAATAAGCTTAAACAGCACCCAGGTTTTCAGCCAAAATTATAACTAACCATGTCGACAATAACTCTTAAAAATTATATTAACTCATATCAATGACATAATCAGCTAGCGAGCAATAATAAGATAACTCAAATAGCAACACGTTATTAAAACAACCACGATATAATATGACAATAGTGGTATCTCGCTAGTCCTTTCTGAGACCGCAAAACATAAATGCAGAGCACCTCCAAAGTTCAAGCAGCGACTAAACATTGTAATTCATGGTAGAAAAGATCTAGTCATGATGCACCCAACATTAGCTACACACAATGCATAAGCATGACAGCAGTGCTCTCAGGTTCTGGCGCTTATTTAAGAAGGTGATGACACAACATAAAATTAAATAGATAGTCCCTTTGCAGAGGGAAGCAGTGATTTGCAGAGGTGCCAGAGCTCAAAGCTTAAATTGAGAGAGAGAAACATTTTGAGAGGCATACTTTTCCCACCAATGAAAACGACTTAGAGTTTCCAATACTTTCCATGCTAGATATATCATAGGTGGTTCCCAAACAGAAATTAAAGTGTATTCCTTTTTCCACCATTTCTTTCACTTTCCATGGCTAGCCGTATCCACGGGTGCCCTCCATACCAACACCTTCCAAGGAATTTATTACTTGACAACATAAAGTAAATTCATTTTTCATTTCAGGACTGGGCATCCCTAATACCTTTGCCGTACTCTCGTGCAATGACAAGTGAATAAACACTCATCGTGAGAATAGCACATCTAGCATGGAAAAATATCGGCCACCCCTCGCCGCCTCGCGAGCGGTACAAGCACACAAAAGAGAAATTTATTTTGAAAATTAGAGATGGCACATGCAAATTTACTTAGGACGGCAGGGTAATACCGCATATAGGTAGGTATGGTGGACTCAACTGGAATAACTTGGGTTTCAGGTTTTTGATGCACAAGCAGAATTCCCACTTAGTACAGGTGAAGGCTAGTAAATAGGTTGAGAAGCGGCCAGCTAGAGAGCAACAACGGTCATGAACATGCATTATGCATAAGTAACATTGGACACTAGCATGAGTAGGATATGAACACCATGAACATAAATATCATAGAGGCTATGTTGGTTTTGATTCAACTACATGCATGAACATGTGCCAAGTCAAGCCACTCGAACATTCAGAGGAGGATACCATATCATCATACTTCATCACAATCATTTTAACGCAATGTTGATATCCAAGATAAATCATTATCCACTCCTAGCTACTTATGCATGGCATGAGAAACTATAATCTCTAATTGTCATTGCAAACATGTTTAATCATAATGGGCTGAATCATGGATACTAGGTTAAACATATTTACAAAAACAGAACAAGTCGAGTTCATACCCGTTTCTCTCTGCCACGGCCAGTTCATCGAATATCGTCATTATTGCCTTTCACTTGCACGACCGAACGATATGAAAATGATGATAGTGCAAGAGTGCCGTGGACTAAGTTGGAATCTACAAACATTTTATTCAAAAGGAGAAGACAAGGTAAATTGGGCTCTTTGTTAGATTAACAATAATGCATATGAGAGCCACTCAACATTTTCATCGTGGTCTTCTCCTCGGTATGACTCAATAAAAGAAAAGAAGTTCAGAAAAACACACTGAAATATTTTTGGAGTTTTTGGTTTTCTGAAAGAAAGCAAATAAAAAGGGAAAAGCAAAAATGAGAAAAACTATTTACACGGGAAAGCTCCCAACAAGTAAAAGAAGAAAAAAGAAATCTTTTTGAGTTTTCTTTTTAGTACTACAACAATTTAAACTAGGAAGAAAAATCAAAAAGAAGCGAGAAATATACTTTTGGATTTTCTCAAAGTTTTTCAAACACACAAGAAGAAAGCAAGAAAATAATTCTAACATGGATAATACAATGAAAAGATGTGGACACCGACAACTGAAATGAAATGTGTAAACATGAATGTAAAGTCGGTGAGAAACACGTACTCCCCCAAGCTTAGGCTTTTGGCCTAACTTGGTAATCAGTCAATAGCCTGGATAGTAGTCGGAGTGGTAGCTCACGGAGGCTCTTGGTTCGGATGTCTCAGCCTGCCGTGCAGCCACAACCGCCGCGTTGTGGGCTAGGGCCTCGCTCTCAAGAACAAAATATCTTCCCCTGCTGCGATAATCAAAGAGAGCAGGCGCAGGCAAATATGTGTATACGATGGACTCTTGGTTAAACAACAACTTGTAGGTGAAATTATCAGGTTTACCCTTAAGGATCTTATGACGCTTCACATCATCAAAGTCTAAATATTGCGTGGGTAAAATAGGGTCATATGGTAAAGGTGAAACACCCAGCTCTCTCGCTAAGCGTGTGGCATAAATTCCACCATAAAAATAACCACTATTAGCGTTGTGCTGCAACCTACGTGCAACAATCGCTCCAAGATTATAGCTTTTGTCACCGGTGAGAGCGGCGCGTAAAAGGCTCAAGTCTGGAGCACAAAGTGTACTACAATCTTGTTTGCCTACAATACATTTCCCATTGAATAATGCAAAGTATTGAGTTGCGGGAAAATGAATGCTCTTTATTCTACCTTGCGTCACTCCCCTTTTCTCATCGTAGCAAAGGCTAGACAAAAATGTTTCGAACTCAGCTCTTGGTGGTTCGTCAAGCGAACCCCAGAATGGAATTTTGCAGTGATGAGCAAACCTTTCTAGTGATAAGGTAAATGAATTTTCATACAGTTTAAATGACACCCTAGACTCACGGGGATGGAATTTAAATCCTTTGACAAATGATTCAGTGAGAGTGTGGTATTGAGTGCACTTATCTGATATGTAGGGACCGAGGTCAGCATTGTGAACATATTGCTCAAATTCCTCCTTAATGCCCACACTCACCATATAATCATCGCATGGCCATAAGCATGTTTTGGTGGCGGCATCTCGTATGGAACTTTCACTTGGTTCAGCACAAGACCGACGAGCGGAGCTGTCACTAGAAGATGCCCCTGAGGATCTCCTCCTCAAAGAACTCCTTCCAAAGAGGAGCATCATATTCGCGTACAATTTTCTGAAAATTTATTGGGTGACAAAAATTTTGTCAACAAAACTTCACATTATTGGTAACAACTACTCATAGGGAAGCATAGAGGCCATAGCAAGCATTCAAACTACTTAGAACTCTAAGAATTCAACATGCAAGCTCATCTACAGCAGCACCAAGAGTAGCTAATTATTCAAAATATAAACCACTAAAACAAAAACTAATTGGAAAAACGGAGGAGTCACATACCAAGCAACAATTCCCCGAAACAGTTTCGGAAATGGAGCTTCGAGCAAAGAGATCGAAATCCGCGGGTTTGAGAGCAAGAACACGAGAGCAAGAGCAATGGTGAATTTTTTCTGGAGGTAGGTGATGATGTGGGATAAAGAGATAAGTGAGGGGGCCCACGTGGGGACCACAACCCACCAGGGCGCGCCTGGGGGTCCTGGCGCGCCCAGGTGGGTTGTGCCCACCTGGTGCACCTCCCTCTGATATTATTTGCACCAGAAATTCTTAAATATTCAGGAAAAAAATCATATTAAATTTTCAGGGCATTCTGAGAACTTCTATTTTTGGGTCATTTTTTTATTGCACGAGAAAAATCAAAAAACAGACAAAACATGGCATTTTATTCTATTTAACTAATAGGAACAGAAAATAAAAGGTAGGGACAGAAGGTAGTGCTCACTAAATTCATCAACTTCATACCTCTCAAAAATGATCCATTAATAAGGTTGATCAAGTCTTATTAACAACCACTTTCGATTAGCATGAAACCGAAGAACTTTCGTAAATCACTAAGTTACCTCAACGGGGATATGAATGTCCCCAACAATAAGCATTTCATATTTCTTTTTGGTAGTAGGTAGAGGTAGTTGAAAACTTCCGATAGTGATTGTCGGAGATTTTTCAATAACATTAATACCATTCACTTGGAATTGTTTCTTCGGAAAGTGCACAGTCTGCTCATTACCATTGAAATGAAAAGTGACCTTGCTTTTATTGCAATCAATAACAGCCCCTGCAGTATTCAAGAAGGGTCTACCAAGGATAATCGACATGTTGTCGTCCTCGGGCATCTCAAGTATAACAAAGTCAGTCAAAATAGTAACATTAGCAACAACAACGGGCACATCCTCACAAATACCGATAGGTATGGCAGTTGATTTGTCAGCCATTTGCAAAGATATTTCAGTAGGTGTGAGTTTATTCAAATCAAGTCTTTTATATAAAGAGAAAGGCATAACACTAACACCAGCTCCCAAATCACATAAAGCAGTTTTCACATAATTCTTTTTGATGGAGCAAGGTATAGTTGGTATTCCCGGATCTCTAAGTTTTTTAGGTACTCCATCCTTAAAAGTGTAATTAGCAAGCATGGTGGAGATTTCAGCTTCCGGTATTTTTCTCTTATTAGTGATGATGTCCTTCATGTACTTTGCATAAGGAGGCATTTTCAAGATATCAGTCAAGCGAGTACGCAAAAAGACTGGCCACAGCATTTCAGCAAAGCGTTCAAATTCTTCATCATCTTTCTTTTTAGTTGACTTAGGTGGAAAGGGCATAGGTTTTTGAACCCACGGTTCTCTTTCCTTACCATGCTTTCTAGCAACAAAGTCTCTTTTATCATATCTTTTATTCTTAGGTTGTGGGTTATCAAGATCAACTGCTGGTTCTATCTCAACATCATTGTCTGGTTCTTTATTATTTGTTTGAATTTCTTCTTGAACCTCATCATTATCTTTTTCATAATCAGAAGGTGAGTGTTCACTACCAGATTGAGTTTCAGCATCAGAGATAGAAACATCATTATCATTATCAGGAGGTTTCTCTACTTCAGGTTCACTAGAGGCATGCAAAGTCCTATCATTTTTCTTTTTCTTTTTCTTTTTAGAAGGACAAGGTGCAGTGGTGTTGTTCCTTTGTGAATCCTGTTCAATTCTTTTTGGGTGTCCCTCAGGATAAAGTGGTTCCTGAATCATTTTACCTCCTCTAGTTGCAACTCTAACAGCAAAGTCATGTATGTTATTATTATTCATTTCATCAAGCAATTCTCTTTGAGATTTAGCAACTTGTTCTAGTTGAGTTTGAACCATAGAAGCATGCTTCCCTACACCTCTAACATCATTTGAGATTCTAAATAACAAGTCACTCAAGCGAGCAATCATGTCAGAATTGTATTTTAATTGTTTCATAACATTTGCATTGAAGTGATCTTGTTTTCTAATATAGTTTTCAAACTCATAAAGGCATTGGCTAGGGTGCATATTGTGAGGATTATCATTATCATTGAATTTCATTAGAGAATTTACCTCTACCACCGCAGGTGGTGGTGGTGTATCAAGCCCATGTATTTCTTCAATAGGAGGTAAATTTTTGACATCCTCAGCTTTAATACCTTTTTCCTTCATAGATTTCTTTGCCTCTTGCATATCTTCGGGACTGAGATATAAAATACCCCTCTTCTTTGGAGTGGGCTTAGGCGGTGGTTCAGGAAGAGTCCAATCATCATAGTTTTTCAATATGTTATTCAATAATTCTTCAGCTTGTCCAATAGTTTATTCCCTGAAAACACAACCAGCACAACTATCTAGGAAGTCCCTAGAAGCATCAGTTAGTCCATTATAAAAGATATCAAGTATTTCATTTTTCTTAAGAGGATGATCAGGCAAAGCCTCCCCCAAGCTTGTGGGAGACTCTCTTCTTCAATTTGCACAAAGTTAAATATTTCCTGTAAGGCAGCTTGTTTCTTAAGAGCAGAAAAATATTTTTCAGAGAAGTAATGAATCATATCCTGGGGACTACACACACAACCAGGAGCAAGAGTATTGTACCAAGATTTAGCATCACCCTTTAATGAGAACGGAAATAATTTGAGAATATAGTAATAGAGAGTTTTCTCATCATGAGTAAAAAGGGTGGCTATGTCATTCAACTTAGTAAGATGTGCCACAACAGTCTCAGTTTCATAACCATGGAAAGGATCAGATTCAACCAAAGTAATTAACTCTGGGCCGACAGATAATTCATAATCCTTATCATCAATAAAGATAGGTGAGGTAGCAAACTTAGGATCATATTGCATTCTAGCATTCAGAGATTTCTCTTTAAACTTGCATAATAATTTCTCTAGATCATCTCTATCCTTACAAGCAAGAATATCTCTAGTTGTCTCCTCATTCATAACATAACCTTCTGGTACCTTAGGCAATTTGTATCTAGGAGGGCTAGTTCTGGTAGGTGTTTCAAGATTTTCAGTTTCAAGCTCATCATCAGATTCAACAACATCATGTTGTCTCACTCTAGCAATTTGTTCATCAAGAAATTCACCTAATGGCACATCATCATCAAGAAAGGTACTAGCATCATCATAAGCATTCATAGCAGAAGTAGCATCATCAATAACTTGCAACATATCAGAATTAATAGCATGTGGTGGTGTTGCAAGTTTACTTATAACAGAAGGTGAATCTAAAGCAGAACTAGATGGCAGTTCCTTACCTCCCCTCGTCTTAGAGGGAAAAAATTTAGTCTTAGCATCCTTCAGATTCTTCATAGTGAATAATTGATAATAATCCCAAGTGACTCAACAAATATAGCTATGCTCCCCGGCAGCGGCGCCAGAAAAAGGTCTTGAAAACCCACAAGTATAGGGGATCGCAACAGTTTTCAAGGGTAGAGTATTCAACCCAAATTTATAGATTCGACACAAGGGGAGCCAAAGAATATATGTAAGTATTAGCAGTAGAGTTGTCAATTCAACCACACCTGGAGATTGATTATCTGCAGCAAAGTGATCAGTAGCAAAGTAGTCTGATAGTTTTGATAATAGTAGCAGCAGCAATAGTAACGGTAACAGTGATAGCAGTGATATTGTAGCAAGTGCAACAGTGACAGCAGTAGTAACTTAGCAGAAACAATATGTAGGAAAATCGTAGGCATTGGATCGGTAATTTGTTGGATGATATTCATCATGAGACAGTTATAACCTAGGGCGATACGGCACTAGCTCCAGTTCATAAATATAGTGTAGGCATGTATTCCGTAAATAGTCATACATGCTTATGGAAAGAACTTGCATGACATCTTTTGTCCTACCCTCCCGTGGCAGCGGGGTCCATATTGGAAACTAAGGGATATTAAGGCCTCCTTTTAATAGAGAACCGGAACAAAGCGTTAACACACGGTGAATACATGAACTCCTCAAACTACGGTCATCACCGGGAGTGGTCCCGACTATTGTCACTCCGGGGTTGCCGGATCATAACACGTAGTAGGTGACTATAACTTGCAAGATCGGATCTAGAACATAGATATAATGGTGATAACATAAATGGTTCAGATCTGAAATCATGGCACCCGGGCCCAAAGTGACAAGCATTAAGCATGGCAAAGTCATAGCAACATCAATCTCAGAACATAATGGATACTAGGGATCAAGCCCTAACAAAACTAACTCGATTACATGATGAATCTTATCCAACTCCTCACCGACCAGCGAGCCTACGAAGGAATTACTCACTCCCGGTGGGGAGCATCATGAAATTGGCGATGGAGAAGGGTTGGTGATGACGAAGATCGAAGATCCCCCTCTCCGGAGCCCCAAACGGACTCCAGATCTGGCCTCCCGATGAAGAACAGGAGACGGTGGCGGCTCCGTCTCGCGAAACGCGATAATTCTTTCTCCCTCATTTTTTTCTGGAAAAATAGGATTTTATAGAGTCGGTTTCAGGGTCTGCGGGGCCACCAGGTGGGGACAACCCACCTGGGCGCGCCTGGGGGGGCAGGCGCGCCCTGGTGGGTTGTGCCCACCCAGGTGCCCCCCTCAGGTGGCTCTTGGCTCCAGAAATTCTCTTATTTTGAATAAAAATTCCTCGCAAAGTTTCGTTCCATTCCAGGAACTTTTATTTTTGCACAAAAACAACACCATGGTAGTTCTGCTGAAAACAGCATCAGTCCGGGGTTAGTTTCATTCAAATCATGCAAATTAGAGTCCAAAACAAGAGGAAAAGCGTTAGGAAAAGTAGATACGTTGGAGACATATCAATCTATTTTTATTCGCTTTTATTTTCAGATCTATTATTCCAAAAACCCAAAAATACCTTGCTGCACTTTTTCTTTATTTATTTTATTTTGCCTTATTGCGAGATCTATTTCTCCAATCTACTACAAAACAAATCTATCTTTTACCCGGGAGGGATTGACAACCCCTCTTACGCGTCGGGTTGCAAGTATTTGTTCTTTGTGTGCAGGTACCGTTTACATAGTGTTGCGTGGTTCTCCTACTGGTTCGATAACCTTGGTCTCATCACTGAGGGAAATACCTACCGTAGTTGTGCTGCATCATCCCTTCCTCTTTGGGGAAATACTGACGTAGTTCAGGCCGCATCACCGTCTACAAATATCTTTTAATTTGTACATCTGTTGCAAGAAAAATCTGAACTTACATCCCCTGCTAAGCCTGATATGGTGTTCTTGTACATTTTATAGATCTTGGTCAGCTTTTGCATGTTTGTTGATTGTTTTTTCTTGGACATGCTTATTATGTTCAGTGGTTTCAGACTTTCTCTAAGATTGCAAAGGAGCTTATACAATGACCACATGCAGAATATAGAAATAGCTCTCAAGGTAATTTCTCTTTGTTATGTACTGCCAATTATTTTGTGTGATAAAGTAAGCATTTTGAAAATCAAAAGTGCACACGTTGTCATAAAAAGATAACTACGAACCTTGCATCATATGTTATCGTCAATGCAAGCAGTGGGTTGAAGCTTATCTAGAACAGTGAAGCGTTTCCTTTACAAAAACTTGTGTCATTTGCCCAGCTGTTGTGGCACACCGTGCAGCTCGTGGCGCTACTCATCCTTGTTTAATTAGGGAACTAACCAATCATGTGTTGCTACTTGCTACCCACAAGATATATTCACTTTTGAAAAATGGGACGTTGCACTCCTGTAATCTAGGGTCATCCTATGGACTTGCATGATGTAGTAGTACTCTTTAATCTCTTATCTATATTGTGGACTGCCGCAAAATATATTCAACCATTTATTGGCAAGAGGTAATATTCATGTTGCACTATTGCTGATGTGTTTAGAGTTTAGACATAAAACATATGTGAACATTTTTACCTGATGTGCTAAAAATGTTTATGTTCATAGTAACTACTTATTCATCATATAAAAGAAACACCATATGCCACTTGAATCCTAGCAGAGGAAGCTATACTCGAATGGGAACAATTCATGTGCCTCTTTACATAGATAGCCCTTTTCTATTATTTATACCAAATTGAGTGGTTTTAGTAGGTAATATTAGCGGCATTGATCAATACAATTATTTATACATATCTCTCAGAGGTTTAAGATTTTTTATCGGAGTTACTTGTGTGAGATATTTGTTATTAAAAGGCTAATGTGACAATACGCTTGTATGCACTATTAGGGAAAACCTTATACACAGAATCTTACCAGCAGCGCGGTTTAAAACAACCCGCTACTACTACTTAGCAGTAGCGCGCTTTAGAAAACCTCACTACTGATATCCAAGTAACAGTAGCGCGTTAGTCAAATAGTGCGCTACTACTACAATTGCCACGGTGTTGCCTCCAGACTAGGTATAGTAGTAGCGCCGTTTCCTTAAACGCGCTACTGCTAATGTACTTAGCAGTAGCGCTTTATCCTAACGCGCGCTACTGTTAAAGCCATCCTATCTTCTCCAACTGGCCGTCCCTCATTCTCCCCTCTCCACTCCACTCTCGCTCTCCCCCGCACCCCCCAGTCATCCGCCGCCGCCGTCGTTCCCCGACCACCGTTGTCGCCCTCCCCGACCACCGTCGTCGCCCGCCGCCACCGACGTTCCTGCTCTCCTCCACTGAGGTAGTTCCTCCATCCCTCCTCCTTCCACCTCCCTCCCCTCCTCGTCCCTCTCCCGATCCCTCCCTCCCTCCTCACTTCCCCGCCTCCTCCCTCCCACCTCCCTCCCTACCTTGTCCCTCTCCCGATCCCTCCCTCCCTCCCTCTCCCTCCTCACTCCCCCGCCTCCTCCCTCCCACCTCCCTCCCTGCCTCGTCCCTCTCCCGATCCCTCCCTCCCTCCCTCTCCACCCTCACTCACCCCTCCCTACTCCCTCCACTTAGTGTAGAAATTTGTAGGTATTAAGAATAGAAATTTGTAGGTATTAAATTTAGTAATAGAAGTAAGCAAATTTAGGGTAGAACTAGGGTACTAGAATTTTTAGCAAGTGTTTAATAGAAATAGTTTATTTAGTAAGTGGTTAATATAACTAGTTTATTTATAGTAAGTGCTTAATAGAACTAGTTTATTTATAGTAAGTGCTTAATAGAACTAGTTTATTTAGTAAGTAGTTAATAGAACTAGTTTATTTAGTAAGTGCTTAACAGAACTAGTTTAGAGAGAGAGACCTATATTGGCAAATTTAGTTATGCTTCAGAACATAAGTGATTAAAGACTACTCAGATACATGTTGATAGAATATATTTTGTTTATGCAGAAATCAAGTATTTGCCCCTGCCTCATCCCCGCAGTCGTCCCCATTGCCGATCCCTTAAGACCTCTAGGTGAGAATAGCCAAATCCCCATGTTGTTGATATAGATGATAATGTGTTGTAAATGTCGATGATGAAAATGCTAGTGCTAGTCACCATGTCATTGATGTCGATGATGATGCATTCTGAATATAGAGGATGTCTTGGTGTTCTTGTTTGCAATGTACCTCCGAGTGGCCTATGTTTTGCCGGAATATTGATTCGTTTCCGTTCTGGCAAATTTCAGGTGCTCGATATGTCCTGTCTTTAGCAAAGGTCCTGCCGAATTTTTTCATGAATTTTAGCATGACTTGTGCTACAATGTAGGACATATCGAGTGCTTGTGATTTGCCAGAACGGGAATTCAATGATATTTCGGCAAAACATAGGGCATTTTTTCTATGTCATTGCTCGATATATGGAACGGGTTGACTTTAGGTTTGTTTCGGCTCCTTGTGTGTCTTTCAGTGAGGGAGAGTGTCCACCATATATATATATATATGAGAGAGGAAGAATCCCGGCTGTTGTCGTGCGGGTCGCTTCTCCTTCTTTTCCTTGTGCTAGATATTTGTAATGCACTAGGGAAAGGAGGAGTAGCGACCATCACCGATGGTCGAAATGTGAGAGTGGAAGAATCCCGACTGTTGTCGTGAGGGTAGCTTCCCTTTCATTCCAAGGTGCTAGACATTTTGGTGTAATGCACTTTGGAATGAGAGGAGGAGCTACCATCACCGACGGTCACAATATCAAAGAGGGAGTGCCCACCATATACGTGAGAAGAGTTTAGGAAGGAAGACTCCACAGACCTAAAGTCAACCCGTTGCATATTGAGTAATAGTGATCTGTGTGTTGAGTTTCCTGGTAGTTGTCTTCGATCGATTTTCAATGTTTCAACTATGAACATAGGAAATGTCTGACGACGAAAGGGAATTCGTTATGTGCGAATACTACAAAGACGAGCGCGGCCTGTGCGACAGGCCTCACCTAGTTGGTGGTAGGCGCTTCAGCATCATGCTGGATGAGACCTTCGAAGTGGATACAGTAAGTCACAACGACAAGTATTTTTTCGTAATTAAGCATGACTTCTGCTTCTTTTGCTTCAACTTATAATTTTAATTTTTTACAATTCTACTAGCGTATCCCCTGCCATGCAAGATTTTATGTCTTGGATAAGATTGGTTTCAGTACTATGGACAGTATGGAGGTAAAGAGAGTTCACTTGAGGACCGAGCATGGTTATACTTTTGCCGTAAAATTATACAATGCAGAGACCTACTCCTATTTTGAATGCTCAAATTGGAGAGCACTATGCAAGGCGTATGCATTTGAGCCTAATATGCTTATCACCTTTGATATTCGTCTGGAAGATGAAATTGAAGGTAATATCGACATCTGGGTCGATGTGCAGACGCCTCCAGTTCTACCTATATGTGAGTTTCTCAACCATATTTATTAAGTAATTTATATTGTTTATTTAAAAATAGTTGACAATTAATTTCTATTGTAAGCTTATTTCCATTTAAGCAAACATGTCCGGCTCTTGGTAGACAGCACCTACTACTGTCCTGGCGCTGAACTAAACTGCGAGGAGATAAGTCATTATGTTTCATGGCTCGAGGATCTTGATACTGTCAAGACAGGTTATTTTCCTGGACTTCGAAATATTGGTACTCGATATGTGCAACCACTAGTGTGCGTATTGAACTACGGTCACATCTATTTAGGAAAGATGGTAAGATTTTTACTATTTGTCCTCAGTGCATCTTTTGCATACATTATTTTTTAAGCTAAACTTCATTGCTAAGTATGTTACTACGATGTTCTTCAACAGGGACTCCCGATGAATGTTGTGCCTCGTTGGATCGAGCCTAAAGGTCGCATGATAATGACTAGCTTACGGCCAAGACATCCTACATTGCACATGAGTGCATTCATGATTTCTCAAAGCGAGCAAGTCTTAATAGTCAAAGACTGGAGCAAAATTGTGAAGGATCACAGCAGAGAAGTACTAGGGGGCAGCAATCAGAAGCGCAACCCACAATTAGGAGACAGGTTCATCTACATTCTCCAATATGATGAAGCATGAGTGCTACACATGTTTTATGCTATTTTACCTGAGAGAGAACAGTAGGAGTGATTAGCTAGCTAGAATGAGTTGAAGATGATGATGTGCTACACTATGACTATGATGATTAAATAGCTAGTGTTGGTAGTAATGACTATGATGATTATTATTAGCTAGTGTTGGTGGTGATTAGATAGCTACACTATGACTATGATGATTAAATAGTGTTGGTGGTAATGACTATGATGATTATTAGCTAGTGTTGTTGGTGATGATATGATGCAAGAGTTTTTATATTAATATGATGATGATGATTTGTTATTATGATCATGATTAGTTATTATATCATTGGTGGAAGGAACGCGGATTAGATTCACGTGGATGGATCAAAAGTGACCAAAAGTTTGAATTAGTAGGATCGTCGTCCTAATTCAACTTTTGATTCATCCAAATGAATCTAATCCATGTTTCTTCCTCACAATGATATACTAATTCATCATGGACATAATGATATAACAACCTCTTAATTGGTACTGCATCAAAATTTGTATAACGGCGTATAAATACACTAAAAAAATGAAAACAGAATACTACTAGCGCTGGATTGGAAGCACGCTACTAATAGTTAGATTAGCAGTAGCATTGGAAATAATACACGCTACGGCTATACGTCTTAGCAGTAGCGTGTGTTACCAGCGCTACTGCTAAGAAATAGCTGTAGCGCCTTACTAGTAGCGCGGGGCCCCGCGCTACTAGTAGGCATTAAACCCGCGCTACTACTAGGCTTTTCCCTAGTAGTGATGTGTAGTGATGTAAACTTGCACCATGCCCATGTAATACAGATATACACAGTATGTTCCCTCCGTCCCAAAATAAGTGGATGGAGGGAGTACTAAATAGCATACGGCCTTGTGTCTCCTAAGAGCAGCATTGTTAAGTTTCGTGCGAAAATTCATGTTTATTTTCTTTTATATAATGATTCAATTTTTCAATTTCATGACATGCTTGAGATCAAAACTACGTTGAGTTTGCTTGTCCAATTTGTGTCTTGGTTATCATGCGAGATTATGCAATTTTCTTCATTATGATATGAAATATTGTTGAATTCCAATCTATTTTAGATTTTAGATTTTCTTGGAAAGTCTGATGACTTAATTCTTCTAGGATGAATAAATCAAACCTTTATATTTCATGCCTATATATATGTGTGTGTGTGTGTGGAACCATTCTATAGGAAAAATAGACGGGTGCAGCAACGCGCGCCATCAATGATCTAGTTAGCTTCTATTTCCATATAAAAAATATAGATCATCATGCACCCATTCTTTGGATGTAACTCAAGTCCATTACTGATAAATATTGATGTATAAATGGATGTATATTCGTATGAAAAGATAGGTACCAAGTAATCATTAATTGGATGTAAACAAGTCCATAGTAAATGAACATTGATTGAATAATTAATTTATATCCATATTCAGAAAGAATGGTGTACCGGATGATGACTCATTAAATGTTGAGTGAATCATTAATATGATGCCATTTAAAGCTTTCCAAAATAAGAACGGGGCTCAACTCTATATAAGTTGTGTTCTCCAGACGATATACAAATACGTAAGGAAACACATAGTTGCGTGCTTCGTTGAAAGGAACACAATTCCTATATACAAATGGGTGGTGATTATGTTGCCATATTGGTCTTACTGTGTTTTTTGTTTAGACCTTGCTACCTCACCTTGGTTTAATCAATAGACATGGATGGCAATCTACAGAAGAATGAGAAGGTAAGAAACATCTTACTTTATATTTTTACTCCCTCCTTCCATCTATATAGGGCCTAAAGCGTTTTTCGAGGCTAACTTTGACCAAAAGTTAGAGCAATAATATATGACATGCAACTTACACAAAGCATACCGTCAAATTCGTATGTGAAAGGAGCTTCCAATGATATAATTTTCACATTATACATCTCATGTACTATTAATCTTGTCAATAGTCAAAGGCGGTCTTGAAAAACGCATTAGGCCCTATATAGATGGAAGGAGGGAGTACACATGCAATTCTTTGTGGAGTGGTTTATGCATTCATCCAGTTCTTGCATCTATCTACCTAGTTAATCTTGACAATTACTATTGGTTTTAATCATTAGTAACTACTCTACATTACGTATGTGCCCATTTAGGACACCACAGGTAGAAACTAATAATTATGTCTTTCGGAGACTTCTTATGTCAATTATATATGCTAACTAACCATGCACTAACATTTCCAATGCAGAACACCACACTTTTAAGTCCAAAACGTTTTCAGTTTCCATGGAGAGCTGATTTCACGAATGAGGGGAGCAACATTATTTCTCATGTACACTTTCTCACTCTTTCTTTTTCCCCTCTATGGACATATCTTTATATACTTTTTCATGTGTTATATTTCAGATGTTTGTTGATTTCTTTCTGAGCATTGACCATAATAAAAATCACAATGTATGCCACAATGGCATGCGATAAATATAAAAGGCAAATTCAAGGTAGTTTTCAACCTGAGCATCATAACTTTCAATCATAGAGATAAAACAATAGAAATCCACATTCATTAATGATCCACATAAACCATAGTTCGTCAAGGTTAATTATGGTCGGTGGTCAGAGAGACAAGGTGGTACATAAAGACAACCTAAAAAGGCATACACCTAAATGAACTAGGCTTGAAGCCCTACATATAGGGCACGGAAGTGATGAGCATTGTAAACAAGACATGCTACCAGAACACCAAAAACAAATAGATTAAGAAAGGAACAAAGCCATGGAAGGGGAGTTTCTGCTCCCGGGCTCATCTGCACCCCCGCTCAGAAAAAAAATCAAAACAAATACTAGAAAAATTCAAAAAAATCCAAAAAAAAATTGTGTGGTAGATAATTTGATGCGTGAGGTTCGCTTTCAACTCATTTGGACATCTGAGCAGCTCTCGAGAAAAAATACAAATTCAGGGTCTGTAAAAATGTTTACTATTCATGCACTATTTTGATCCGATTTGTCTTTTTTACCGAGAGCTGCTCAAATGTCCAAATGAGTTGAAATTTGGAGCAGACATCACGCATCAAATTATCTACCACACAAAAAAAGTGGTTTTTTAGAATTTTTTCTAGTATTTGTTTTGAATTCTTTTCTGAGCGGGAGCATCTGAGCCTGGGCACCGAATTGGATTATCGCAAATCCATACTCTATTTGAGACTTATCCTCACATGCCAACACTCTACTAGCAATACGCTTCACACCTATCACAGAGGTATATATAGATAGAGAGAGAGGGAGAGGTATGGAGAGAGTCAAATTTGGTTTTACCCATGCTATGTGGAGGATAGAAGATTTGCTCAACCCAAGCACCCGAGCAACACCATCGACAAAACCATATGACTTATAGCATTGCATGTATGACCACAAAAGGTCTAATTGCGTATGAATGACACCACACTCCCTGGAGAAAGCTAGATCCATTATGACATACACACAACAAGGCCAACGAAAATCTAGATTATCTCCAAAGGAGCATGAAAAAAAATCCCAATTGTATACGTCTGGTAGGAGAACCTCGTATCATGGCTAAGAAGGCAGACCCTCACTTGTTTATTATGTCGTCCTCCATAGTTTTTCTAGTTATTCACTAATTGGAGGTATAATTTCTGTCACAAGTATGCAATGTGGCACACCATGCCAGGAAAATTCTACGGCCTTCGAGCTGAAATGAGCGTATGGGCTTCACCAAATATAGAAAACTCTCAAGAATCTGGAGCATCCATGCAGATCTATTGTCAAGATGGAGGACACTACAGCTTAATTCAAGCCGGCTTTCACGTACAAACATATCACCTATCCTAGTAAACTCAAATTCTTTTGAATGAACTACTATTTGGTAATATGGTTTTCCTTGCAGATTTCCCCCTCTTTGTACCATAACAGAGATATTCGCTTCTTTACATATTGGACAGTAAGTGTAATCAATGTCATTCAAACAACTTACATATTATTGTTATCCCTATATAGTCTAGATGTATTTTGTAATAGTTTGAGACATTATCAGACCAAGTATTAGTCTCTTTACATCAACAATAATACATGTTCCCTTTTTATTACTTAGAAGGACTCGAGATTAGAGGGGTGCTACAACTCACAATGCGGAGGATTTGTTCCTGCAAGTGGAGCTAAGCTAGTGCCGGGACAAGCCATTGCTCCACCATCAATATATGGAGAACAAGATCACTACATCAGGCTTAGCCTCAACAAGGTGCATCATTCTTCCTAGTCAACAAGATCACTATATAAGCTTATAATTTTTCTACTATTTCTCGCGCATTGCTGCAGGAATCTTGTCGAACAAAATGCATAAATAGATGTTATAAGAATAGCTATAAAATGTGTGTGGGCGTGTGTGTGTGTGTGTGTCACCCAAGATTTTTGCTAATTAAAACTTGCTTATACTCTTTTTGTGCATGAAATTTATTGTTCATGGATTTCATCAGTCCCTCATTGACTACGGGATCCAAATTCAGGAGATTGGGTGGTGTATCGTCATGATTTAGAAACACCATCATTCTTGGGACATTTTCCAAAGGAGCTTTGCCCTGAAACACCACGTATACAAGCATTGACTGGATTCGTGAATTACTTATAGAATGCACATGGTCCACCAATGGGTAGTGGTCACTTCCCCGATTATAATGAGAAGAAATCTGCCTACTTCAATCACGTTAAGAAATACAACTCAAAGGGTCAAACTTTTGACCCCCGTTACACCGGGATGGTCAAGTTAGTTGATAGGAAAGATTGTTATGATGCAAATGATTTATTTCTTGAATTTAAGAAGGGTTATACGTTCAACTATGGTGGACCAGGTGGTTGTATTGGTTGAAAGCAAAAGTTGTATTGTAATTTGGACTGAATAGATAGAAAATTATGAATTTGTCAAACTGTAGCATGGTAAGGATGCTGATCATCATGTCTCTAGTTTATTAATGGTTTGTTTTTGCCGCCCACTTAAGTCATTCCCATCATGAGGACTTGTGACGTGTGCGAGAACACAATAGTAAGTTAAATCACTAAAAGACCATATGACTGAACCTCTCTGGGCCCAATGGGCCATGGAACCTAAGTAAAAAAACACAGAGTAAATGTGCATATTATCCGTATGATGAACTAGGAATCTACATGGGATAAGTGGGATGCGGCCAAAATGTTGAACACCAACTCGGCCCAATGACAAACATACCAATATGGATGCCACCATGGCAGGGAGATAGAAGGACAGGGGTCTTTAAGTCGGGCTATGTACCACTTTCGGGTTGCTATAAGGTGTGAGTCTATAGAACTTTGGGCCATGGTTGGTTGCTTGGTTCGCGTGGATGGCGCCTACTTGGGCGATTTTAGAGTCATGGCGTTGTTTTGGTCGTGCCGTTTCTGCCATTGTGCTTTGTTTGTATGAACACTTGCCATTATAAACACATGGACACACAGCTT
This sequence comes from Thinopyrum elongatum, assembly GCA_011799875.1. NCBI lineage: Eukaryota > Viridiplantae > Streptophyta > Magnoliopsida > Poales > Poaceae > Thinopyrum > Thinopyrum elongatum. The sequence goes on along the minus strand of CM022298.1, from coordinate 721,990,563 downwards.
ACCCCTATGAGCACCACTAAGAGACTGGGCTAACAATTTTAAGATTGATGAAGTCATCACAGGCTTTTTGTAGTCGATGAAAACATCATTTCACTTAAGGAACGACATCGCTGGAAAAGGCTAAAATAAATCCAGAAAAATGCGAGAGTTCGCGCCAGCTCTAAAACTTAATCATCTTTGGACGACAAGAAGCACAAGAAACCTGAGCATCTCACGCTCTCAGGTAGCTAGGCTTAGTTTGCGTGGTGGCTTTGGTGACAGACTTCATGCGAAGCTCCGTGAATGGTTGATGTTTGGTACGTACAACCACACGCATGTATTTGTGTATGTATGTGGTTTGTATACACATGATTAGTTAGTTAAATATATATACTACATCAAGGCAGGTGCGCACATGGAGTCGTGTCCGTCCTCGCCTATTTTCCTGTCTCCTCGTCTTATCTATTTACTCCATCTCTTAAGAAATATAAGAGTGTTTAGATCACTATTATATCACTAAAATAGTGGTAAAAAATCTTATATTTCTTTGCAAACTGAAACCTGTTAGGTATTCCTATCATTTGGGCCAAAAGACCCATTGAAGTACCAACTTGCGGTTGATAAAAGAAGGAAAAAGGTTACGATGGTGCCTACGAAAAATTGGAAAATCGTATTCCCCATCCCATTACGGGGAACACTTCACGTTTGGTATGAAACACACACCCCTTTTTGGCCAAAAAAAATATTTACAATTTTTTCTACTCCCTCTGTCCCATAATATAAGAACGCGCTCTTATATAAACATTTTCTAAACTAGATGATACCCCGCTGGGTGCTGCGGGAATTGATTGATGAAAATTTGGGCTCATAAGTAGAGCCAAAATTAAAACTACATACAACTTATTATATTTGATTATGTATAGTTGTAAAAGTATTTATTGAATATAAGTAGAATAATTGAGTGGGAAACATTTTCCCATGCATGGTTGAATGTTGTGCTGACTCTTTCCTATGCAGGACTGCATGTTGAGGTGGACCTTATCACATTCATGGTTGTATGATGAGGATGGTTGCATGTTAAGATAAATAAGTTAGTTGAGAGGACTCTCTTAGGTATATAGGGTTCGTGGTTTTTTTTTTCTTCTAAAAATTCATATATTTTACAAATTTGTGTACTTTTTTCAGATTCATGATTTTTAAAAATTTGGGATTTATATAAATTCTTGATCGATTGTAAATGTAGTGGAATATTTTGCCCAAACTACGGATGTGTCGTGTTCTCCACAGGGACTAGGCAAATCAGCGGCTATGCTCGGCTAAGTCTAGGTAACACAATTCAAATGATGATTGCAGGGAAATAAACCTAAACTATCCTATTTCGGAAAAAAAAAACATCGACAAAGAAGATGCAAACAAGCATAGGGTGAATAAGAATGCATTCACTGTATTTTTGGTATTTTTATTAGGGTTGAGAAATTAGAAACTAACATAAAGGGAAACGACAGGACATGAACACATATAGCATAATAGATACGTTTCGCATTACAAACATATTTGTCACAGGGACAAAGCTATCACATGGACTGGAATTTAAATGTTGATACATCTCACTTCTACAGAGAGTAACATCGACAGAAAATTCAAAAGAAACAATATGAAAAATTATTAAAAGCAACTAGCTGACAATTAGTCACACACACAAAACACATATGATTTGGATTACACCAAGACACAGTACTAGTTACTAGTACGAACATCAAATAAACTGGAGCAAAGTTACTAGTACGGGACAGATTACAATAGATGGCAAGAAACAAATGCACAGGGCTAAACATACACATACACTGGCAGAGTACTAATCAAAGTATTACATATCATAATTTTACAGAAATTAAGTGTTGAGAAGAGTACACAAGGTCACCTAGCAGTTTACAGAATTTTGCAAGAAGTAAAGAGAGAAGAGAGGCAGCAGCAGTCTGGGTTGAGAGAAATACTAGGAGCAGCAGCTAGAGGCGAGGGAAGAAGAAGGTGCAGCAGCAGCAGGGCGTTGCGGGCATCAGTAGCAGCAAGAGAAAGAAGAAATAGCAGGGGCGCAACGGGAGAGGAGCAGGAAGAGGTTAAGGTTCAGATTGTGAAGAGGAACTGCAGGGGGTTCCAGGAGATGGAGTAGAAGCAGTAGGAAGAGAAGAAGGGCAGCAGGGGTGTGGGGATTAGCAGCAGGTTCAGAGGAGGTTGAGAGAGAGAGAGAGCAGCACAGATTCAGCAGGAGGCGCGGGGCACTAGGAAGAAGGAGCAGCAGCAGTTCGTGGGGAAGAAGAAGAAGAAGAAGAGCAGCAACAGGAGTTGCGAGAGAGAGGAGCAGCAGCTTGGGCGTGGAAGAAGAAGTAGAAGTAGCGGGGTCGCTCGCGCGGGTGACCAGACACTCGCGCTGGAGCGTCTGATGGGTCGCGCCAAGAGGATGGATGGATGCGTTGGAGGTGGAAGGTGCAGTGATGGAGGATGGTGTGGTGGCGCTGTGGTGTGCGGTGGATGGATGGCGCTGTGGCGCACCGCCACGCCGGCGGCGGCCGGAGGTGGAGAAGGAGGCGGGGGAAGGCCCGAATTGGGAACGGGATTTTGTTCCCCATCCTGATCTGTAACTTTGTGATTTGGCCCTCTTTCTTCTCTTCTTTCTTCACTAGAAGGTCCCTCTCTTCTTTAACTTGCCCCTCTGGTTACTTCGTTTCTTCTCACACAAGTGAGTCCACACTTCCTTCTCTTCCTTTCACTTGACTCGTAGGTTCCCTTAGCCACTTAGTCCGGATCTTGAAGTTTATAGTGCCTTTTCTGCAAAATAATCAAATGATGAGTAAATGATCTTTTATATGATTTTCATTCAAATATATCATAGTTCATAGCAAGAATGGATTGTCAGATCACAATAAATGGTGTGTTTGTGTGCCAAAATATGAATAGGAAATGCACTTATCAATTATTTATCATTTTTTACAACTATGAACTGTTTTGAAATTTGGGAAATATTTTTACAAAATTTAAATAGTTTTTACAAGTCATCAAAACTTTTGAAATTTTCATGATCTTTTTTAATAATTAGCAAACATTTTTTAATTTCTGATTTTTCTAAATTCATCAGAAATTACTACACAACCATTTATAATTTGTGAATATTTTCTTAAAATTCAAGAACAATTCTGTAAAATTCATTACCATATTAAGAATTCCTGGGTATTTTTCTGAATTAATGATTTTTTAAAATTCGTGTCATTTTTTAGCATGTTAGAAATCTTCAAACTCAGAATCTTTTTCAATATATTGAACTTTTGAAAAAAATATTCATTTTTTAAATGCATAAATATTAAAACAAAACAATGTTTTTTACAGTTGTAAAAAACTGTTTCTAAATGCATGCCTATTAAATTCTGAATTAATGAATAGTACTTTAAACGTCTTTCTTAAGTTGTCAAAAAGAATGTTTTTTTAGATGAAGTGAATACGTAGTGGACGACGGCTGTCCCGGCGAGCAAGTTAACACATACGTACATGTAATGTACACAACGAGCGGTCAATTTTTTTATACATAAAGTCAACTTTTTAGGGGTTCATTGCTCAATCACATTGTCAGGGGAGTTTGGAGCTAGAGATGGCTTCCATTAATAACATTAATGCAATTTCGAGCTAGATCATGGGCAAGAGTGTTTGACAACTGTCCTTCATGTAGAAACGAGCTTCAATGAAGTCTCTCGTACGATGCTTCCATTGTCAATTGCATTGACAACCTCCAATCAACCGGAAGCAGTCAAATACCTTTGGATTTGCAGTCGAGTGCTAGAGTAAGGCTGGTCGTAATAGGAGTATCATAGCTAGTATCATGCATGCCAACTAGGCAATTTTGATGAGGTGTCATTGAATTAAATAATGAAAGAGAGGGTTGAGTATCATATTATGATACCGTATCATAATAAATGCTATGCTACTATGTGTCATACATGTCAATAAATAAAGTACTACATGATATTAATATATGATACTATGCATTAAGGAGGTAGTATCATACACTAGTATCATATGCATGATACTAGTATATGATACTCCCCATTACAACCAGCCTAAGAGCTACTAGGCATGCTAGGATTTCTAACCATTAGGGTCTCAACAAATGGCAGCCACCACTATGTGATTCTAAATTATGGATACATCATCATCGAGGATCAGATTCCTTATATGCAGGGCGATCGAACTATTAGGCTGGTTGTAATGGGGAGTATCATATACTAGTATCATGCATATGATACTAGTGTATGATACTACCTCCTTAATGCATAGTATCATATATTAATATCATGTAGTACTTTATTTATTGACATGTATGACACATAGTAGCATAGCATTTATTATGATACGGTATCATAATATGATACTCAACCCTCTCTTTCATTATTTAATTCAATGACACCTCATCAAAATTGCCTAGTTGGCATGCATGATACTAGCTATGATACTACCATTACGACCAGTCTTATTTTGAGTCGAACGAAGGGGGGTCCAACTAGACGACGAAGGAAAGGGTTGACAAGGCCCCGCCATCGGTCGTCCGCTGGACAAAATGGACTCCATTTCAGCCAGGAAGTTGCCAGTGAAATGATAAACAGAAATAGGGGAGAATCTCTTCTTGGATCAGCTTTTTTCTTCTTTCTGAGCAAAGGAGCCAGCCAATGATGGGCCGGTCTATACAGTGGCCATTCGTATCATATTGGCCAGATGAACCATTGGATGGAACTCAGTTCCTATTATGTGCCTTAAGCACCGGTTACAACACAAATTGCTAACCGGCGCACGCACTACTATGCACTATGTCTGAAAATGGGCGGCACATGCAGGAATTTTTTCACTCTTTTTTCCAATGATTTGTACTGCGTTTTTCTGGGTGGTTTTCTTATGGTATTCCCTAGCATGGGTTATTGCCGATTTTATCATTTTTATTTTTTTTTGTTTTCAAATTTTTTCCCTTGATTTTTTGGTTATATATTTATTTATCTTTATCTTTTGGTTTTAGATTTATTTTTCTTTCTTTTTTCATTTTTAAGCTGTGATTTTTTTTATTTTGGAATTTTTTGTGTACATTTTTTCAACTCCGTGAACTTTTCTCAAATTCCAGAACTTTTTTTTAATTACGATTTTTCTCATCTTTGTGACCTTTTTTTCAGATTCGTGAACTTTTTTCATTTTTGTGAATTTTTTAATTGTGAACTTTTCAAAGTCATGAACTTTTATTAAATTTGTGAACTTTTGTTTTTGAAAACTGGGAAGACTTTCAATTCATGAATTTTTCAATATCGATTAACGTTTTTCACATCCACATACTTTTTAAAAATTAGTGAACTTTTTTCAAAACCATTCACTTTTTTAAGAAATTTGTGAACTACATTTTTGTGAACTTTTTTCAAAACCATGAAAGTTTTTGAATTCGCGAGTTTTTTATAGCAAAAACCAATTAGAGGTTTGATTCTCAAAAGAAAACAGACCAGAAACTCGAAACTATTCCTACTCGCCATGTGGAATTATCAATTTGAGTTTAAAAATAGGAAAAATGGCGTCAAAAGTTCTATCCTAGCAATGGCTTTTATGTTTGAAGGGTAACCCAGGCATCCATCACTCTCCTCCCAAAGAAGAAAAAAGATGCCATCACCGTCGAGGATTGCAGGCTTAGAGCGAAGGGGAAGCTAGCATGAAAGGTGATAACAATAATAATAATCTTTCATCCAAAAATTCAGAATTGGTAGTGTGGATTTTATTCCATGCATCATTTTTCTTTTGAGAAAGGAAAAGGGACAAGAGTTTTCTTGCTGGGTAATTTCTTAGAATTTTGTTGTGTTGTTGGTTCCTATTCCTAGGTGTTGTGCTTTACCCCCTATGCCGCCTATTGGTTCCTAGGCATCTTGTCTCTAGCTCTGCTCTCTATCGGTAGTCAAATCAGTACTTTGTCTTTGCCTGTCTCTGTCCATTCCTTCAACACTGATGGACTCAGAGTGTCATAACCCCTTTATTAAGAAGCAAGACCTAAAGCGAGGAGATAGAATCGAAAGAATGATCTCCTGGCAGATCCGCAATCATATCACGCTATTAGTACTTGTACGTTGCATGAATGACTCGCGGTTTGAGCAGAGGGAATAAGACCAAATAGGTGAGGAAAGTCTCCACCGGCTCTCTCATGATGATGCCGATTCAGGAAGCTGGCGAACCAAGTGCTTGCGCAAAGAAGCGAATAAGTCGGAATGGAGACAAGGAAAGGTGGAGAGGCAAAACTCAACAAAAAAGGAAAAGGGAACTCGACCAACTATCATGAGCAGAGCGATGAAATTTCTTCTGATTGGATCCCTTAGGAAAGAGGCAGAAGGTATTATGAAATAGAATCAAATCTTTGACGATCCAGCATTAGCTAGCAAGTGTATTGACTCAGACTTTGATGACTCCCTACTTCCTTCCCTCATGTTCTCCTGATTCCCCATCCTTCTGCTAAAGCTAAACTAGTATCAGTTGATGGTGAGCATAATAGAGGCGGCTTTATCGTAAAAAAAATGCAACCGGCTTTCGAGTAACAAATAATTTATAGAATCACTTGGGCATGGTTTCGGCCTATAGCCGGAGGGAATGTATTTCAAAATCGATCCGATTTTGGTTGACCGGTCAATTGAAAGTCAACTGTCGACATGTCAACCGTCGACCGACGGACCAAACCCGCCCAGGTGAATCGACCACATGGTGCATGTGAATGGGTCAACCCATGGTTGCGGGTTAATGACGCCAAAACTCCTAAGACTAGTCACAATGGGTAATAACTTAGACTAGTAACATGCATATGTTACTAGTCTATGTTACTATCTAGTGGGGGAGTAACATATGTGTGATGTCATGCAACATTTCATTTATTAGGTTGTAGACTCATCTTGTCTTGGTATGTACGATGTTACAGTAACTAGCTACTCCTCATTAATTACTCGCCGCATCATCTGTTTTGCCTAAAGATGTGTGATGTTACCATCTATGTTACTCCCACTGTAGGTAGTCTAACCGGCGCAGAAGGCACCGATTAGGAGTTCTCCTGATGGTTACAACCGATAAATAGAAGAAGAAGAAAAAAAAGATTTTTCTATTTTTTTTTCCTAAGGCGCTCCAATGTTGAAGCCGAACAGGCTGCCACGCGTCCTGCTGAAGCCGAATGGGCTGCCTCGCGTACTCGCCTATTAATTTCCCCATCTCTGCGGCTCCTCCTTACTCTGTCCACCAAAACTCCCCTCGACAGCGAAGACGGCGGTCGTGGACGGCGCAGTCGTGCGTGCCGGTGGATCGCGCCGGGCATCTGCCCGCGCCGTTGCCGTTGCCGTTTCTGACGACACGTATCTCCGCAGAAGTCGAAAATCCAGATCAGAACTCCCACATATCCATGCAGGGTAATATAGACAGACAGATGGCTTTCTTGTTTCTTCGACTTGCATCTCCGATCTGGTTTGTTAGCTGCTTCGTGTGCGCCCATGAACTGGACTTACTCATCAGTCGAGGACTGGTGCTGAATGATGACCCGTCTGATCTAATGGATTTCCATCTTTATTATGCAGCCAGGCAAACTGGTGCAGCGAACTCTGTTCTGAGGTAACTGCCTGTTCTATTATTATTCATTCTATTGCATGCTTAGATTGTTCACTATCCAACAACTCAAAATGGATTTTGGTTTTATCATACTTGGTTTCCTCTCTTGATTATTCATCTTAGCAATTTCTGCCCCCGCTCGGAGTTGTTTGACGTCGTCTCCAGCCTGTAGACCTGCCCAATATAAAAGAAAGGAAACCACCGTAAAAACAATCTCAAAAGGAGATTTGCGAAATGGGACTCTGATGCTGATGAGGGCATGTGATGCGACAACTACGATTGGAGAATGAAGCAGGTACTCCCAGTGGCTCTGTTTGTCTTTTGGTGGTAGATGTTTGTTGAGTGAGCTGCGGTTTTCAGACTTGGGTCATTTAAAGACTTGTGGTTGTCTTGCTCCTTTGTAATAGGGCTAGATTTTGCTGGTGCTGCTAGGTTTTCGCCTCATAGCACTCGTTTCGATGGCGGGCGAGTGCGGTGGGTTTTCTAGTAATGCGTTGAACTCGCTCTCCCCTTCTTCCTGTTCCCAGACTTCTTTCTGTAACACATTGATGTATTTCCGTTCTAAGTAATGGAAAGGGGGATTGCCCGGTTCAAAAAAAAAAAAATCTTAGCAATTTCTTTCCGATGCCGGCTCTCTTCATCTTGGTTTCCTCTCTTTGTCTTAACAGTGTCTTAGCAGCATGACTAGTCTTTCTGCAAGACATAACAATTATTACTACACTAATTGTCTTTACGTTTGACGCTCCTCCTCTCCGTGGATATTCCCTTACTAGGATAAATTAGCGTATACTCCCTCCTTTCCTAAAATGAGTGAATCTACACTATAAATATGTCTATATTTTTTTATGTAGTCCTTATTGTAATCTCTAAAGAGACTTATATTTAGGAACGGATGTAGTATCTTGCATGATGTAGATACTGGGGCAGTTAGAATGGTGCGATAAACACATTGGCAAAGAGAAACCAGGCCTGACACTTTGCATTCTTTTTTGTTTATGTTTATTGTTTAGACTGAGAAACTATTAAAATCTGTAATGTTATAAGATAAACTGAAACCATGTGATTGTAACTAGATAGATATTACGGTACGTGTCAAACTAACCCAGGATATAATTGTTTTCTTGAAACTGCTATATTTTAAAGGAGCCTATTTATTTTTTTGCCATGATTATATTCTTTCATATGTGAGAAGTAAAGATAAGAGTGTAGATTTCTTGTAAATGTTTAGTCTTGTGCATGACATTTGTTCTGTCAGTTTTATGTTATTTATTTCTCATTTCATTTGAATTCTGCCCAGCTCATTATATTCTAGTAGAAGATGCGATGAAGTACATCCAGAATCAATTTTTGTATTTAAATTGGTATTAGTGTTGCAATACCATTGGCCTTTTTATCGTTCTCATTGAACTCTTTGACTTTGCAGACTAGTGAAATCTATGTACGAATAGTGACTTCTCTTTTGACGCTGTAAGTGTATATTCTTCTCCTTTGTTACTCATGAAGATATCGGGGACCATTTATTGGATCATTGGTTTCATTTTTTCCAACCTGTTGGCGATGGATTAATCCATGATAGAATTGGTCTAAAACATCTCAAGTGCAAGGTAACACGAAAACTTGTTTGATGTTGCCATCAGGTAAGGAAATGTGCAAACTTGTATGTATGCCCGACCTCACTGTTAGGATAAGTTTTACACCCTACATGTGGGCATTCCTTTTGTCCTATGTTTGTATTCGGCATTGGTGCTACTTGTGCAAACATATTTCTAACCCCACATACCCAACAAGTGATGGAGCCCATGTGGAATACCTGTTACGTGGACCGAGACCGTGTCAAGACTGAAGTACGATGAAGTATTGTCAATACTCCTGAAGTAGTGTTTAGTGTTGAAAAGATTGGACATGGATGATATACAAATAACTGAACACTTTCATCCTCAAAAAAATTGAACACTTTCAGTATTCAAAATTAACTTGGCCGACATTATGGAGTACGAAAATAATAACATTAATTTTTACATAAGAAAAGAGAGAATCAGCTAATAAAACCAACAGAAAACAATACTCTTTCACGGATTGCTGGAATACAGAGTGTTCGACCAGGAAGTTTTCCTTGTGTATGAGTAGGAGGCAGTGGCGGCGGTGAAAGTGATTTGGCAGAGGAGACGACCTCCTTAGAGACGTCGTGCTTCCTGCAGATCAAGCCAGCCTCTTTCTTTGTGCACAACGAGATGAACCGCTTGGTGGTAGCAGCAGCATGATCCGATGGAGTGGCAGAAGGTGGTGCCCCGCCATGAATGAAGTCGACGGGACGGGTTGAGCAGGTGCTGTCAGTCTTTCGAAAAAATCCATGACAGTTGTGCTTGTGTGTTGCCTATGTTTCCTCTCATGGAGAAGGAATATGAGCGGAATGAAAATGATTGTTGGCTTCATGATGCAATAAGGTAATTTATTTGATTTGATGACTATGGAATTTTGTAGATGCTTAGACAATAAAAATATTATGAAGAAAGTGGCCTTCATATAGGAGTCTGTTCCGCCAATGGGTTGCCTGGCGATTTACCTCTAGGCTGAGCACCCCCATTGTAGATGCCCTATTGGATGATCAAAGCCATCTTTGTTTTTCTTTTGACACCATATCATAAGCCCTTTTGTTAGTTATGATATCCGCTTGTTTGAATAAGTAGTTGGTGATATCACAAACATTGACATATTGTATACATGTACTGTTTGTTAGGTGTTTTGGAAAAATAATTTTTTGTTATACTTCCTCTGTTCCTAAATATAAGTCTTCTTTAGAGATTTTAGTATGAACTGCATACGGATTATATAGACGTATTTTAGAGTGTAGATTCACTCATTTTGCACCATATTTAGTCCATATTAGAATCTCTAAAAAGACTTATATTTAGGAATGGAGGGAGTACTTTCTATTCAAATATAACAAGTATATAAGGTGTCAATGTTTGATGATATATTCAGCTACTTATTCAAACAAATCATAACTTACAAAGGCTTATGATATGTTGTCAAAAGAAACAAAAAAAAAACAGAGCTTATGATCATCGTAAGACATCTACAATGGTGCGCTTTGCCCAGGCGCCAAGCTGTGATTCCTGGCCGGCCGTTTTGTCCCAATCTCGCCCGATACAAGGTTTTGGCTGGCGTCAATGCCAACCCATGTCATTGGTCATCTTTTTCTTTTCCTTCTTACTGGCCTTTTTAACATGAGCTAGAGATATTCTTTACGCAGAAAATCAAGTAAGTTAGTGTTTAAACAAATGTTGATGTGTCAGGGGAACACACTCATACACTCATACGGACGCCACTTCCTTGATTAATATTATATATATTTTTAAGCCAACAAAAAATGATTGACCGCATTGGCAAGCCAACTATAGTTTTCAATTCCCTCAGGGAATGTACAATGGTGAATAAGATAGTCTTATCTTAAGTCTTGCATGTAATTTAGAGATGACAAAGAAAAATGTCTACAATGAATCATCTCTTAGCCTTATTTTCAATAACTAGTTATTCCTAAAAACATGGTGTCTTGTCTTCTCTTATTTAAGAGAAGACAAGCCTTTTTCTTATGAGTTCTCTCTACTCCACCTCATTATTTATCCTACGTGACACTCTTAAGATAGCATCATTGTACATGCCCTAATATTCTTTCTTTATGAGAGGAAACACAGACGGCACACATAAGCACAACTGCTATAACTTCCTCCGGAGATACAGACAACGCCTGGTCAACCTGTCTCGTTGACTCCACCACGGGCCGGACGACACCTTCCTCCAATTCATTGGATCATCTTGTTATCGCCATCGAGCGGTTCGCCTCGTTGCGCATGAAGAAAGAGGTCGATGTAATCCGCAAGAAGCATGACATCCCTTGGGAGGCCGTCTCCTGTGCTAATCAATTTCACTGTTGCACCTGACCGAGTACGTAGAACGCATGCGTGCGTGCATGCATTTTCAAGCGGACACAATCTGCGGCGCAATCGCTCAACGGTGACCAAAGTGCGAACGCGCGCCGATTCCGCTGACCGCATTGATCGAGCGACCGTGGAATAAGTAGCTTCACCTATATCTCTACTTCTAATGTCTGAGTTGGTGAATAGTCTCCACGATTTATTTTCGTCCCATCACTTTTAACCTTTTTTTTTCGCCCACCTTTTTTCGCCCCCCCCCCCCCCCCCCCCCTCTTCCCATCACCCCACCGGTTTATTTTCGTCTCAACTCTCGCAGAACGAAAAAAAATCTAAACGGATCAAGACTTTCCATGTTGACGCATGTTATTTAGTAATGCCTTTATGTGAAAGAATCAATCATGCTTAGGCTCTAAAGATCAAATCTAAATTAATTAATCTTACCATAAATAGCTTAATCACATTAATCTCTACTTCTAATAAAGGAGTTGGTAGTCTCCGTTTCATAGTTTTTTTTTCATCTCACATCTCACTTTCGTTGATTTTTTTTGCCTCTGCCCCCGCACGTAATCAAAAAAATCAGGCAACGAGGCTCCCCTCGATCTGTTTCCTACATCGATTGTGGATGCCCCAGCCGCCATAGCGGAGCTCGTCGCCGCCGTCGAGATCCGGGAGTAGCCTCCGCCGCCGAGGCCCGGCTGAGACGCGCCAAGGCATCGCCCAAGCCCGAGACTCCGGTCAATCGAACTCAGTGGCGATCTCACGACTCCGCCATGTCGGTGAGTACCCCTCGGTTCAGATCTTGATTCACCCCCACTTGACGGCCTGCTCCCGCCCCCCGCGCAGATCTTCTCCGCCGCCAACGAGCGCTAGCAGCCCACACGGCAATTGGCCGACTCCTCTGCTTGCTCTGGTCCGCTGGTCCGCCTGGCTGCGTCTTCGATTGAATCGAGTATGTATGGACTGTCCCTCGCCCGCACGTATTGCAGCTAGCCGTCCTCGTCTGGCTGCCGCTCGTCCATCTGATGCGTGTTGCTGGTTCGGCTGTCGCTTGTCCGTGCTGGCTCTCCCACGGTCTCCACGGACGCCACCACCATGGCCATCACAATCCCTCGCAAGAAGAAGATCGAGACATGGCAAATCCAGTGGCTAACTTGGCGTGGTTCTGTTGTGTAGGGGCAAACACTGGTTTTCCCAAGGATCTTAGGCCATGAGGCTGTAGGGTACGCATCTTCTCTGTCTCTATCTTATTCAGTTACAGTTACGCTGATTAATTTGGTGGAATCTTAGTATGTACAACAAGTATCCATATTTCTTAGTTACAGTTTCGCTGATTAATTTGGTGGAATCTTAGTATGTACAACAAGTATCCATATTTCTTAGTTACAGTTTTGCTTATTATTATTTTTATTCATGTTAGCTTTCTAATAACTATTGTTATACTGAATCCTTATTTGTTAGTGGTAGCTAACTATATACAGCAAGTGTCCATATTCTATTACGATGGTATAATAAAACATCTTAAGAATCACGGGACAGCTTTGTCACACAAGCTCCCTAAAAGTGCTTTGTTTTATAGAATATTTTTTTTCATGTGTAGTAGATAATTAGTGCATGCCAATAAAATGACAAGCACATACTACATATTGTAGTTTATTTATGGTGACCAATATCCTTGGGCCAATTTCATCCCCCTCCCCCCCCCCCCCCCCCTCTTAATTTGCGCCCAGTCTCATCTTTACTCCTGAAAAACAGTGATTGACTTTGCCCCTCTTCCGTCCGGTGCCCTTATGGAAATACCCCTCCATGCCGTTTCTGTCCGGTCAAAGGCCTTTGACCGTCTCCGACACGTTCCCTGGACTATTTTGGCCCTTTGTGCATATTCCACTTACATGTGGGACCCAGAGAGTCAAAGCTAGCCCGGTCAACTAGGATAGTCAACCTGTACCATGGGACCCAACTGTGACTATCTTAATATTTTCTAAATAGATTTATCTACTTTGTTTTTAATACTTTTTAACTGCTTTGTTAAGTGAGAGGGTCCACTGGTCTGTGCCTACTTGACATGAGGTTTAGTTTTAATTGGGATAAGCCTAAGCTAAACACCCTGGCCAAGGGGCCCGCCGTCGATTTTCTTAGTTGGCGGTTGAACGCCGGTAAGCATATGTCACGGTGGCGACGAAATCACGCGAGCAAGCTATGGAGGCAAGGCACGGGCGCGGGGGAACTCTGGTGCAAGGCCGCACCGACATAGGGTGCAGGGAGCACGCGGGGCTCTAGAGTTTTGATGGGGGCGGCGAATCACGCGGTGGCGGCCAACGACCGGTGATGGACGATATGGTAGCGGCGAGGTGTAGGGGCGCGGATCGGGTCTGGCTCGAGCAGATACAGGGCAGGCGAGCTCCGGTGGCAGCCCACGGCTGCATCACTCTGAAGTTCCAAGGGTCGGCCATGGAGGTCCCTTGACAGGAAAGAGAGAGAGATGAGTTGAGAGATGCAGAAGGAAGGAAGAAGAAAGGAGGAAGGAGAGAAGGCATGGGGCTCCGGCGGGATCCCGTGGTCCTCGCTGGCAGCGGTTAGGTCGCCAGAGGCGGTAGTGAGGAGGATCGGGCGGGAACAGAGGAGGAGCTCCTCTTCTCAGGCGCTCGGGGAGGCGGCCTTGGGTATGGGAGTAGAGGGGGAAAGTTTTATTTTTATATTTGTTTTTCTGTTATTAGGCTCCAAATGTAAGTGAAAGAAAGAGAGGTGAGAGAGTCTATTTACATTTTTATTTTCATGGAGATGGGTCCCACCCATAATTGACATATCCAGACAAGGGCAAAATAGTCCAGGAAAGGTCTCGAACACGGTCAAAGGCCTTTGACCGGACAAAAACTACACGGAAGGGTATTTCCATAAGGGACCAGACAGAAGAGGGGCAGAGTTGAACATTGTTCTTATTTAGGGGTAAAGATGAGGCCGGGCAGAAATTAGGGGGGGGGGGGAATGTAAATGTTCAAATATCCTTTGCTGCCATCAATTCACTCTTTAGTTGGCATTTTAATTAATATTGTCTTACAATTAACAACGAAAGTATGTTTTTTTACTAAATCTATTTTTTCCTTACAAGGTTGTTGAGAGTGTGGGAGAGGGCGTGACCCAGCTTATGTCAGGTGATCATGTCCTGCCGGTGTTCACTGGCGAGTGCAAGGATTGTGCTCACTGCAAGTCAGAGGAGAGCAACCTGTGTTACCTCCTCAGAATCAATGTCAACCAGGGTGTGATGACTGATGACCAGTGACGGGCAGTCCCGCTTCACCATCGGTTGGAAACCGATATTCCACTTCGTCAGAAACTCTACCTTCAGCGAGTACACAGTGATCCATGTTGGGTGCCTAGCGAAGATCAACCTGGAGGCACCTCCGGACAAAGTTTGTGTTCTGAGCTGTGGTATCTCAACTGGTAAGAGATTGGTCTGATTGATATTTCCCAATGAAATGCCATATTTATAATGCCTCAATGATGAGTTACTGAAAAGCCTTATTTCTTCAGGTCTTGGTGCAACTCTCAATGTCGCTAAACCGAAAAAGGGTTCGATGGTGGCAATTATCGTTCTTGGAGCTGTAGGCCTTGCTTTAAGTGATGAACGATATTTATCTTCCACATTGTACTACTGCAGGTTGATGAGAATTATTATCTATAACCATGACAGATTGATGTATGTGTTCACACAATTAGGCCATGGAAGGGGCCAAGATGGCTGGGGCATCAAGGATCATGGGTGTGGACTTGAACACTGCGAAATACGAACAAGGTATAGTCTGCTGCTATCTTCAGAAAGAAAAATAAATCCATTCTGGTGAACCTTGGTTTATGGACAACACACCAAACCTTAGTAACATGTCAATTTTCAGCTAAGAAGTTTGGCTGCACTGACTTTGTAAACCCAAAGGACCACACCAAGCCAGTGCAAGGTGTTGCTCCTTCCCCTTCCTACCCTGCACCTCCTGCTAAACTCGGCTCTCTAGCCACACGCTGGCTTCAGCCACGACTGCTCATCTGTACTCGGTTGTCATGGTGCTCTTCATCCGCCTGCTGAATGGGCCCCACCAAGTTGCCATCACCATACATAGTGCCCAGTGCTTTCCTCGTCACTGCGGCGGCAACCGGTGCTCCGTTGCTGCGGCAACACCTTTAAGTCATCACCTGCGCCACCCAGGCTGCAGTTTCGTTGTTGCCTGCAGAGCAAGATGTTACGGTTTAGGGTTTTAGGGTGTGGCGGAGGAGGATGAAATGCAGTTGGAGGATGGTGAGGACGATAGTTTTTGGCTGGCATTTGCTCATTTCCAGGGATCACAATTTCATAAGAATATTTATTTCACCAGGCTAGGCATATAGCATACTGGGCATTTGATTTTTCTTTCCGAACATACAGCTAAGTCACAAGTAGAATCTTGAACTATCGAACCCTGTCTTGAGTTTTACTAAAGCCAATATTTCCCTCTTCCGCCTTAATAGGTAAGAAATCTACTGAAGAGATTTCCTTTTTCTGAAATGCAAGACAAAGTAGCCATAAAAGTAGCACATCTCCGGAGGACTGAAAGAAGGCTGTGCAGCTCAATCTAGGTAACATGGAATTGTTGCTTTGTCCACCGGAGTCATATGATAGCTCTGAGAATCTCTTCCGTAAATGGGAGAAAATAATTATGGAACACTCCAAGTAGAAACAATATCTATGTCTATCCTCCCATGGGGAATTCTCTAGATTCAAAGCATCTGATACACGGAAGTCTTACAAATACGTAGTACAAGCTATATCAGCAGCTTGTGTCAAGCTATGCAGGCATGTTTAGTATTTCATTATACATATTTAAGCTTATATGTTCCGCTACCTCCTCTATTTTTGCATGAACTTGTTGTATCCATTATGTCTTGTTCTAATTTATCCACATGATACTGAAAATGCTGATCTGAAGGCACAACCTTAGTTCAGCTTGAACTTGGTTTATTGATTATGTTTGTAGATCTTGGCCGCTCATTCTTTGAACGGATGGTTTTGTGTAGCTTCTGCTGTTCTTGGGTTTGGGGACATCCATGCTATTATTGGATGGTTGTGAAGGTTTTGGCAAATGGCAAGTCGTTCCTTTTACTGCAGTTCATCCCATCCCGACACTGAACTTAGAATGACTGTCGAGTCGGGTGACAAGATGATGGCCATCGACAACAAGCCTATCAAGCTCCAGATTTGGATATTATTTTTCTCTTTTCTAATCTACTATATCTATTAGTGCCAGCTACATATGGAATGATCTGGCGCTTGAAATTACTTCAGGAAATGTGACGTTTCAAATGGGGTAGCACCGTTGGGTGTACCGCCCGTGTCCGCTAATGGAGCTGCTCATTGGCTAGCGAACCATGGTTTTGCAAATAAGTAATGTAAAACTTGGGTCAGGTACTCGCCGGGTTCGTGATTTTTTGGATTCGGATCGTGCTGACATGGATGAATAACATTATTATGTTTGATAGTATGACGTGTGTTAGCTTATTGTCAAAGAAAAGATGTGTGTTGCTTTTTTTAAGGGTAGATGTGTGTTAGCTTAGACGGCATTGTTCTTGTTATGTTAGCTCTGTGAGTAGCATTCTAAGTTTTTTACAAAAGCCCGTGGCAACGCACGGGTGTTCTACTAGTATATATAGAGATAGAGAAAGGAATAGGCACCAAGATTACAAGTTCATGAGTATACAAACAGATTTGGCTTGGAAAAACGTTTGCAAGCCTAAAATCAGTGGTGGTCTAGCCATAAAAAATTAGTTTCTCCAAAACAATTGCCTCCTCATGAAATTTGCTTTCAAACTTCTTCAAAAGCCTGACTTGCCTTGGGTTAACTGGTTCTTCCAACACTACTCCCTTGACTTTGCCAACAAACCCCACAACCCCTCCTTTCTCCGAAAAATTGTGAACGACCAACTTCACCCACTTCAAAAAAATCTCCTTTGTCCTTACTAACTGCGGCACTTCACCCACCTTCATCTGGCTCGATGCTTGGCCGCTTCCTACTCCCCTCGCCATCACTTACCCCCACATTTTCTCGCACTCCCCTTCACCGTACGTCCTGGTATCTCAGGTCATGCATTTTGGTTTACTGGCTAACCCGCGGAATCGCCTAACCAATGTTGCTTCTATCGAGCTTGCTTCCGTTTTGTCTTTGTTGCAGGATGTTCATGCCAACGACGCACCCGATGACAGGTTCCTTACCCATGGCTCCGCGTTCTCCTCGAGGTGCGCCTACTCGCTGCTCTCCTCCGACCACGAGTTTGATCTCAACGCTGGGCACATCTGGGGCTCCAAGGCTCCCATCAAGGTCAAGATCTTCGGCTGGCTTCTTTGGTGTGACAGGCTGAGTACGAAGGCCAACTTGCTACGAAAAACTATCTCCTCTGACTCTTCTTGCCCTCGGTGCGACCATGCAAGGGAGGACGCGACTCACCTCGCCATCCTTTGCCCCTGTGCTGCACCGGTTTGGTCCATTTTGGTCCTCCAGACTCCTACCTCCATCGGACACATTTGGGACACTCCTACGCCGGTTGGCCTCGACATCAACATTTGGCCTACCGTCGCCCTCGCCATACTGTGGAAGCTATGGGACTCTAGGAATGCTCGTGTTTTTCGTAACGAGATTCACTTCCCCCTTGATACTCTTCGAAACGTGGTTTCAGACTTTACTCTTTGGGTCTTTAGATTTAAAGACTCCGTTAGTAGTGAGGCGGCCGTGTCTTGGCGCATGTACCTGTCCTCTCGTTGTAATCTATGATGTAACTCGCCCCTTTTTTTTTTTTGAGAAAGCCCCTTGGGCATTTGAGTAATATAGGTGGGGACGTGATTGTTCAAAAAAACAGATTTGGCAGTGGTCGTGTCGAGCATCTGTATGTGGAGTAATAATAAATAAAGTATGTAAAGCTTATTAAGAAGGAAATCTAGAACCGTATGTGATCTATTAATTGCAGCTGAAGATCTTGTTGCACGTTATTGAATCATGCATTTACAGCACCGCATCGATACACTGTTGCACGTTAAACATGTAACGTTTGGATTTGTGCTTAACCATACGCAGTCATTGGTGCTTAACCTTTGACTTTGCTGTCGTTGTTGCCATTCTCGTTGCCGGAGTCATTGGTGCCACTAGTGTAGTTGTCCTTGTCTTTGCCAGCACCATTGCTGCCATTCTTGGCATTGCCCTTGCTGCGGTCGTTATCGTACACTACCTCCATACCGATGAAGAGGGCAAATTGCTTGCCGGCAACCATCTCATTGCAATCCTTGTCGAATATGATGGCATCCAAGAAGTCTACAGCGATGAACCTGCCGGAACCGAGGTTGATGACCTTGGAGCTACACAAAATTAGCTCGGCCGCCACTCCTCTGGCAGGCAGTGCCATCATCCACCCAGATCCGCAATTTCTCCCGCGGCGGCTCCTCCCCTCTCATGACGCCAGAGATGTCAGCGGCGCAGGGGAGGCTGCTTGATTTGCTGCCAGAGCCCGAGCTCTGGAACATACTCCGCCTTGCCCTGGAACGGCATAACCCAGTCGCCAGCCTTACTCCACTCGCGAGTCGCAATGTGGAAGCAGTAGGTGCCGGCACTGAGAAGCAGATGGTGTCGCCGCCGACGAGAGCGTGACCACAGATGTAGGCGTGCTTCTGGTGGATGAACCACGGTGGCAGCGGGAGGATGTCGCAGTGACAGGTACTGCTACAAAAGGAGCATCCTCCACACCAGGGCCTCCAACTGCGGCTTCGCCTCCGACTTGTCCGGATGGAGGATCCTATCGATGATGTACATGTCACCGCCGTCTTCGCCGTCATGGAGGTGCAAGTCCAACGGAGGGACGGCGATGGACAGCGGCGAGTGTTTGTGCTCGTGGAGGCTTGGCAGGCCCTCACCGCCATCGAAGCGGAACATGCGGTTCGCGCGGTCACCCAAGACGACCTTGTCCTGGGAGGCGGTGGCGGTGGTGAGGAAATGAACGCAGTGATGGGTCGGCAGGCTGCACGATACTTCCGGTAGCTTAATGAGCAGCTCACTTGCCGGCGTCCGGATACCGGGCGGCGCCGCCTCGGCCACCGCCAGGTCAGCCTTGCAGATCCTTCTCCTGTAGGGCGCCGAGACCTTGGCGGGCGTGAGTGTTGGCAGCAGCTTCCCATGCGTGCCCGCCTCTTGTGCGGTCCGGTGAAACAAGTCCATCTTGGAGAGGTCCAAGCGTCGGAGCGAATACACGTGGTTGCGCCCATCATACACCCCAGGTTCACCAACCGCCGGATGCCGCCGCTCATCTCCGGCAATCAACCACCTCGTCGTCGTCGATCTGCGTGGAACCTGGAGTAGAGCCGCGGCGGCGGCTGTCAATCTCTAGCTGCATCATCAATCGATTGATCGTATTCGCGACACGAGGTCAATACTAAGGGAGTTGAGTAGGATACGACATGGTGCCAAACACAAATCGCAAGTACCAACGAACCCAAACTAATTATATCATGTGGCACGCCAAGCAACTGGTTGTGGAACACGTTGAAGCACGTGAAAAACATTGAGAAACAAAATCAAAATAAGTTTTTTTTCGAAAAGGAGGTTATCCCCGGCCTCTGCATCAGAATGATGCATGCGGCCATCTTATTAATAAGCAAGCAGTTCAATAAAGTCTCCAGCTCTCAAAAAGCAAAAAAGGCTCACAAAGAGCTAAACATAAAACAGGATAGCCACAACCGGCAGAATAAAGATAGATAGGAAACTAAGCACCTATCCTATTACATGACCGCCATCTAAACCGGCTGAAGATAGCCCGCGCTACCGTCTCCCACCGGATAGATCCAGTAGCCATACGCTCCCTGGCATCCGTCGGAGTGAGTAGCGACCACATACGGATCAGTGTAGTGGCCCGAAAAACAACCTGCAAGCAATGAATATGTGTTGTTCTGTTAAAAACCAAATCGTTCCTGCAGTTCCATAACGCCCATAATAAAGCACATACTCCTACACGGATATGTTTCGATGTTTCTGACTCCACTCCATCTAGCCACGTCCCAAATAACGTGTGGATGGTAGTCGGAGAAGTAATGTTAAATGCTATGTGAACAGACCGTCATAAAATTTTGGCCATTGGGCAATCAAGAAAGAGGTGTTTGATAGATTCATCATTATCGCAGTAGCTACATCTTCGAGATCCTGTCCAGTTACGCTTTGCCAAATTGTCCTTATTTAGAATGACTTGTTTATGAACAAACCACATGAACACTTTAATTTTTAAGGGCACTTTGACTTTCCAAATATGCATAGATCGAGAGATAGAGCCAGAGTTAATAATATCCAAATACATGGATTTTACCAAAAACACTCCATTCTTGGTTAGTTTCCAGTACAAATGGTCTGGCTGTTGAGAAAGTTGAACATCCATCAATCTTCTCACAAGATGGAGCCAAGCTTCCCAACGGTGTCCCGCTAAAGTCCTCCTGAATTGAATATTGAGACGGTTGGACTGTAATACTGTTGCAACGTAAGCATCTCTATGCTGAACAATATTATAGAGAGAAGGATAATGGATAGCTAGAGGCATCTCCCCTACCCATGTATCCTCCTAGAATCTCGTGGAAGTACCATTACCAACAATAAATTTTGTCCTTTGGAAGAAAGCTGATTTCACTCTCATCAGTCCTTTCCAAAACGGCGAATCGGTTGGTCGGACCATCACCTGGGATAAGGTTTTAGAATGTAGGTACTTATTAAGCAGAAACTGGGCCCATGTGGCATCGGTCTCTACAGATAGCTTGTACAGCCACTTGCTGAGAAGACATCTGTTCTTCACCTCTAAATTTTCAATACCAAGACCACCTTGGTCTTTTGGCCTACAGATAATATCCCATTTAGCAAGTCTGTATTTTCGTTTTACCTCATCGCTCTGCCAGAAAAAACGCGATCGATAGAAGTCCAGTCTTTTCCGAACCCCAACTGGTACCTCGAAAAAGGACAAGCGAAACATTGGCATACTCGTGAGCACCGAGTTAATAAGAATTAGTCGGCCTCCATATGACATAAGCTTGCCCTTCCAGCAGCTTAGTTTCTTTTCAAATCGATCCTCAATGCACTTTCATTCTTTATTAGATAGCTTGCGATGGTGAATTGGTATGCCCAAATATGTAAAAGGCAACGAACCTAATTCACATCCAAACAGTTGTTTGTAAGCTTCTTGTTCGTCCTTAGCTCTCCCAAAGCAAAACAATTCACTTTTATGGAAGTTAATCTTTAACCCCGACAACTGCTCGAATAGGCATAACACCAGTTTCATGTTTCTTGCTTTTGTCGGATCATGCTCCATGAAGATGATAGTATCATCAGCGTACTGTAGAATGGAAACTCCTCCGTCCACTAGATGCGGGACGAGCCCGCCTACTTGGCCATTGTCTTTAGCTCTTCCTATTAGAATTGTCAACATGTCTACTACTATGTTGAACAAGATAGGAGACATAGGGTCACCCTGCCTCAGACCCTTGTGTGTCTGGAAATAATGACCTATGTCATCATTCACTCTGATTCCGACACTGCCTTTTTGCGTGAAAGAATCTACCTGCTTTCTCCAGGACTGATCGAATCCTTTCATCCGCAAGGCCTGCTGTAGAAATGGCCACTTAACCTTATCGTACGCTTTCTCAAAATCCACCTTAAAAACCACCCCATCTAGTTTTTTCGTGTGGATTTCATGGAGCGTTTCATGCAAGACCACAACCCCTTCTAGGATGTTTTTGTCTGGCATGAAGGCTGTTTGAGACGGCTGCACCACACTGTGCGCAATCTGCGTTAGCCTGTTAGTCCCCATCTTGATGAAGATTTTAAAGCTGACATTAAGAAGACATATCGGTCGGAACTGCTCAATCCGCACCGCCTCTGTTTTCTTAGGGAGTAAAGTTATTGTTCCGAAATTTAAGTGAAATAACTGCAAATGCCCAGAAAACAAATCATGGAACATTGGAAGCAAATCACCCTTAATAATATGCCAGCACCTTTTATAAAACCCAGCTGGAAAACCATCCGACCCAGGAACTTTATTATTCTTCATCTGTGAAATTGCCTCAAACACCTCTTTCTCTGAAAAAGGGGCGGTCAAGATATCGTTCTCGTCCATCGCAAGTTGGGGAATATCCTCAACCCTAGATTCATCTAAGGACACAGAACTATCCTCAGGTGCCCCAAACAGCTGCTTGTAATAATTGGTGATGTACAATTTTAGGTTCTCCTGTCCTAAAATCATCCCCTCATCTTGCTCGAGCTGAAAGATTTTCTTTTTTTGATGCTTGCCATTCGCAATCATATGAAAGAATTGTGTGTTATTGTCCCCTTGGACAACTTTTCTTACTTTAGCTCTTAGCGCCCACTTCAATTCTTCCTCTCGAAGCAATTCTTTCAGTCTCATTTCCGCCTCCACTTTAGTTTCCAGCTCTCTGGTGTCTAAAATAGAGGACTCGGCTTTTAAATCAAAGGAATTAATAAGGTTAAGGAGCCTTTCCTTTTCAACCTTATAAACACCACTCCAATGTTTGGCCCAACCGCGTAAGAACTGTCTTAAGTGCCTAATCTTATTCTGCCATCTTTCTACACTCGATCTCCCTCCTGAATCTTTTGCCCACTCTCGTGCTATCAGATCCAAGAAACCTTCTCTTTCAAATCATGCTAATTCAAACAAGAAGATATTTTTATTTCCCACATGAGTTGCCTCCCCAGAGTCAACAAGCAGTGGGGTATGGTCGGAGATCGCCCGCGACAACGCTTGGACCGTCACCAAAGGAAATTTCTGCTCCCATTCCACGCTGGTGAGAACACGATCCAACTTCTCATATGTTGGATTTGGCAACGTGTTGGCCCAAGTAAATTTTCTACCGGAAAGCTCGATCTCCCTAAGATCCATGCTTTCAATGATCGTATTAAACATGAACGACCATCTGCCGTCAAAGTTATCATTGTTCTTTTCTTCCCGTCTTCGTATAATGTTAAAATCACCCCCAACCAGAATTGGGAGCTGTTCACTTCCGCAAATACGAACTAAGTCCGCCAAAAAATCTGGTTTGAGCTCAGGCTGTGCGGCTCCATACACTACCACGAGTGCCCATTGGAAACCATCAACCTTCGATCTGACTCGAAACTTAACCGCAAAATATCCCATGACAACATTCCGAACTTCCAACGTGTCACATTTGACCCCTAGTAAAATCCCACCGGATCTTCCTCTTGGGGGTAAGCAATGCCAATCGAAATCAACTCCTCCCGATATGGTGCCAAGAAACTGAGGGGTAAAATTGTCCCTACTAGTTTCAGAGAGGGCGATGAAATCTAACTTGTGTTCAATAGAAGCATCCGCCAGAAACCTTCGGTTAGCCAAGTCAGTCAGACCTCTGCTATTCCAAAAGATTCCTTTCATATTTCATCATGAAATTTTTTAGTAGTTCGGATTCTAGCACTTCTGCGCACCGCCGAGGCCGGATAAATCTTCCGGTTCCACTTGCGCTTAGGCTTATGTTGCTCCTCAACTCGGTCCACACAACCGAGCTCAGAGGGCCTAAACGCCTCAGAATCTACACGATTCAAATCCCTCGGAGATGTAGAACACTCGTCCTCCTCTATCTCGGGAGGTGAGGGTGCAAGATCCGCACAAAAGCTATCAAGAACCCCCAACGCCTAAAGCATCTATTTCCGAGTCGTTCAAAGGTTTAACAGCAGCTAAGTTTCGAATCATCTCTAAAGCTCGCTCCGCTTCAAGATCAAGGATATCATTAACAGATTTAGCAATTTCTTTCCCATTACTACCTAGTACAACTCCCAACTGATTTGCATTATGTATAATCTCGTCATCGGAAAAATGCAAAATGGAATTGGAAGTATTGACTGACATACCGGTAGTGACCTCAATGTCACGAAGCTTGGCCGCCCGCATGGCGCGCCCTAGCTGCATGTCATCAACATCCGGCTGATCCTGGAGGCGGCAGCTCATCCGTCGACCTTCAGACATTGGATCCGAAATCCCTCCGAAGGCGACGATCTCGTCCCGTGCCGGCCCGCTCGGGGTAAGGCCTCCTGCCCGACCCCCAAGTGAACCCAACTCCACCGATCCGGTCGGGCGATGGCCACCTGCCATCAGCCCTACCGGAGAAGCAGCGCCCGCCTCCACAGCCGCGGGAGCCGGAGAACCTTTCGGCGTCGACCGAGGGCTGCAAAAGGGGGTCATAGGCGGATGCACAATGGGAGGACGTGCGCACAAAGTCTCCTGCTCCGTGGTCCCGCCACCCCCCCACCCCCCCCCCCACGTCACACCCGGCCCGAGCTTCCCCAGGGCGTCCTCTGGGGAGCATAATCAGGGCCTCCGGCCTCCCCCCCCAGACCTAGCGCCCACCCTGGCGCACCGATCGCCGCAAGCAAGGCTGGTAGCCGTCCCACTCATCCTCTGTGGTGAGGCTTTGCCCCGAGCGTGTACAGTGGGGGAAACAGGGGCCGCCTGCCCACGTGTCGCCCCACCCTCGACGCTGATCCCGGCGTCCTGAGCCAGCACCGCCGCGGGAATCACCGGGCTGGGTGTACGCTCCACCGAGGTCTCCCCCCGAGCAACCACATCCGTGTGACCGCGAACTAGGGCCTCATGCCCAACAGGATCAAGAGGAGGTAGCGAGCTCTCGAAAAGATCATCACTCTCAACGCGATCACTCCAAAGTCTAGGAGGTGCGGAAGCAGACTCAAACGAACCAAATCTCAGCGAGTTCATGGGCGTAGAAGTAGGTAGTGGCGCATCCTTTCCTGGCGCCACCGAAGTGTGTTTTGCACCCGGGGTGTTAGACTTATCTCGTGCACTGTCATCCTCTCGCTGCTCCTTGTTACCCGAGCCGTCATCCTTATCAGTCATATCCACATCATCCCCTGCCATGGCCTCCGTGAACAGATCGGAGTCCTCCAGCTCAATCTCAAGGTTGTAGATCATGCCCGCATGCGTCCATATGACCACATCCGGTATAAACTCGATGTCCACAACACTCACGAGCAGCCTTGCCACCCCATGTGCTCGAGTGAACGGCATATCGACCCGCTCCGTCCTCCCAACGAGTGTCCCAAGACTGGCCGCAACCCGAACATCATGCAGAGGCTTAGGCGGTGCCCCCGAGAAGCGCAACCAAACCTGAGGTAAAGGCTTTCCCTTTGGCTCAGCCTGCTTCCACTCATCAAACTCAAGAATACACTCCGTGCCGGGTACCCTGCACATACCAAAACTCAGGAGCTTCTTCAAGTCCTCTGTTGATGGAAAGTCCACCTTATACATGTTAGCCTCGAGTCTAATAAGCTCCCATCGAAAGTTCCCTAGAGCAAGTTCATTCAACCGTTGCAAAATCTGAGCCTCCGTCAAGACACCTTTTGTCACTTTGACCACCCCCGTGGTCGAAATCTGCGGCGTGTCCGAGACCACAGCCGCACAGGGGGACTCAAAAAACATCAGTTCGGAGCAACATACTCCATATATCGTGACTCCCGGCATCGGCTCACGCAGCAACGGACACTCTCCCGACGCATGCACCGGTTTGAGGCAAGTATCGCACAGCTCTGTGTTGCATTCCGCAATAAAATGACCCTGCTCACCACATCTATAACAAAGCATTTTCTCTTTCTTTCGAGCCCACTTGGCCGCTCTATCAGCATCAGTTTTTTCACTCGCTTTGGCAGTATTCGTGGCTATTTCGGCCTCCGGCACCATCGCTGTTGTCAGAACTGTAGCCGCCGCCGTGACCTAACCCATCAAAGTTGGTGGCTGCACAGCATCGACCGGCTCCGAAGGAACAATCGGCTCCATGGAGTCCGTAACCATGGCAACCGGCGGAGGAGGCTGTCGCTGGCGGTGCTAGGGAGGCCGGCGATTACCCCCCCCCCCCCCCCCCCCCCCGACCACCGCGGAAACCACGAAAGCCGCCGCGCTGACGGTAATCTGGACCCAACGTGCCCTCAACGAAATCACCCGGAGGACCATAGAACGGACGATCCGCAGACCCATCACTCTGCCAAGCATATCCTCGTCCGCCGCCCGCCGCCGACAAACCCCGGTGCTGGCCATCACCATGCGTAGTAATGACGAAACGATTAGATGCCCGAGATCCAAATAAATATCACGGTGACCATGGGGCAGGAGCCGGCATCAGCATCGAAGAGGAAGTTGTGGCTTGTGCCAGAAAAACAAGAATAGTAGTCTTTTAGATCAGATCAACAGTAGTAAATGCATCATGGAAGTCAGTACAACGGAACATATCAAAAAAAAAAAATCGTTGGGTTTCTCAAATTGCATCATGGACGCCAATACAAAGGAACATTACAATGTAGTGTAATGTCAGCTTAAAACTAGTAGTAGATGTCTATCCATCTTGTTCTATAATTAAACTCATCATATTTTATATTTGTCTAAAAAGATGTAGCGGCACAAAATACTTGAAACTGAAACTAATCTACTCAGCAGTACAACTTGTTTTCTGACCATTAAAAAGAGACAAGAAGGAAGTAAACAAAATTTGCCCCTTCCATTTTCTTTTTTTAGCTAGAGAAAAGGATTCTGCAAAAGTTGTTGTTGGTATCATCTGCACCCAACACATGTTGTGGGTGAGCGTTTTGCAAGGTCTAGTAGTAGAAGTGCATGCACCAATTTAAATTTGGCATGCATGTATGGAGCTCTAATGGCTCATGGCCTCACAATCACATCACCAGACTCTCTGGGCCATCGATCGCCTATATATATATGATATGAGAGAAGATAATGCAGCTCTAGATATATAGCATCTCGATCAACACCGTACCAGTGCTCATCATCTAGTCTAGAAAGGTAGAAATCGACAACAAGATAGATCGATGGCCGGTGAGCGCAAGGAGGCTAGTGTCGCCGGGTCGTTCCTCGCCGTCACCCTCGTGGTGGTGGTGGTGGTGGCCACATCATCCATGCCGGTGGTGAGGGGGGATGACAAGTCTGCTTGCGTCGGCGAGTACTCCAAGCTCTGAGGCAAGGACCCCGCGTGCACCACCATGGTCGAGACGACCTGCCGCGATGATGCCGACAGCGTCAAGGCCATCAAGGGCATGTTCGACGAGCTCGCCACGATCAGTGGAGACAACAATGATTTCGCTTCTACAGCATGGCCGTGGGGGCACATGGCCCTTCGCGCGGCCGTCGACGAGCATGGGGCCTGCCCCGGCAACAAGACGGTCGGAGAGTTTGCCGGCGAGCACTGCATCGGCGACCTCGACGCGGCATGCAAGGATCCGAGCTGCACCGACGGTGCTCACATCGAATGCGACCGTACGGCCTCGAGGTTCTGCTACATCAAGGCCACCCCCGCCGACAAGAATGCCATACAGCAAAACTTGGATTGCTTCAAGGGCTGTTGCGAACAGAAGAGCAAAAGTGAAGAGTGCCGTAAAGTATGCATCGTCAAGATTCTGGCCGCTTGAAAATGCATGCATGCATGCATTCCTTCCTTCCTTGTACTCCCTCATGTCCTTATATAAGTTTTGTCCGAAGACAATATCTCTACTTTGACCAAACTTATAGAAAAAAGCATCAATATTTACCATGTCAAATCAATAATGTTAGATTCATTATGAAATGA
Source organism: Thinopyrum elongatum (assembly GCA_011799875.1). Taxonomy (NCBI): domain Eukaryota; kingdom Viridiplantae; phylum Streptophyta; class Magnoliopsida; order Poales; family Poaceae; genus Thinopyrum; species Thinopyrum elongatum. Next base: position 721,962,363 of record CM022298.1, on the reverse strand, counting down.
AGTTTCATAGTATATATATTTGGTATTGTAGAGGTTGACAAATGTAATACGCGAAGTAAAAAGGACCAGAGGGAGTACTTCATTTCAAAGTCCTTCATTCATGTTCTCACATGCATGTATTCATCTCATTTTGTTGTTGCTTTTTTTTTTGTACATCCATTTTTTTTTTGCGAAAAGAACATTCATTTTGTTGCTGCTGTTCTTGGAAAACCAATAAAGAAAGAGTAGTAAATAATTTTTGGATGATCTCTAACCTCACGTTACATTTTGCTTGCTAGATGTGTTTGCATGTTGGCAGAATTTCTTAGTGCGCGAGTGGCACAAAATCAGGGCACGCCTGATTTTCTCTTGTTGCATGGCTATTTAGGGAGGTTACAAGCATGTCTTTTTTTTTTTGGCTCAGAAGAAGATAATACAAAGGAGAAAAGCAAAATCGTATGTCCTCTTTTGTGTACTTGTGTTGTGACCGGTGAAATGATTTATTTATTTTTGCGGGTGGAAATGAATTGAGAGAGCTGAGAGACTCAGCTCCAATATTGCCAAGGTTCAGAGACGCCATGATGGGCAATAGATTTTTCCCCCAATAAATTACTACCGGGAAATGATTATATGACGAGTGAGTGCATACCTTCGAGCACTCGGTGAAGGCCGCTAACCGAGGGCATATAACAAATATAGACCATGTTTGCAGAAAAACTACCAAAAATTACAATGCTAATTTGATATAATTTTGAAAGTACATTCTATGACGTATTTAATGATAACTAATTTGGTATTGTGTTTGTTGATAGTTTTCATATGAACTTGAACAAAATTTGTACCCTTTGACTCTAGACAAACATTGTGTAGGATCGGGAGTATACCAACTAGAGGCGCGGGGGGGGGGGGGGGGGGTGTCAATGGGATATTTAATTTATTTATTTTCAAAACTTCAAACCTCTGGAGACAAAACAACAGAAGTAATACTACAATAGGAACACTGAAACAAAGTAAGCACAAGCACATGAAGACAAACAGGCTAAACCAGTACGACTAAGCAAAACTTTCGATGAAAGCGATGATAATCTTCCTAGTGTAGTGGTAGAGAACTTTCGCGACAACAATGGTCACACAAAAAGGAAGCGACACAAACACCATGGAGGACAATATGACGAAACAGATCACGATACTAAATACACCCTACTGAGAAATGTTCATCAGAGCATAACTCAGCTGAATAACAAAGTAGCACAAGAGAATCAAGAGACGAGCATACAGACAAACTATCTTAAGCTCGGCAAATTGAAATACACGGAACAACATAGTCATGCTACACATAATAAACAAAGGAAGATATATGATCACAATTATCTATCGAGACAAAGAGCACAGAAGATAAACTACTGGAAGAACTGCAGTAGAGTAGAAATAACCAATGGTGCTCGAAGATGATAGATGATTTGATAAACCAGTTCACTTTTCTGCCAAAGAGCTACGTCTGGTTGAAGGGACTTGGGATTCAATCCAGAAGATAAACTCTCTTCGTTCTATTCTTCTTCAACGTGATGTTGATTAGACTTCAGTTGAATTCACCTGGGATAGATCATTACTGGCGATCTCCAAACCTTAAACAAACTTGCTTCGCGGACCACAATTACTTTTGGTTGCTGAAAACTTTGACTTGGTGAAAAAAATTACTCTTCGACACTCAAGCCTACATCTATTCATCTAGAGAGCGTGCAACTCTTAAAAGTAATAGGTACAAAAACTCTCAACTCAGATCTACTGTGATTTCAATCGTCGACCGGTCAACTGTTGACTTTAAAAAAATAGAAAAAAAATCCAATTTTTTTTTGCATAAAAATTGAAAAACTCATGAATTCAAAAATGTTCATGGATTTGAAAGAAGTTCACAAACTTAAAAAAATCATCGAATTGGAAAAAAGTTCATTGAATTTAAATAAACATTTATCAAATTTGAAAAATATTCATCGGTTTTCAAAAAGAAATCATCAAATTTGAAAAAGTTCATCGAAAAATGAAAATTTTCATCAAAATTTGAAAACAAATCTTCAATTTTCAAAAAAGTCCATCGTAAAACGAAAAAAGTTCATGAATTTTTTTCCCATCGAGTAAGGAAGAAGGAAATAATTTGAAAAAACAGAAAATGAAAAAAGGGAAAGAAGAAAATGGAAAAGGGAAAGAATAAGAAGACACTAGTAGAAAAACGGCCTAATGTTCAACTCATTAGTCCCGGTTTGTAATTGAACCGGCACTAATGTGACCATTAGTGCCGGTTCCAACGGCTAGGCGGGCGGCGCTCATTAGTCCCGGTTCATGGCAAACCTTTAGTACCGGTTCGTGCCACGAACCGGGACTAAAGAGGTGGTGGCAGGCTGGTGTCAGGCTGGGGCCCCACCAAAACCTTTAGTCCCGGTTCGTGGCACGAACCGGGACTAAAGATGCACCTTTAGTCCCGGTTCGTATAACCAACCGGGACTAAAGATCATCCTATATAAACCCTTCGTCCAGCCCGAGCTCTCTGTTCTTCCCCTTTCCTCTCCTCTCTATTTTCTTCCTCTCCTCTCGAGCTCATCCTCCATTTTTGCCAAAATTTGTTAAGATTTGAAGGCACCCCATCCATCCAAGTAATCATAAAGATTAGCAACTTTGTCCTTTCATCTCTCATTGCTAGATTAGCTCTTGCAATGCTCTATAAGTATAGTGATTTGTGGGTTTTAGTTTGGGAGGAATTATATGTGGTAGTTTATTTGATTTATATGCAATTTGAGCTCAAAATAACTCTTAGTTTGCATATGTAGGTGTGGTTTACTTAGTGCCTTCCCGTCTCCGTCCTAACCACCGTCGATCGCCCGCACCGTCCCGTCGCCGGCACCACCTTGTGGTGAGCCTCTTGTTCTTATCTTTTTTATATAAAAAAATCATGTTTGTGTGATTTAGATATATAGTTACTTGTATAATTATCTTACCCGTACGTTGTTTGTTATACATAGTGCCATGGTTTTGATATCCGTCCCCGTCGGCCCTCGTCCAGTTTATGATTCGGATGTGGTATATTCTCTTTTATAACTATTTGTTGCATTTTGTGTTTATGAAAAATTATGCCCATCAAGTTGACATAGATATTTCTATCTAGGAGGTATGTGAACCCGAAATTCCAACCGACCCTATCGTCGAGAGGTTAAATTTAGTTGAAAATTAAAACGAGTATTTGAAAGAAAAATTGAAAAGAATTGAGGACGAGAAGATGGAATTGGAGTTGCATGTTGCCGATGTCGTCGATGATCACAAGATCAAGATGGAGAAAATGCGCTTGAAGATTAGAAAGATTAGAAAATATGCCATTGATAATGAGGCTTGGTATCATTATGCTGTTGGATCAATTGTTATCTTAGTTGCGATCTTGATCGCATTTGTTGTTGCATTTAAATGCTTTAGCTAGAGAGTTTGTATGTTGTTTTATGAGAATAAGTGTCTATGAACTTTATGTATGAACTTGTATTAATTTGGTCTTTTCGGTGCCGTGTAATGAAGATGAGCTGGCAATGGATGTACGATGACCGATGCTCTCCCCAGTTCGTTAATGGCGTGCGTACTTTTCTGCTTGCGGCTGAGGCAAACAAGCGGGCGGATGGTTTTATGTCTTGTCCATGTGCTGGCTGTAAGAATGATCGGAATTACTCTAAGTCAAAAACCATTCACGTCCACCTGTTTGAGTCCGGTTTCATGTCCCACTATAATGTTTGGACCAAGCACGGAGAAAGAGGGGTTATGATGGAAGACAATGATGAAGAAGAGGACGACGACAGCTATCCTAGCCATGGGTTCCCTGAATACGTAGTACCACAATGGGGAAAGAAGCTGAGCCGGCAATGCGGGAAGAAGCTGAAGAAGAGGCATCAGATGAGCCCGCTGATGATCTAGGTCGGGCCATTGCTGATGCAAAGAGAAAGTGCGCAACTGAAAAGAAGAGGCTGAAATTGCAGCGCATGTTAGAGGATCACAAGAAATTGTTGTACCCAAATTGCGAAGCTGACAAGAAAAAGCTGGGCACCACACTGGAATTGCTGCAATGGAAGGCAGAGAATGGTGTATCTAACAAGGGATTTGGAAACTTGCTGATAATGTTAAAGAAGATGCTTCCAAAGGACAACGAATTGCCCGAGAGTACGTACGAAGCAAAGAAGGCTGTCTGCCCTCTAGGATTAGAGGTGCAGAAGATACATGCATGCCCTAATGACTGCATCCTCTACCGCGGTGAGTACGAGGATTTGAACGCGTGCCCGGTATGCGGTGCATTACGCTATAAGATCAGCCGCGATGACCCTGGTGATGTCGAGGGCAAGCGCCCCAAGAAGAAGATTCCTGCCAAGATGATGTGGTATGTTCCTATAATACCACGGTTGAAACGTTTGTTCCAAAACAAAGAGCATGCCAAGTTGATGCGATGGCACAAAGAGGACCGTAAGAAAGACGGGAAGTTGAGAGTGCCCGCTGACGGGTCGCAGTGGAGAAAAATCAAGAGAAAGTAGGGGGTTATGGTTTGGTCTAAGCGCAGATGGCATTAATCCTTTTGGGGAGCAGAGCAGCAATCATAGCACCTGGCATGTGACTCTATGTATGTATAACCTTCCTCCTTGGTTGTGCATGAAGCGGAAGTTCATTATGATGCCAGTGCTCACAGGGCCGGTCCTGAGATTTCGGGGGCCCGGGGAAAAACTAAAACTCGGGGCCCCTTAATATAAAGAATCATCACAATAAAAATGTCAGTTGCTTGAAAATGGCAATGTCGTCAGTCGATTTTTCTAAAGAAGAATGCAAGGTGAAGAAGGGATTGAAGTGGCCGACCGCGGCACCTAGGTGAGGCCCATGCTGTCGCAGGTAGCGGGGAGTCGGAGGTTGACATGTGCAGGGGGAGGCGCTGGGGCAGACAGAGGGGCAGTAGAGTGATGGTCGGGACGGCGACGGACAGACAATGGAGGAGGTGGCTTGAGCAAGCTGGCGCGGTAGCATAACACAGGGCACGGGTGCCGGTCCGGTGGATGGCAGTACGTCCAGGGACGGAGCCAGAAAATGGGCATCGAGAGGTTGCCTATTTCGTTTTAAGCGAGAGTGGCACACCGGCACTGATACTGGATGCTTTTAGGTGAAATGCTTTTCAGTTTGTAGTGTAAAATGTCACCCATTTGTTTTAACTGATCCTCTTTGCGTTTTCTTCCAGGCCAACTGTTCTTTTCTTCTCCTCAAACTATTCTTTATGCAAGCTGAGCGCTAGGCTAAGACCTAACCAATTGGCTTGATTTCTTTTTTCTGAATTAGCCCCTTCCCCATTGATGTCTACCAAGTACAAATAGATAATTGAAAACTTCCTAATTAATTGTTGATGTTTGTAACTTCTACAATTCATTCTATTTCTATAGTTTTATAGGCACGAATTAATCTAATGTTAAAAAAAGAGCTAATGACTAACCAAGCAGCAACCAGAATTAGATACAAAGAAAGCTAACCTTTCTTCCTTGCACCATCGCCGCTCATGCTTAATCGTGCGGGTGCGACCAGCCGACCGGCCATGCGCGGTGCGCGCGTGCAGCTCTGGATCGCTACCCCTTCTCACCTTCTATCGATCGACTGGTATCAGCTTCTATTGATCAGGCGCTCGACGTTGAAGCAATGTTGATTAGCGGGCAGTCGGCGAACGTGCGAGAGTGTGTGTACTAGAAGGACTTGGCGACCATATCACCGCAGAAAGGAGTTGCGGAATTCATCGGCGACTCAGCGCCGACGCATCCCGACCCCATCTGCGACTCGCGATCGCGGCCACTCGGCCAGGGAATATGCGACGGCGTCTACTTCCTAGGGCTAGCTATCAGCTGCTGCTACATGTCCACCTGGGCCCTTGGGCTGCTTGCCTACGCACGTACCAGGTTTTGGGGGCCCCTGGATTTTGGGGGCCCGGGGCGGCCGCCCCCCTACCCCCCCTCAGGGCCGGCCCTGAGTGCTCATCTAAGGCCCGAAGCAACACGGCAACGACATTGATGTGTACCTAAGGCCATTAGTTGAAGAACTCTTACAGCTGTGGAATGAAAAAGGTGTACGTGCGTGGGGTGAGCTCTATCAGGAAGAATTTGACCTACATGCGTTGCTGTTTGTGACCATCAATGATTGGCCTGCTCCCAGTAACCTTTCAGGACAGACAAACAAGGGATACCACGCATGCACACACTGTTTGGATGATACCGACAGTATATATTTGGATAATTGTAAGAAGAATGTGTACCTGGGACATCGTCGATTTCTTCCGAGCAGGCATCCCGTAAGAAAGAAAGGCAAGCATTTCAAAGATGAGGCAGATCACCGGACGAAGTCTCGCCACCGTACTGGTGATGATGTACATGATATGGTCAAGAATTTGAAGGTAATCTTTGGAAAGGGTCCTGGCGGACAATCTGTTCCGAATGACGCTGACGGACGCGCACCCATGTGGAAAAAGAAATGTATATTTTGGGACCTACCCTATTGGAAAGACCTAGAGGTCCGCTCTGCAATCGACGTGATGCACGTGACGAAGAATCTTTGCGTGACCCTGCTTGGCTTCTTGGGTGTGTATGAGAAGACAAAAGATACACCGGAGGCACGGGAGGACCAGCAACGTATGCACGGAAAAGATGGCATACATCAGGGTCATGCCAGCTACGCTCTTACCAAAGAAGAGAAGGAAATCTTCTTTGAATGCCTGCTCAGTATGAAGGTCCCGTCTGGCTTCTCGTCGAATATAAAGGGAATAATAAATATGGTAGAGAAAAAGTTTCAGAACCTAAAGTCTCATGACTGCCATGTGATTATGACGCAGCTGCTTCCGGTTGCATTGAGGGGGCTTATACCGGAAAACGTTCGATTAGCCATTGTGAAGCTATGTGCATTCATCAATGCAATCTCTCAGAAGGTAATCGATCCAGAAATCATACCAAGGTTAGAGAATGATTTGGTGCAATGTCTTGTTAGTTTCGAGTTGGTGTTCCCACCATCCTTCTTCAACATAATGACGCACGTCCTAGTTCACCTATGCGAAGAGATTAACGTTCTGGGTCCTGTATTTCTACACAATATGTTCCCCTTTGAGAGGTTCATGGGAGTCTTAAAGAAATATGTTCATAACCGTGCTAGGCCAGAAGGAAGCATCTCCAAGGGCCATGAAAATGAGGAGGTCATTGAGTTTTGTATTGACTTTATTCCTGACCTTAAGCCGATTGGTGTTCCTGAATCGCGGCATAAGGGCAGACTGGGTGGAAATGGCACGCTAGGACCGAAACAAATAATATGTATGGACGGGCATTCTCTCACTCAAGCACACTACACAGTTCTACAAAATTCCGCCTTGGTGGCTCCGTATATGGAGGAACACAAGAATATTCTACGCTCCAAACACCCGGAGCAGTCTGACGACTGGATTACACATGAACAAACGGGAACTTTCGCCGGTTGGTTGCAGACACATGCCATGCATGACGACGCTGTTGAAGATGACCTGTACTTGCTGTCCCAGTTACCATCTTCGAATATAATGACTTTCAAAGGGTACGAAATAAATGGGAATATACTTTACACGATCGCACAAGATAAGAAGAGCACCAACCAAAACAGTGGTGTCCGCTTTGATGCAGCAACCAAGAGGGGAAAGGACACATATTATGGTTACATAGAGGAGATATGGGAACTTGACTATGGACGTGGTTTGAAGGTCCCTTTGTTTCGGTGCAAATGGGTCAATGTGACACGAGGCGGGGTAACGGAAGACCCACAGTACGAAATGACAACAGTGGATCTCAACAATCTTGCGTACGCAGACGAACCATTCGTCCTAGCCAATGATGTGGCGCAGGTTTTCTATGTGAAGGACATGTCTACCAAGCCGAGAAAGAGAAAAGATAAGAAAGCGAATACATCATACGATGAGCCAAAGCGCCACATAGTTCTTTCAGGGAAAAGAAATATCGTGGGAGTGGATGACAAGACAGACATGTCAGAAGATTATGAAAAGTATCATGAAATTGCTCCCTTCAAAGTGAATATTGACCCGAGCATCCAGTTAAATGATGAAGATTGTCCATGGTTACGGCGCAAAGGGACACACGCGAAGAAAAATTTTCACACCCAAAGATCCCACTCTGGGATGTGACCGGCTTCACTGTCATCACTTTCTTCTCTAGTGAGTTTCCGGACTTATATATCTGGAAAGTCCCACTTTGGACAAACCATAGGGAATCTTTGTAATAGTTAGGGTGCTTACGTGTTTTCGCATTTGAAATGTGTACTTTTGTGGTTCGGACAAACGTCATCAATTTCCAACCCTTTCTGACTTCATTTGCTATTTTTCAGCTCATTTACTGATTTTTTGAGCTAAATGACCCTGAAATTGAAAAGCACTACAAAATGAACTCTGAAAAGGTTGAAAATTGGCATGGTATCATCATTTCACCCACATAGCAAGTGCTAAAAAGTTGAGAGAGTTACGGCAAAAACTGGATCCACTTCGTGTACAAAATGGATAATCTCTTTCGAAGTATCAGGGTTTCGGACGAAAACTCATCTGTTACAAAGGCATTTCATTTTTTTAAACTTATTTCAACTCCAGACTTTTTGTGCGTTCAGTATGCACCATTCAAAGTCACGTCATCAATTTTCAACCCTTTCTGACTTCATTTGCTATTTTTCATGCATTTAGTGATTTTTTTTAGCTAAATGACCCTGAAATTGAAAAGCACTACAAATGAGCTCTGAAAAAGGCTGAAAGTTGGCATGGTATCATCATTTCACCCACATAGCATGTGCTAAAAAGTTGAGAGGGTTACGGCAAAAACTGGATCCACTTCGTGTACAAAATGGACAATCTCTTTCGAAGTATCAGGGTTTCGGACGAAAACTCATCTGTTACAAAGGCATTTCATTTTTTGAAACTTATTTCAACTCCAGACTTTTTGTGCGTTCAGTATGCACCATTCAAAGCCACGTCATCAATTTCCAACCCTTTCTGATTTCATTTGCTATTTTTCATGCATTTACTGATTTTTTTAAGCTAAATGACCCTGAAATTGAAAATCACTACAAATGAACTCTGAAAAGGCTAAAAGTTGGCATGGTATCATCATTTCACCCACATAGCATGTGCTAAAAAGTTGAGAGGGTTACGGTAAAAACTGGATCCACTTCGTGTACAAAATAGACAATCTCTTTTGAAGTATCAGGGTTTCGGACGAAAACTCATCTGTTACAAAGGCATTTCATTTTTTTAAATAACCTAAGTATTACCAAATTGAATATAATGATAAAACACACTAAGATTAAACAGCGGAAAAAAGAATCACTGAAAAATCTATTTTTAAAGTAAAGTTATTCACAAACTAGTGATTCACACAAAATTCAAATAATTCAAATTTAAACTATCCAAATTTGAAAACTACTGGCACTAACAGAAAGTTTATAATTTTTTTTACCTAAAGCAAAAAGATTCACAAAGAAACTCTAAATAAAGCGAAAAACAACTCAGAAATAAAAGAAAATAAATAAAGCAGAAAAAAAGCGCCCGCCTACTGAGCCACAGCGACCTGCATACGACTAGAAACCCAACCTGTAGTTGGGCCAGGATGCAGGCCCGCAAGCCCAGTAGGCCCCACAGGGCAGAGCAGGAGAGTTAGGCCCAGAAGGCCTGCAATTGAGAGGAGCTCAATGCAGTGCCCGCGCCGGGGCTTATAAACTGGTCTTGGCGCTCCTCAACTAGCGAGGTGGGACTAAACTTCTGCACTGGGCACACAGGAAGCGCGGGCCTTTAGTCCCGGTTGGTGGCTCCAACCGTGACTAAAGGGGTGTCTTTAGTCCCGGTTGGAGCCACCAACCGGGACTAAAGGTCAAATTCCTTTAGTCCCGGTTGGTGGCTTCAACCGGGACTAAAGACCCCTCCTATATATACAACACTTATGAAATTTTCAGTTTCTTCTTCTCTGCTTCTTCGTCTCCTCTCTGCTTCGATCGACCTCGCCGCCGCCCCCCGTCGCCGCCCCCGTCGCGCACCGTCGCCGCGCCCGTCCCCGTCGCCGCCCCGGCCCGTCCCTGTCGCCGCCCCCTGTCGCCGCCCCCGTCGCCTCGCCTTGCCGGCCGTCGGCCCCGCTGTAAGACCCCTGCCGCGCCATGGCCGCCCTCATCCCGAGCCTGCACACACACACACACACACCAGTACACACACACACACATTTTCTTAGTTATTTTTTTAGTTTTTTATACTTTTAGTTATAGAAATGTTAATTAGATGATAATTAGATATATATAAATGTTAGATTAATGTCAAAGTTTTAGATGAATTAGATTAATGTCAAATATTAGATGAATTAGCTAGCTAGATATATTAATGTTATGAATTAGTTTTTTATACTTTTAGTTAGATGAATTAGATATATTAATGTTAGAGATGAATTAGTTTTTTATACTTTTGTCAAATGTTAGATGAATTAGCTAGATATATATTAATGTTAGATGAATTGGCTAGCTAGCTAGATATCATATGTCAAAAGTTTGAATTTTGACATATGCAACATTATTTGATCATATGTCAAAGTTTGAATTTTGACATATGCAACATTTGATCATATGTCAAAGTTTGATCATATGTCAAAGTTTTAATTTTGACATATGCAACATTTGATCATATATCAAAGTTTGATAATATGTCGAAGTTTGAATTTTGACATATGCAACATTTGATCATATATCAAAGTTTGAATTTTGACATATGCAACATTTAATAAGGGATTTATCAAGAATGCCCCCATTAATAAGATATTTATCAAGAATGCCCCCATTATGGATGTGCATAATTAAGTTGATTCATATTTTTCCTGATCTCATCTACGCTTCTATATGTGCACGTCCTCTTGTGTCAAAGTATTGAAGAAATCCTTTAACACTAGACAACGTGACATATGGAAGGGTAGATGAGATCAGGAAAAATATGGACCATTTTCTGCACCGTGTCAGGGAGGAGGATGAGCACGTCCGTCGCATTAGCTAGTGATGTATTCGAGATATTCGAGATGATGTATTCGAGATTATATTATTCGACAATATTCGAGACGATGTATTCGAGATTATATTCGATGATGCACATATTATCTACTATGATTCAGTTTTATCTTTCGAGATGCATATCTAGCTATTATCTACTATTATTCGAGATGCATATCAATTATCTACTATTATTCGAGATGCGTACTAAATTGTTTTATATTTCTTCTGGATTAGTTAAATAAAAGCTATGGCGGGCAATACCGGCAGAGAAGGAGAAGAGGCCCTGTTCGAGATCATACGCTCCCCTCGCCCAGATGAGATTGAAGAAGATGACGGCTCACAATATCTGAACAATACCGGGGAGGGTGATATGATATTCGATGAAGACGAACGAATAGATGAAGTCCAGAACTATGATGGTCTTCAAATAGCAAATACCGGCGAGGTATATTTATAGAAGCAGGCATCTGGTGATCATCACAAGTTTTAATTGATTTTGTATATATATATATATATATATTAACAAATCGATCTTTCTTCTTTCAGCCCTCCGGATTGAGCAAATCTTCTACAGGCAGCAAGACAGTGCGAGGCCTGGCCAAAAAGTTGAAGGATGGCGTAAAGTACAACATCGATGCCATCAAATCTAATGGCGAACTGCGCGAGCCTAAGAAGAATGCGGGCAAGTTCATTCGTCAGTGCGGAGTTCTTGTAAAGGACCAAATCCCGATCTCCATTCAAGAATGGAAGAAGCCAGCAAAGGAACGTCCAGATCTTACTTTTGTCGACCAAAGAGCAAAAGATCGGCTTTGGGAATCTCTCATGTCACATTTCACGCTACCAAATCATTTCACAAATGAAGATGTGGAGAAAGTCAAGAACGCTGCTCTTAGGAAGATGGCGATAGCATTCAACAACCATAAGAAAACTATATGGAACAAGTACGTCGAAGGAGGAAAGAAGACTCCAGAATTCAAGGGAACACTGGAGAAGCAAAGAGATCACTGGGACGCTTTGGTGAAATTCAAGGAATCGGAAGTAGCTAAGGAACGGTCGAGAAAAAATAAGATCAATGCCGCGAAAAAGATATGGCACCATAAGCTGGGGCCAGGTGGCTACGAGGTGGCCCGGTCTAAGTGGGATCTCGCTGAGCAACAAATGAGGGATGCAGGGGTCACTCTAGTTACATTGAGCTGGCCCCCCAGGGTCAGGACTTGGTTCTATGCGCATGGGGGGACGTTGGACCCAAAGACAGGTGAGGTTTTGGAGCGGGCAAGTCTTAAAGAAGCCACCGACAATTTACTTGTTGCAATAGAAGAGGCACGAACGGGGGTGTTCACGCCCAACAGAGAGAACGACGAGCTTACGCGTGCCCTGAAGAACCCTGAACACCCGGGAAGAACACGAGGCAAAGGCGTTGTTCCGTGGTTTGAGGGGTTTGCGGACTGGAATGCCGACTACAGAAGCCGTGCGAGAAAGAAGATGGAGGAGGAGAAGAAGAGGAAGCTGGAGGAGGAGCAGAGGAAGCAGGAAGCAGACCGCCTTCAAGGCCTAGAATCAGCGCACGCGAAGTTGGCACTCGCTTTCCAGCGGCAGCAACAGCAGATCGACTCACTTAGCCAGGAAAGGGGGTCTCATCAGCGGCAGCAGCTAGCGAATCCAGCATTGGATAGCACCATCCCATCCATGCCGAGAAGCAGCGTGGATTCCGCCCCAGGCGATGAGGCACTGCTGGATAGATACCCTGTGGATGACATCATGGATAACACTAATTGTGAGCTACATTTTAAAATGAAGAACATATCCATGAAGGTGGCGGATGGCGTTGCTTATACAAATCCCCCTGAAGCAGCCTTCCATTGCAATCCGATTCCAGCTGGCTATGCTCGTGTCGTGGTTGATGAAGTGGTGGCACAATATTCGGGGCTAGAGCTTGACATTCCTGAAGGTGACGACGAGCGCACACTGGAAGAGGCCATACATCGTATCATTCTATGGAGAAAGGATTGCATCGTCTTTCCAAGGCCACCGACACCGCGTCAGCCGGCTCCTCCTCCAAGTCCGCCACCGCGTCAGCAGACTCCAGCTCCTCCAAGTCAGCCACCGCCTCTGCAGACTCCTGCTCCTCCAAGTCCGCCAACGCGTTAGCCCACTCCTCCTCCAAGTCCGGCACAGCGTCAGCCCACTCCTCCTCCAAGTACGGCACCGCGTCAGCCCAGACCTCCTCCTCCAAGTCCGGCACAGCGTCAGCCCACTCCTCCTCCAAGTACGGCACTGCGTCAGCCCAGTCCTCCTCCTCCAAGGCAGGCACCACATCAGCCGTCTTCGCCGCCTAAGCAACATCGGAAGAGAGCCGCCGCAGCTATGGCGGCTAGCGGTACAAGTACAGGAGGCAAGAGATACCAATTTGGTCCAAGCCTCAAGCCTCTTCCGAAGAGGCCTTACGACATGACCGAAGAGGAAAACGAAGCCGAAGTGCAGCCCAATTGAGGGCCCATTTTGGACCGAAACCACCCCCGCCGCCAAAGGAGAAAGTACCTGAGCATGTCATTGACCACTTTATTCGTATGGCTCAAGCACCAGCTCCCCCACATGTTGACTCAGACTATGAGCGCGAAATCAAGAAGTCATATCGAGCGCAAAAAAAGGGGTCGAGCTCGAGCTCCAGCCAAGAAGATGCCAAAAAAAGCGGGAAAACTGTTCCCCAGCTGGGAGAACAGGCGGTGCAATCGACCCCCCCCCCCCCCCCCCGCTCATTGTACCAACACATGTGAGTACCGGCGCCGATCAGCTGGTAATAACCGACGATCTTAGAAGGCAGGCTCAAGAGATAGGTGTCATTGTAGAACAACTTCTAGAGATCGAACCCATGGAAACTTTTACCGAGGAGCAACTAAAACGGAAATATGTCTGCGGCGAACCTCTGGTCAAGCCTGAGGAGGTCAAGAAGCTCTCAACGAAAATGTATGAATTGCATCAATGGTACATGAGAGAAGTAAAGACTACCGATAAAGAGTCCCTCATGGTGAAAGTCGCTGAAGAGTATTACTACCATGGAAAAGATCTGTGGGTTGAGTTTCAAGAAATGTTTCAGTTATTCAATCAAGACGCACTCGACAAATCTATCGTCAGTTGCTATTGTTTGTAAGTGGTTTCTTTTTGTAATTAATTTAATTCTCTAGCTAGCTAGTTGTAGTGCTCGTTCTTCATTACATGTAATTATCCTCACTATATTCTCTTCTGTGGTATTATGCAGAATGAAGATGTTTGAAATGAAAAAAGCTGGACGCTATGGCATTGGGTTCATTGACCCAAATACCATTAATGAAAAGACATGGTTACAAGAATATGATCGACCATACATAGGGAAAAGCTTGCTAGAGTTCTTGAAGTGCCTAAATACCTGTCCAGAAATACTACTTCCTTACAACTTCGGGTGAGTCACACTGTCTTGTACTACAAAATCTGTTTTTGCTTACTAGCTATAGATGTTAATAAGTGTATAGAGGGTTTAAGGTAGTTGATGAGTTATATATGGACATGCCCGCTTAATTATACATGCAAACGTGTGCGCATGCAGTTGGCACTGGATCTTGTTAATCATCGAAGTTGACGTGGGAAAAGTTCAAGTACTGGACTAACTACTTAAAGAACAGGGAGACTACAAAATCGTGAGGGGGATGGTCGACAGGTAATTTCAATCATTATCGAACTATATGTCGGCCTCTTTAGTTCGTCATTTCCTGATATCAACTAATTAATAACTCCTTTATTCATTTTTTTTGCCGGCGGGCAGGGCGTGGGAAAAGTTCATCAAACAGGTTGATGGCCCATGGAAACAAAAGCTGATATGGCGTCGACCCAAGGTAATTAATTAAGTAGTACTAGCTAGCTAGCAAACATCTCTTTGATTCTAGTTTCAATACCATTAATTATCATGCTTGATTAATTATTAATTATCTGATTGAATTCTATTCTCGTAAAGGCCCTGAAGCAGGAGTCGGGGAATAATTTATGTGCATACTACGTTTGCGAGAACATTTGCATGATGACGTCCGAAAGAAGCAAATCTGATAGAAACCAATGGGTACGTTTGCCAGAATACTATTCATAATTTTTACATCATTATCTAATATATACACACACAACTAATATATGCATATTTATATCCTTCTTTAAAGATGAGTGAGATGCGGGATAAGCTCCTACCAGAGAAGCGCGTGCGAGCGATTCAAGAGGAAATAGCGGGATTTTTGCTCGACCAGGTCATAGATCCCAAAGGAGAATTACATTACCACGTACCTAGCTAGATCGACCTAATGCCTCCACATAATGATCTGCAAATTGAGAGGAGAAATTGTATATACCAAATTGTATATATACATGTGTATGTGTGAATGGTCGTGCGAGACATTCGATGAATATAGAGATATATATATATATATATATATATATAATATAATATATATATATATATATGATCGGTTCTATGAGCAATTCTATTTATATATATGCATAACGTGTACAATATGTAGTATCGTAAAATACCAGCAAATGAAAAAGAATTAAATGGAAAACACAAAATTAAAGGAAAAATAAATCATAAAACCAAAACCCCTAAACCTGTAACCAACCGGGACTAAAAGCCCCCAGCCCCCCGGCGCGTGCTCGTGCCACGTGGTGGCCCTTTAGTGCCGGTTCGTGTTGAACCGGGACTAAAGGGGGGGCCTTTAGTCCCCACCCTTTAGTGTCGGTTCCAGAACCGGCACTAAAGGGCCTTACGAACCGGGACTATAGCCCGTTTCTGCACTAGTGAGAAGAAAGGATAAAAGAAGAGTAACTTATCAGATCCTGTTGTGTGGTGCGGTGGTCAGTGTGTCCCTCAATGCGGGAAGTCGGTGGTTTGATTCCCTCCTATGGCGCGCTTTTTTTGCGTTTTAAAAATAGATAAGCAAAGGGGATCTGGGCCGGCCCAGCACGGAGGGGCTGTGTGCTCCCATTTGCAAAATGTATGCTAACGGGTGCCTGAAGCGCTAAATAAGAAGCACCCTTATACATAAAGGAACAAGAAGGAAGCCCTATTGTGAGGCCCATGTATGAAGATGGCACACGCAACCGTCCTCCAACGCAGAGGTCTGACTGAAGCAATCAAAGGCCGCGGCCCTCCACAGATCGATGATGGGGAATACTATTTGGCGCACGGGTCGCCGACACGACCGCACGCGTAACCCCCTCCCCTCTTACGTGCTGGTTTATGTATGGACCGGTCCATTTTTGGGTTTCGTCCCAAGTGGATTTTTTGTTTTTCCTTATATTTTTCTTTCTTTTTTTATTTTTTATTTTTTCATCTTTTGTTTATGTTTCTTTATCTGTTTTACTTTTTATTTATTTCTCTTTTTTTCGTTTTACATTTTTATTCTTGTTTTTCAATTTGCAAAAATAATTTTTTTTGTGAACATTTTTAAAAACTCTATTTTTTGAAATCATGAACGTTCATTTTTAAAATTCATGACCAGTTTTTTTAAAATCTAGAACATTGTTTTACAAATTTTCGAATATTGTCTTAGGTCATGATTTTTTTTTTTTGAAATCATGATGATTTTTTTGGAATCATGATCATTTTTTAAATTCATGAACAATTTTTTGAAATCATGAAGATTTTTCCAATTCATAAATTTTTATAAATTTTGATGATTCTCTTAAATTGTGAACATTTACCGAATTCGTGAACATTTTTTTGAAATCATGAACATTTTTTGAATTCATTAACAATTTTTCAAAATCATGAACATTTTTTAAATTTGTTAATATTTTTTATGAATTCGTGAACATTCTCTTAAATCTTGTACATTTTTTGAATTCATGAACATTTCTTGAAATCGTGAACATTTTCGAAATCATGGACATTTTTTAAATTCATTAACTATTTTTAAATTCTTGAACATTTTTTCACAAATTCGTGAACATTTTCGAATTCTCGTACATTTTTTGAATTCATTCATGTTTTTAAATTCAATACTTTTTTGAAATCTAGAACTTTTTTATATCCTGAAATGTTGACAAAACAAAAGGAAAAAAATCAGGGGGCGTCTCGGCCCGCACATGGCCCCGCCCTGAAGGGCGTGTTGGGGAGCGATGGGAGGCGCGCGGCCGGTTTCCAGCACGCGGGTCGCTGAGTAGGAGGTCCCATCGACAATGATCGGTACAAATGCGCCATGACTTGCACGTGCTCTAGGCCACCTCTACCTCCCATCCAACTCTCCTATCGTTCCGCCGCCGTTCTGCTCTTCCAGGTTCACCGCCGCCAGTAGATCATCTGCGCCACTCGACTTCGATAAGCGACAACGTCGTCGGGCGGCGATTTCTTGAACCTGGGGGTGTTCAACGGGCGCAATAACTTGTATTCGCTTCGACGCTTGGACCTCTCCAAGGTCGACTTGTTCTACCAGACACCTGAAGAAGCGGCTGCGCACACCAAGGTGGTGCCGACGCTCACGCCCGCCAAGGCCTCGGCGCCCAACACAAGGAGAATCTGCAAGGCTGACTTGGCGATGGCGGAGATGGCGGCACCCAAGATCAAGCCGCCGACACCCCTGGTGACTGTGAGGCCGCCAGTGTGCCAGTCCTTCTGGACGTTCATTCGCTCTGTGACTTTCTTCGTGACAGCCTCGGAGAACAAGGTCATCATCGCCGACCACGCCAACCGCATCTTCTGCTTCGACACCGATACTGACTGCGTGCTCACCATGTCGAGCCTACGTGAGCAAAAGAACACGCCGCTGGCAGTCTCCCTGCCTGGCACTGCGACGTCCTCCCACTGCCACCCTTCATCATTCACCACAAGCACACCTCCGTCGGCCCCTACGTCGTCATCAGCAGCGACACCATCTGCTTCTCCATCGGTTATGCCGAGGACATCGGCACCTACTTTCCACACCATGACTCGCAAGTGGAGCAAGACCAACGACTAGCTCATGTCGTTCCACGACAAAGGCGGACTACGCCCCGGAGCTCAGGCTCTGGTTCAGTGTTTATCACCACTTCTCCTATGTTGTCGAACTCTTCGACGTCGTCAGAGGGGAGGAGCCACTAGCTGAGAAGATTCAGATGTGGATTCAGATGTGGGTGGACGATGACCTGCCAAAGGAGTTGCACCCGAGCACTGGGCTCAACATGGAGGTCAAGGACACCATTGCGGACTTCAATCTTGGTATCTCTCATACTCCAGGAAAGGCAAATGTCATAGCCGACGCTCTCGGTCTCAAAGCTTATTGAAATAACCTCATGATTGAACCAAATCCCTATGTGAAGAATTTCGGAAGATCAACCTTGAAATTCTCCTCGAGGATATCTTGCTAGTCTTGAAGTCACTCCAACTCTTGAAGATCAAATATGTAAAGCCCACCTTGGTGATAATATGATCAAGAGCATCATATTGACTTATAACTTTGTCTCCATCCTCTATGTTATTCATCTGTAGGTTTGAGGAGTAATTACTAGTTCTCGGGGGGAATAAGGATGAGGTCTAGTTGTGTTTGAGACGAACGCGTACGCGAAACATGGAATCCCCTTTTGTATGTTTGAGTTATTAATAACCTTGATGAATGCTGTGTAAAGGGGGCCCCTGACCACCAGCATCATCGCCAAGTTTGGGCATGGGGCGTATTACCATCATCGTGAAGGTTAAGATGCCGAGGTAATTCAAGGCGACAGTAAAAGCCTCGGTTCTGCGTCTTTGTAATTGACAGGTGAATAACGAAAAACCCTTAGCGTGGCCGCGTCCATGGGGAAAATCCTTAATCACCGTAGCGAGAACCGGCGTGGGGAAACTACGATAGTGGCGTGCATGATACGAAGTCTACCCCGATTAGAACCTATTCTACACCCCACATAGTCTCTGAGTTGGGAGAAATTACCTCATCCTGCCACGCCACGCCCCTTCACTCTCCCTCTATCGCCTCGCCTCTCTCCTGGCCGACGAGCGAGCGGCTCCCCTCTCCTCCCCTCCCCGACCCTAGGGTTTCGCCCCTCCGCCGTCGCCTCCCATCCCCCATCCCCGACCACCTCCTCCGTCGCGGCCCACCCCCACCAAGCTCCCACGCCAGCAGATCAGCGCCGCCGCCCAGATCGACCCCGGGCCCCGCTCTCGCCACCGCCCCTGGCCTCCAGCTTCGCCGCGGGACCCCCAGATTGGGCCCGGCCCTCACAGACAAGGTGCGTATGCGTTTCCTTCCCGGTTCGTTTCGTCGGGTGCATCATTGTGAGTTCCTGACCGAATCCCTTCCTTAGCCGCCGGCTTTCGCTAGATTTTTATGCATTCATTTATTTGCCTAATACTAGTACTACAACAAGCTTAATAAGCTTGATGTGAAGTGAAGTAAGCTTAAGATGAATGAAACCAAGTTACCCGGTGAGTGATTTTTGGCAAATTTTCTGACATGTATACTTTATGATGTAGTAGTAATGCTCATTTATATATCTAGCAAAGAGAAATGAGGCTCAGGCTATTGCTGCTAGCACATATCTACGTACGTGGTTGTTACCTAAATAAATGGTACAATATGCAAGCGTATGTACGTATTTTACCTAATAGTAGTACAACAACATACAACTCTCTGTCCAGGCCAGAGAAATTGTGCTGCATTCTATTTTAGTAGGTTGTAGAGATGATGTAGAAACCACACAGGAATAATGCACCCCTGTTTCGAGGCCTTTATACCAAAATTTTACACTTTTATTTAATCTATTAAAATATATAATTTAAAAATGATTTGTGTTTTGATTATTTTAATTAGTATATTGAATCAAAGAAAATTGTGTTATATTATTCTCTTATATACGATTGAAACATCCATCGATTGAAAATAGCACTTATTTTCGCTGTGCTTCAAACATTATACAAAAAATATGATGTCCATTTCTCTTTTGTGTTTGTGCATAATTGAATGTTCTTAAATATTTCAACTGGGATCTCTGAATGAAAAATCCGATATAAAATTTATCCAAATACAAGTTTCCGGTGTATGATTTCATTAGAAGCAAACGGAATATTCTAGAGTTCACGACATGTTGATGAGGATCTTGTCATCCCATCACCATCAACATTGTTGCTTGCAAGTTTTTTCTCATCCTATTTATTGCATGACTTCGTAGATCCGGCAACCAACTGAACTGGTTGGCAGCATGTTATATCGTGGGAACCGGCAACCAACCGGTTGGCAACAATGTCATAATATTTCCTATTCGTGGGATTCATATATAAACCCCGTAGATCAAGTTATCCTTGATAAGATGGCTTATCTTGTCACACTGACGATATACCGTGCTTTCACGACCATTATTGGCTGGGCGACCACCGGTGCCTGATACTAGGTTGGTGACGTGGCTATCCCACCCATCGATGCGGTTTGTTCTTGGGGTGGAAGACGGCGTTTTAGGTGATGACAAGAGCTCCCATCCATGTCAAAGCTTCACGTACGTCCCGAGGCCTCCTACACTGTATTGTATTACCCACATTGTATTGTTTTAGGTGTTTGGCATGAATATTTCATTCATCTTGTATAAACATGTTGGATTTTTATTTATGAAAAAAGGGGGCTCTAATGAATAATCCAACTCCGATCCAAGTAGGTTGAGAGAGATTTGGTTCAATTCAAACTCAAACTAAAGGAGGGCGTGTTCCAATCCAAGTAGTAAGTGGTTTGGACAAAGTAAAGTAAAGCAAGTAAGCAAAGTGGGCTCCTTTTTCCTCCCTCCCTCCCACCTTGGTTTGGTTTGGAGGTAACCGACGGACGGGCCGCGTCCGCGTGTCCCCTTCCTTCTCCTTTCCCACCGCCTCCTCTGTCCACATCGCCGGCCGTCAACCGCCTCCTCCTCCTCTCCGCCCGCCTGAGCGCCAGAGGAAGAGAAGAGTGAGTCTCGCCGTTCGTCTCGCCCTTGTCCTATTACGTTTCCCCCTTTGCTTTGGTTTGCTTGCCGTGGGCGAATCGGATCCGAAAGCCTCCTCCTTCTCCCCGCCCGCGGGAGAGATAGATAGATAGATAGATAGATCTCATCATAAATAAATAAATATACGACCTTCTTAGCCTGCCTGCGATTTCGCCCGCCCCCTGTTACCTCGTCGATTGCAGGACGGACGGACGGACGGACGAGCCAGCGATTGGATTGGACTGGATCTCGGGTATTTCTTTCCTTGTCGGTCGACGATTCTTTGTTCCCCCTCTGGTTAACGAGTATTATTATTATTACTACTAGTACAAATGCCCGTGCGTTGCAACGGGCAAAATAAATGCAAAGCCTGCTCCGTGTCCATCATGTGCCATTTCTTATAGCCAGTTATGATAAACATCGGTAATAAGGTTACACTCTTATTGTTGTTCGGAGCATGAAGTGTGGACCTGAAGAAGCTAGCCTAACTTCCTTCGTCTATTGAAATAGTAGTGGTGCATGAAATAGTTTGTCTATCGTTTTTATGTTTTGCTTTGTGAAAAAGCAAAACTATTTCTTTATTTTTTAAGAAACTGAGCGTTTGTTATTTTCTATTAGAGTTGGAACCTGTTTTGAACTTGAACATTTTATGAATACATGATTTTTTCAGTGATTTTGTGAACAATTTTAAGTGTTTATTTTCGGGAATTTTCAGCATTTCTTAAAAAGTATGAAAATATAAATATATTTTTTAAACCTAGAACAGTTAGAAACGCTCATTGTCTTTAAAAAAAATACACACTTGGTGCGGTAATTAAAAAAATGATTGTTGGTGTCCAGACCCGTGAGTATAAAGTTAAGAAAGTCATAGTGGTGTACTTCGATGACGCCTCCTTGAGCATAGCACTATCGCCGGATGGAAAAATAGTGGCGTATTTGTTTTTATTGGGACATACCAATGATTGAATGTTCTATGCTATTCGAGAGTTTAATGACCAATTCTAACATTTTTTTAGAATTTTGAAAACATTTGAATGCGAATGGATTTTTACTATGTTGGATTTTCTAGAGATAATTGTTCATTCTGTTTCGAAGAATATTTTTTTTTCATAGCAAATATGCATGAATGTCTTGTGTAAATAAATGTTGGTCACTGGTCATTTCACCCTTGGGCTAAAATAAGTGGACCCAACATAAAATTTCGAATGGGCATATGGCACAATAGAGACCTATAAAGAGATCATTCTGTACGTTAGATATGTACAGTATGGTACATCTGGGAAATGCAGATTCGTAGTTACCGAAAGTAAGTGGCAAAGTATAATAATTTAAACCAATTAATTGTCAATCACAAATTCGGAATTATTTTAAATTTGACATTACATTTTCTTTCCTTCCAGGCCGGTCCCCTGGCCTTCCTCTCCAGCCAGCCAGCAAGGCCGCGCCCCCAAAATCCGGCCCAAGGCCCAGCCAAACCTCTTCTTAACCCTAGCGATCGGGAGCTCCTCTTCCCAATCGATCCCCATCCTCTCGATCCCCTCAGCGCCGCCACACACACACCCCCGCACCGCTCCTCGCCGTCGTTTGCCCAGCGACCCGCTGGAGCCCCTCCGGCCGGTGAACCCCCCACCCCCGCGCCTGCTCTCCCTTCCCTAGCTTGCCTCTCGCCCGACCATCTTTTTGGCCGCGCCCAAATTGCATCGCCTCCATGACTCGAGCCGCCGCCGGAGACGGCGAGGCGTCGTCCGCGCCTGGACTCGGGCCTTCCCTGCGCCACCACATCTCCGACCCGTGTACCCATGCTCCTGTTCCGTCAAGCGGCGCGGCTGCTTCGGCGTGAGGCGGCCCCGAGGCTGCGGCCGAGCTCCTGCCGGCGGCTCTTCTTCGTCTGCTTGGGCGGGGTGGCAGCGCCCCTTCACTCTGTGGAGTTCGTCCCCGCGTGCTGCTCTAGGCCATCAACTGGTGCCATGATCCGCTTCTGATCCCCGGTTGGATGGGGATTTCTCAAGTTTATTGTCAGATGTATGTATGTGCAGATTTCCTGTAATCTTTACATATGCCTCATCCTCCGCATCTTTGTTTCCCGTCGCTTGTTGAATCATCAATGGGTGCGTATATGAATTATTAGTGAGATTAAGCGTAAACAAGCGATGTGGGATTATCCTCTAGAATTTTTGCGATGCTTTCTTACAAAAAAAATTGGCGACGACGTACGACCAGATACAATCGCTGGTTTATTATTATTAGGGAGAGATTAGTGCCTCTGCCTTGTTAGGTTCGATCGAATCTGCTGCACAAGCACATACTTTTGCCTCTTCTTGCCGATTTCCTCTTGGTAGATGCAGAGAGCAGTACAGATTACTATGTGTGTGCTCCACAAAATTCACCACGCAAGTGCTACTTAATATCCCAGATTTCCTGAGCAAATTCAGCCCAGGTTGCCAACGGGGGTCGTCGGTCGGTCGGTTGCTGCCAACATGTATATGTGATCCTGCATTTTTGTGAAAGCATCTTGGTTAGCATAATCTTTACTTTCAAGACACTTACTTGACCGCATAATGAATTCACCTGTAAGCTCTGATCTTCGTTCTCCGTTTCATGTACAAGAAAGATGTTTGAATATTTTCTCACTACCGCCAAACCAGAATACTTATGTTTCGATTGTTGGGTGCAGATGATAGACATGATTTCTGCTGTCCAAGAGCTTAGTGGGCTGACCACTAGGGAACTTAGTGAGATGCTCAAGGAGTCCGACAGCTTCGTCTTGCAGTCCAAGGCGGAAGCCGGAGGTCCAGAGCAGGTGCTTATTAGCTACAATGTTCACACCTATTTCAGCCACCCTTTCGCTGACACGTCTTCTCTGCAGGTGGACATGGAGAAGCTTGTGTCAACGCTTCCTCTCCATCTTCTTGCTGTAAGTTTGGATATCGGAAGAGGTTCAGATTTGACATATGTGCTCCGTGGCGTGCGCTTTTTGCATTGTTTGTCTGAGCTAGCAACTCGCCACACCAAGCTCGAGCAGGTGACTTCTCTCGTTATTTCACGCAGGCTCGTCCATTTCATCACATACGAATTTCTTACCCTGTTCATTTGAATCTTGATATTCTGCGACTTCTCTCCTTCTCTGTCATAGTTGACTCATGAATCACATCATTCGGTCTTTGTGTCTTTCTCCGATAAAGCTTAATTCGTTAAATAATTTTGCTTTTACTGTATGGTTAGATGCTAAATGAGTAAAAGATGAGCATTGAGTCACAATCCTTGTTTATCTTCGTGCAGGTTCTTCTGGATGATGTGAAGTTATCTGAACAAGTTATGGACCTGATATTCTTTCTGCTATCCGTTCTGTCCCACTGGAAGAAGGTTCGACAACCACCAAATTATTTATTGAGGGCGGCATGCTTATACTTAATTGTTATCATTTCATACTAATTTCTGGTAACAGCTATTGTTCTAAATTAGGAAGATCATCTCGGCGCTTCTCCCTTCATACATTCATCACTTGTAGCAGGAAGTCTTCATCTGATGACAAGTTACTTCTCATCTCAGTGGCATGAGCTTGTTCATATTCTTCTTGCACATCCAAAGGTAAGTGGTAGGTAACCCATATGGTAATTTAGTGATTATTTCGTTCCATGGCTTGATTCTGAAGAAACTGTGAAATATAAAAGCATATAACTAGCTTCCCGAATTTATAACATGTTAATGTTTAAATTCTACTCCCTCCGTCCCATAATATAAGATCTTTTTTGACACTATGTCCCATAATATAAGATCTTTTTTGACACTATGATAGTGTCAAAAAAGATATTATATTATGGGGCGGAGGGAGTATTTTTTAACCTCGCCCCTATTTTGCATTGCTTTTGATTTCTGAACTCCCAGATTTTGTTGTTTTTCATCATCACGCCCAACTTTTCTGTAATAATCTTGTTGCGCTGCAAGTTGATTTCATAAATGATAATGACATGTTTATCTCTGGTTTTGTCCTCATCCTGAATAGAATTTGTAACATATTGCGGAGTGTCAACTCTTTTCTTAGAGATTCCAATCAAATTCATTTATACTTGTGGTGTTTTGTGGTTTAACCAGATTAGTAACAAGTGTAGCTCCCAGGCCAATCTGAGCTAAAATTAGTAGTATTCTTAAAATGTGTCAACTTCTGCGCTATATTATTACAGGCTGTTATCCGCAGGCATCATTTTATTATATAATACTAAGAGATTATGTTAGTATTTAACTTCCTTTAGCTATTCTACTGGGTTATCTGAACCTTCGTTGCTTATAAGTTTTTGCTGACTACTGTTTAGTTATTGATTCCTGTTTCGTTTATACATCTCAGTAGAAAGATATTTCGGTAGAAAAATAGCAAACACCTGACCTTCGCATAGTTCTTTCTTTGTGTACTCCCTGGATCACTATGGCATCCTTTGATATGAATGTTATACCAGCAAGACATAGATCTGCCTGTTAGGTACTTTGTATTCAATCTGTTCATCTCTGTTAATATTTGCTGTTTTGTGGTCAGGTTGATATCTTTATGGATGCAGCCTTTGATAGTCTGCACGAAGATATGAGGTTATTGAGTGTCAGGCTATCAACATTGGGCACCAAAGCCTTTCCTGTTGGCCCTTTTGACTCACAACTCACTTACTTCATATGCCAACAGTGCGAAGCATCATTGCAATTTCTTTTGTCACTGTGCCAGCAGAAGTTATTCCGAGATCGTATTTTAAAAAACAAGGTCCCGTATATCCCTATGCGTCTCATTTCCTTGATTTTTTTTTGAAATGCATTTCCTTGTATTTTTAGTTCCACTGTTAAGGGAAAAACTGCTGAATGTGAGCTCCTTTTCTTCTTTATGATTTATTAAGATATACTTGTTTCGGCATACTGATCAGTGATGCAAACAGAAGTATATCACACTAACTCTCTCCCAAAAAAAACTCATTACTTGTTCTCCAGTTTTAGTTCAATTCCATCTTGTTACCCCCTTGCATAAGATTTCCAGAAAATAGATTAACTGATTAACCTAGACTAATCTAGTGTGTGGAATAATACTTTAATTTAGTGACACATCCATCTTCCTGTGTTTTCTACTAAAAGAAGTGAGTATGTACTCAAATATGTTACTGTTTCTGTATATCATTACATCGTGTATGCCCTCGGAGGATATTGACTCAAGAAGTTACTAAATGCAGGAGCTCTGTAGAAATGGAGGTATACTGTCACTCTCGTTTACGATATTGAAGTTAGGTGTTCCAGAATGGCTGAAAGGATCAACTGATATTGCTTCTTCCATTTCCAGACAGAAGGCTAAAATCCTTTCTATCGTAAGTTTGTCATGAGTCTTGAATTACTTTGTTTAATTCAAGTACTACCACTGTATACTGCCAGTGTTGCCTTTATAACTAATGCCTGGTTAAATACTCTGTAGTTGTTACAACTGTGTGAATCTGAAAGTATTTCTTACCTCGATGAAGTCGCCACTTTGCCAAAGAGCATGCAACTAGGGCTGGAGGTTAGTTCTCCTAGGTCTGACCACAGCTGGGGTTGAAATTACTCCTTTTCTGCAGCATTTGAAAATATCATTTGGTTCCTATCAAATTTATCACAATGATTACTGCAGGTTCTTGATTTTCTGAAGATCGCATTTGGAAGAAAACAAAAACCTGCTGCCGGTTCCCATGATAAGAGTTACCCCATGGGTTCTGTGCTTATCAGTGCATTGCGTCTCGTTGACGTCTTTTCTGATGATTCAAACTTTAGATCTTCCTTCATAACTAATACTGTAAGCTTTGAAACCGACTGCTTTTAATACGTACCTTGATAGGGTTATATAGTCTTTTTGCAACCACAAAACTCTTATTTTAGCTAATTCAATTTCGTTCATCTTCTCTGCAGATTCCCTTTCTGACGCAAATTTTGGCGACTCCTCATGATGAGTTTGTCTCAAGTTGGTGCTCTGTCGATCTGCCAGTGATGGAAGATGATGCTAATCTGGATTATGATCCAGTTGGTGCAGCTGACCTGGCACTGTTAGCTGCTTCAAATATGCTGACTGAAGCGAAAGTTAACTATTCATGCAATTTTCGCTCTATCAGCATGCCTTCAATACAATATGCACAGACAAGAACATCCTGTGTGGTGAAAATAATAGCAAATTTGCACGTCTTTGTTCCAAACATATGCGAAGGTCAGATCTTCTCTCAGTGGCTATGAGACGCTGTACGATTTTTTGTGTAACCTTGTTAAACGCAAGTTCCATTGTCATGTATGTTAACAGAGCAAGAAAGAGACCTCTTTCTTCAGAAATTTCAGAAATACTTGTTATCAGAGAGTCCCAAGCCATCATTGGACCATCCAGCAGCTGATGAGATCACCATAGTTTGTACAAACTTGGGTACAGTCGCTTGTCTTTCTGTTTTGCAATTTGTTGTGATTATGTTAATTCATTGCATTGCATATCTTGTGTCTTCTTTTGCTCGGTTTGCAGGATCTTTGTCCCATTATGCTAAATCATTAATCCCTGGTAACTTGTTAAATGAGGAAGATGTGCAACTATTAAGGTGGGTAATGTCATTTTGACTGGTCCTTGGTGTGCCACATAGAAACAATATTCTTTATACCTTTCTTGCCGTATGCCTGATTGGTTTGAATTTGTTGCCCTCAGCTGACAACTTCTTTGTTGACGCTTCTCTAAACTTTACCTTTCCTCTCTGCAGTGATTTTTCTTATAAGTTGCAACGTTGGTGTAAATCGCAAGTTGGACAGAGAATATCGCAGGTTTTTTTGCTTTACTCATTGATCTCAAACATCATATCAAAGCATTATGTTTAGGGTCTCTGTTTTCTGGTTCTCAAGGGATAATCTGTAAAATTAGTAAATTACATTTCTACAAGTATAGTTTTAATGTGCATAATGTCCTCACGCAAATTCATTGTTTCTTTTGTATGGTTGGTGTGACGGGTGTGCTCAATGTGTAAACTAGAAAATAGCCTGGAACCATGCATTGGGTGGCAGCTTCATACTTCTTAGCAGTCTACTCAAAAGTTTTTGCCAGTACCTCATTTTTTTATGTAAGATGATTTCATGATGTGATGTTTTAGGTGGCAAAAAGTGACGTCACATCAGAAATGAAGGTAGACTTGCAACCGGTGCAGCAGCCCCAGCCAGCAAGGGCTAGTGTTCCAGATCCCAATATGGATGGCCCTCCTAAGGTAACATTATCGATTACATTAATATTAGCCATTGACTTGGTAATGTATTTGATCCCAATCCAAAACTGATACTAGCAGGATGTGCAAAACATTGAAGAGTCTATGGCGACGCCCCCCATGAGACAAGATGGAAATGCTAGGGATGAGACTCCAAGAAACCGTGCCACTACAAATGGTGGGGTCCTGCAAAATTCAGTCGGTCAGAACCTAATCCATCTTGGCGTTGCGAGAACGACTAGCGCGGGCTATCCGGGTCCCAGTACTGCTACCAGCATGGAGGTCCCACGCTGCAGAAGTGTAGACCATTTCAAAACACCAGAACCTACCAAGGAAAGTTGTATCCAGGACGAGGATGAGAGGCAGCCTAGTAGGAGAGGAAAGAAGCGAACTATCATGAACGACGGGCAGGTAAATGAAATTGAGAATGCTCTGGTTGATGAGCCCGAGATGCATAAGAATGCCGCTTCCCTTCAGACATGGGCAGAGAAGCTGAGTGGGCAGGTAATATATATTATATGCCTTTTCTTTTTTTCTTGCCGCGAATGATATATATGCCTTTTCAGTTGGGTAAATGTTTCATTAGGTCTGACCAACTAGTTTTGGCTTTGTCTGATTAATGGAAATGCGTCCTTACTTTTCAGGGTGCAGAGATCACATCATCGCAACTAAAGAATTGGTAAGGTGAAATTATCCATCTTCTTTCCTAGGAATGTACTGCTCCATAATATAACCAACTCTTAGTCCTTCAAATTTAGTTATTCCTGTATCATACAGATTTTCTTTTGTGCCTGCATTCTGTATCTGTTTGTAATAATAGCCTTTTCTTTTAAATTCTATCTAGGCTGAACAACAGAAAAGCTAAGCTCGCTCGTATCGCGAAAGAAAGAGGAGTGCCATACGAGGGCGAGGGTGCTGACAAGTCATCTACACCAGCTAATTCTCAGTTGGGTGACTCCTCAGAGAGTGCCGGCGAGGAGAGCTATCTGCCGCCTTCAAGGGTGCTGAATGCTCTAGGCTTATCCAACTCCAAGGGCAGCAGCAGGCTTGTTACCCCAGACTCCAGCGAGCCAAGTACACAAGACATGATGACGAGCCGCCCGTTCACAAGATCATTGTCATTCGAGCCTGGCCGCCCCGTTCTGCTGATTGACAACGAAGGGAATGAAATCGGCAGGGGCGAGATCTTCCAGGTTGATGGCAGGGCCCAAGGGAAGAGCCTGGCGGAGAGCCACATCTGCATCATCGACGTCACTGAGCTCAAGGTTGAGAAATGGAGGGAACTCCCCCACCCTTCCGAGGCGTCGGGAAGAACATTCCAGGAGGCGGAGTCGAGGCATGGCGGCGTGATGAGGGTTGCCTGGGATGTTGTCAGGCTCGCTCCGGTGGCGACGTAGGGTGGTTGGTTCCCTTTTGTGGTGTCGGGAATGTAGAAAGAAGCTGCCGTCGGCCCCGTCTGGCTGGGCATCGAGAAGGTACAAACAGCAAGTAGAGAGAAGCTTCCTGTC
The DNA here is from genome assembly GCA_011799875.1 of Thinopyrum elongatum. NCBI lineage: Eukaryota > Viridiplantae > Streptophyta > Magnoliopsida > Poales > Poaceae > Thinopyrum > Thinopyrum elongatum. The sequence goes on along the minus strand of CM022298.1, from coordinate 721,932,656 downwards.
AATCTAGGATCTGAAGCCAGGAATGAATCTTGGAGGGTGGCTCTTATTGTAACTAGTGTTTGGTGAAAGCTAGCCTCCCTGTCATCTGTCAAAGACTCTCTGTATCCTTATGTTGCATCCTCTTCTTAGGGTTTACTAATTCTGATATATCCGTCGCAACGCTGGTTTGTTGCCATGTGACATACAAACAAATTTATCTTTCTTTTCTGATAACTGAGAATGTTGATAAGAAACATGCACCGGGAGTTCTTTGACACTTGAGGCGTTTGGGTTCAAACTTTTAGGTTGAGGAAGTAGGTGCAGTTGGACATGCAAAACCCATATACATGATCACAGGAAATGCGGTGTCTTGGTTCCGGTGAAATCCATGTACAAGATGCTGTTCATGTATCTATCAAGAAGGGGACTGTCAGTTTCTTTTTGTTGTTGTGCTGTTGATGCTCAGTCCCATTTAAATTAGAGCACGTTTACGTACAAGTGTGCTGATATTTTCTGCTAATATATTGAAGCTAATGATGCTACCATCTAATCTTGATTCACCGGAAACATGGCACAGCACAATTTAAACACAAAGAAAAATCTTTGGAGCGATAGATTGGCCAAAACACAATACCGATAATCAACACTCTTTATCTTGAGCATGACCACCAAACTGGTAGTGTAAAACTAACAAAAAATGACCGGGCATCCTCGCTGGGCGTTGAGTAGTTGAAAAGCTGAGTTACCGGCAATAATTGGTAACAAAAAAGACGATTGATGCAACATGTCAAATCAAACTGCAACAACTAATGTATGAGATACTTCTATTCCAAATTATTTTTTCACACAATATCCATTAGGTCCCGGGCAAAATATAGGTAATTCAAATTAAACCTAATGAAGAGGCGGGAGAGGGGGCAGGTAAAGGAGAACGGGTCATTGTCATCGACACCATCTCAGCAGGAGAGGGTTTCAGACAGTCTTTCTTGCACGCATCCATGGACGGGTAGCACTCTAGATTCGCAAGGCAACACAAGCAAAGCCATCCATCTTTGCATGGTTTACCATTGACACAAAGCCCATACGGGAAATTGATCTTCTCGTCATCCACGTCTTCTTCGATGATCCGACCTATGGTACAACAATCAATTAGCCGTTGATATGGTAACTGATCATTTCGGACTGATTAATTACAAACAAGCAACAACTACTGAAAGGTGAGAAAGAACTGATAACTCTCTGTGGAAGTGCATACATTGCGCAGTAGGTGCGGAGCATAGGAGATGGAGAGACAGTAGCAAGGCTAGACCGTAGATGCGAACCGTGTACCTGTCCATCCTCTTCTAACGCAGTTTGAAAATGCTAGGGAAAAGATACACACGATTGGTCTATCAACACAGGGCTTGTATAGATGGAGAGATGGGGATCCGGTGCAGAAAAGATCAAGCAATAATATAGTACCTATTAACTGGCCTAATTAAAATTTGTAGTACTCACTCCGATTCATATTAATTGTCTCTTAAATGGATGTAGCTAGTGCTATATACATCCATTTGAGCGACAATTAATATGGATTGGGAGGAGTACCTCATTTAAGAGCTTCATACTAGAAGCACATATCTTATGGTAGTACCATTATTTCTAATAGGAAGATTCCAACACTTGATAAGACATACCTAAATAAGACATTCGAGCAATAAAGAAGATTCCAACACTTGATAGGAGATTTCATTATTAAAAAAAGATTTCGACACTTCATATGACGTTTGCTCAATAAAAAGTTCCAACACTTATAAGACATTCAAGCAATAAAGAAGATTCCAAGACTTGATAGGAGATTTCATTATTAAAACAGATTTCAACACTTAATAAGACAATTGCTCAATAAAAAGTTCCAACACTTAATAAGACATACCTACAAGAAGAGATATTTCAACACTTAAAAAACGAATTCCAACAAATGAAGAAAAGATTTCAACACTTATTAGGACATTTCAACAATAAAAACATATTTCAGCACTTAATAATATATCTCAAGAATAAAAAAAATATTCCAGCACTTAATTTCATCCTTTATAAAGATTTCAGCAATTAATAAGACATTTCAACATTAAAATAGATATCAACATTTAAGAATAGATTTCAACACTTAAAAACACATCCTGACAAACAATAAACATATTTCATCATTAAATAACACATCCCAGCAATATAAACAGACCCCGGTGAAAAATCTAATCTATTTGTCTGATCTCTCATCCTAGCCCAACCGATAAAGTGGCCATTCTAGACATTGGAGCAATTTCCTATAAAGTGTGTGTGCTCACTCACTTCGACCTGCAACATTGTTCAAAAGCGAAAAATTACCAAACCTTCCAGTCGCCTCTATTCCTGCTCAAACCAACATTTCTGAACAGAATCCGCCAAAGACCATGTCGCACTGTGCTGGCCTGCCGACGGACCCCCCTCTGCCGCATCAACGCCAACCTCGATGATCTCAAGTGTGACACTAGCACGACGTGGCGCTGTGCTCTCGTGCCGTTGTCCCCGTCACTGGTCGTCGTCCTTGACGGTGTCGGTAGCTACCCCGCCGCAGCCTCACTTCCCATGCGTCGCTCCTTCAACCTTGAACCCATCCCTTTGGGCGCGCGTTGCATCGGCTCTAGCAATGGATGTCTCGCCCTTGGCCGTCCCGTTTGTTACCACCATGATGGCCTCAACATGCTCAGCCTCTTCAATGCTGTCACGGACATAGAGGTTTGTTTGCCGTCAATCGTCATTGATCTATAACGGTAGGGGCGTTTCGAAGATCGTATTCTCACCAAGCCCCGGTAGGCACGACTTCCTTGCCCCCGCCATATGCGATGCCGATAGGCTCGTCTGTGTCACCGCGGGGGATAGGGAGTGGACCTTCCTCAACCCCGTGCAGCTTAAGGACGAAGACCACCTCGTCGACCTCGTGTACCATGAAGAAGGTAGGGTCTACTGCCTCACTCGGTGTGGAGGCGTCCATGTGCTTCGCCTGTCGGAGCGCCATCGTGGCCGGGGCGGACCGGATCCGAGCGCACTACCGGCCATGGTTGAGCCATTGTTGTCCTCATCCAACCTTCCATTCGACCCTGCTAGTAGTTTTGCCACACCATACGACACGGTGTCTGGTTACGCTAGTGCCAAGCAGGCGCTTGGGTTCAAACTTTTAGGTTGGGGAAGCAGGTGTAGTTATACATGCAAGATTCATATACATGATTACAAGAAATGCGGTGTGTCGGTTCCGGCAAAAAACCTGAAGATGTTGTTCATGTATGAGTTCAAAAGGGACACTTTTTAATGTTTGCTGATGGAAAAATGTTAATGTGCCGCCGATGATCAGTCCCATTTGAATTAGAGCCTGTTCACATACAAGTCTGCTGACATTTTCCTTCGATATATATATATATATATATATATATATATATATTGACGCTAATGATGCTACCATATAATCTTGATTCAGCAGAGACTTTCTATGTCAGGCGGTGATGATGCTACCCGTCTCGTCTAATCTTGATTCACCGGAAACATGTCATGGCATCTATTTAAACACACACAAAAAAAATCTTAGGAGCGATAGATTGACCAAAACACAATACTGATAATCAACATTGCTTATCTTGAGCATGACCACCAAACTGGTAGTGTAAAATTAACAAAAAATGACCAGAAACCGATATTTGAAAAACTGAGTTACCAGCGATAATTGGTAACAAAAAAGAGATTAATGCAACATGTGAAATCAAACTGCAACAACTAATGTAGATACTTCTATTCCAAATTATTTTTTCACACAATATCCATTGGGTCCCGGGCAAAATATAGGTAATTCAAATTGAACCTAATGAAGATGCGGGAGAGGGGGCGGGTAAAGGAGAACGGGTCACTGTCATGGACACCATGTCAGCAGCAGAGGGTTTCAGACAGTCTTTCTTGCACGCATCCATGGACAGGTAGCACTCTTGATTGAGGAGACAACACAAGCAGACCCATCCATCTTTGCACGGTCTATTGTTGACACAAAGCCCATACGGTAAATTGATCTTCTCGTCATCCACGTCTTCTTTGCCGATGATCCGACCTATATATGGAACAACAAATGAATTAGGTGTGAAAGAATTAGCCATTGATATGGTAACTGATCATTTTGGACTGATTACCAAACAAGCAGAAGGCTATGAAAGGTGAGAAAGAACTGACAACTCTCTGTGGAAGTGCATACATTGTGCAGTAGGTGTGGAGCATAGGAGATGGAGAGACAGTAGCGCCTAGAGCGTAGATGAGAATCGTGTGCTTGTCCATCCTCTGTCAATGCAGTTTGAAAATGCTAGGTACAAGATATGCATGCTTGCTCTATCAACACATGGCCTGTATATAGAGAGAAGGGAGATCCGGTGCAGAAAAGATCAAGCAATAAAATAGTACCTATTAATTGGCCCGTAAAATCATATTGCAGCAATTAATAAGACATCCGAGCAATAAAAACATATTTCAGTTCTAAATAAGACATGCCAACAATAAAGCAGATTTCAACACTTGATAAGAGATTTCGTTATTAAAAACAGATTTCAACACTCAAGAAGACATTTCCACAATAAAAAAGTTCCAACACTTAGTAAGACATTTATAGAAGAGATATTTCAACACTTAAAAAACAATAAATGAGATATCACTACAAGAAATATGTCAACTTTTGACCATCAATATTGGTCACTGAATGGTCATTGTTTTTCATTTGTGACCTTTTTGTGACCAAAATGAGTTGGTCAAAAGCTGACCGTCTCTAATGAAACTTAACGACCTTTCTTCTGAAATGGGAAAGGTCGTTGGTTCAACGACCAATTGTTTTGGTCGTTGGTTGTCTGCCCAGGCCACGTCGGATCCAACGTGGCAAGCTGACGTGGCAATATTGCGACCTAGTGAATTGGTCGTTGATAAGAATCAGCCCGGTCCAATTTGGTGTCTATATGGGCTGAGCCCAGTAATTCAGCCCTTTTAATATTATTTTTTAATGTTATTTTTCTTTTAATGTTGGTCAGCCACCCGGGCCAAGCCCAACAGTTCAGCCTTTTTATTTCCAGGGCCGTGATCCTTTTGTGGACCATTTCTTTTATGGGTCGCATCTATTTCTCAATTGGGCCTCTGCCTTTTTACAGTCCATTTCCTTAATTTTTAGTCTTTTTTCCTGTGAATATTATTTGGAAAATGGCCTTTTTAGATGCCAAATACTTATTAGGTCCCACTTGTCAGGTTCTAATTAACGACAGCCCAGGTTTCAATTTCCACACAATTATTTCAGTCAGAACAGTAAACAAATGAAAATTATCAAACCACATGCCAATTTTGGCTAATAGCACAATCTTTACATTATTCATTTCACCATTACGTGTGATACTATCACAACATATAACTACTACTACTACTACAAATATACTTCTGACTTCTTCACTTTCAAGCTGGAGCTCCTGTAAATGAGAGGAAACACCATTTCTGTATAAGTTCGTAGAGGCTGAACGAAGGCATCTAACTATAAACCAAAAGAGTTAGAAACAAAATAAAAACAAATATAGAAAGCAGCTAGGGACTAAATCATGAAGCATCTCTACATGTAACATGTAACAGTACCACAAGGACTAGCTCACAGAAACAACACAAGAGACAAGAACGCACAGCTGTTGCATGAATACCAAAACTACCAGAATGGTTCTAGATGTTGAACGCAGAAAATGATTCAATCTCAGATGGTTCATTGAGCACGGCGCAAACAATTTAAGATAACAAGACATATGTTCTACACTAACTTTACACAAATCATTAGCAATTACAATTTACAACAGACTCAAAACAAAACACCATAGGGGGAGGTGGGAGAACAGAGAGGGGGCGCACCACTGGAGCAGAGAGCGGCACCGAGGACGGAGTCACCGTCATGCTGGTGCGCTCCAGTCCTACATGTCAGGAATTTTGCGACAAGTTTTGCGACTCGTGAAGATACATCTATGCACCAAGGCAGCAGTTCATTTACCAAAAGAAAAGCTCACCACAAAAAATGAAAGTAAAATTGAAAATGCCAGACCCAGACCATTTTAGTCTCCATACACAGAATGTGTTGATCACTTCGCATACACATGGCAAATGCACTGCACGTAACAAGCAGGCTACTGGAAATTACTACAAGGAGAATAACACACACCTCATGTACAAAATTCACACTTGACAGTTACAGTAATTACTGCACATACATGGGGAAGTGTTTAAAAACAAAACTCATGATTTAGGCATGCACTGGGCATGTATGGATACTAATTGCTCGACTACACAGGGTAAACAGTTCACTGTTGCGCAACACAAACACAAAAGCATGATTCAGATCAACACTATAACAGAGATCACTAAACCTCATGTAACACCCCATGTACTTAGCAATAGTGATCACCTTAGTTAATGCCATGTCAGCAAGTTTATCAGTGCCTGATCATCATTTGCATCATATTGCATTTCAACGCCTAATTCAAACTTCAAATTAGATTCAAAGTGGAAAATAAAAGTTGTTCAAACCAGAAACTAAAATGTTCATTAAATAGCAAATAAGTCAGAGGCAATTATAAAATTGTAACCAACATTATTGAGTTGGGATAAGTGGCTCTAACAACCTCAAACAGTAGCAAACAGCCACCTATAATAACCTTTAATTTAATTTAAATTAAATATGAAGTTATGTTTTGCCCAAACTAGTTTTTGGTGTTAGGATATAATGCACTGTGATTTATGAACTAGGTCACACTTTTCACAAAATTCATTTAGTGCCCAAACAATTAACAAAACAGAGTTAAAGGGAACAGGAAAAGGAAAAATAGAAAAAGGCATAAAGCTCTACTGTGCACTTAGGCCTGCTTGCTACAGTGCCCGGCCCAGCCCACTCCGCGCCATCCTCCACCTCCCGCACTGCTCACTGCCCCGCTGTCGAACGTCCCGCGCGCGAGCCGCCCCCCCTCTCTCCCTGCTCGACAACGCGCCCGCGCCCGCAGCGAGGATAAGGGCGAGCCCCGCAGCCCCCTGGCGCCCCCCTCGCCCCACTCTCCCCCTCCCTCGCTCTCTCTCCGCCATGGCCGACGCGGCCATCGCCGTTGCTCCATCGCCCGCGTAGCCACCGCCTCCGCCACCCCGTTCCGCCTAGTCCAGCGTCACCGCCGTGCTCCGCTACGTCGCCTGCGCCAACGAGCCGAAGCCGAGGAGCTCTGCATCGCCGGCCTGCCTCGTCTTCTTCCCCTACGGCCGCCGTCGAACGCCTCCACGAGTCGCCGCCGTCGCCCTTCCTCGAGCCATCCCCGGGCCTTCCCTGCAACGCTAGTGAGCTGCTGCGTCGATCCCTCCTCTCCCCGCTCTCTCTCCGTAGCCGTAGCTGCCGCCCGTTTCTCACCCGAACGCGCCGCCGCCTGGCCTCGTCGCCGGCGTGGCCTCGGCGACCATAGGGCCCCGTGCATGCCACCATCGCACTCACCGCGTCGCGTAGACGTCGTAGCCACCTTGCGCTGCTCATTTTGCCCACCGTAGCCCCGATTCCGTTGCACGCCCGAATCACCCCGCCGCCGGCGAGCTCGTGGCACCCAGCTCCGGCCATCACAGCCCCTCGGTCCGCCACCATTCGACGCGCGACGTCGAGCCGCGTCGAACGCGCCTAACCCCGGGTCCGGAAACCCACTGTAGCCGAATCCCGCGCCACCCCGGAGCTCGCCGCCGCGTTTTGAGCTCGCCGGAGTTACCCCGGCGCCGGCAGCCGACGTGGCGGCCACGTGGCATCGCCTGTGTCGCTGGTAGCTGGGCCTCGCGGGCCTCCCTTGACCAGTTGACTGGGTCAACCACGCTGACTGGGCTGGCCCCTGTCTATGACATGTGGGTCCCGCCAAATAAACTAATTTAAATAAATAAATAAACTATTAATTAGTTAATTAAGTTAATTAGTAAACTAAACACTCACTGACCAGTAGGCCCCACCTACTAATTAGTTTAGTTAGATTAAATTAACCCTGTTTAGTTAGCTCAGTCAATGACATGTGGGTCCCACCTATCAGGTTTGACTCTGGTCAGCTGGGTTTGACCTGCTGATGTCATGGTGATGTCATGCTGACGTCATCTGGTACTATTCTGGATAATGTTGGATTAAATGGATTAATAAATTCAGAAAATAATTAAAACTTTAGAAAATCATATAAAATAATCCGTAACTCCGATGAAAATAATTTATATATGAAAGTTGCTCAGAATTTCGATACGAATCTGAATACGCCCTCCGTATTCCTGTCAGATGCCCCTAGCTAGATGAACATGGAACTTTTAGACCGATTTCAATAAATGAATAGTGCCCAACTTTAGTTAAATAAATCCGGATAAATTCCTAAATTAACTAAATCATTTAGTTAGGCAGTAGAACACCCCGGCATATCATTTAGACATGTCATGCATATTGTTTGCATTTTGCCATGAATTTATTATTTCTCTCCCCTCCTTCTCTCTCGATAGACGCCGAGACCAACGCCGTTGCAGCTGAGTACGACTACGCTACAGACGAGCAGCCCATTGATGACCCCTCTTTCTTGCCAGAGCAACCAGGCAAGCCCCTCCCCCCCCCTTGAGCATCCAGATATCGCCCATTCCATTTCTCCTGCTTGCATTAGATATTTCTACTATTACTGTCTGTTCCTATTCTGATGCATAGCCTGCTTTTGTAACCTGTTTATTATTACCTTACCTGCCTATGTTAAACTGCTTAGTATAGGTTGATAGTGAACCATCAGTGACCCCCACCACCTTACCCTTGTTGCCCCTGCTTGATCATCGACTACTCGATCAACGTGATCGACGATCAGAGACCGACACATCACCTTACCCCCCCTTAGTTGTACGACTCTGCACAGTAACTATCGAGTACCGAGGGTGATACCTCATAACACACTCCTGATGAATACTCTGCAGTGTAGCTGTTCGGTCGTGGTCATCGAGGGTGACTCCTCCTTCTCCACTTCTGATACGACTTTGTCGTACAACCCCTCAGTGTGAACCTCGAGGGTGATGCCTCATACGTTCACCATGATGATTTTGTCGAGTGGAATCCACCGAGGGTGATTCCTCGGGGTTTCCCCCTTGATGTTATGACCACACGGTTATTTAGACCTTTGTTACAGGTGGGTCGACCCTGATGGGTACCCGCAGGGGATCTATGATGTCGGGTATGCCGGAAGGGCACTCGAGTGTGATATTGTGGCGGAGCTTCAGAAACTCTGATTGTCTCCGCGTGTTACTAAATGAGCATATCGAATTTGGGTATTTGATCTGAGTGGGTCGACGTGCCCTATACGCACTACCACCACGTGGGATTATGGTTTATGGGGCCCTCTACGTCGTACGTTTCTCCCGAAAGCTCTTCAGACGTCACGTTTCACCGTGCGGGCTGATCGCCGGGAATGGGCTAGATACTTCGCTGACGAGTTCAGTGTCGCGCCTGCACCCCGGCCAGCCACGCAACGCGCAGGGTGCTCAGGGCGATGGCCCAAGACCTCGGGGTGCATAGGTTAGTCCGGCGTGCTGACCTCTCTGCTGAGCCTAGGTAGGGCGCTGCTTCGTGTTGATCTTCCGAGGCCGGGCATTACCCAGCAAGTGTGTCCGACCAGAGTTGATCGAGCGTGTCGGGTAACAGTAGTGCACCCCTGCAGGGATGAATAATCTATCGATAGCCGGTCCTACGGTAAAGGACGCTCAGTTTGTGTATCCCGATCTACTACTTGAACTGGATACTTGTTACTTAATTGAAGCTTCGGGATCGCTTTCTCGCAGGGAGTCGAGGAAGTATCTCTTGGCTTACTTCCACATGTTTGCTTAATAAAATGCTATTCTACTCTCTTCTATTGCTGCAAGATGGTGGCTTCGTGAAGATGTTTGAAGATGCTAGTCTTCGATAGGACTAGGCCTTCTCTCTATTTTGGCATTTCTGCAGTCCAGTCCACCTATATAGCCTTTCCCCTTTGATAAGGTTGCATATGTAGTGTAGATCCTTGCTTGCTGAGTACTTCGGATGAGTACTCATGGTTGCTTTGTTACTTCTTTTTCCCCATACCCCACTTTGATGATACATCAGACGATGGAGCCCCGGAGCCAGATGCCACCTCAGGAGCTTACTACTAGGAGGGTCCAGACGACACGTACTACTGGATCGAGCTAGCCGACCAGGAGTAGGATCGGAGGCTCCCAGGCAGGAGGCCTTCGCCTTTCGATCTAGAGTCGTTGTTTGTGCTCGCCTTCTTAAGGCAAAACTTGTCTAACTATGTCTGTACTCAGATAATATTTGTATGACTGACTTATGTATTCGGATCCTCGTGATCCCTGGTCTGTAATATTGTGAATCTCCGTCTATTTGTGTTAGAGTTGTGTTGTGATATCTTCCCGTGAGTCCTTGTGCTTGATCGTGCATGTTTGCGTGTATGATTAGTGCACGATTGAGTCAGGGGCGTCACAAGTTGGTATAAGAGCCGACTGCCTATAGGAAGCCCCCTTCCAATTCCTTGGCTGAAGTTGAGTCTAGACATCGAAAAACTAATTTACTAACTTGGCTGTGTGCCTTACGGGCCCACGTCGCCAACTGGGTGGTATTAGGATCTTTTATTCCTTGTCTATACTCTGGGACTCTGATCTCTCTTCTATTCGGGTTAAATAAATTTTACTAACGCCGACACTTAGGATCTTGTAAATCCCGTCTACCCGGAGAGCTGGATATCTGTGCGATTTCCCTGTCATTGATCTGATTAGTTTGATAATTATTTTCCTTTCCATTGTTTTGTTTAACCTTTCTCTCCGAGTTGTATTAAACTTCTCATTGTCATTTGACAATCCTAAATTTCCTCTGTTTCAGATGGATCGTTTGTTTCCACCATGTCCTACGACACAGCTTGTGCTTCACACTTGGGCTCGTGATGCCCCTGGGTTTCCAGCTGTTCTGATCGCCCTCCTGACCAGACTTGGCTACCGCTGGTACCCCGAGTACATGGTCTACGAGGATTACCGTGAGTTCAACCAGGAGCAGTACCATGCTGATGTTCGTATCTATGATCAGCAAGATGACTCAGACACTGAGGTGCACCTTTTCCACGGTATCGGCGTGACGATTGAGATGGCAGTCCATGATGCCGCCTACTCTGCTGTCGCACGTCTCCGAGGAGAGTTCAGCAGTATCTTGGATGCCTCTGAGTTCTGATACATTCCGTATGCCCCTACGGGAGATGCTACTGCATACTACACAGCTATCTGTGCCCCGTACGAGCCTCATCGCTACGACCCGCGCGTTCTGATTCAGTGCACTCAGGCTCTGGATTGCACTGTTTGGGCTCTTGCCGTCGAGTTGGTTGCCACTCGAGCACGTCTCTACAATGCTGTGACGCAGTTGCTACCAGCTGTTCGTGCAGGGATACATCCGGAGCACATCCTTTACCCGCGCAGGACTCAGATGTATGCTGGTATTGATTGGCCTGCTGTTGGAGGTCACACACCTACACGTGGACCTCTTCTTACAGCTCGAGACCGGGTTCTGCATCAGAGTGCACATGGAGCGCAGGATCCTACCGCGACGAACATTCGTCGTCCGCACTCGCAGTTACCCCGTTTCAGTGGTTTTCCCCGACGTTGATGTAGCCTTTGATATGTCTCGTCGTGTACTTCCTTACCGCATGCCTGCGCGCCGCCTAGCATGTCTAGTTTTAAATTTGTGCCGTTATGCTGTCCGCATGTACCCGACTCTGTGTATGGATCTGTATGTCTTAATTGACTACTGTTATGTATCTGTTACACTACTTAATTGTTATCGAGTTACATCATGCTTGTCACTAAACACTCACAATTTCTTTTACTAAACTGCCCCCTGTTGATACTTAGCAGGATGGTTAGACCAGGTGGTCGTGGTCGTGCCCCTAAACGCCCACCACCGCCAGACTATATGGCAGCTATGATGCAACAATTCGAGCTCAACCGTCAGTTCATGACCGGAATCATGCCTCAGTTTCCGCATCAGAACAACCAGAACCAGAACCCTGCTTCAATAACCTTGACAGAGTTTATGCGACTCAACCCCACTCAGTTCCGCAACTCTGACAAGCCACTGGATGCTGATGACTGGCTTCGCGACATCACTCACGAGATGGAGTCTGCTAATGTCGCCCCGGCCAACTTCGTCACCTTCGCGGCCTTTTTCCTAAAGGGCCCCGCTGCTCAATGGTGGGACACCCACAAGCGTACACTTCCCGCTGGAACATTGGTTACCTGGTATGAGTTCCAGGCTGCTTTCCGTGCCCGTTATATTCCTCAGGGAATTATGGACAGGATGAAAACCCAGTTCCGCAACCTCACTCAGGGCAACAAGACTGTCGAAGCTTATCAGCGGGAATTTCTTGACCTCTCCCGCTATGCTGAAGAAGACATTGCCACGGATGCCCGTAGACAAGAGAAGTTTCGAAATGGACTCCACCCAGACCTCGAGCTTGCACTTGCTGCTCAAGACTTCAACGACTTTTCTACTCTTGTGAACAAGGCTATTCTAGTTGAGACCGCTCAGATGAAGCATAAGGACTCGCAGAAGCGCTATCGTGATGCTGGCTCATCTTCGGGATCAGCACAGAAGCGTCGAGTCTGGATTCCCAACTGAAGGAAATATGCCCTAGAGGCAATAATAAATTTGTTATTTATATTTCCTTATATCATGATAAATGTTTATTATTCATGCTAGAATTGTATTAACCGGAAACTTAATACATGTGTGAATACATAGACAAATAGAGTGTCACTAGTATGCCTCTACTTGACTAGCTCGTTAATCAAAGATGGTTAAGTTTCCTAGCCATGGACATGAGTTGTCATTTGATGAACGGGATCACATCATTAGAGAATGATGTGATTGACAAGACCCATCCGTTAGCTTAGCACGATGATCGTTTAGTTTGTTGCTATTGCTTTCTTCATGACTTATACAAGTTCCTATGACGATGAGATTATGCAACTCCCGAATACCGGAGGAACACTTAGTGTGCTATCAAACGTCACAACGTAACTGGGTGATTATAAAGATGCTCTACAGGTGTCTCCGAAGGTGTTTGTTGAGTTGGCATAGATCGAGATTAGGATTTGTCACTCCGATTGTCGGAGAGGTATATCTGGGCCCTCTCGGTAATGCACATCATATGAAGCCTTGCAAGCAATGTGACTAATGAGTTAGTTATGGGATGATGCATTACGGAACGATTAAAGAGACTTGCCGGTAATGAGATTGAACTAGGTATGATGATACCGACGATCGAATCTCGGGCAAGTAACATACCGATGACAAAGGGAACAACGTATGTTGTTATGCGGTTTGACCGATAAAGATCTTCGTAGAATATGTGGGAGCCAATATGAGCATCCAGGTTTCGCTATTGGTTATTGATCAGAGATGAGTCTCAGTCATGTCTACATAGTTCTCGAACCCGTAGGGTCCGCACGCTTAACGTTCGATGACGATCAGTATTATGAGTTTATGTGTTTTGATGTACCGAAGGTAGTTTGGAATCCCGGATGTGATCACAGACATGATGAGGAGTCTCGAAATGGTCGAGACATAAAGATTGATATATTGGACCATGTTATTCGGACACCGGAAGTGTTCCGGAAGGTTTCAGATAAAACCGAAGCGCCGGAGGGTTACCGGAACCCCCCCCCCCGGAAGTTATGGGCCCTTAGTGGGCTTTAGGGGAGAGAGAGGGCAGCATCCAGGAGGTGGCGCCCCCCCCAAGGGGAGTCCGAATTGGACTAGGGGAGTGGGGTGCAGCCCCTCTTTCCCTCTCCTTCTCCCTCTCTTTCCTTCTCCTCCTAGTTGGACTAGGAAAGGGGAGAAACCTACTCCTACTAGGAGTAGGATTCCTCCCCCCTTGGCACGCCCTATGAGGGCCGGCCGGCCTCCCCCTTGCTCCTTTATATACGGGGGCAGGGGGGCACCCTAGAACATACCAAGATTTGTCTTAGCCGTGTGCGGTGCCCCCCTCCACAGGTTTCCACCTCAGTCATATTTTCGTAGAGCTTAGGCGAAGCCCTGCCGGAATCACTTCATCATCACCGTCACCATGCCATCGTGCTGACGAAACTCTCCCTCGGCCTCAGCTGGATCAAGAGTACGAGGGACGTCACCGAGCTAAACGTGTGTAGATCGCGGAGGTGCCGTGCATTCCGTACTTGATCGGTTGGATCGCGAAGACGTTCGACTACATCAACCGCGTTACTAAACGCTTCCGCTTTCGGTCTACGAGGGTACGTAGACACACTCTCCCCGCTCGTTGCTATGCTTCTCCTAGATAGATCTTGCGTGATCGTAGGAATTTTTTTGAAATACTACGTTCCCCAACAGTGGCATCCAAGCCAGGTCTATGCGTAGATGATTTGCACGAGTAGAACACAAAGGAGTTGTGGGCGTGGGTGTATACATATTGCTTGCCGTTACTAGTTGTTACTTGGTTCAGCGGTATTGTGAGATGAAGCGGCCCGGACCGACATTACGCGTACGCTTACGCGAGACTGGTTTCACCGCTGCGAGCACTCGTTGCTTAAAGGTGACTGGCGGGTGTCTGTCTCTTTCACTTTAGTTGAATCGGTTTCAATGAAGAGGGTTCTTTTAGAAGATCAAAAAGCAATCACTACACCACGTTGTGGTTTTGATGCGTAGGTAAGAATGGTTCTTGCTAGAAGCCCGTAGCAGCCACGTAAAACTTGCAACAACAAAGTAGAGGACGTCTAACTTGTTTTTGCAGGGCTTGCTGTGATGTGATATGGTCAAGACATGATGTGATATAATTTGTTGTATGAGATGATCATGTTTTGTAACAAAGTTATCGGCAACCGGCAGGAGCCATATGGTTGTCGCTTTATTGTATGCAATGCAATCGCCATGTAATTGTTTTTACTTTATCACTAAGCGGTAGCGATAGTCGTAGAAGCAATAGTTGGCGAGACGACAACGATGCTACGATGGAGATCATGCTGGGGCACCGGTGACGATGGAGATCAAGCTGGGGCGCCGGTGACGATGGTAATCATGACGGTGCTTTGGAGATGGAGATCAAAGGCACAAGATGATGATGGCCATATCATATCACTTATATTGAATTGCATGTGATGTTAATCCTTTTATGCATCTTATTTTGCTTAGTACGGCGGTAGCATTATAAGATGATCTCTCACTAAATTTCAAGGTACAAGTGTTCTCCCTGAGTATGCACCGTTGCTACAGTTCGTCGTGCCGAGACACCACGTGATGATCGGGTGTGATAAGCTCTACGTTCACATACAACGGGTGCAAGCCAGTTTTGCACACGCAGAATACTCGGGTTAAACTTGACGAGCCTAGCATATGCAGATATGGCCTCGGAACACTGGAGACCGAAAGGTCGAACGTGAATCATATAGTAGATATGATCAACATAGAGATGTTCACCATTGAAAACTACTCCATCTCACGTGATGATCGGACATGGTTTAGTTGATATGGATCACGTGATCATTTAGATGACTAGAGGGATGTCTATCTAAGTGGGAGTTCTTAAGTAATATGATTAATTGAACTTTAATTTATCATGAACTTAGTACCTAATAGTTTTTTGCATGTCTATGTTGTTGTAGATCAATGGCCCGTGCTACTGTTCCTTTGAATTTTAATGCGTTCCTAGAGAAAGCTAAGTTGAAAGATGATGGTAGCAACTACACGGACTGGGTCCGTAACTTGAGGATTATGCTCATTGCTGCACAGAAGAATTACGTCCTGGAAGCACCGCTAGGTGCTAGGCGTGCTGCAGACGCTACTGATGACATTAAGAATGTCTGGCAGAGCAAAGCTGATGACTACTCGATAGTTCAGTGTGCCATGCTTTACGGCTTAGAACCGGGACTTCAACGATGTTTTGAACGTCATGGAGCATATGAGATGTTCCAGGAGTTGAAGTTAATATTTCAAGCAAATGCCCGGATTGAGAGATATGAAGTCTCCAATAAGTTCTATAGCTGCAAAATGGAGGAGAATAGTTCTGTCAGTGAGCATATACTCAAAATGTCTGGGTATCATAATCACTTGACTCAGCTGGGAGTTAATCTTCCAATTGATAGTGTCATTGACAGAGTTCTTCAATCACTGCCACCAAGCTACAAGAGCTTCGTGATGAACTATAATATGCAAGGGATGGATAAGACAATTCCCGAGCTCTTCGCAATGCTAAAGGCTGCGGAGGTAGAAATCAAAAAGGAGCATCAAGTGTTGATGGTCAACAAGACCACCAGTTTCAAGAAAAAGGGTAAAGGGAAGAGGGGGAACTTCAAGAAGAACGGCAAGCAAGTTGCTGCTCAAGTGAAGAAGCCCAAGTCTGGACCTAAGCCTGATACTGAGTGCTTCTACTGCAAAGGGACTGGTCACTGGAAGCGGAACTGCCCCAAGTATTTGGCGGATAAGAAGGATGGCAAAGTGAACAAAGGTATATGTGATATACATGTTATTGATGTGTACCTTACTAATGCTCGCAGTAGTGCCTGGGTGTTTGATACTGGTTCTGTTGCTAATATTTGCAACTCGAAATAGGGACTACGGATTAAGCGAAGATTGGCTAAGGACGAGGTGACGATGCGTGTGGGAAATGGTTCCAAAGTCGATGTGATCGCAGTCGGCACGCTACCTCTACATATACCTTCGGGATTAGTTTTAGACCTGAATAATTGTTATTTGGTGCTAGCGTTAAGCATGAACATTATATCTGGATCTTGTTTGATGCGAGACGGTTATTCATTTAAATCTGAGAATAATGGTTGTTCTATTTATATGAGTAATATCTTTTATGGTCATGCACCCTTGAAGAGTGGTCTATTTTTGTTGAATCTCGATAGTAGTGATACACATATTCATAATATTGAAACCAAAAGATGTAGAGTTGATAATGATAGTGCAACTTATTTGTGGCACTGCCGTTTGGGTCATATTGGTGTAAAGCGCATGAAGAAACTCCATACTGATGGACTTTTGGAATCACTTGATTATGAATCACTTGGTACTTGCGAACCATGCCTCAAAGGCAAGATGACTAAAACTCCGTTCTCCGGAACAATGGAGCGAGCAATGGATTTATTGGAAATAATACATACTGATGTATACGGTCCGAAGAATATTGAGGCTCACGGCGGGTATCGTTATTTTCTGACCTTCATAGATGATTTGAGCAGATATGGGTATATCTACTTGATGAAACATAAGTCTGAAACATTTGAAAAGTTCAAAGAATTTCAGAGTGAAGTGGAAAATCATCGTAACAAGAAAATAAAGTTTCTGCGATCCGATCGTGGAGGAGAATATTTGAGTTACGACTTTGGTCTTCATTTGAAACAATGCGGAATAGTTTCGCAACTCACGCCACCCAGAACACCACAGCGTAATGGTGTGTCCGAACGTCGTAACCGCACTTTATTAGATATGGTGCGATCTATGATGTCTCTTACTGATTTACCGCTATCGTTTTGGGGTTATGCTTTAGAGACGGCTGCATTCACGTTAAATAGGGCACCATCTAAATCCGTTGAGACGACACCTTATGAACTGTGGTTTGGCAAGAAACCCAAGTTGTCGTTTCTTAAAGTTTGGGGCTACGATGCTTATGTGAAAAAGCTTCAACCTGATAAGCTCGAACCCAAATCGGAGAAATGTGTCTTCATAGGATACCCAAAGGAGACTATTGGGTACACCTTCTATCACAGATCCGAAGGCAAGACATTCGTTGCTAAGAATGGATCCTTTCTAGAGAAGGAGTTTCTCTCGAAAGAAGTGAGTGGGAGGAAAGTAGAACTTGATGAGGTAACTGTACCTGCTCCCTTATTGGAAAGTAGTTCATCACAGAAATCAGTTCCTGTGACTCCTACACCAATTAGTGAGGAAGCTAATGATGATGATCATGTAACTTCAGATCAAGTTACTACCGAACCTCGTAGGTCAACCAGAGTAAGATCCGCACCAGAGTGGTACAGTAATCCGGTTCTGGAGGTCATGTTACTTGACCATGACGAACCTACGAACTATGAGGAAGCGATGATGAGCCCAGATTCCGCGAAATGGCTTGAGGCCATGAATTCTGAGATGGGATCCATGTATGAGAACAAAATGTGGAATTTGGTTGACTTGCCCGATGATCGGCAAGCCATAGAGAATAAATGGATTTTCAAGAAGAAGACTGACGCTGACGGTAATGTTACTGTCTACAAAGCTCGACTTGTTGCAAAAGGATTTCGACAAGTTCAAGGAGTTGACTACGATGAGACCTTCTCACCCGTAGCGATGCTTAAGTCCGTCCGAATCATGTTAGCAATTGCCGCATTTTATGATTATGAAATTTGGCAAATGGATGTAAAAACTGCATTCCTGAATGGATTTCTGGAAGAAGAGTTGTATATGATACAACCCGAAGGTTTTATCAATCCAAAGGATGCTAACAAAGTGTGCAAGCTCCATCGATCCATTTATGGACTGGTGCAAGCATCTCAGAGTTGGAATAAACGTTTTGATAGTGTGATCAAAGCATATGGTTTTATACAGACTTTTGGAGAAGCCTGTATTTACAAGAAAGTGAGTGGGAGCTCTGTAGCATTTCTAATATTATATGTGGATGACATATTGTTGATTGGAAATGATATAGAATTTCTGGATAGCATAAAAGGATACGTGAATAAAAGTTTTTCAATGAAAGACCTCGGTGAAGCTGCTTATATATTGGGCATCAAGATCTATAGAGATAGATCAAGACGCTTAATTGGACTTTCACAAAGCACATACCTTGATAAAGTTTTGAAGAAGTTCAAAATGGATCAAGCAAAGAAAGGGTTCTTGCCTGTGTTGCAAGGTGTGAAGTTGAGTAAGACTCAATGCCCGACCACTGCAGAAGATAGAGAGAAAATGAAAGTCATTCCCTATGCCTCAGCCATAGGTTCTATCATGTATGCAATGCTGTGTACCAGACCTGATGTGTGCCTTGCTATAAGTTTAGCAGGGAGGTACCAAAGTAATCCAGGAGTGGATCACTAGATAGCGGTCAAGAACATCCTGAAATACCTGAAAAGGACTAAGGATATGTTTCTCGTTTATGGAGGTGACAAAGAGCTCGTCGTAAATGGTTACGTCGATGCAAGTTTTGACACTGATCCGGATGACTCTAAGTCACAAACCGGATACGTATTTATATTGAACGGTGGAGCTGTCAGTTGGTGCAGTTCTAAGCAAAGCGTCGTGGCGGGATCTACGTGTGAAGCGGAGTACATAGCTGCTTCGGAAGCAGCGAATGAAGGAGTCTGGATGAAGGAGTTCATATCCGATCTAGGTGTCATACCTAGTGCATCGGGTCCAATGAAAATCTTTTGTGACAATACTGGTGCAATTGCCTTGGCAAAGGAATCCAGATTTCACAAGAGAACCAAGCACATCAAGAGACGCTTCAATTCCATCCATGATCAAGTCAAGGAGGGATACATAGAGATTTGCAAAATACATACGGATCTGAATGTTGCAGACCCGTTGACTAAGCCTCTCTCACGAGCAAAACATGATCAGCACCAAGACTCCATGGGTGTTAGAATCATTACTGTGTAATCTAGATTATTGACTCTAGTGCAAGTGGGAGACTGAAGGAAATATGCCCTAGAGGCAATAATAAAGTTGTTATTTATATTTCCTTATATCATGATAAATGTTTATTATTCATGCTAGAATTGTATTAACCGGAAACTTAATACATGTGTGAATACATAGACAAACAGAGTGTCACTAGTATGCCTCTACTTGACTAGCTCATTAATCAAAGATGGTTAAGTTTCCTAGCCATGGACATGAGTTGTCATTTGATGAACAGGATCACATCATTAGAGAATGATGTGATTGACAAGACCCATCCGTTAGCTTAGCACGATGATCGTTTAGTTTGTTGCTATTGCTTTCTTCATGACTTATACAAGTTCCTATGACTATGAGATTATGCAACTCCCGAATACCGGAGGAACACTTAGTGTGCTATCAAACGTCACAACGTAACTGGGTGATTATAAAGATGCTCTACAGGTGTCTCCGAAGGTGTTTGTTGAGTTGGCATAGATCGAGATTAGGATTTGTCACTCCGATTGTCGGAGAGGTATCTCTGGGCCCTCTCGGTAATGCACATCATATGAATCCTTGCAAGCAATGTGACTAATGAGTTAGTTATGGGATGATGCATTACAGAACGAGTAAAGAGACTTGCCGGTAACGAGATTGAACTAGGTATGATGATACTGACGATCGAATCTCGGGCAAGTAACATACCGATGACAAAGGGAACAACGTATGTTGTTATGCGGTTTGACCGATAAAGATCTTCGTAGAATATGTGGGAGCCAATATGAGCATCTAGGTTCCGCTATTGGTTATTGACCGGAGATGAGTCTCGGTCATGTCTACATAAATCTCGAACCCGTAGGGTCCACACGCTTAACGTTCGTTGACAATCGGTATTATGAGTTTATGTGTTTTGATGTACCGAAGGTAGTTCAGAATCCCGGATGTGATCATGGACATGACGAGGAGTCTCGAAATGGTCGAGACATAAAGATTGATATATTGGACCATGTTATTCGGACACCGGAAGTGTTCTGAAAGGTTTCGGATAAAACCGGAGTGCCGGAGGGTTACCGGAACCCCCCCGGGAAGTTATGGGCCCTTAGTGGGCTTTAGAGGAGAGAGAGGGCAGCAGCCAGGAGGTGGCGCCCCTGTAGGAGATATGCCCTAGAGGCAATAATAAATGTTATTGATTATCTCCCTGTTCATAATTAGGTTTATGTTCCATGCTATAACTGCAATGATTCTCGAGTTTGCAAATAAAACGAGGCTCGGAGGAAGACTCATATGCACGTGTGGGATAATAAACAGTAAAATGTATTCCTAGTCTGGCCTCTAAGACTAGCTCAAGTGTTGCATGATGGTTCTGTTTTCCTGATCATGGGCATGTCTATGCCAGCAACTTTGAGGGCACGGTGTTAGAAGAACATTTGTGTTGAATCGACCCGATTGATGTTATGCTATGAGATTCTTTCGTCACAAGTTAATGGTTAATAACACAGAGATGGTTAA
Organism: Thinopyrum elongatum; assembly: GCA_011799875.1. Classification (NCBI taxonomy): domain Eukaryota; kingdom Viridiplantae; phylum Streptophyta; class Magnoliopsida; order Poales; family Poaceae; genus Thinopyrum; species Thinopyrum elongatum. Next base: position 721,911,466 of record CM022298.1, on the reverse strand, counting down.
TGTTTCCATGATTCCTCAGACCATGAGAGTATTGAGTTTTCTTCATGCTTGATTCATGAACTTTGGGGTTTGTTAAACGTCATCCGTAACTGGATGGCTATTACGGCGGCTTACGGGTTCATGGGAAAGTATGTTAAGTAACTTGATAGCTCAAGATTGGGATTTGCTCCTCCGACGATGGAGAGATATCTCTGGGCCCTCTCGGTGTTACGGTATCCATCATCGTCTGGCCAGACACTTTGTGATTTGATCACGGGGATGCCGGAACACGGTAACGAGAAAAGAGAACAATACCGGTAACGAGGTAACTAGCATAGTGGACAAGTTGTTGATCCACGGGAATGCCATCATGTCTCACCTCGGGTATTTGTAACATATCGCGAAGCAACAGGAATAGCACACGGCAACTGGAGGTTCACTCGAATATTCATTCGTGTGGGTATAGGGGTCAATATGGGTGTCCACGGCTCCGATGTTGATCATTGATCGGAAGGGGTTCCGTGTCATGTCTATACTTCACCGAACCTATAGGGTCACACGCTTAAGGGTCATCTATCTGCTGAATACTAGACAGGGAGTCTGAGAGAAAATCACCGAAAAAGTTTCGGACAGCGGAAAAGTTCCGCAGAGAGAGGTCACCGGATGAGTTCCGGTGAAACTGAAAAGTTGTTTCAGAGGATACCATAAAGTCAAGTTGGTTTCGGCACATGCCCGATAATTCTTGGAGGGTGCCAGAATCATTCTGGAAACTTTTGGGAATTTTCTGGAAGAAAAACCGAAAATGTTCCGGAGCTGCCGGAACCACTTCAGATGCTTTTCGCAGATGAAAATCACTAATCTGGAATTGTTCCAGAACGCATTGAAAATTATTTTGGTGGGTACTGGAAATGTTCTGAGCCCACATAAATATTTTCAGTTCGAACGGACGCTGAAAAATGTCGTCATGAATAGTGAAAGTGCTTTTTGGGTGGCTTCTTGGAGAAGCCACCTTGAGGGTCCTTTGGTATTTTTCCCCTTGGCTTCTTGGAGAAGCCACCCTTGGGCTTGGCCTATAAATAGGGGTGGAGGGGGCTGCCTAAAGACTCACTCTTTCTCACATATACATGCCATTGCAATGATCTGGCTTCTTCTCTCCCTCTCCGCGAAATAGTTTCGTAGAGCCGAAAGGCTGTCTGGGTTCCGGTGGGAACTAGTTCTGGACGGCGAAGCCCTGCCGGATAGATGACACCGTATGTGTGCAACTCTGTAGAGAGGTCGTAGTTTTGATCTTAGTGCCCGAGGGGCTGTTCGAGAGTGCCTCCCGAAGGGCTGTCCAAGTGATGGTCCGAGTTCTGTGAGTCCTCCCGAAGGGCTGTCCGAGTGACCGTCTGAGTTTCGAAGGTCCTCCCGAAGGGCTGTCCGCGACACCGTCCGGGGGACTGTTCGACCGCCTCCCGAAGGGCTGTCCTGGGTGCGGATGAGGGTATACATCCTCGCGGTTGGGAGGTTGTAAATCCTAGCTGCGGGGATCTGCACCGCCGATCGTCATCGACTCTACTTCCGCTGCGCTACGAGTCGGTAACGAAAATGATCAAACCTTGTATGCAGTCTCCATAGTGGTCCTGGGCTGGTGCGTAGGTCGGAAATTTTTTGTTTTCTGCTGCGTTACCCTACAGTGGCATCAAGAGCCGTGCTATGCGTAGATGCAGGTTGCGATCTAGAATACATAGTGATGTATGGGTGTTGCACAATATAATTAGGTAGTAGATGAGTTCTATTACTGAAACTTTTTTGTGCGGGTAGCAGATGAAATCTGTTACCCGAGGTTCTTGTTGCTTCCCTGGAATTTGCATATTTCTGATCTTGATAACAGCATGGTGGAGTTTCAATGTTCTGGCAATCCGCGATCCTGATTGATCAACGAAGTGCTAACAGTTCATTGAATTCCACCGTAGTTAAATAGAAAGATGAAATTTCGCAGACGAAAGGGCAATGCAGATATGATCTGCACGGGGGTCATGCGTATGACGAAGTTTAGTATGGGGCTTGAGATTTTATTATCTCGGTTTTCATACACCCTGGAAAGTTAATCTAGCGACTTGAATTATCATACTTGATGATGGACGTTGGTAGCTTCGGTTTGTTTCGAAACCTTAGAAGCCACGAAAAACAAGTTTTTGCTTGAACCAATTAGAGACGTCTAACTTGGTTTTGCAGGAGGGTTTGCATGTGCATATGATGTGGTATAGCAGTGCTCATAATAATTTGATTATGTATGAGATGACTATATGATGTAAATTGATTAACATGACCTGCGTGTCATGATTCGGCATGATGGCTGGAGCCATATGATTGTCACTTTATTGACCTGCGTGTCAACCTTAAGTAATGCATTATTTTATTAGCTATAGAGATAGCAATATTATCTGGTGCATCGACAAGGTGGTTGCAATCTTCGTGAAGGTGAACACCGACGCGAATGCCGAAGACGAAGAAATACAAGACTTCTCCGTCAGAAAGGGCTATACCATATCATGCTATTATGAATTGCCTGAGATGTTTATCCCTTATGATGCACCCTTCTTGATTGCGCGGTAGTCGCTTTTATTAGGGTGATCTCTCACAAAAATATCAAGTAGTTAGTGTTCTCCCAAGTGTAGCACCATCACGGCACCTAACTTTTCGGGGTATCACATGCTACCATGGGTACGAACGATTAGCGATGTGTGAGGCGGGTGAGTTGAGACCTCGCAGCGAGATCACTTGGTTGTCTTGAAGTTCAGGCATGAAAGTCATGAGCTCGGAACACACGCATCGAAAGATGAACACGAGTCACATAGAGATGTGATTGGCAAGTTTGCCTACCGATTGAGATTTTCGTCATCAGTGATGCTACCATCAATGGCGTTGAATTGAAATGCGGATCTTGAATCACTCACAATCAATTATGAGAGATATTGATTTGAGTGGGAGCGCACTGTAGAATTATCTTGTTTAATTCTCAGTGCAATTAATTGTGAACACTGTCTAAGTGTTATATGCATAATAGTTGTAGAATTATGGCTCGCGTTTCCACCTTCCCTATTAAAATTGAATAGCTGTTAAATATCTGGTTAAAACTTTACGGTTGGTAACGTAATGTGAGGATTGTCCTCAAGAGTGCCGAGAAGGACTTTGTCCTATCACATACTTTCGGTATTCTCTCGCTTATGCTATGGATCATGTGACTGTCGTCCTTCGATCCAAAAGCTAGAATTCTGTTTCAGTCAAGTGCAATATGTTTGCTTCCATGAGACCCGAACTTCGAAAGTTTGGATAGTTATGTGATATTCATGGAATCTGAAAATCATTTTCAGAGACAGACAAAGGCTAAAAGATATGAGATATCCAAAGCAATGTTTGTTTGCAAACTATTAGTAAAGGAGTTTTACTATGCATTAGACTGATAGGAGAGGGATCCAGAAGAACGCCTGTCATATGATGAAAGGTGAATAAAACAACAACTTAAAGAGAAAGGAAGTGTCCGAAGGGTGTTAGTGAAACTTTCACGCCTAGGAAGTCCGGGGCTAACGCCACTCTTAAGTTGGGTGCTTCTTCTGAGAGTAGGAGAAATACTGAAAGTTAAACTGTTAGAAGTATAAAGGCAGCAAAAAGGAAGACTGGAATATCCAGCTCATGTATGAATGTCATACAAGTTTTTGATGTATAGAAGGCTAGTCAAAGATATAGTTCTTGGGTATTGCGAGTTAATCACAAAGATACCCGCTCGATTGCTTTCTGTTGCAACTCGATGTAAGAACTACTATGGCATGAAAGACTAGCCAGGAATGAGGTTTAGGTATACACAGGGAACATAGTAAATGTTACTATACCTTCCATCGGTGTATTACCGTCTGTATTTATTTTCATAATTCATTTTAGAGTTTCACACTCTAGCCCTTTGCATAAGGTATCTTGCAAGAAGGTTGTTCATAACAGAACTTTTTATGTTCGGTGTTATGAATAACATAAGGGCCATACTTTCATTATGAATAAGATGTATGTTATGAATAATGATAATAATATATTACCTCTGGATTTACATTCATAATTCATTTTAGAGTTTCATACACTCTAGCCCATTGCACAATGTTTGTTGCAAAAGAGTTGTTCATAAAAACAACAATTGTTGTTCAGTATTATGAATAAACATGAAGGGCCATACTTCCATCCAAGATGGGATGTATGTTATGAACATTGATAGTAATATGATACATCCATAACACTGACGCTAAATGTCGTAAGACTAAGAGAATACCACACAAGTGTGGCACTGCATTTGGTCACATTGGAGAAACCCGCATGGATAAATTCTATTATGATGGATTTTAATGTCGTTTGATTTTGAATCATCTGACACTTGCAACTTTCCTCCGAAAAGTAAAGTGACTGAAATACCGTTCACAGGCCATAAGGAACGAGCAAAGAACTTATTGGTGTTCATACATTTTGATGTATGTAGTCCGATAAATGTTATTGCAAACAGTGGATTTATCTATCTTCAGAAATGACTCAAGTAGATATATGTATATTTACTTGATGAGACATAAGTCTAGATCTTTTGAATTCATTCAAAAGGTTTTCAAGAATGAAGTAGAAGTTATTGTAACAAGAAAATTCTGTTTCTACAATTCGATTGCAGAAAGGAATATTTGAGTTACAAGTTTAGCGAATGTCTGATGAGTTTTGAAAAGAGTTTTATAACTTACACCTCCCGGAACACCACTGTGAGTGAAAAGTCCGTGAAGATGTAATCGAACCATTTATGACATGGTAAGATCAAAGATGACATAAATAAATTTGCCATTATCCCTTTTAAAAGGTGATGCTTTAGAGACTGCGGCTTTTACACTGAAAAGAGCTCCATCAGGTCTGTTGAAATGACACCATGGTATGGTACGCCCAACCATGTTATATCTTTTCTTAACATTTGGAATATGGGGCTTGTGTAAAAGGTTACAAACCTATTCCAAATCAGACAAGTGCTACTTTGTAGGTTATCCCAAGTCATTGGGTATTCCCCCACCACTATACCGAGGCAAAAGTTTTTGCCACAAAACGGTATGCTTTTTGAAGAAAATGGTTCTTTGAAAAAGGTGAGTGGGAGAATAGTGCAACTCGACAAGATAAACAGTATCTTCGCCATCAGATCAAAGGAAAGAGACCTTGGAAGTAATTCCGGAGTTTCCTACTGCGACTGATACGGAAGTCTCTACAATAAAATGTATGGACTTCGGTCGAACTTGCAGCTGAACCACGTAGGCAAGGCTCGTGCAAACCTCTCAGGTGCGCAAACGAGATATTGTTGTTAGACAACAGTATACCTACGATACACAAGGAAGCGTTGATGGGCCCTGACTCCGGAATTGGCTAAATGCCAATACAACCTGAGTTAGTTTCCATATAAGTGATTCAAGATTAAAACCTTGATACACCTTTTGGAAGACTTAGAGTCTAACGAATATTTATGGAACTTAAAACTGATATGGATAAAATGTTTTATCCATAAAGCTCGACTTGTTACAAAAACAAGTTCAAGGAGTTGACTACGATGAGATTGTCTCACCGTAGCGATGCTTAAAGTCGGTTCGGGTTGAACTAGCAATTAATACATATTTCAATCATGAGATATAAAACAAGGATGACAAAAGGATTTCCATCTGATGGAAATGAAACCAAGGACTTGCATGTGTTACAGTCCAAGGTATTTTGTCTATCCAGAGGATGCTAGTAAGGGTGCAAACTTCAGAGTTCCAGCAATGGACAGAAGAGAGCAAAATGGAGTTGGAATCTTCGTGTTTTGATGAAATGGTCAAAGGGGTTTGACTTCATCAATGGATCACGAAGATGCTTGTAATTCAAGAAAGTAAGTGGGAGCATAATAAAATTTCTAAAAAACGTTGTGTGCTTGACACATTGTTAATTGGAAATAAATTTCTTGACACGAATTAGGACTTCATTTGAAAATAGTTTTTCGATGAAGTTCTTGGGCTAAATAGCCTTGATATTAGGCATGATGATCTATGGAGATAGATTTACCTGATGGGGCTGAGCAAAGATACATATTGACAAAATGCTAAAACCTTTTAGCATTAAAAACGTCAAGGAGTGATTCTTGCCGAAGTCACATGGAAAGAGTTTTTGCAAGACTCGGTGTCCCAAAACACTGATGAGCAAAATACATGATGGAGATTCCACACACTCTTGTGTTTGGATTAATCATGTATTCCATGGTATGTAAAAAAAAAAAACCAGATATGTCCAATACTCCCAAAGTTGTTGCGAGTATAGATACCAAAGTGATCAAAAGTTCTGATCATGGGACAACAGTGAAAAAGGGTCATTGAGTACTATAATAGCACTGATGACATGTTTTCTCGCAAGCGGAGATCATGAAGAGTTCGTTGTAAAAGGTTACATCGATACAGTCTTCATCCATGCTCCATGCGATTTTCGATTTAAATTGAGGGTTTTGTGTAACACACAATCTAGTGGCACAGTTAGTTGGAATTTGTTCAAACAAGTTAGTGTGGCGAATTCTATAACAGAGGCGAAGTATGTTGACGCTTTCAAAGCGACAAACAAGATGTTGAATCATATAGTTCATTCATGAACTTAGTATGGTTCCAAGATGGCTTTTGTCAATGGGACACTACTGCAAGTAGTTGCTCCATAACTCAGTCTGAGGAATCCAGGTTCGACCTGTGATTCGCATACATACCAAGCTAAGTCCACACAAAATATGACTTTTGTGAAAGCGTGAAAACGCGAGGATATGCAAAGATACACACGGAGCTGAAGTCGTCAGATCCGTTGGACATTCAGGCTATACCACAAGCGAAGCATATTTACACCGGTGTGCCACAGGTGTAAAGTGCATTAGCATTAACTAGATTATTGACTCTAGTGCAAGTGGGAGTCTGTAGGAGATATGCCCTAGAGGCAATAATAAATGTTATTGATTATCTCACTGTTCATAATTAGGTTTATGTTCCATGCTATAACTGCAATGATTCTCGAGTCTGCAAATAAAACGAGGCTCGGAGGAAGACTCATATGCACGTGTGGGATAATAAACGGTAAAATGTATTCCTAGTCTGGCCTCTAAGACTAGCTCAAGTGTTGCATGATGGTTCTGTTTTCCTGATCATGGGCATGTCTATGCCAGCAACTTTGAGGGCACGGTGTTAGAAGAACATTTGTGTTGAATCGACCCGATTGATGTTATGCTATGAGATTCTTTCGTCACAAGTTAATGGTTAATAACACAGAGATGGTTAATGTTTCCATGATTCCTCAGACCATGAGAGTATTGAGTTTTCTTCATGCTTGATTCATGAACTTTGGGGTTTGTTAAACGTCATCCGTAACTGGATGGCTATTACGGCGGCTTACGGGTTCATGGGAAAGTATGTTAAGTAACTTGATAGCTCAAGATTGGGATTTGCTCCTCCGACGATGGAGAGATATCTCTGGGCCCTCTCGGTGTTACGGTATCCATCATCGTCTGGCCAGACACTTTGTGATTTGATCACGGGGATGCCGGAACACGGTAACGAGAAAAGAGAACAATACCGGTAACGAGGTAACTAGCATAGTGGACAAGTTGTTGATCCACGGGAATGCCATCATGTCTCACCTCGGGTATTTGTAACATATCGCGAAGCAACAGGAATAGCACACGGCAACTGGAGGTTCACTCGAATATTCATTCGTGTGGGTATAGGGGTCAATATGGGTGTCCACGGCTCCGATGTTGATCATTGATCGGAAGGGGTTCCGTGTCATGTCTATACTTCACCGAACCTATAGGGTCACACGCTTAAGGGTCATCTATCTGCTGAATACTAAACAGGGAGTCTGAGAGAAAATCACCGAAAAAGTTTCGGACAGCGGAAAAGTTCCGCAGAGAGAGGTCACCGGATGAGTTCCGGTGAAACTGAAAAGTTGTTTCAGAGGATACCATAAAGTCAAATTGGTTTTGGCACATGCCCGATAATTCTTGGAGGGTGCCAGAATCATTCTGGAAACTTTTGGGAATTTTCTGGAAGAAAAACCGGAAATGTTCCGGAGCTGCCGGAACCACTTCAGATGCTTTTCGCAGATGAAAATCACTAATCTGGAATTGTTCCAGAACGCGTTGAAAATTATTTTAGTGGGTACTGGAAATGTTCTGAGCCCACATAAATATTTTCAGTTCGAACGGACGCTGAAAAATGTCGTCATGAATAGTGAAAGTGCTTTTTGGGTGGCTTCTTGGAGAAGCCACCTTGAGGGTCCTTTGGTATTTTTCCCCTTGGCTTCTTGGAGAAGCCACCCTTGGGCTTGGCCTATAAATAGGGGTGGAGGGGGCTGCCTAAAGACTCACTCTTTCTCACATATACATGCCATTGCAATGATCCGGCTTCTTCTCTCCCTCTCCGCGAAATAGTTTCGTAGAGCCGAAAGGCTGTCTGGGTTCCGGTGGGAACTAGTTCTGGACGGCGAAGCCCTGCCGGATAGATGACACCGTATGTGTGCAACTCTGTAGAGAGGTCGTAGTTTTGATCTTAGTGCCCGAGGGGCTGTTCGAGAGTGCCTCCCGAAGGGCTGTCCAAGTGATGGTCCGAGTTCTGTGAGTCCTCCCGAAGGGCTGTCCGAGTGACCGTCTGAGTTTCGAAGGTCCTCCCGAAGGGCTGTCCGCGACACCGTCCGGGGGACTGTTCGACCGCCTCCCGAAGGGCTGTCCTGGGTGCGGATGAGGGTATACATCCTCGCGGTTGGGAGGTTGTAAATCCTAGCTGCGGGGATCTGCACCGCCGATCGTCATCGACTCTACTTCCGCTGCGCTACGAGTCGGTAACGAAAATGATCAAACCTTGTATGCAGTCTCCATAGTGGTCCTGGGCTGGTGCGTAGGTCGGAAATTTTTTGTTTTCTGCTGCGTTACCCTACAGCCCCCCCTAAGGGGAGTCCGAATTGGACTAGGGGAGGGGGGCGCAGCCCCTCTTTCCCTCTCCCTCTCCCTCTCTTTCCTTCTCCTCCTAGTTGGACTAGGAAAGGGGAGAAACCTACTCCTACTAGGAGTAGGATTCCTCCCCCCTTGGCGTGCCCTATGAGGGCCGGCCGGCCTCCCCCTTGCTCCTTTATATACGGGGGCAGGGGGGCACCCTAGAACAGACCAAGATTTGTCTTAGCCGTGTGCGGTGCCCCCCTCCACAGATTTCCACCTCGGTCATATTTTCGTAGAGCTTAGGCGAAGCCCTGCCGGAATCACTTCATCATCACCGTCACCACGCTGTCGTGCTGACGAAACTCTCCCTCAGCCTCAGCTGGATCAAGAGTACGAGGGACGTCACCGAGCTGAACGTGTGCAGATCGCGGAGGTGCCGTGCGTTCGGTACTTGATCGGTTGGATCGCGAAGACGTTCGACTACATCAACCGTGTTACTAAACGCTTCCGCTTTCGGTCTACGAGGGTACGTAGACACACTCTCCCCGCTCGTTGCTATGCTTCTCCTAGATAGATCTTGAGTGATCGTAGGATTTTTTTTGAAATACTACGTTCCCCAACACCAACAACGTGTTCCGTCCAAATGCCCCTGCGCCAAAGAACAACTATGCTACACCACTTCTGCCTCCTCCACCACTGAGACAACCAAGAGCTCAAGCTATTCAAAACAATGCTCCTCTTCGTCCTGAAGATGGTCTGTGCTTCAAGTGCTGCAAACCAGGTCACCAGGCTAAGGACTGCCGCCAGACTCATAATCAGTTGGCTTTTCCTCGTACTGGCTGTGGCAATGGTCGTGGCAACAACCAGGCCCGCAACTATAATACTGGGTCTGCTGCACACGGTCGTGGACACGCTTACAACATTGATATTGAAGAAGTCCAGGATCAACCTGCTACTGTGATGGGTACCCTTATCGTTAACTCAGTACCCTCTTCTGTATTATTTGATTCAGGAGCATCGCATTCATTCATGTCAGAAGCATTTGCATTATCGCATGACATTGCATTTCGAAAGATGAACTGGCCAGTAGTTATCCGCACCCCTGGAGGCCAGTGTCAAACCACTATGATGGCACACAATGTCCCCGTTGAAATTAAAGGATTGGAATTCCTTGTTTCGCCCATTATCCTGAAGTCTTCCACCATAGACCTCATCCTCGGAATGGATTGGTTGAAAGCTCACATTGCTTCGATCAATTGTGCCACTAAAGTTGTCCAACTTCTTCACCCCTCCGATGAGATAGTAAACTGCACTGCCCGAATTACTCGGGATGCTAAAGCTCAGATATATGCTCTGAATGCTTTGAACGCCTCACCTCTGGAAGGAATCGAGAACGTACCTGTCGTTCGAGATTTTCCGGACGTCTTTCCGGAAGAACTTCCAGGAATACCCCCGGTTAGAGCTGTCGAGTTTGTCATTGACTTGAAGCCTGGCACTACCCCTATTGCGAAGCGTCCTTATAAGATGCCGCCGCATGAACTCCTTGAGCTTAAGGAAGAAATCGATAAGTCACTTAAGAAAGGTTTCATCCGCCCGAGTTCCTCTGCTTGGGGAGCATCTTCACTCTTTGTTAAGAAGAAGGATGGAACTAACCGATTGGTTCAGGATTACCGGCCCATTAACCAAGCCACAATCCAAAATAAATACCCACTGCCCCGGATCAATGATCTTTATGATCAACTTGTCGGATCCTCTGTGTTCTCGAAACTCGACTTGAGGTTGGGTTATCATCAGATCCGTGTTCGCGAAGAGGATATTCCGAAGACTGCCTTTGTTACTCGATATGGCTCTTATGAGTACACCGTTATGTCATTTGGCTTAACAAATGCTCCAGCAACCTTCTCCCGGTTGATGAACTATATCTTCATGGATTATCTCGACAAATTCATCGTGGTTTATTTAGATGATATCCTTATATATTCCAAGAATGAAGAAGAACATGCTGAACATCTTCGGCTTGTATTGGAGAAGCTACGAGAACATCAGTTGTATGCTAAATTCTCCAAGTGTGAATTCTGGTTATCTGAAGTGACCTATCTTGGTCATGTGATTTCCAAGATGGAATTGCTGTTAACCCGGAACGAGTTCAAGCCATTCTTGACTGGACTCCCCCGAAGAATGTCAAGCAAGTCAGAAGTTTTCTCGGACTCGCTAGTTATTGCCGTCGATTCGTTGAGAACTTTTCCAAGATTGCAAAGCCACTTACTAATCTGCTCCACAAAGGTGTTAAATTTGAGTGGACAGAAAAATGTGAAGAAAGCTTTCAGACACTAAAAGATAAGTTAACATCTGCCCCAGTACTAGCACCCCCGGATTCCCAAAAGGATTTCGTGATATACAGTGATGCATCTCGACAAGGATTAGGCTGTGTCCTAATGCAAGAGCGCAAAGTGATTGCTTATGCCTCTCGACAATTGCGTCCTCATGAAGAAAATTACCCAGTACATGATCTCGAACTTTCTGCGGTTATTTATGCTCTAAAGCTATGGCGACATTACCTTCTCGGTAACCGTTGCGAGATATACACGGACCATCAAAGTTTGAAGTATCTATATACTCAACCAGATCTGAACCTTCGTCAACAAAGATGGCTCGAGACAATTGCCGATTATGATATGAATATCTCATATACCCCTGGCAAGGCTAATGTAATGGCCGATGCTTTGAGTCGCAAGGCTTATTGCAGCAACCATATGGTTCAGGAAGCACAACCTGTTCTTTATGAAGAGCTTCGCAAATTGAACCTTCATATTGTTCCACAGGGTTATATCAATACCCTGGTTGTTGAACCAGATTTAGAACACAGCATTAAGACTATGCAACGGTATGACTCTGAAGTTGAAAGGATTAAGCGATACCTCGAAAAAGGAAAGCCGTCGGAATTCCATCTTGATAATGATGGGATCCTATTCTTCCAACACCGTCTCTTTGTACCCAAGTTCAAGGATGAGAGAGAACACGTTATGAAAGAAGCTCATGACACTCCCCTGTCAATTCATCCTGGTAGCACAAAGATGTATCGTGACATTTGTCAGAGATACTGGTGGCCTAATATGAAGCGAGACATTGCTCGTTATGTTTCTGAGTGTGACGTTTGCCGCCGCATTAAAGCAGAACATCAAAGGCCTGCTGGAACTCTGCAACCACTTGATATTCCTGAATGGAAATGGGACAAAGTCCAAATGGATTTCATTACTGGTTTTCCCAGATCTCAGAAGGGTCATGATGCTATTTTTGTCGTCATTGACCGATTCTCAAAGGTTGCTCACTTTCTGCCAGTCAAGGAGACAATCACTGCTAGTCAGTTAGCAGACTTGCATGTTTCCCGAATTGTGTCACTCCACGGTGTTCCGTTGGAGATCAGTTCTGATCATGGCAGCCTCTTTACCTCCAGATTCTGGAATAGTTTCCAAGAAGCTATGGGAACTCATCTGTCGTTCAGTACCGCTTTTCACCCTCAGTCACAGGGTCAAGTCGAACAAGTTAATCAGGTGCTCGAAGATATGCTTCGAGCTTGCATCATCTCCTTCGGTAAGAAATGGGAGGAATCTCTCCCTTATGCCGAATTCTCTTACAACAATAGCTATCAAGCTAGTCTGAAGATGGCACCATTTGAAGTTCTTTACGGACGTAAGTGTCGAACCCCTCTGAATTGGTCAGAAACTGGGGAACGCTCACTCGTCGGACTGGACATTGTTCAACAAGCTGAAGAAAAAGTCCGCATCGTCCGTGAACATTTGAAAACTGCTCAGTCTCGTCAGAAGAGCAACTATGACCGAAAGCACCAGGAAATGGTCTATCAACCTGGCGAGCAAGCTTACCTTCGCGTCACTCGGTTGAAAGGCACTCATCGGTTCGGAATCAAAGGCAAGTTAGCTCCTCGCTACATTGGCCCATTCCGTATTCTTGCCCGTCGAGGAGAAGTGGCATATCAGTTGCAATTGCCGCCAAATCTTTCTCAAGTGCATGATGTCTTTCATGTATCCCAACTCCATCGCTGCTTCAAGGATCCTATTCGAGCTGTGGATCATGAAATGCTTGAATTGCGGGAAGATCTGTCTCATCCAGAATATCCCGTTCGTATTCTCTGAACGCCGGACTCGTCAGAAGTCGATCAAATTCCTCAAGGTCCAGTGGTCGAATCATTCTGAAGATGAAGCCACTTGGGAACGAGAGGATCGTCTTCGCGAAGAATACCCCGCTTTCTTTCAGTCTTCCTCTTAATTCTAGGGACGAGAATTCTTGATAGATGAGGAGAATTGTAACACCCCATGTACTTAGCAACAGTGATCACCTTAGTTAATGCCATGTCAGCAAGTTTATCAGTGCCTGATCATCATTTGCATCATATTGCATTTGAACTCCTAATTCAAACTTCAAATTAGATTCAAAGTGGAAAATAAAAGTTGTTCAAACCAGAAACTAAAATGTTCATTAAATAGCAAATAAGTCAGAGGCAATTATAAAATTGTAACCAACATTATTGAGTTGGGATAAGTGGCTCTAACAACCTCAAACAGTAGCAAACGGCCACCTATAATAACCTTTTATTTAATCTAAATTAAATATGAAGTTATGTTTTGCCCAAACTAGTTTTTGGTGTTAGGATATAATGCACTGTGATTTATGACCTAGGTCACACTTTTCACAAAATTCATTTACTGCCCAAACAATTAACAAAACAGAGTTAAAGGGAATAGGAAAAGGAAAAATAGAAAAAGGCCTAAAGCTCTACTGTGCACTTAGGCCTGCTTGCTACAGTGCCCGGCCCAGCCCACTCCGCGCCATCCTCCACCTCCCGCACTGCTCACTGCCCCACTGTCAAACAACCCGCGCGCGCTGCGCGCGCGAGCCGGCCCCACCTCTCTCCCTGCTCGACAACGCGCCCGCGCCCGCAGCGAGGATAAGGGCGAGCCCCACAGCCCCTGGCGCCTCCCTCGCCCCACTCTCCCCCTCCCTCGCTCGCTCTCCGCCATGGCCGACGCAGCCATCGCCGTTGCTCCATCGCCCGCGTAGCCACCGCCTCCGCCACCCCGTTCTGCCTAGTCCAGCGTCACCGCCGTGCTCCGCTACGTCGCCTGCGCCAATGAGCCGAAGCCGAGGAGCTCTGCATCGCCGGCCTGCCTCGTCTTCTTCCCCTACGGCTGCCGTTGAACGCCTCCACGAGTCGCCGCCGTCGCCCTTCCTCGAGCCATCCCCAGGCCTTCCCGGCAACGCTAGTGAGCTGCTGCTTCGATCCCTCCTCTCCCCGCTCTCTCTCTGTAGCCGTAGCTGCCGCCCCCTTCTCACCTGAACGCGCCGCCGCCTGGCCTCGTCGCCGGCGTGGCCTCGGCGACCATAGGGCCCCGTGCGTGCCACCATCGCACTCACCGCTTCGCGTAGACGCCGTAGCCACCTTGCGCTGCTCATTTTGCCCACCATAGCCCCGATTCCGTCGCACGCCCAAATCACCCCGCCGCGGGCGAGCTCGTGGCACTCAGCTCCGGCCACCACAGCCCCTCGCTCCGCCACCATTCGACGCGCGCTGTCGAGTCGCGTCGAACGCGCCTAAACCTGGGTCCGGAAACCCACTGTAGCCGAATCCCGCGCCACGCCGGAGCTCGCCGCCGCGTTTTGAGCTCGCCGGAGTTACCCCGGCGCCGGCAGCCGACGTGGCGGCCACGTGGCATCGCTTGTGTCGCTGGTAGCTGGGCCCCGCGGGCCCCCTTTGACCAGTTGACTGGGTCAACCACGCTGACTGGGCTGGCCCCTGTCTATGACATGTGGGTCCCGCCAGATAAACTAATTTAAATAAATAAATAAACTATTAATTAGTTAATTAAGTTAATTAGTAAACTAAACACTCACTGACCAGTAGGCCCTACCTACTAATTAGTTTAGTTAGATTAAATTAACCCTGTTTAGTTAGCTCAGTCAATGACATGTGGGTCCCACCTGTCAGGTTTGACTCTGGTCAGCTGGGTTTGACCTGCTGATGTCGTGGTGATGTCATGCTGACGTCATCTGGTACTATTCTGGATAATGTTGGATTAAATGGATTAAATAAATTCAGAAAATGATTAAAACTTTAGAAAATCATATAAAATAATCCGTAACTCCGATGAAAATAATTTATATATGAAAGTTGCTCAGAATTTCGATACGAATCTGAATACGCCCTCCGTATTCCTGTCAGATGCCCCTAGCTAGATGAACATGGAACTTTTAGACTGATTTCAATAAATGAATAGTGCCCAACTTTAGTTAAATAAATCCAGATAAATTCCTAAATTAACTAAATCATTTAGTTAGGCAGTAGAACATCCCGACATATCATTTAGACATGTCATGCATATTGTTTGCATTTTGCCATGAATTTATTGATTTTCTCCCCCTCCTTCTCTCTCGATAGACGCCGAGACCGACGCCGTTGCAGCTGAGTACGACTACGCTATAGATGAGCAGCCCGTTGACGACCCCTCTTTCTTGCCAGAGCAACCAAGCAAGCCCCCCCCCTTGAGCATCCAGATATCGCCCATTTCATTTCTCCTGCTTGCATTAGATTTTGCTACTGTTACTGTCTGTTCCTATTCTGATGCATAGCCTGCTTTTGTAACCTGTTTATTATTACCTTACCTGCCTATGTTAAACTGCTTAGTATAGGTTGATAGTGAACCATCAGTGACCCCCACCACCTTACCCTTGTTGCCCCTGCTTGATCATCGACTACTCGATCAATGTGATCGACGACCAGAGACCGACACATCACCTTACCCCCCCTTAGTTGTACGACTCTCCACAGTAACTATCGAGTACCGAGGGTGATACCTCGTAACGCACTCTTGATGAATACTCTGCAGTGTAGCTGTTCGGTCGTGGTCATCAAGGGTGATTCCTCCTTCTCCACTTCCGATACGACTCTGTCGTACAACCCCTCAGTGTGAACCTCGAGGGTGATGCCTCATACGTTCACCCTGATGATTTCGTCTAGTGGAATCCACCGAGGATGATTCCTCGGGGTTTCCCCCTTGATGTTATGACCACACGGTTACTTTGACCTTTGTTACAGGCGGGTCGACCCTGATGGGTACCCGCAGGGGATCTATGATGCCGGGTGTGCCGAGTGTGATATTGTGGCGGAGCTTCAGAAACTCTGATTGTCTCCGCGTGTTACTAAATAAGCATATCGGATTTGGGTATTTGATCTGAGTGGGTCGACGTGCCCTATACGCACTACCACCACGCGGGATTTTGGTTTATGGGGCCCTCTACGTCATACGTTTCCCCCGAAAGCTCTTCAGACGTCACGTTTCACCGTGCGGGCTGATTGCCGGGAATGGGCTGGATACATCACTGACGAGTTCAGTGTCGCGCCTGCACCCCGGCCAGCCACGCAACACGTAGGGTGCCCAGGGCGATGGCCCAAGACCTCTGGGTGCATAGGTTAGTCCGGCGTGCTGACCTTTCTGCTGAGCCTAGGTAGGGCGCTGCTTCGTGTTGATCTTCCGAGGCCGGGCATTACCCAGCAAGTGTGTCCGACCAGAGTTGATCGAGCGTGTTGGTAGTGCACCCCTGCAGGGATGAATAATCTATTGATAGCCGGTCCTACGGTAAAGGACGCTCAGTTTGTGTATCCCGATCTACTACTTGAACTGGATACTTGTTACTTAATTGAAGCTTCGAGATCGCTTTCTCTCAGGGAGTCGAGGAAGGATCTGTAGGCTTACTTCCACATGTTTGCTTAATAAAATGCTATTCTACTCTCTTCTATTGCTGCAAGATGGTGGCTTCGTGAAGATGTTTGAAGATGCTAGTCTTCGATAGGACTAGGCCTTCTCTCTATTCTGGCATTTCTGCAGTCCAGTCCACCTATACAGCCTTTCCCCTTTGATAAGGTTGCATATGTAGTGTAGATCCTTGCTTGCTGAGTACTTCGGATGAGTACTCACGGTTGCTTTGTTACTTCTTTTTCCCCATACCCCACTTTGATGATACATCAGACGATGGAGCCCCGGAGCCAGATGCCACCTCAAGAGCTTACTACCAGGAGGGTCCAGACGGCACGTACTACTGGATCGAGCCAGCCGACCAGGAGTAGGATCGGAGGCTCCCAGGTAGGAGGCCTTCGCCTTTCAATCTAGAGTCGTTGTTTGTGCTCGCCTTCTTAAGGCAAAACTTTTCTAACTATGTCTGTACTCAGATAATATTTGTATGAATGACTTATGTATTTGGATCCTCGTGATCCCTGGTCTGTATTATTGTGGATCTCCGTCTATTTGTGTTAGAGTTGTGTTGTGATATCTTCCCGTGAGTCCCTGTGCTTGATCGTGCATGTTTGCGTGTATGATTAGTGCACGATTGAGTCGGGGGCGTCACACCTCACCAGTGGCATACTTATATACACACAGAGGTGATAGCAACACCATACTACTACTACTGGAAAGATTGGCAAGCGAGGCTTACCCGTTGGTGAAATAGTCAGTGAGGTTGCCTCTTTGTACTTCATGGGCATGCTTGGGGGCCAAACAGGCATATCAAAGCAATGATCATCCTGTGAAATGAAAGGCATGTGCTGATCATTACAGTTCTCTCAATTTTATGCAAGATTAGAAACTATAGTGACCCACTAAGTAATCCAAACACAATTAAGTAACCCACTGATCACAAGTTTTCCCAGTAGATAACGTAATGTGTGCTATGAAATTTTCAGTGCTTCTGTGAAGCTACTGGTGTGTGCACGGCTTGACCTAAGCAAGTCCAATAACATTTAAAAATCTAGCACAAACTGAAGCACTTATCCATGTTAGGTAACTAGTACTTTCATTGAACACTTATCCATGTTAGGTAGTTGCAAAAAAAGCTAGCAATTTGTAATGCACCCCGTGCTTACAGCCTACGCCTTGGTTAGACAAACATGAAGAGAAACCACAAAAGGTCTAGACAAATGTGATGCACACACATGGTTTGCTCAAATTTCATTCATGTCATGGAAAGAAACGTACAAACTGAAGCAGAGTTTTACCAAGTTGGTGATGGATGTTGGCCTCCTCCTCTCCTCTGGCCGCAGGAGCACTTGCCTACTCATGCTTCAGACCTGTAATGCATAAACCAGGACGATTTGTTTCAGAGAAATGGAAATGTAGAAGAATGACAACCATCAGGGACATTTACTACTCATGAATTTGTCTGTGCACGCAACTTCACCTGAAGCTAAAGAGATTTCACATGAGCATTTAATTCGTCGAGCGTTGATGACTTATGAATTGCAAATTTTATTTGTTATAATACTACTCCTATATTACATTTTAACTTCAACTGGAGTATATTTTATTCCAGAGCTGACCAAGAAACTTACGTAAGTATACTAAATTAAATTTTACAGAGAAGAGGACCGAGGGAGGGGTAGTACCAATCTTGACGACGAGGACAGGATCTGGCGACCTTGGTGGTTGAGATGCCCGGGGATGCCCAGGTCGTCCTTCTCACTAAGGGAGGAGGGGACGAGCAGCCTTGGATGGATCAAACTCATCAGACACGGAATTTATATTATAAATAGAAAGCAAACGAGGTTGACCAAAGCTGAAATAGGCTGCATGGCTCGAATGGTCCGCATCCCTCAGATCTCACTAGTTTTAGCCACAAGCCACAGGTACAAAGAAATATACTAAAATGGGCAAAAGAAATATACTAAAGTAGACTAGACTGACTAAGAAATTAACTGCTGCCAAAAGGGGCAAAAGAGAGAGACGAGGAATGATAGCATCATAATGCTATCATTTTTCTGTTCCTCGGTTGCAGCCTTTGCAACCTCTCTTTCACATCCCTATGTACATGCATAATCATCAGAATCAGCACTATAAGATCTGGTAATTATAAAATACTATTAGCATCAATCAATGCTAAAAACGTGCTTTAAGATAGTAAACCAGTGAATATATCACTTAAGCTTCAACTCACCCTCATCGGAATTTAGACTACTTTACCAGCTAGCACAAGAATTACATACACAGTCTTGACAATCTACGTAGCGATCCCACACATTTGTTCACAAGCCACACAACAACCGAAGGGATTTGTTTACACTAGTAGCTACCACCATTTGCATCCTCCCCACACGCCACATTTGACAGACTTCACATGTAAAATCTGGTCAAGCATGTCCCAAGTAACAACAGCCCAGAACCAAGTAGCATGATTAATTCTCCACATCTGATTTGTACTACGTAGTTTTTAGTACCAACTACCACATGATTTACATGACATTCTCCCACACATTCGACAAATCTCTTCAGGTCGCCTGCGTGCATCAGGAGGGGGCGAGAGGCGTATGTATGTATGCATACCTGACGCCGGCGTCGCCGACGATGCCGATGGCCATGACGGCGGCGAGGCCGCAGGCGAGGTGCGCGTAGCCGTCGAAGAGGAAGTAGGGCTTGGCCTTGGGGTTGATCCCGGTGGAGATGATGATGGGGATGATGAGGCCGTAGATCCCGAGCACCCCCGCCATGACCACGGGCACGATGGACTTCATCACCAGCTCAGGCCGCATCACCCCCATCGACGCCACCCCCACCCCACTCTTCGCCGTCCCGTACGCCGCTCCGATGCCTGCAAATCAGGTCAGCGAGGTTAGAGCCGCGCGGATCGGTCGGTCGGCCGCCGATCTGGAGGAGGGGGAGGTGAGATCTGGGGGGAGGGAAGGAGAGGAGAGGGGGGTCTTACAGGAGAAGACGAGGGCTGCTGCCGGCTCCGCCGCCGCTGCTGTCGGCTCCCGCGCCACTCCTCCTCCTCCTCCTCCTCCTCTGTGGACGGGCGCAGGGCCGAGGCGGCGACAGGCGCGTGTGCCCGACGCGGCGGCGGACGCGCACCCGAGGTCGCGCAGGCGTAGCGCGAGCCACTGCTGCTTGCCGAGCAGGGCTGGGGGAGTTGGGCTGCGAGCGGCGGCGGGAGTCGATCTGAATCGGGGGAGAGGATGAGAGGGGATAGATGGGAGTTAGGGTTTGGGGTAGTTGGGCTGCGGGTGGGGTTTTCTTTTTCTTTTTTCTCTTTTTTTCTTTAGATAAATGGGAAGGAAGGATGGATGGATGGAGATGTGCCATGTCATCGATCCATGGCACAAATGTTTCAACCAATGAGAACAAAGCTTATGTATTGTGTTTTTTCTTTTTGTTTCTCTTGTATTTTTTGCACAAGGGTGCATCTTGGAGTGGCATAGTTTGTTCAAATGATATCATCTTTTGCACAAGGGTGCATCTTGGAATGGCAAACAATGTTGCCTAAGGAAGTTTTCATTTTCTTTGGATGAAAATTTCATTTTCTATTTTTGGAGTGCCCAAAATGAGTTTTTTTGTGAAGGACCTACCATATATTTGTTGCAAAATTGGACCAAATCAAATTTCTAAAATACTAGATCATATTTAATGTACAATTGACCAAATGGTTGGGTGCAAAAAGTTTTGATCCACCTCTCGTGAAAAAGACAAATTTCCGCTGATTCAGCAGGAAGGGGGTCAAATTTGAACTGCAGCTGCCTCATAGTTTGCTATTTATTTTTTTCAAAAATCATTTCTAGATACATAAGTATCTATTTAATCAGAGAAACACCAATTTTTTTCCAAGATTCAACAACTTGCTAGGAACGGTCATGCCCGCCGTTTTGACCGCATTTTGAAATGGGCATGAGAAATTAAAAAAAAATCAAAAAATTGGAAAACCTTTGCATTGTGTCATTATATGTGATCAATTTACCAGGAAAAATAATAAACTTGTAATACGGTAATTATTTTAAAAAAGTGTTCTCAGAAATGACCTATCATGTGTGAAGATTCATGGCTTCCAAGCCAAATGATCAATTTTATAGCTGTATTCATGGCATAGTTTGTTCAAATGATCTCATATTGTGCACAAGGGTGCATCTTGGAATGGCAAACAATGTTGCCTAAGCAAGTTTTCATTTTCTTTGGATGAAAATTTCATTTTCCATTTTTCGAGTGCCCAAAATGAGTTTTTTTGTGAAGGACCTACCATATATTTGTTCAAAAATTGGACCAAATCATTTTTCTAAAATACTAGGTCATATTTAATGTACAATTGACCAAATGGTTGGGTGCAAAATGTTTTGATCCACCTCTCATGAAAAAGACAAATTTTTGCCGATTCAGTAGGAAGCGGGTCAAATTTGAACTGAAGCTGCCTTATAGTTTGCTATTTATTTTTTTCAAAAATCATTTCTAGGTACATAATTATCTACTTAATCAGAGAAACACCAAAAGTTTTCCAAGATTCAACCACTAGTTAGAAACAGTCATGCCCGCCGTTTTGACCGCATTTTGAAATGGGCATGAAAAATTCAAAAAAAAATTAAAAATTAGAAAATCTTTGCATTATATCATTATATGTGACCAATTTACCAGGAAAAATAATAAACTTGTAATACGGCAATTATTTTTAAAAAGTGTTATCAGAAATGAGTTATCATGTGTGAAGATTAATGGCTTCCAAGCCAAATGATCAATCTTATGGCCGCATTTATGGCATAGTTTGTTCAAATGATTTCATATTATGCGCAAGCGTGCATCTTGGAATGGAAAACAATGTTGCCTAAGGAAGTTTTTATTTTCTTTGGATGCAAATTTCATTTTCCATTTTTCGAGTGCCCAAAATGAGTTTTTTTGTGAAGAACCTACCATATATTTATTGAAAAATTGGACCAAATTATTTTTCTAAAATATTAGGCCATATTTAATGTAAAATTGATCAAATAGTTGGGTGTCAAAAGTTTTTATCCACCTCTCGTGAAAAAGAAAAATTTTCGCCGATTCAGTTGGAAGCGGATCAAATTTGAACTGCAGCTGCCTTATAGTTTGCTCTTTATTTTTTCTAAAAATCATTTCTAGGTACAAAAGTATCTATTTAATCGGAGAAACAACAAAAGTTTTCCAATATTCAACCACTAGGTAGGAACGGTCATGCCCGCCGTTTTGACCGTATTTTGAAACGGGCATGAAAAATTAAAAAGAAAATCAAAAAATTAGAAAACCTTCGCATTGTGGCATTATATGTGACCAAGTTGCCAGGGAAAATAATAAACTTGTAATACGGCAATTATTTTTAAAAAGATTTGTGTACGCTAGAAACATTTTTTATACATATAAAAAATGTTTTTGTTGAAAAAAAATTGTAAAAAAAAATCTCCAATTTCAAGAATATTAGACCACATTTGATGAATAAATTTGTGTACACTAGAAATATTTTTAATAAATATTTTGATGTCTAATATTTGGACACATGTCTACATTTTTTAAGACACATTGTACATATTGTTTATATATGTTTAACTTTTTTCAAATACATGATTAACATCTTTTCATATATTCCCAACAAAAAAACATCTTTTCATATATACGTTTTGATGTCTATATTTGTTTTTACACATTTTATATTTTTTGTATACATATAAAACATTGTTTATATAGGTTAGAAAAATTTGAAATACATGATTAACATTTAAAAAAAATCTTGTTTTGTTATCTACTTTTCTATATACTCACTCCGTCCAAAAAAGCTTGTCTCTCAAATGGATGTATCTAGCACCAAGTTAGTGCTAGATACATCCATTTGAGGAACAAGCTTAGGACAGGCTTTTTCGGATTCCATATATACGTACTGATGACTATTTTTTCATACACATGATTTTTTTATACATATCTAATATTATTTATGATTATCAGTTTTTATATGCATGAAACTTTTCAAATACACACATTTAGTTTTTTAAACACATGATTACATTTTTTAAAATACGTATTTACATTAACATTTTTTTTGAATTACACATTTAGTTTTCTAATTGCTAAACCATATAGCAAGATTCACGAAGGAGTTCATCGTTTTCCTATTCTTATAATTTTATATTGTTTAATTGGTTTCGAGATTTTTCTATAAGGAAAAACCTTTTGAGTTATACAATGAAAAACCTGTTTTTTAGACAATAATGAAAACTTGTTTTTTTCCAGATAACTGACCATTCTTACCAAATGGTAATAATGAAAAACTTGTTATTTTCCTTTTTTTTCGTTGGGCCGAATATATGTTTTTTTTTTAAAGAAATATGAGGGCATCCCACATTTCTTTCTGGATGGGCCGAGGCCTACATGGCACACGGAAATTTTAAAAGAAAAAAGGAGCTGGCCTCATTCCACCGAGGCCCAAGCCCACATGGAGCGACACCTTAAGTACCAATGCATCTACGTTCACAACCTCATGACCATTTATATTGGTCGTAATCAGGTAGAAATAAGGTCGTCGACCACTCTTGTCTGCTTTATGATCATTTGGTGTAAGGCAATTTCAGGGTTTGAGCCCTTCCAAGCGAAATGGCCGTGGATTTATGACCAATTCAGCTGGGGTCATTGAGAGAAGGTCACAAGTTAACATATTTCTTGTAGTGTATCAACACTTATTAGGATATTTCAACAATATAAAAGCACATTTCAGCACTAAATAAGATATCTCAAGAATAAAAATACACTTCGACACTTAATGAGAGATTTCAACTTTTTAAAAGATTTCAGCCATCAATAAGACACTTCAACATTAACGTAGATTTCAACATTTAATGAGACAACACGAATAGATTTCGACACTTAAAAAAACACATCCCGACAAATAATAAACATATTTCATCATAAAAATTGCCATCAAACATTTATTTGGTCAGAGGCATGAATACTAGATGGAGTGCTCCAGAATAACAACATATAAACAAATTTATCTTTCTTTTCTGATAACTGAGAATGTTGATAAGAAACATGCACCAGGAGTTCTTTCGACACTTGAGGCGTTTCGTTTCAAACTTTTAGGTTGGGGAAGCAGGTGCAGTTGGACATGCAAAATCCACATACATGATCACAGGAAATGCGGTGTCTCGGTTCCGGCGAAAACCTGAAGGCACTGTTCATGTATCCATCAAGATGAGCTCACAAGAGTGCTCCTGGGGGAGGGGACTGTCAACTTCTTTTTGTTGTTGTGCTGCTGATGCCCAGTCCCATTTAAATTAGAGCACGGTTACATAAAAGTGTGCTGATATTTTCTGCTAATATATTGAAGCTAATGATGCTACCATATAATCTTGATTCACCAGAGACTTTCTATGTCAGACGGCGATGATGCTACCGTCGCATCCAATCTTGATTCACGGGAAACATGGCATGGCATCGATTCAAACACAAACAAAAATCTTAGGAGCGATAGATTGACCAAAACACAATACCGATAATCAACATTCTTTATCTTGAGTATGACCACCAAACTGGTAGTGTAAAGTGACCGGGCATCCTCGCCGGGTGTTGAGTAGTTGAAAAACTGAGTTGCCGGCAATATTTGGTAGCAAAGAAAAGAAGATTGATGAAACATGTCAAATCAAATTGCAACAACTAATTTATTAGTTACTTCTATCCCAAATTATTTTTTCACACAATATCCATTAGGTCCCAGGCAAAATATAGGTAATTTAAATTGAACCTAATGAAGAGGCGGGAGAGGGGCCAGGTAAAGGAGAACTGGTCATTGTCATCAACACCATGTCAGAGGGTTTCAGACAGTCTTTCTTGCACGCCTCCATGGACTGGTAGCACTCTAGGGGTGTGTTTGGTTGAAGAACCAACTGTCATGGAATGGAATCCAGAGGAACGGGTCGGTTCTGTTCGTGTGTTTGGTACGAGCAAAAAAGTGGAACGGGATGGTTCCGTTCTAGTGTTTGGTTGTGAAGCATGGAATGAAAAATGGAATAACAAAAATTCAAAAATTCAGCGGCATTTCACTTGTATTTTGAAGAAAAACAGCATAACAATATATATATTGACATATAACACAATTTTCAACAACAATATCATAAGGTAGCAATCAGGTAGCAAGTTCCAGAGCCACATCCAAAAGCAATCAGCCAATACATGTCTTGTTCGCATACAAATATCCAAAGCAAAGTGCACTACAGCCATACATGGTGTTCGCATACCAAATATCCAAAAGCAACCAAATGGCACTATATCCATACATGTCAAGTTCACATACTTGACAACCATACAACCATATCAAATTTAGAAGGTCTTCTTCACATACCTACTCACCCAAACATATTTGTTGGTTTGGGAAAGTGTCATGAAGGCTTTTGCGATCTTCGGATTGTCAACAAGATGAGCATAGTAGTGGGCTAGGTGCTCTTCATCAAATTCTCCCAACTTGCAGACCTCATCCCAAAGTTCAGCGGGTATATCATCATCATCCCCAGACTTCACAAGAGAATCAGCCACAAGTTTGAACCCATAATTGAGAGTGGTAACTAGTGGATCTTCAAGAACTTTCACTACCTCAGCCTTCTTTTTTGGTGGTCCTTTGGGGTGAGAGGACTCAGCAACATTTGGTGATGTGTTCACCTCACCATTCTCCTCATCTTCCACATCAATAGAAAGTAGATCATTCCCAAACCTAGCATTCATCCCCAAAGCCGCGGTTGTCCCAAATATGGTCGCCATAGCATGATAGTGTTCAATTGGGGTATTCAAGAACAGGGCATCAGCTTTGTGTGTCTACAAAAAATGTGCAAGTGATTAGCAAAATGTAGGCAGAAAATAGCATGATATCATTTCATAGCATTAGAAGCTTACCATGCAATGACCTGCATAGTGTACTTCGCTAAGCCTAATTGTGCAAGTATCTTCATCCCATAGAGCTTCACTCAAATTCTTCAAGATGACTACCCTTCCCCAAATCTTCCTCCACTTCTTGAGATGGTTTCGAACTTGTTCTCTAGTGACAGCTAGTTTGAACTGCTCATTCAAAACAGCAGCATATTGTCTGGTGTGCCTTCCTGAACCCACTAGAAGTCCTCTTTCCTTTAGCAACAAGGTCAGCCAAAAACCCTAGCATCGTGTTGGTTATGGCAGCAGTCCATACAATGACCCCACTCTTTGCGGAGTTCCCACTTGCAGCGGTGACTTCAGTATTGTCCATTTCTGTCAAGCCATCAAAAGATTGCAAAAAATAGATTATAGTTTAACAAATTCATGGTTTCAATATCATAAATGATGCAAGCTGTCCAACCATCAAAACAGACTAGTAAAATGGATTAAAACTTTACAATTCATGGTTTCAATATCATAAATGATGAAATCTGTCCAGCCATCAAAACCAACAAACAAATTTGATGAAATATGAACAAATACATGGTTTCAATACCATAAACAGTACAATCTGTCCAGCCATCAAATAAATCCAAAGGAGTGGTTTCAACACTACAAATACATGGTTTAAACACAATAAATGATACATGATACATGGAGTGTCGCACACTCATAAATTTGCATAGATGATTTGCCTATCTTCCCACTTTTGGGCAGCAATTTGCAGCCTACGGTCTACCGTGGCCCTATGGTCACCTGCTTGTTGCCTTGTTGTGCGAATTGGTTGGGTGGTCCGTGTCACTTCCGGTATAATAAATTCATCAATCCCTTGTGACAGTGCATAATTATGAAGAACACAACAAGCTATAACAATGTCGACCTGCACCGGGAAAGAGAAGAAGGGTTTGGCATCATCTAAAATTTTGAAACGCCTCTTGAGAGATCCAAAAGCCCTCTCTACTGTGACCCGTAGAGATGAGTGCCTAAGGTTGAGCAACTCCCTATCATTTTGGACCGGATTGTTGCCCCACTCATTCAAATGGTACCTCACACCACGAAAAGGTGGTAGGAACCCAGGCTTTGCTCCATAACCAGCATCAACTAGGTAGAACTTTCCTAAAAAAATAAAACAAAAATTGGTGACAATGGTTCTTGCAAGGCAATAACAAATGGACAATTTTCTATCTTGGGCAACTTCTTACCCGGTGGCACTTGTAAGTCTTTCTCACGCGTTAATGCATCAGCTAAAATAGTAGCATCATGTGCCGACCCTTCACGGATAGCACTCTGGATTCGCGGGACAACACAAACAAAGCCATCCATCTTTGCATCATTTCTCGTTGACGCAAAGCCCATACGGTAAATTGATCTTCTCGTCATCCACGTCTTCTTCGATGATCCGACCTATGGAGCAACAAATAAATTGGCCATTGATATGGTAATTGATCATTTTGGACTGATTAACAAACAAGCAACAGATACTGAAAGGTGAGAAAGAACTGATAACTCTGTGTGGAAGTGCATACATTGTGCAGTAGGTGCGGAGCATAGAAGATGGAGAGACACTAGCAAGGCTATACCGTAGATGCGAACCGTTTACCTGTCCATCCTCTTCTAATGCAGTTTGAAAATGCTAGGCAAAAGATATGCACGATTGGTCTATCAACACAGGGCTTGTATAGATGGAGAGATGGAGATCCGGTGCAGAAAACATCAAGTAATAAAATACTCCCTCCGTTCCTAAATATTTGTCTTTCTAGAGGTTTCAAATGGACTACCACATACGGATGTATATCGACATATTTTAGAGTGTAGATTCACTCATTTTGCTCCATATGTAGTCACTTATTGAAATATCTAGAAAGACAAATATTTAGGAACGGAGGGAGTAGTACATACCTATTAATTGGCCTAATTAAAACTTGTAGTACTCACCCCGATCCATATTAACTGTCGCTCAAATGGATGTATGGATCAGAAGGAGTACCTCATTTAAGAGCTTCATACTAGAAGCACATATCTTATGGTAGTACCATTATTTCTAATAGGAAGATTCCAAAACTTAATAAGACATACCTAAATAAGAATTCCAGCAATAAAGAAGATTCCAACACTTGATAGGAGATTTCATTATTAAACACAGATTTCAACACTTAATAAGAATATTGCTCAATAAAAAGTTCCAACACTTAATAAGACATACCTACAAGAGGAGATATTTTTATGCTTCTTATATTCATGGATATTATTATGTTGATATGATTACTTCATCGTTTCTCAATATTTATACCGTCAAAGAGGTTACTGTTGGAAATATGCCCTAGAGGCAATAATAAAGTGGTTATTATTATATTTCCTTGTTCGTGATAATTGTCTATTGTTCATGCTATAATTGTGTTATCCGGAAATTGTAATACATGTGTGAATACATAGACCACAACATGCCCCTAGTGAGCCTCTAGTTGACTAGCTCGTTGATCAATAGATGGTTACGGTTTCCTGACCATGGACATTGGATGTCGTTGATAACGGGATCACATCATTAGGAGAATGATGTGATGGACAAGACCCAATCCTAAGCATAGCACAAGATCGTGTAGTTCGTCTGCTAAAGCTTTTCTAATGTCAAGTATCATTTCCTTAGACCATGAGATTGTACAACTCCCGGATACCGTAGGAATGCTTTGGGTGTGCCAAACGTCACAACGTAACTGGGTGGCTATAAAGGCACACTACGGGTATCTCCGAAAGTGTCTGTTGGGTTGGCACGGATCGAGACTGGGATTTGTCACTCCGTGTGATGGAGAGGTATCTCTGGGCCCACTCGGTAGGACATCATCATAATGAGCTCAATGTGACCAAGGAGTTGATCACGGGATGATGTGTTAGGAACAAGTAAAGAGACTTGCCGGTAACGAGATTGAACAAGGTATAGGGATACCGACGATCGAATCTCGGGCAAGTATCATACCGGTAGACAAAGGGAATTATGTACGGGATTGATTGAATCCCCGACATCGTGGTTCATCCGATGAGATCATCATGGAACATGTGGGAGCCAACATGGGTATCCAGATCCCACTGTTGGTTATTGGCCGGAGAGATGTCTCGGTCATGTCTACATGGTTCCCGAACCCGTAAGGTCTACACACTTAAGGTTCGGTGACGCTAGAGTTGTTATGGGAAATAGTATGTAGTTACCGAATGTTGTTCGGAGTCCCGGATGAGATCCCGGACGTCACAAGGAGTTCCAGAATGGTCCGGAGGTGAAGATTTATATATGGGAAGTCATCATACGGTCACTGGAAGTATTCGGGGGTTTGTCGGTATTGTACCGGGACCACCGAAGGGGTTCCGGGGGTCCACCTACCCCGGAGGGCCCTATGGGCTGTATGTGGAAGGGAACCAGCCCCTAAGTGGGCTGGGCGCCATCCCCCTTAGGGCCCATGCGCCTAGGGTTGGGGGGAAACCCTAAAGGGGGCGCCCCCCTTGGCTTGGGGGGCAAGCCCCCTCCCCTTGGCCGCCGCCCCCCCTCTAGATCTCATCTAGAGGGGCCGGCCCCCTTCCCCCTTCGCCCTATAAATAGAGGGGAGGAGGGAGGGCAGCAGCACCTCATCCAAGGCGCAGCCCTCCCCCTCTCCAACACCCCCTCCTCCTCCGTTGTGCTTGGCGAAGCCCTGCCGGAGAACTGCAAGCTCCACCACCACGCCGTCGTGCTGCCGGAGTTGTCTTCCCCAACCTCTCCCTCCTCCTTGCTGGATCAAGGCGCGGGAGACGTCACCGGGCTGCACGTGTGCTGAACGCGGAGGCGCCGTTGTTCGGCGCTTAGATCGGAATCGACCGCGATCTGAATCGCCGCGTGTACGACTCCACCAACCACGTTCTTGCAACGCTTCCGCATCGCGATCTTCAAGGGCATGAAGATGCACTCCCCTCTCTCTCGTTGCTAGTCTCTCCATAGATTGATCTTGGTGATGTGTAGAATTTTTTTTAATTTCTACACCGATCCCCAACAGTGGCATCATGAGCTAGGTCTATGCGTAGTTTTCTATGCACGAGTAGAACACAAGTTGTTGTGGGCGTCGATTTTGTCAATTTACTTGCCGTTACTAGTCTTATCTTGATTCGGCGGCATCGTGGGATGAAGCGGCCCGGACCGACCTTACACGTACGCTTACGTGAGACAGGTTCCACCGACTGACATGCATTAGTTGCATAAGGTGGCTAGCGGGTGTCTGTCTCTCCCACTTTAGTCGGATCGGATTCGATGAAAGGGGTCCTTATGAAGGGTAAATAGAAATTGGCATATCACGTTGTGGTTTTGGCGTAGGTAAGAAACGTTCTTGCTAGAAACCTATAGCAGCCACGTAAAAATTTGCAACAACAATTAGAGGACGTCTAACTTGTTCTTGCAGCATATGCCGTGTGATGTGATATGGCCAAAAGGATGTGATGAATGATATATGTGATGTATGAGATTGATCATGTTCTTGTAATAGGAATCACGACTTGCATGTCGATGAGTATGACAACCGGTAGGAGCCATAGGAGTTGTCTTAATTTATTGTATGACCTGCGTGTCAATGAAAACGCCACGTAATTACTTTACTTTATTGCTAACCGTTAGCCATAGTAGTAGAAGTAATAGTTGGCGAGACAACTTCATGAAGACACGATGATGGAGATCATGGTGTCATGCCGGTGACGATGATGATCATGGCGCCCCGAAGATGGAGATCAAAAGGAGCAAAATGATATTGGCCATATCATGTCACTATTTGATTGCATGTGATGTTTATCATTTTTTTACATCTTATTTGCTTACAACGATGGTAGCATAAATAAGATGATCCCTCGCTAAAATTTCAAGAAAGTGTTTCCCCTAACTGTGCACCGTTGCGAAGGTTCGTTGTTTCGAAGCACCACGTGATGATCGGGTGTGATAGATTCTAACGTTCGAATACAATGGGTGTAAGCCAGATTTACACATGCAAAACACTTAGGTTGACTTGACGAGCCTAGCATGTACAGACATGGCCTCGGAACACGGAAGACCGAAAGGTCGAACATGAGTCGTATAGAAGATACGATCAACATAGAGATGTTCACCGTTGATGACTAGTCCGTCTCACGTGATGATCGGACACGGCCTAGTCGATTCAGATCATGTATCACTTAGATGACTAGAGGGATGTCTATCTGAGTGGGAGTTCATTGAATAATTTGATTAGATGAACTTAATTATCATGAACTTAGTCTAAAATCTTTACAATATGTCTTGTAGATCAAATGGCCCACGCTAATGTTGCCCTCAACTTCAACGCGTTCCTAGAGAAAACCAAGCTAAAAGACGATGGTAGCAACTACACGGACTGGGTCCGTAAATTGAGGATCATCCTCATAGCTGCCAAGAAAGCATATGTCCTTGAAGCACCGCTAGGTGACGCACCTGTTTTCCCAGCAACTCAAGACGTTATGAACGCCTGGCAGTCGCGTAGTGATGATTACTCCCTGGTTCAGTGCGGCATGCTTTACAGCTTAGAACCGGGGCTCCAAAAGCATTTTGAGCAACACGGAGCATATGAGATGTTCCAAGAGCTGAAAATGGTTTTCCAAGCTCATGCCCGAGTCGAGAGATATGAAGTCTCCGACAAGTTCTACAGTTGTAAGATGGAGGAGAATAGTTCTGTCAGCGAGCACATACAAAATGTCTGGGTTGCACAACCGCTTGTCTCAGTTGGGAGTTAATCTCCCGGATGACGCGGTCGTTGACAGAATCCTTCAGTCGCTTCCACCTAGCTACAAGAGCTTTGTGATGAACTTCAATATGCAGGGGATGGAAAAAACCATTCCTGAGGTATATTCAATGCTGAAATCAGCGGAGGTGGAGATAAAAAAGGAACATCAAGTGTTCATGGTGAATAAAACCACTAAGTTCAAGAAAGGCAAGGGTAAAAAGAACTTCAAGAAGGACGGCAAGGGAGTTGCCGCGCCCGGTAAGCAAGCTGCCGGGAAGAAGCCAAAGAATGGACCCAAGCCTGAGACTGAATGCTTTTATTGCAAGGGAAACGGTCACTGGAAGCGGAACTGCCCCAAGTACTTAGCGGATAAGAAGGCCGGCAATACCAAAGGTATATGTGATATACATGTTATTGATGTGTACCTTACCAGCGCTCATAGTAGCTCCTGGGTATTTGATACCGGTGCGGTTGCTCATATTTGTAACTCAAAACAGGAGCTGCGGAATAAGAGGAGACTGGCGAAGGATGAGGTGACGATGCGCGTCAGGAATGGTTCCAAGGTCGATGTGATCGCCGTCGGCACGCTACCTCTACATCTGCCTACGGGATTAGTTTTAAACCTCAATAATTGTTATTTAGTGCCAGCTTTGAGCATGAACATTGTATCTGGATCTCGCTTAATGCAAGATGGCTACTCATTTAAATCTGAGAATAATGGTTGTTCTATTTATATGAGAGATATGTTTTATGGTCATGCCCCGCTGGTCAATGGTTTATTCTTATTGAATCTCGAACGTGATGTTACACATATTCATAGTGTGAATGCCAAAAGATGTAAGGTTGATAATGATAGTCCCACATACTTGTGGCACTGCCGCCTTGGTCACATTGGTGTCAAACGCATGAAGAAACTCCATGCAGATGGACTTTTGGAGTCTCTTGATTATGAATCATTTGACACGTGCGAACCATGCCTCATGGGCAAAATGACCAAGACTCCGTTCTCCGGAACAATGGAGCGAGCAACCAACTTATTGGAAATCATACATACTGATGTGTGCGGTCCAATGAGCGTTGAGGCTCGCGGTGGTTATCGTTATGTTCTCACCCTCACTGATGACTTAAGTAGATATGGGTATGTCTACTTAATGAAACACAAGTCTGAGACCTTTGAAAAGTTCAAGGAATTTCAGAGTGAGGTTGAGAATCAACGTGACAGGAAAATAAAGTTCTTACGATCAGATCGTGGAGGGGAATATTTGAGTCACGAATTTGGCATGCACTTAAGGAAATATGGAATTGTTTCACAACTCACGCCGCCTGGAACACCTCAGCGTAATGGTGTGTCCGAACGTCGTAATCGCACTCTATTAGATATGGTGCGATCTATGATGTCTCTTACCGATCTACCGCTATCATTTTGGGGTTATGCTTTAGAGACTGCCGCATTCACTTTAAATAGGGCTCCGTCGAAATCCGTTGAGACGACACCGTATGAATTATGGTTTGGAAAGAAACCTAAGCTATCATTTCTGAAGGTTTGGGGATGCGATGCTTATGTCAAGAAACTTCAACCTAAAAAGCTCGAACCCAAATCGGAAAAATGCGTCTTCATAGGATACCCTAAGGAAACTATTGGGTATACCTTCTACCTCAGATCCGAAGGCAAGATCTTTGTTGCCAAGAATGGATCCTTTCTAGAGAAAGAGTTTCTCTCGAAAGAAATGAGTGGGAGGAAAGTGGAGCTTGATGAGATGACCCTTCTCGAACCGCAGAGTAGCGCAGCGCAGGAAAATGTTTCTGTGGTGCCTGCACCGACTAGAGAGGAAGTTAATGATGACGATCATGATCAAGTTACCACTGAACTTCGTAGGTCCACAAGGACACGTTCCGCACCAGAGTGGTACGGCAACCCTGTCCTGGAAGTCATGTTGTTAGACAACGGTGAACCTTCGAACTATGAAGAAGCGATGGCGGGCCCGGATTCCAACAAATGGTTTGAAGCCATGAAATCCGAGATAGGATCCATGTATGAAAACGAAGTATGGACTTTGACAGACTTGCCCGATGATCGGCAAACCATAGAGAACAAATGGATCTTTAAGAAGAAGACAGACACGGATGGTAATGTGACCATCTATAAGGCTCGACTTGTCGCTAAGGGTTATCGACAAGTTCAAGGGGTTGACTACGATGAGACCTTCTCACCCGTAGCGAAGCTGAAGTCCGTCCGAATCATGTTAGCAATTGCTGCATTCTATGATTATGAGATATGGCAAATGGACGTCAAAACGGCATTCCTTAATGGTTTCCTTAAGGAAGAATTGTATATGATGCAGCCGGAAGGTTTTGTCGATCCTAAGAATGCTGACAAGGTATGCAAGCTCCAGCGCTCAATCTATGGGCTGGTGCAAGCATCTCGGAGTTGGAACATTCGCTTTGATGAGATGATCAAAGCGTTTGGGTTTACACAGACTTATGGAGAAGCCTGTGTTTACAAGAAAGTGAGTGGGAGCGTTGTAGCATTTCTCATATTATATGTGGATGCCATACTATTAATGGGAAATGATATAGAATTCTTGGAAAGCATAAAGGCCTACTTGAATAAGTGTTTTTCAATGAAGGACCTTGGAGAAGCTGCTTACATATTAGGCATCAAGATCTATAGAGATAGATCGAGACGCCTCATTGGTCTTTCGCAAAGCACATACCTTGACAAGATATTGAAGAAGTTCAATATGGATCAGTCCAAGAAGGGGTTCTTGCCTGTATTGCAAGGTGTGAGATTGAGCACGGCTCAATGCCCGACCTCGGCAGAAGATAGAGAAAAGATGAGTGTCATCCCCTATGCCTCAACCATAGGGTCTATTATGTATACCATGCTGTGTACCAGACCTGATGTGAACCTCGCCGTAAGTTTGGTAGGGAGGTACCAAAGTAATCCCGGCTTGGAACACTGGACAGCGGTCAAGAACATCCTGAAGTACCTGAAAAGGACTAAGGATATGTTTCTCGTTTATGGAGGTGACGAAGAGCTCGTCGTAAAGGGTTACGTCGATGCTAGCTTCGACACAGATCTGGATGACTCCAAGTCACAAACCGGATACGTGTATATTTTGAATGGTGGGGCAGTCAGCTGGTGCAGTTGCAAGCAAAGCGTCGTGGCGGGATCTACATGTGAAGCGGAGTACATAGCAGCCTCGGAGGCAGCACAGGAAGCAGTCTGGATGAAGGAGTTCATCACCGACCTAGGAGTTATTCCCAATGCGTCGGGCCCAATGACTCTCTTCTGTGACAACACTAGAGCTATTGCCCTTGCCGAGGAGCCCAGGTTTCACAAGAAGACCAGGCATATCAAGCGTCGCTTCAACTCCATTCGTGAACATGTTCAAGATGGAGACATAGATATTTGTAAAGTGCATACGGATCTGAATGTCGCAGATCCGTTGACTAAACCTCTTCCACGAGCAAAACATGATCAACACCAGAACTCTATGGGTGTTCGATTCATCACAATGTAACTAGATTATTGACTCTAGTGCAAGTGGGAGACTGTTGGAAATATGCCCTAGAGGCAATAATAAAGTGGTTATTATTATATTTCCTTGTTCGTGATAATTGTCTATTGTTCATGCTATAATTGTGTTATCCGGAAATCGTAATACATGTGTGAATACATAGACCACAACATGCCCCTAGTGAGCCTCTAGTTGACTAGCTCGTTGATCAATAGATGGTTACGGTTTCCTGACCATGGACATTGGATGTCGTTGATAACGGGATCACATCATTAGGAGAATGATGTGATGGACAAGACCCAATCCTAAGCATAGCACAAGATCGTGTAGTTCGTCTGCTAAAGCTTTTCTAATGTCAAGTATCATTTCCTTAGACCATGAGATTGTACAACTCCCGGATACCGTAGGAATGCTTTGGGTGTGCCAAACGTCACAACGTAACTGGGTGGCTATAAAGGCACACTACGGGTATCTCCGAAAGTGTCTGTTGGGTTGGCACGAATCGAGACTGGGATTTGTCACTCCGTGTGACGGAGAGGTATCTCTGGGCCCACTCGGTAGGACATCATCATAATGAGCTCAATGTGACCAGGGAGTTGATCACGGGATGATGTGTTACGAACGAGTAAAGAGACTTGCCGGTAACGAGATTGAATAAGGTATAGGGATACCGACGATCGAATCTCGGGCAAGTATCATACCGGTAGACAAAGGGAATTATGTACGGGATTGATTGAATCCCCGACATCGTGGTTCATCCGATGAGATCATCATGGAACATGTGGGAGCCAACATGGGTATCCAGATCCCGCTGTTGGTTATTGGCCGGAGAGATGTCTCGGTCATGTCTACATGGTTCCCGAACCCGTAGGGTCTACACACTTAAGGTTCGGTGACGCTAGAGTTGTTATGGGAAATAGTATGTAGTTACCGAATGTTGTTCGGAGTCCCGGATGAGATCCCGGACGTCACGAGGAGTTCCGGAATGGTCCGGAGGTGAAGATTTATATATGGGAAGTCATCATACAGTCACCGGAAGTATTCAGGGGTTTGCCGGTATTGTACTGGGACCACCGAAGGGGTTCCGGGGGTCCACCGGGCCCGGAGGGCCCTATGGGCTGTATGTGGAAGGGAACCAGCCCCTAAGTGGGCTGGGCGCCATCCCCCTTAGGGCCCATGCGCCTAGGGTTGGGGGGAAACCCTAAAGGGGGCGCCCCCCTTGGCTTGGGGGGCAAGCCCCCTCCCCTTGGCCGCCCCCCCCCCCTCTAGATCTCATCTAGAGGGGCCGGCCCCCTTCCCCCTTCGCCCTATAAATAGAGGGGAGGAGGGAGGGCAGCAGCACCTCATCCAAGGCGCAGCCCTCCCCCTCTCCAACACCCCCTCCTCCTCCGTTGTGGTTGGCGAAGCCCTGCCGGAGAACTGCAAGCTCCACCACCACGCCGTCGTGCTGCCGGAGTTGTCTTCCCCAACCTCTCCCTCGTCCTTGCTGGATCAAGGCGCGGGAGACGTCACCGGGCTGCACGTGTGTTGAACGTGGAGGCGCCGTTGTTCGGCGCTTAGATCGGAATCGACCGCGATCTGAATCGCTGCGTGTACGACTCCTCCAACCGCGTTCTTACAACGCTTCCGCATCGCGATCTTCAAGGGTATGAAGATGCACTCCCCTCTCTCTCGTTGCTAGTCTCTCCATAGATTGATCTTGGTGATGCGTAGAATTTTTTTTTAATTCCTACACCGATCCCCAACAGTTACATGATACACATGTTGGGTAGCATTTCACATAAAAAATAATCTATTTTTATCATTTACCTACTCGAGTACGAGCATGAATTAAGCTTGGGGATGCTTGATACGTCTCCAACGTATCTATAATTTTTTATTGTTCCACGCTATTATATTATCAATCTTGGATGTTCTATATGCTATTTTATATTATTTTTTGGGACTAACCTATTAACCCAGTGTCTAGTGTCAGTTGCTGTTTTTTGCCTGTTTTTGGTTTTCCAGAAAATCAGTACCAAACTGATTCCAAATGCTACGAAACTTTTTGACGATTTTTTTCTGGACAAGAGAGACCCTAGAAGCTTCGGGAGGAGACCAGAAGGCAAACGAGGAGACGGCAAGGCAATAGGGCGCGCCCTGGAGGAATGAACTTCATGAGTTACATGAACTCAATTTGAGATGAGTCCAAAACCATGTGTGAGAGTAAACATTGCGCTGGCAAGTGGCAACACGTGGGCTCAGTGGCGGAGCCAGGAATAAAGCAAACCCCGGGCCTAGTTTTTTTTTTCAACAACATGGAAAAACTTTGGCACTTGAAGCTACTTCATACCATTTTGTAAAAAATACCTGATGCAGAAGCATACAAAATAAAGTTCAATTTCTTAATAATCTACAATTTAAACTTGATGCTCAATGATCCAAGAAAATAGATAAAACACGCCAGAAGTATAAATAGTAATATGGGAATAGAAAAAAAAACCAAATCAATTGATAACTTCGTCGGTGCCTCCCATAACTTGATCAACGGTAGAAGAATCAACACCTTCAAGGCTTTTACGAAAAAACATAAGTTTCAAGTGAGACAATTATGAAAGATACAAATCTGAAAATATACCAAGTAACACATAGGTCACATGAAAAGCATCAGGGGAAGCTGGAAAAGCATAAAAAAAAAACCAAGCTGCGGCAATCAAGCAGGGGAATGGTGCACAGCACGTCGGTGGCCAGGAGCAGGGGGAAGTGGGAGGGCGGAGGCAGTCGGTGGACGACACCACGGCGGCCAGGAGAGGGGGCGGCTTCACGTGACTGCAGAAAAAACTAGTATATAGATAATAGGCAGTAACATTTTGGTTTCCACGGCCCGGGGCTCAGGTCCGCCCCTGCGTGGGCTTGAATTTGAGTGGAAAACAATCAAATATCGATGTCAATGTAGGAGGAAGACACGTAAAAAGTGCTGCGTTATTAATTTAAAATGCCGTTTTCGGTTTTGATTTTCGGAATCCAATGTTTCCTGATCCTACATTGACATCGATATTATAAGCGGCATTGTCCATTTGTTTCGAAAATATGGCCAGCTTTGTCCAATCCCAAGAAATCTGTTCACGTCACCCACCCACCAACCCCACGCAGGCAGCGACTCTCACCCAATGTTTTAAATAGCGGTCTATGGCATTTAGCAGCGGCTCGGCCAGAAGCTATGAAAAGCTATAGCGAAGCTAAGCCTTTTCCATAAATTATGAAAAATTGAAATAATAAGTATACAATCAGGCATCATATATGGAGTGAAGTGCACTGTAGGTCTTCGAACTATTTCAAGGGTGTCACGTAGGTCCTCGAACTATAAAAATCGTCATCCAGATTCTCGAAGTGCTGTAAGTGTGTCATCCAGGTCCAAAATCCATATGACTGACCAGCTGGCGTCGTTAACTGTGAACAGTAAACCGGTAAACAGTAAAATATCATCCAGATTCAGTAGCCTAATGAACAGTAATATCAAAAAAAATAAAAAAATAAAAAGAAATTCGTGGATATGGAATAATGTTCGAGAACATTTTTTTAAAGCCGCGAATATTTGTCTAAAATGTTCGCAAACAATATTTGAAATTTATGGTTCGTGAATTTGAAATTTATGGTTCGCAAACAATATTTTGTTTTAAATGTTCGCAAAAAATATTTATGGTTCGCGAACAATATTCAAATTTATCGTTCATGAATATTATTTTAAAGTCGCAAACATTTTTTTAAAGTCACGAATATTTTTTCCATATCCACGAACAATATTTGTGGTTCGCGAACAATATTCAAATTTATCGTTCGCGAATATTTTTTTAAAGTCTGGAATATTTTTTCCAAATTCATCGTTCGTGAATATTTTTTTTAGTCACGAATATTTTTTCCATACTCGCAAACAATATTTGTGGTTCGCGAACAATATTCAAATTTATCGTTCACGAACATTTTTTTAAAGTCTGGAATATTTTTTCCAAATTCATCGTTCGTGAATATTTTTTTAAAGTCGCGAACATTTTTTCCATACTCGCGAACAATATTCAAATTTATCGTTCGCGAACATTTTTTTAAAGTCTGGAATATTTTTTCCAAATTCATCGTTCGTGAATATTTTTTTAAAGTCGCGATCATTTTTTCCATACTCGCGAAAAATATTTGCGGTTCGCGACTTTAAAAAAATGTTCACGAAAAAATATTCGTGACTTTAAAAAAGTTCGTAAACAATATTTGAAAATATCCGCAACATTATTTCCATATCCGCGAACATTTTCAAATATTGTTTGTGAACATTTTAAAAAAATATTCGCGAACATTATTTCCATATCCGCGAATTTCTTTTTTATTTTATTTTTTGATATTACTGTTCATCAAGTTTACGGGACCTGAACGGTATTTTACTGTTCACCAGTTCACTTTTCATGATTAACGACTCCAGCTAGCAAGTCAGATGGGGTCAGGCAGATTTTGGACCTGAATGACACACTTACAGCACTTCGAGGACCTGGATGATGATTTTCATAGTTCGAAGACCTATGTGACACCCGTTGAATAGTTCGAGGACCTACAGTGCACTTCACTCTATATATGATATATTGCATATACTTAATATATTCACATGTTCGTACATCAAAACCCGAGCATCAATCAGGTGTCCCAATTCAATAACCAACCTTTGCGTCAACGCATCATTTATATCATAAACAAGAACAAAAAATAATGAAGAAGGATGGTGTTGTATAGCGGCTTAGCAGCTAAATGGCTCCAAATTTAGCGCTATAGCGGGAAATAGCGGGCTATTAACATCATTTTCAATTTAGCGTTAAAAGTGCATAGTTTTAGCGGAAGAGCTCTCAAAGGCCGGCTATTTAAAACATTGCTCTCACCACGTGACGCCGGCACCTGCATCTCAACCGTCCATGCCTCGAACGGAGGCACAGGATCGGCCCCGACCTTAGCTTAGCCTTCACAGCTCGTCCGCCTTTATAAGAGCATCTCCAACAGCCGTGCTATATAAGCGCCGCGCCGCAAATTTGTGGTTTTTAGCGCGCGCGCAATCGCTAACCGAGCTCCAGCGGACGCGCAATAACCGCGCGCGCGGCATAAGGAGTTCAGCGCGTGGTCCGAATCGCCATCGCGCGCCGTTTATTTGGTGCGCACGTTTCCGCGCGCCGCACTCTCTCCGTCGCGCCACTTTCGCCGCCGCCGGCGAATTGACCCGATGGACGGCCGCGCCGGCACCCCCCTCACCCCTTTCTACACCCGCGACCCCTCCGCCGCCGCCGCAAACCCTAGCGCGGGGAGCTTTGGCTTCGCCTCCGCCGGTGCTCGGAGATGAAGAGGAGGAGGAAGAATCGTGTTCGGATGATGATGAATCGGAGGAAGAGGAAGATGAAGACGAGGATGAGGCTTGATTGTTGATGGGCCATTCGTTGGTGTGAACTTTTGTGTCATGAACTTAGTTTGGATTTTCTACTTGGTTGGATGATGTTGTGGGCATGAATTTGAACTTGTGGGCATGAACTTTTATGTCATGAACTTGTTTGGGT
The DNA here is from genome assembly GCA_011799875.1 of Thinopyrum elongatum. NCBI lineage: Eukaryota > Viridiplantae > Streptophyta > Magnoliopsida > Poales > Poaceae > Thinopyrum > Thinopyrum elongatum. The sequence continues at coordinate 721,870,981 of CM022298.1, read as the reverse complement.
GATTTAAATTATGCCATGTCTTTGTTTTGATGTTTGAAATATCTCATCTCGTCTCCAAAATGCAACATATGACAAGCGCCAGCTGCTCGCGCGCGCTGCTTTTTACCGCGCCTGCTGGAGCTACTCGCGCGCGCTAAACTTTTGAGCAGCCGCTGGAGCAAGCGCTCCTCGCTGCGCAAAAACAGACGATCAGTGCGCTGCAAACGCTTTTTTAGCGCGCGGCGCGTTGGGCGGCCGTTGGAGATGCTCTAAGGCTGCCACCCGCTTCTCCCATCATCATCCCACCACCACCACCACCACCACCACTGGAGGGAGGCTTCCATTCCACCATCCTCATCCCACACTGCCCCGCCGCGTGCAGAGAGAAACCCTAGCCGTTGGAGGAACCGAGAGAGGGAGATCCCAGCCAGCCATGGAGGGGCCCTTCCGCCTCCTCCTCCTGGCCACTGCACCTTCGGGCCGCAGCCGTGCGAGCCGACCCTGCTGGCCACCAAGTTCGCCCGCTTATGCGCAACGGGCATCCCCTCCGCGCAGTGCTGCGAACCGCTGGTGGCCGCCGTCGACCTCGGGGGCTGCCTTTCGAATTTGAAATACGCCCGGCCGGTAATTAATTGTCGACCATGTACAGGAGCCGCTCCCCCTGCCGCCCTCGCCCGGACCTCGCCGCACGCAGCAGCCACCACGTAACCTCGATCGCCTTTCTAGCACTTCTTCCGTTTGTTGCCTGTATGTTGTTATCCTCCATCTTATTACTAATTAATGTGGTGTTTTCTATTGGTTTTGCAGATGAGGCGCCGCCGTCGGCCACCCACTCCAAGGCCTACGCCGCTACTTCCTCGCTCACGCCCATCTCCCCGGCGGTGCCACACTCAGCAGGCTCGTCGTCGTCGTCCCAGGTCTATGTGTGTGTCCGGTAAGTAGAGTAGAGTAGTGCATTAATTAATTGTCCGATCGATCGAGCATGAATCGACATGCACTTGAGTTGTGCTTACTAATTACTTTCTGCTGCTGGTGTGGTGTGATGATCGATGCATGCTTCTTCTAATGCTCAATGGAGTATTTGATTTGATTTGTGGAAGAGCATGCAGTTTATTAGCTCTGCTCTGATTTGTGTGCTGCTGCTGTACGTACGTACGTAGTTTAGCTATTGCTCCTGATTCTGTTATGTTAATTTCTCTCTATGCATGGTACAATCTGTGAATGGACTTGTGGAGGACAAGTTGTGATCGATATATATGATCTGAATAAGAGCTGAATCGATATGCACTTGTGCTTGCTTTCTGCTCATGTATGATGATCATGGCTTCTTCATTTGCTCCTCGATCTGTAGCTATATTATAGTATATGACTATGAATGCCTATATATGTCTATCTTACTCTGCTCTGATATTTGGGATGCAGTTTAGCTATTGCTTCTGTACGTACGTTTTTTCTTGGCACCCTTGCGCGTTGTGGATATATATAGTATATGTTAGAGACTGAAGTTTTGTAACAAATGAGTGAATTCGATCAGGTGCTCGGTACGACAACAAGAGCGCTGCAAGGCAATTGGCAGACCGACTGGTGCTAACTTGTGACACCAAGTCCAATTTGCTGCCAGATCGTCCGTCTCTACGCAGGATCGTGGAGCAGAGCTGCCTGTGCCAAGTGAGCCAAGAGGCACAAGTGAGGCTACAACATCTGCGGTGGAGAAAAGCTGGCCAATGTGGACCTCCTTCTTCACCCGTGGTCTCGCATGCAATGCATGGTCGCGTATCTCTTTCAGTGCTGTTGCCTTGGTTGGTACTCATATTAACACTCCCAACTTTTTGGTTTACTGGGCATTAATTGGGTATGGAATCTACTTGCTCGTGAAATGGGCCAAGTCGCTCCCAACTTTTTTCTTTCTTTCCTTCACTGGGTATATATAATCATATATAATAGGACCGACTGTTTCTCAAGTGCTAACTTGTTACTGTAAACAACCAGGTTTTCTCGGAGGCAAGGGACGCCGCAGAGGCACGGGCAAGAGCAGCCGGAGATGGCCGCCGCGTTGTCCAGCAGCCTGTTGGCGTTGCCCGCTTAGCCGTCTAGTGGAGTGGATGTTACTCTTTTTTTTTTTTTTTTTTTGAGAAAGTATGCCTGTATTCAAGACACAAAACAGTACAAAGCCGGAGTGTTCGCAGATGAAGGTAGGTGGGCGCCTGGGTTGGCATGACCGGGAACGAGGGTAAACCTAGGCAAATGTCAGGCCGGGTCAGGTTTCTTGCCGGGCTTGTAAAAGCCAGACCTTCTGTTCTCAAACCCAATCCCGGTTTGAAGCCCGAAATACACTCTTTTCTCAAGGCCAAGCTGGCCCAAAATCATGGGAGCCCCTATTCCGCACGTGGCGCGCTGGCAATCTCGAGATTAGGGACGATAGTAGCGGTTCCGACACTATATTAGTGGACATGTGTAGGACTGCCCCATAGCCATATGCTCAGACAAAATATGAGACGATAATGTCGATAAGATGGACTCGACTCCGAGTCAATTGGAACTCCTCGGATGTTGAGAACAAGGTTCCCCTGGAGTTCTAGGCATGTCTACTTCATGACACGAGACCAAGCCTTAGTATGGTGGTACAGGGGAGGGTTACAATGTAACATCCTAATTTGTTTTAAATCTTCTATGCAAAAATGACAACTAACTTTTATTTTGCTTTTCTAGCACTAAAAAAATTTATATTGTATATTTAAATAGTCTTAACATGAACTTATACAACCTTGGATATGAGAGGAGGTAACGATCGAGCATTTACCCGGCACTTCGACTGGTAACGCCCCTGGCCAATGGCCTTATTCATCCAAGCCTCTAGGCTCCTTGTCGCTGAATTCTTGGTGGGCCTTCGGGACCCCATGGTAGGCCTTTTGCCGGGCTCCCCTCGAAGAAGCTACCCCTGGCGTATTACACCGTCACACGTCCACTGTCGGTTCGAAAACACGTCAGTACCCTCGGCAGGGTGGCGAACGCGGCCGGAAGTACCAGAGGTGAGATCGCACAAGGGGGTCACCCAGGTTCGGGCCCTCATGTTGAGGTAATACCCTACGTCCTGTTTTATGATTTGTATTCATGGTGAAGTATCAGATTACAGTGGAGATGAATATATGACCACCGAGAGTTTAATCTATGTTGTACATGGGAATGGCTATGCCTAGCCTCAGAACACACCACGAGACGAGGAGGGGGCAGAGAGAAGGAGATGGGGGCAGGTCTCGGAAGGCACGAGAGAACCTCATCTTCGTGCATGGCCTGGAGGTAGGACCTCCAGGGAGCGTCATCGGCAGGACCACCCGAGGAGGCGCTGGAGGCGAGCCATAGGAGCTCGCGGGAGCAGCTGGTCGGCGTGGGAGGCAAAAATTGCATGGCTGATGATGAGAGGGAGGGAGGTTATAGAGAGGTGGACGTCGGGGCCGGAGTGTTCGCAGATGAAGGTAGGTGGGCGCCTGGGTTGGCATGACCGGGAACGAGGGTAAACCTAGGCAAATGTCAGGCCGGGTCAGGTTTCTTGCCGGGCTTGTAAAAGCCAGACCTTCTGTTCTCAATCCCAATCCCGGTTTGAAGCACGAAATACCCTCTTTTCTCAAGGCCAAGCTGGCCCAAAATCATGGGAGCCCCTATTCCGCGCGTGGCGCGCTGGCAATCGGCCGCACGCAACCCCCCCCCCCCCCCCCGCCACCCACCCCCGCTCGTCTGCGTGCCCTTCTGGGCCAGCCCATGTCGGGCACGACGTGCCCCTTTTTGCGAGGTTTCGAATAAACCTGATTTCAAAAAATGTTCACCGAATCAATAAAAATGTTCACTGAATTCAAAAATAGTTCTTGAATTAAAAAATGTTCGTGATTTCAAATGAATGAACATATTTCAAATTTTGATGAACAATTTTTATGAGCAATTTTCACTAATGGTGAACATTATTTGGTATTCGATGAACAAATTTTGAATTCGATGAACATTTTTTGAACTTGATGAACAAATTTTGTATGTTAGAACATTTTTTTGAACAAATCAATGAACAAGTTTTGAATTCGATAAACAAAATTTGAATTTATGGAAATTTTTTAAAAATCGATGAACATATTTTGTATTTGATGCACATTTTTTTAATTCGATGAAACTTTTTTGTATTTTATGAACATTTTTAAATCCAATGAACAAAAAATAAATCCGATGAACATTTTTTGAATTCGATGAACAAAAAAATGTTCAGGGATTTGAAAAGAAAATTTGCAAAACAGGGTGAAAAAGTAAAGAAGAAAAGGAGAAATGAAAAAAAGCAAACAGAAAAGAAAAGGCAAAAAAGAAAAACCGATTCAGAGTAGGTTTTTTTTTGAGACAACCGGTTCAGAGTAGGTTCTAGAACCTTCCCAGAACCGGATTGGATGAAAGCTGAAAGAATGGGCCGGCCCATACAAAAAACCAGCGCGTGCGGGGTACGCGTTACCTCGCTAGCCTGCGCGGTTCGCGCCAAATAGGAATCCCCCAAAATCAAGGCTGAAGCCCAGCCATAATGCTGCTTTCGGTGTTCATATGTGCAAGTCCGGCCCGAAATACTGAAATGGAGAAACCCAAGCCCATCCCAAACTACCTTCCAGGCTGCAAAATGAGGCCCGAGCCTGGACTGAATGGCAAGCTGTTAGGTTAATTCTCCCAACTCGCCATTGATTTCGAATTCGAGGTACGAGCTTACATCAGAGGAGATCGGGGGAGAGAGAGATACACACGCTACACACGCTACAGGCCAACTAGCCGTTTGCCACCGTCCACCTTCACACATTCGACGATATCTTCTTAAGTACCCACGCCCACATGGGCCCATTCCGGCCTAGACAGCCGAGCCGGTAAGCGAGGCTGCCTCTTGGGTCGCCCTTGATCTTCGATCTCCTCGCTTGGCGCCTTGGACCTTGATGCACTGTCGTTGACAATCCCTTCTCCCTTGGAGCCGGCTTGACCCCAAGCCGGAGCACGTGGGAATTTCTGCTTCAATTGAATTTTGTCCTCCCACGTTGCCATATCTGCTGGAGTATCATTCCACTTGACCAAAACTTGCACCAATGAGGCAGAACCACGGCGGGTCATGCGCTGCTTGAGAATTTGTTCAGGGAACTGAAACTGAGCTTCAGGTGAGGGTAACTACGACAGTACTTTTTTACCCGGGGCAAGCACTTTCCTCAGCAGAGAGACATGGAAAACTGGGTGGACACGACTGGTTGCAGGTAAGGCCAATCTATATGCCACCGCTCCGACGCGTTCCACAATCTCAAAAGGCCCATAAAACTTGAACGCCAACTTGTGGTTTGCACGCGGTGCAATAGATGACTGCAGGTACGGTTGGAGTTTCAGAAAGACAGAGTCGCCAACAGCAAACTCTCTGTCAGAACGATGTTTATCAGCTTGAGATTTCATCTTTTGTTGCGCTCTCAGTAGATGCTGGCGGACCGAATCCAAAATGACCTGACGATCAGTAAGCCACTGCTGTAGATCAGAAGACTGGATTGTGTCATCTGCTGAGATGCCAAAATGGCGCGGAGCATGGCCATAGATGATTTCAAACGGAGTTTGCCCAGTAGCGGAATGCCAATTAGTGTTGTACCAATATTCACGGAGAGGAATCCATTTGGCCCAACGGGAAGGATGCGCGCTGACAAAACAACGGAGGAAACACTCCACTTGTTGATTGACCCGCTCCATTTGACCATCAAACTAGGGATGACGAGCAGTACTCATGCGCAACAAGATGCCCGAGCGTTGAAACAACTCCTTCCAAAATGTGCTAGTAAATATACGATCTCTATCGGAGACGATGGACAAAGGCATACCATGTAATCGATAGACTGAATTAATGAAAGCTTCAGCCACTGTGATTGCTGTTAAGGGGTGATGGAGAGGAATAAAATGACCATTCTTAGATAGCTTGTCAATGACTACCAGCAAACAATTGTATCACCCTGGAACTGGCAACCCTTCCACAAAATCCATCGTAACCATTTCTCAAGGACCATTTGGTATAGGGAGTGGCTGTAACAGACCTGGATACGGTACTCGCTCAGGTTTAGCTTGCTGACAGGTCAAACAATGTTGTACATAACTTTTAATGAACCCTCGCATGCCCTGCCAACGAAACAGCTGCCTGATGCGTCTGTAAGTCACAGGAAATCCAGAGTGCCCTCCCAACGGACTGGCATGGAAAGTTTCAATGATTGTACTCTGCAACTGTGAGTCTGAACCAACCCAAATGCACTTACCAACTCGCAGAATTCCAGCCTTGAGAGAAAATTTGCTGTCAGCTGCAAGTGAAACAGAAAGTTTTTGGAGGAGAGCCGTGCAAAAACCGTCTTGAATATAACTTTGCAAGATGTCAGACAACCAAGCAGGTTGTGCTGAAGATATTATGTGAAGTTCAGGTAATAGGCTGCTCTCAGTGTATGGTTTCCTGGACAAGGCATCAGCAGCACAATTCTCCACTCCTTGTTTGTAAACAATTGTGTATTGTAAACCCATCAGCTTGGTAAGAGCTTTTTGTTGCCACTTAGTGTGTAATCTCTGCTCAGACAAGCTAGCTAAACTGCGTTGATCAGTTTTAATAACAAATTCTGATAGCTGTAGATACTGGCGCCAGTGCTCTACTGCAAGAAGAATAGCCAAATATTCTTTTTCATAGACTGACAAAGTCTGATTCCTGGGGCCCAAAGCTTTACTAACATATGCCAATGGATGGCCCTCCTGCATAAGAACAGCCCCAATACCTGCATCACAAGCATCAGCCTCCACAGTGAACTTCTTAGAAAAATCAGGGAGAGCCAAAACTGGAGCTGTGACTAAAGCTTGTTTGAGAGTGCTAAAAGCCAATTGCTCTTGATCTGTCGAGTGAAATGGTACTCCCTTTTTGAGCAAATTAGTAAGGGGTTTACTAATAATGCCATAATGAGAGATGAACTTTCTATAATAACCAGCCAAGCCCAAGAATCTTCTCACTTCCTTAGCTGAAGCAGGAACTGGCCAATCCTGAATGTTACTAATCTTAGAAGGGTCTGTAGCAACCCCCTGGCCACTGATGATATGACCCAAGTAACCAATCTGAGTCTGAGCAAACATACATTTTGTTAGTTTGACTTGCCACTCATGTTGCAACAGCAGCTTCAGAACTTGTGCTAGATGTTCCAGGTGTAAGGCATAAGTAGCACTGAATATCAATATATCATCAAAGAAAACCATAGCATATTTTCTGAGACAAGGGGATAAAGTGTCATTCATAGCAAACTGGAAGGTATTGGGTCCACCAGTTAGCCCTTGAGATAATACCAGGAATTCAAAATGACCACTGTGTGTTTGAAAAGCAGTTTTATGTTCTTCACCAGGGGCAAGTCTGATCTGATGATATCCAGACCTAAGATCCAACTTAGAAAACCAACAAGAACCAGCCAATTCATCCAATAACTCATCAATGACTGGGATGGGAAATTTACTTTTGACAATAATGGCATTCAAATGTTTGTAATCAAACACTGGTCTCCAGGTTTTATCTTTCTTCTGCACTAAGAACATTGGTGAAGAAAATGCACTATTGTTGTGTCTGATTATCCCAGATGTTAACATCTCCTGGACCTGTTTCTCCATCTCATCTTTCAAAGCAGGTGCAATTCGGTATGCTCCGATGCATACTGGTGTGGCACCAGGTATCAGGGGTATCATGTGATCATACTTCCTCCTGGGTGGCAGGCCAGAAGGGGCAGCAAAGACAGGAGCATACTCATCTATAATAGCTTGAATATCTGGGGGTAACTGAGTTTGTTTCTCTCCTTCAGTTGTGAGCAAAGCAGACAGTTCCACCATGGCCAAGAGGTGAGGAGTTGCATCCTCTCCTAATAAGGTTACCTGAACACCATGAAGTTTGAAAGAGAGCCAATGCTCAGCCTAGTCCACCTGCATAGGGCTATGAGCAGCTAACCAATCAAGTCCCAAAATGCCATTATATGAGCCAAGAGGGAAAACCTTAAAATCACTAACAAAAGAGTGACCATCAGTAGTCCAGGAACCTGACAACAATTGCTGAGAACAAGGAACTAACCCACCATTTGCAACCTTAACCATGCTGACAGGCATTGCAGAAATTCCCTTAAGTTTTGCAGCAACTGCACAATCTATGAAAGAATGGGTACTACCAGAATCCACCAGAAAAATGAAATGATATCCTTGCAACTGAACTTTCAACTTCATGGTAGAAACAGCAGGAGCAGAAAGATCTCCTAAAGCAGCAGCAGAAAGACAGATAGCATTTACTTCACTAGCACTATCTTCTTCAGTATCACTAACCTCAGAGGGCATGTTCTGCACATAATCCAACATTTCCTGAACCACATGTAATTCTACCTCCTGCTTGCAACGGTGGTCCTTAGCCCAGCGTTCTCCACATATAAAACACAAGCCCTTTGACTTTCTATAAGCACGAAGAGCAGACCAGCGGTCTTCATTTTGGGTAGAGCGCACTGCATCAGCTGGACGTTTGTCCTCTATTGCAAGTAGAGACATGCTTGTTATGCACCAAATTGGATGTTCCCACTGAACCTTCACCTAGTTCTTCAGACAATAGTGCTAGAGCATAAGCAGAATCCAAGTCTGTTGGTTGCTGAATACCAACTAGCAACCTAACTGATGGAGTCAAACCTTCCATGAACCTAGTCACATAGTGCACCGGATCAGGATTTGATTCATATGCAGTCAACTTATCATACAATTCAGAGAATCGCTCAACATAATCTTCTACTGTGTTGGTCTGTCGAACATGGAACATCTGCCTCAAAATGTTTTGATGCTTGTTTCTGCCAAATCGAGACTGAAGCAACTCACAGAATTCTGCCCAGCACACATTAGGAGCACGTCGTTGCACTGATTCAAGCCAACGGGCAGCAGTACCCTCAAACAGAGCAGAAGCAAAAGGGATCCACTGAACTGATGGTGTGTTCCAGAATCGGAAATAATCCTCGCAACGGGACTGCCACAGCTTTGGGTTAGATCCATCAAACCGCGGCAGTTCAATCCGTGGACCGAAACTCGCAGCATCCGAATGATAAGACCTAAATCCATCACTGATAGGCACTATCTGACGTGATGCCAGTGGGTCAGATACGATACCTCGAGCGGGTGGGCGTACATACTTGTGGCTGGAATTCCTCTGCTCGGCGTCAGATCGGAATCCATCCGAGCCGCTGGACCCGCTGCTAGTTGGAGCAGCGCGGGTGGCGATGGGAGGCGGCCGCGGCAATGGTGGCGCAGTTGGTGAAGATGCGGCGCCGCGCTCGGCTCCAATTTCGCCCCGCAGCTCGTCCAAGTCGACGCCGATGGCAAGCTTGACGTCGTCGATGCGGCCGGAGAGACGGTCAAGCTTGATGTCCAGCTTGGCGAGGGCAGTGACCATCTCTTCGCTGCGCTCCGTAGAGCTCTTGGACAGCGCAGCATCGAAATCAGCACGAAGAAGATCGTAGATCGCCTTGGTTTCGGGGAAAAAAAATTCCATGGCCTCCGCTCGACGCCGGCCGGCGGGACGCGTGCGATGGTGGTGGCCTGGGAGATCCAGGGCGGGTGGAAGAGGAAGGAACGGCTCTGATACCAGATTGTTAGGGCAATTCTCTCAACTCGCCATTGATTTCGAATTCGAGGTACGAGCTTACATCAGAGGAGATCGGGGGAGAGAGAGATACACACGCTACAGGCCAACTAGCCGTTTGCCACCGTCCACCTTCACCCATTCGACGATATCTTCTTAAGTACCCACGCCCACATGGGCCCATTCCGGCCCAGCCAGCCGAGCCGGTAAGCAAGGCTGCCTCTTGGGCCGGCCTTGATCTTCGATCTCCTCGCTTGGCGTCTTGGACCTTGATGCAGTGTCGTTGACACAAGCCCAACCTGACGTGGGTCGTCGGGCCAGGCTACCCATGGTCAGGCCAAGGCAAGGTCTCGTGAATGTTTTTTTTTTGAGTGACCTCCTGAAATTGCATGTTGAATCGTGCAGCTCTGATTCCGGCAACAGCAGGTGCATTCAGACGGACACCGGCATGGCATGCTACGAAACCAAGATGGATGGTCTCGCTAACACCAGATTCCATGCAAGTACCCTGGGATTATGTACAAACCTGGTTAGGTTGTGCGATTGGACCGTGACGTTAGAGTAAATATGATGTCGTCTGACCGTGACTTGAACCGTTGAGCCAAAGTATATACAGTGTCTTGGCGTCTGAATTTTGTGTAGACAGTTGATGCATGCGGGCACCGGCAGGCCTGAGGCCAAACCAAAGCTCTGCTGGGATCAGTCGGCAGCCATTACTTCAGGAAAGAAGGGCATCTCACCCACCATTGCTGTCGATGGGCAGCAAATAGTAGGGTCGGTCAGTGTCAGTGAAACAAACAGGGCATGCCTGAACATCACAAGAGCCGTTAGAATCTCCGCTCTAGAACGGACCGACAGATGATGCATGTTGGCAGTCCCTTTCAAAGAAGCTGTGATTTGGGTTTGGTGCGATGTATGGCATCACATCACAGTTCTGTTCAGTAACACTAATTCAGATGGTTATGCAGCACCTTGACAAGCTGAATCAGGCGGAGCTCGTGAGCATCTGTCAAGCTACAGGGTGTTTGCTGACTGTCAGTAACACTAATTCATACTTGTGTTCAGTAAAAATTGTAGGAGCAGCAGCTGACTGTCAAGCTACAGGGTAGTGTGTGCTTGCCCTGTAGAGTGTAAAGCCACTTCTTCCTCGATCAGCAAGCAAATGTGACTTCTTCCATCCTCCTCTTCCTTGAGCTCGCTGTCGCTGCCGCCGGTGGACCTCCACCTCCATTGCCTCCTCGTCGCCGTGGTCTTCCTTGAGCTCGAGGTCTCGGCTGCCGGTGAAGCTCCGTTCTCTCCCCTCCCGAGCCCTGTGTTGCCTCCTCGAAGCCCCGTCTTCTTTGAGCTGGAGGTCGCGTCGGTCCCTCTGGAGCCCTGCGTCACTTTCTCGGACACGTCTGCAAAAACATTTGTAGATGACAAAAAAATTATATGGCCAGGCGCATGTGTTCATGCGCCGGTACCATCAGACGATGGCGGCTGTGGATCATTGATTTACCAAGATTTTGTATGTAACTAAATGTGCATACCGCACATACCACCGCCACGGCACAAGCCTGATCTGGCTCATACCTTGTCGGGTGTGCTTCCATTTGGGCTTCACCTGCTGCTCTTATAACCCCGCCTCTCCGATGTGGGACTAAAACGCGTGCATTCTCTGTGCTTTGGTTAGGTACGCTCATCCACGTCCAGCAAGCAGGCCATTCAAACTTGTTTTCCTTTTTTTTTTGAGACAACCTCGCGAAACTCTTTATTAAACCGTCACCATATTTACAGGGACGAACGAGAGATTTCCGGGATGTCCTAACCAAACATGACTTGTTTTCCTGAAAGAGAAGAACAGGTGCAGTTTTTGGACGCGTCCACGGCCGGGGAATGGGCAAACGGCATTTAGGGTAGTTCAGAACAAGGATGGACCATGGCCCATCAATAAAAAACTGGATCACAGGGTGTTTTTTCAAAAAAAAAAAAAGTCTTGTTGCAGGCCTTGTGAATTATGGGTGTGTTTGGTGCATGCAGGGCAAAGTTCCCTACTCAACTGACTTTTGGGTGTTTGTTAGTCTGCACGGGGCTTCCCAGCATGCACGAGCTCAGCCCAAATACTCTCGTACCATGCACGAAGAGCGAGCGCAACCATTCAATGATCAGCATGCACGAGCGAAGCGAGCGACAACGTGTTTCAAAAAATATTCCGGAATTCGAATTTTTTAAATTCTTCAAAGAAGTTTAGAAATCAAAAAATGTTCAGATTTTCAAAAATTATTGAGAATTTAGAAAATGATGAGAAATTCAAATTTTTTAAAATTTTCAAAAAATTTAAAATTTTCAAATTAATTCAGAATATCAAAAAATGTTCAGATTTTCAACAAAATAAAATTTTCAAAGCATTGAATTTCAAATTTTGTTTCAGTTTTCAAAATGTTCAGAATTCAAAATTTTGTTTAGATTTTCAAATGCTAATAATTTTAAAAATGTTCTGATTTTCAGAAATTATTTAAATATTGAAAAATTGTTCAAAATGTCAAAAAAAAACTTTTAATTTTTAGAAAATTTTCAAAATTTCAATTTTTTTAATTTTAAAAAAAAATCTTTGTTCACATTTTTTAAATTTTGTTGACCATTCAAAAAAATTATTCAAAATTTGAAATTGTCTAGCATGTCTGAACAGATGCAGGCTGCCAAACAAAGTCTCAGTTCAATATGTCTCAACACATACATCACTACCAAACAACATCAAATACATGTACTTAGCATGCCTACACTTAGCATATATAGGAGAACAATGATGTTAGGTTAAGAATGCTACCAAACACCGTCACCATGGGCCACTCAATGGAGAGTGGCACATGAGAGCACCCTCTGTCTGGCGCTCTAAATGTGCTATTGCCAAGTCATTGCCTCCCTCAGTGGTGACGTGACGTTCTTGCAAGACAGGTATATATGTGCATACATACATACTGCCAACATGTACGTAACATACGCGCCTTGGCGGCAAGGAGGAGAGGTCTCGGAAAGCATGAGCACCTCATCTCCGTGCAGGGCCTGGAGGTAGGATCGCGTTGTCGGTAGAACCACCTAAGGATGGGCTGGAGGCGAGCCATCGGAGCTCACGGGAGCGAAGACTCCATGGCCGACGACGAGAGGGAGGAGGGAGGTTGTAGAGAGGTGGATATCGAGGCCGAAGTGTCCGCCGGCAGAGGTAAGTGGGCGTCAGGGTGAGGGTCCATGAATGTTTTTGTGTCTTTTTACAGTACATCAAATTATTTTGGATGGTTTACATTTGTGATCCAACGGACAATACCAGATTAGAATACTGTGCGTTTATATTTACTGAGAACGATAGGTACAGGTTGTCCCCAACGATCCAGGCGTCTGGCCTTGTGCAACCCCTACTGGTAACAAGTGGAGAAGGAACTCCACGGCACCCATCAAGGATTTCTAGTTAATCTTGGGCACTCAGGCGTGTGCAAGAGTGTGATGCGTCGCAATCGATCTAAGGGAGTGTATGCAGATGCAAAAGAAATTACTCTTTTTTTTACCGGGAAAATTTTCAATCTTCTCATTTTCAATCATGGTAGTACAACGAACACTATAAATAATAAAATTACATCTAGATCCGTAGACCATCTAGTGACGACTACAAACACTGAAGCGAGCTGAAGGCGCATCGCTGTCATCGCCCCTCCCTCGTCAGAGCCGGGCAAACCTTGTTGTAGTAGATAGTCGGAAAATCATCGTGCTAAGACCTCATAGAACCAACGCACCAGAACAACAACCACTGCAGATGAAGAGTGTAGATCAAAAGGATCCAATCTAAAGACACACGAAGCGCCTTCGCGTTGATCCTCCGGAGCCACCGGGCGTCTGTCTCCACCGTCGTGAGTGACCGATGGTACACCCACTGGAGGAGTCGCTCCTCCTGGTCAGGCACCGTCAGCATCACGCGGCGGCGGCGAGAGGACTGCACAGCCGCGTCCGACGCGACCCCCATCTCTCTTGCCCTCTACCTATCGCAGCGAGCGGCCCGCACCCCCGGTTCCAAAGTCCGCATCCGCGGCGCCGGCGGAGCTGGCACTAGAACCCACTGCTACTCGAGCGAAGCAGCGGCCGGAGGTGGATGTAGATGCTTCACGGATATTAATGAACCAAATTGGGACACATCACTAAAAATAGGGAAATGGGGCAAAGTTTTGAGGGATAGAAGTCATAATTCTGATGAAGTAATTCCTCAAAAGCTACATGTGAGGGATTTTTTTTTTGTTTAGTGAATTAAACCTCATCTATTTTGACCACTTACCTTTGCCTCTGTAGCCTTTTTTTTTTGCTCTGAGCGAACACTCTCGCTGAAAATGAGGTCGGCCATGGTCTTCCCTGCGATAGGGATAAGAAAAATAAAAACAGCCAGGCGCATGTGTCATGCGCCGGTACCATCACACCGGGTGGTTGATCAATACTTTTCCATGGTTTTTTATGTTGCTTAATGTGCATACCGCACATACCATCGCCACGACACGAGCCTGGTCTGGCTCGTGCCTCGTCGGGTGTGCTTCCATTGGGGCACGTTGTAGGCTCGGCCTGCTGCTCTTATGAAGTGGAATCCATTCTGTGTCAGGAGGTCTTTATCAATAGGCTCTTCTTCCTCATCCAGGAGGTCTTTATCAATTTCCTCATCTTCTAAGTCCTTGTTATCATCATTCACATAGATGTCAGTAGGGTCATTGTCATCATTAGGGTCATCAGCACCAATCTGTTCAAAGCCTTCAACTGTAAAGGGTAAGATATAGAGTTTTTTCCTCATCTCCATAATCCGCTCAAAGGGAATTTTCGCTGGATTTCTGCAGGCAATCTTGATCCTCACTTTTTCATAGAAACTTTTCATTAGACCATTCCAATCAACATCCACAAGGATACCAAAGCATGAAGCAATCTGCGAGAACACTTTCCATGTACACCACTTGGATGAGAGACCATCAATGATGACCCAAGCTTCAGTTAGTTCACTGAAAGGATCCATTGCACCAGTCCACTTCTCCACTGTCACAGACACTCCATCAATAGGCAAGTCAAAGGCAGGGAATTCGATCAGCTCATCCACATTCTTCCAGGGTGGAAATCTTACTAAGAACTTTTTTTCTGTTAGGGTCCTAACTTGCCAAGCCCACTGTTTGTTCTTGCAGAAAATTCCAGACAAATTCTTGATCAAATCTGACTTGCTAACCTCTCCTTTCATAACCCAGACCTCTCCACAGTTCCTGAAGTTTAGCCAGTTGGCTTCTCGCCCCACAGGAGCATCTATATGGTAGAACCCTAACCCTAGAGCAGAACTCCCAAAGAAAGTTGCAACTGGATGCGGTTGTGCCCAAGCTGCGTAGTTGTTGACATTATGCCCCTCTAGACCACAGATGAAGCAAATTTTCTTCTGGATGCAATTGCCAACATAATGTCCAGGGCCTCCGCAAGTGAAACATACCATGTCTTTGTAGCGTTCGTCGAGAACCTACACGGCTGGTGCAGGCGGAGCCGGTGGTGGAGGTGCTGCTACGGCTGGTGGAGCATGGCGAGGTGCAGCACCCTTGGGAGGGGCGGCGACGGGGTTGACGGGCCGCGCCCCACCCGTTCCCTGACGACGGACTGGATTCTTTTGAGGGGCTGGCGCACGCTGCTTCTGCACCCCCGCTTGAGATGTCTTGTCCGCCATGGTCACCACCTGAGCGAAGGATTTGGATCCGACCCCAATCCCCTCCCTGACAATCTTGAGTTTTATTGCTGGAGGATCAAAGGGGCGGAGCTTTTTGACTGGGTATAAATCAGATGGAGAGAAACATCTGGATCGAGCCAGATCCTTTCGAAACCATCCCAGTGTGGAGGCGATGTGTTTTGGAGGACGAGAGTGGCGGCGGTGAGGAGAGGGAATGGACCAGAGCTGTCCAAAAACCCTAGATATAGCCTCGTCCGCGTCATCGAAGGTGGAAGACGGATTTGCCAAAGGCGCCTTCACTCTCTCGCATCTGATTGGTGGAGGAGACGTGGCAGCTGGGCCACCGCCAGCAGACCGCTTCCCAGCGGGCCCAACACTTACCACAGGAGAGAAATCCCTCGTCTCTGCCGGAGGGGAATTCGCCGCCGGCGAGCAATCCTGGGTTCCAGAGCACAAGCTCTGCACATCAACTCTGCGAATTGTCAGAACTAGTGTTGAAACCTGGGATATCCCAGCACTCACACTTCTCCTCGGGATACATATCCCGCCGCGAGACATCAGACGAGCACCAGGCGGAACCTCGCCGCGGTCACCACGCCAAGGAGGCTCCAGCGCGCCACGGGAGGGCAGGGTGCTAGCACGGCGGGAAGGGCGTTCATCTCCCACCGCGCTAGCCATGGCCTCACTTAATTTGGAGCGGGGGGATCCACCCCCGGGGGAAGTGCGCCCGGCGGGAAATTTGGCGGCATCCCCCCGGGGGAAGTGCGCCCGGCGGGAAATTTGGCGGCGACCGCCTTCCGCATCTCCGTCCGCACCACCAGGAGCACTGGATCTAGCGGCGGCGCAACCGCCGTCGCGGTCCTCACCCTCCGTGGACGCGCACCGCGGCGACGGGATCCACTCGGCATCATCAGACGGCGTAGCAAGGAGGGAGGTGGAGTGGTCAGGGTCGGGGAGGAAGGGTGGAGAGGCCGGTGTGAGCTTCGACGGTGGGGGAGGGGGAATTAATGGCGGGGTAGGTGGGAGGGGGAATTAATGGCGGGGTAGGTGAGGGTTTGACTTCCGCCTGTTCGCTCGCCATTGCCTCTCCTAATGTGTGACTACACATATCAGTTACGACATCTTGGTGGCAGCGCCCGGCCGGAGAGAGCGGTGCACCTCGATAGGTCTTCCTTGCGCGGGGGAGCGGCGTCAAGCGAGCGACGCGGGTGATCTGTTCCATTGGGGCACGTTGTAGGCTCGGCCTGCTGCTCTTATGAAGTGGAATCCATTCGCCCTGCTCCCCGATGTGGGACTAAAACGCGTGCATTCTCCGAGCTTTGGTTAGGTACGCTCGCCCAGCAAGCAAGCAGGGCCACCCAGGCTTGATTTCGCGATGGGCCGGGAATGGGCAAACGGTATTAGGTAGAAGAATGGATCACAGCCCATCAAATAGGAAACAATGGATCACAGGTTTTTTTTTCTTTCAAAGAGAAATAGTCTTGTTGCATGTGCGCCACTTGTCCCAACCTGGAAGTTTTCCCTTTTTTCGTAGATTCATTTATTCAAAATATTTTATCTCTTAAACCGTGTGTCCAAATCTCGAACCGTTTTCATCGTTGAATTCCTCGCGTCGAGATCTTTAAAACTAGATCCCATGTTGATAGAATCATATGTCCCAAGAGCCGTGAGATTCTCTTTGGGTGTCTTTTCTTCAAAAAAAAAAATTAAAGAAAAACGAGACATGAGCACCAGCTCCTCCTCCCTGCACTGCACAGTGTGTTTGGCAGTATGATCCACACAAGTAGTACATGGGCGGGCAGGCAGACACTCAGACCGGTCTGAGAGTCCCTACGAAGAAGCTATGTATGATTTGGTTTCGGTCCAACGCCCTCACGTACGATTCAGTAACAATTCAGACAGTTAGTTGCTATACAGCAGGCCTTCTGTTCTTGCCCTGCCACCAGCATCTTCCATCACAAGAGTTCATTTTTTTATTCTTAAAAAAAAAAAAATCACAAGAGTTCAAAGAGGAAACATCTTCCATCACATGCCAGTTCCAATACAGAACAGCACCAAATCACCGAACCGGGCGGGTTCCACTCAAATCAGGGACAGGGAGTAAGGAAAAAGGCCGACAAACGTTTGTTGGACCAGGACGGTGATGGGCCGGCCACTCGTTAGCAACACACTGATTCATTGCCACCTTTCTTTTTCCCATGTTTTCTGCATTCATCTTTCTCCGCTGATCGACGACGGCTCATCAGTCAGTCAGTAAACTTCTTTATGCAGCACCTTTCACAAGGTGAAACAGGAGGAGCTCATGAGCGTCTCACGCAAACGACCAGCACCTTCACAAGGTTGATCAGGAGGAGCGCAACACGGTACATAACGGTTGGTTAGACCAACAACAAAGGAGATGCTGACTGTCAAGCTTCACCTGAACGAGCAAGAAAATGTGACTTCTTTCAACTCTACTAGGGATCATCTTTTCTTTTCTTTTCTTTTTTTGCGGGTGTACTAGGGATCATCTAAGAACAAGACAACTAAACTACCTAGCATAAGACCACATGCATAGTACAGATCAGATCAACAGCGCTCCAGCACCTGGCCTCCCACACGCTCAAGGATAACTAACAACAGACAGTAAGCTGGAGCGAAAGTCAGCGCGCACACGCACGCACGCACGTACAAAACACAGTATGGCTGGCTCACAAGGATTTCCCAAGCTCTTCTGGTTCTGGCCACAAGAAAGAAAAGAAAAAGTTGTTTGAGTAAGTGGCAGGCAAATTAACATGGCCTCAAAATAACTAGCAGCAGCAAACTGAAAACTGTAGGGTTCACTCCCGGCAGTTATGCACAAGGTAGGTCACTTCGATAAAGCACGGAGAAGAAATGAACAGGCATATGTGCATGGAAAAAAACATACAAGAAACGGAGCTGCTAAATCTCAGTCGACGCAGCATCCGTTGGATCATTCAATGCTTTAGGATTCGTGCAACTGTAGTCTTTTGTATCATTTCGGCCTGTTAAGGCGTGCTACCAGCCCATTAGTATTTTTAATGTTTGTTTTTGGTAGAGCAATGTCCTTTTGTATTTTTTTTGTCGGAGGTGTGCCTATGCGAGGTGGCCTGGAGCAAGTGTGGGCCTTTTTTTGTTGTTTGTTTCGGGCTTTTTCCTAGAAAAAAAATCTGTCGCAAATTTTAACACCCAGCAGAAGAGTAGTGAAGCAGTCACGTAGGAAGGGAAATTCAAGGGGCGTCTCAGATGTTGCTATTTTTTTAGGTGGCCTCTTCTTTGTTGTTATTTTTACGGTACATTTTTTATGTATTTAAATTGCATCTACTTTCAGGTGCAACTAACCATATTAGAGTCTCAAACTTGTCATCTTGTATTTTTTATTTTTTCAATAATTTATCCAAATACGACTAATCTTTGATAAATGTTTATATTTTCTTTTTTTTCCTTACGTGTTTATTATAAACTGTTTCTAAAAATTTAAATAAGAACAAGCAATAATGTATATTTTTCTTTTCTTTAGTTTATGTTTTTGCGGTTGTCCTTGTTAGTAGACTATAAAGTTCCACTCCCGTGATGGAGGGACGATGATGGCGGCAAGCCTTCGGTTCGTTCCGCTGCTTGTAGTTGTCGCTAGGTGGTCTAGATGCATGGATATAATTTTTGTTACTCCTGGTTTTCTTTTATACTGCCATGATGTTTGATGAATAGATCGGATGTTTTCCCTACAAGAAAAGGTTCCAAGTACTTTTTGTTGGCTAAAGTTGTTTTTACAAGTTGGTTTATGGCATCGAGGAAGGGGCGGTGATTTTAATTCAAAAAAATCCGACTAGTTGCAAATTCTTCGGGTTGCATGCAATTAAGGGCGGGGTTGGTGACTTTCTTCTTTCTAAATTTTCTTTTTGTTTTGAGAAATACTCTTACTAACTTGCCGCATGCCCCCACACAAACTGACGCCCGCGACTGCAATTCCATGGAGTTTTGTTGGGGCGGGCAATTGCATGTCTACGAATAGGCATGCAACTGCACGTCTCCATCGGGACTGCCACTCACTTGTCAGGGGAAAGGGCTAGTTGCATGTCTTCCACTAAACATGCAACTACAAGTGTCACCCCCTACCGCAACTCGGTGGTTTTTTGTTGGGAGCGGCAGTTTTATGTCTTCCACTAGGCATGCAACTGCAAGTGTCACCCCCGGCTGCAACTCCATGTCTTCAATGTGACTGCAACTCTATGGTGTTTTGTCAAGAGTGAAGTTGCATGTCTGCCACTAAGCACGCAACTGCAAGTGTCTCCCCTACTGCAACTCGATGGTGTTTTGTTAGGAGCGTCAATTGCATGTCTGTAGGAGATATGCCCTAGAGGAAATAATAAATGTTATTATTTATTTCCATGCTCATTATTATGTTTATGTTCCATGCTATAACTGATGTGGTTTCCGAGCCCGTATATCCATAAAGGCTCTGGGGAAAACCCATGTGCACGTGTGGAATAATAAACGGTAAAATGTATTCCTAGTCATGCCTCTAAGACTAGCTCAAGTGTTGCATGATGATTATGTTTTCCCAATCATGGGCATGTCTATGCCAGCAGCTTTGAGGGCAAAATGTTAGAAGAACATTTGTGTTGAATCGACCCGATTGATGTTATTTTATGAGTTACATTCGTCACAAGTTAATGGTTAATAACACAGAGATGGTTAATGTTTGCATGATTCCTTAGACCATGAGAGTATCGAGTTTCTTCATGCTTGCTTCATGAACTTTGGGGTTTGTTAAACGTCATCCGTAAATGGGTGGCTATTACGGCGGCTTACGGGTTCATGGAAAAGTCTGTCATGTAACTTGATAGCTCGAGATTGGGATTTGCTCCTCCGATGATGGAGAGATATCTCTGGGCCCTCTCGGTGTTACGGTATCCATCATCGTCTGGCCAGACACTTTGTGATTTGATCACGGGGATGCCGGAACACGGTAACGAGAAAAGAGAACAATACCGGTAACGAAGTAACTAGCATAGTGGACAAGTTGTTGATCCACGGGAATGCCAACATGTCTCACCTCGGGTATTTGTAACATATCGCGAAGCAACAGGAATAGCACACGGCAACTGGAGGTTCACTCGAATATTCATTCGTGTGGGTATAGGGGTCAATATGGGTGTCCACGGCTCCGATGTTGATCATTGATCGGAAGGGGTTCCGTGTCATGTCTATACTTCACCGAACCTGTAGGGTCACACGCTTAAGGGTCATCTATCTGCTGAATACTAGACAGGGAGTCTGAGAGAAAATCACCGAAAAAGTTTCGGACACCGGAAAAGTTTCGGACACCGGAAAAGTTCCGCAGAGAGAGGTCACCGGATGAGTTCCGGTGAAACTGAAAAGTTGTTTCAGAGGATACCATAAAGTCAAATTGGTTTCGGCACATGCCCGATAATTCTTGGAGGGTGCCAGAATCATTCTGAAAACTTTTGGGAATTTTCTGGAAGAAAAACCGAAAATGTTCCGGAGCTGCCGGAACCACTTCAGATGCTTTTTGCAGATGAAAATCACTAATCTAGAATTGTTCCAGAACGCGTTGAAAATTATTTTAGTGGGTACTGGAAATGTTCTAAGCCCACATAAATATTTTCAGTTCAAACGGACGCTGAAAAATGTCGTCATGAATAGTGAAAGTGCTTTTTGGGTTACTTTTTGGAAAGCCATTATTTTGGGCTTTGTCCCAAGATATTTTTTGGGGGTGACATGGATGGATGAGGCTCCCTTGGGGGCCCCTCCTAGGTGTGGCCGGCCACATGGGGACTCCTCCTTGGAGCCCTCTCTTGTGCCTTGGTTTCACATTTGGGTCCTTGTGGAAGGACTTCATTCATGTGCTTTTTGGGTTTTATTGTAAAACCACCCTACCCCTTGGGATTTCCTATAAATAGAGGTGGAGGGGCAGCCCTCCACACTCATCCCTTGCTCTCATACTCATGCCATGCAATGATTTGGCTTCTCTCTCCCTCCCACGAAAAGAGTTTCGTAGAGCCGAAAGGTTGTCTGGGTTCCGGTGGGAACTAGTTCTGGACGGCGAAGCCCTGCCGGATAGATGACACCATATGTGTGCAACTCTGTAGAGAGGTCGTAGTTTCGATCTTAGTGCCCGAGGGGCTGTTCGTAAGTGCCTCCCGAAGGGCTGTCCAAGTGACGGTCCGAGTTCTGTGAGTCCTCTCGAAGGGCTGTCCGAGTGACCGTCTGAGTTTCGAAGGTCCTCCCGAAGGGCTGTCCGCGACACCGTCCGGGGGACTGTTCGACCGCCTCCCGGAGGGCTGTCCGGGGCGCGGATGAGGGTATACATCCTCGCGGTTGGGAGGTTGTAAATCCTAGCTGCGGGGATCTGCACCGCCGATCGTCATCGACTCTACTTCCGCTGCGCTACGAGTCGGTAACGAAAATGATCAAACTTTGTATGCAGTCTCCATAGTGGTCCTGGGCTGGTGCGTAGGTCAGAAATTTTTTGTTTTCTGCTGCGTTACCCTACAGTGGCATCATGAGCCGTGCTATGCATAGTTGTAGGTTGCGATCTAGAATACATGGAGATGTATGGGTGTTGCATAATATAATTAGGTAGTAGATGAGTTCTATTACTGAAAATTATTTGTGCGGGTAGCAGATGAAATCTGTTACCCGATGTTCTTGTTGCTTCCCTGAATTTGCGTAGTCCTGATCTTGACGGCATGATGGAATCTCACAAAGTTCTGGCAATCCGCGATCCTTTCATGCTGCTCCTGAGTATGCTGATTGACAGATCAACGAAGTGCTAACAGTTCTTTGGGTTCCACCATAGTTAAAGAAAGATGGATGTTTCGCAGACGAAAGGGCAATGCAGATTTGATCTGCACGGGGGTCATGCGTATGACGAAGTTTAGTATGGGGCTCGAGATTTTATTATCTCGGTTTTCATACACCCTGGGAAGTTAATCTAGCACTTGAATTATCATACTTGATGATGGACGTTGGTAGCTTCGGTTTGTTTCGAAACCTTAGAAGCCACGGAAAACAAGTTTTTGCTGAACCGATTAGAGGCGTCTAACTTGGTTTTGCAGGAGGGTTTGCATGTGCATGTGATGTGGTATAGCAGTGCTCATAATAATTTGATTATGTATGAGATGACTATATGATGTAAATTGATTAACATGACCTGCGTGTCATGATTCGGCATGATGGCTGGAGCCATATGATTGTCACTTTATTGACCTGCGTGTCAACCTTAAGTAATGCAGAAGGTGAACACCGACGCGAATGCCGAAGACGAAGAAATACAAGACTTCTCCGTCAGAAAGGGCTATACCATATCATGCTATTATGAATTGCCTGATATGTTTATCCCTTATGTTGCACCCTTCTTGATTGCGCAGTAGTCGCTTTTTATTAGGGTGATCTCTCACAAAAATATCAAGTAGTTAGTGTTCTCCCAAGTGTAGCACCGTCACGGCACCTAAATTTTCGGGGTGCGCCATGGTTGCATGGTACGAACGATTAGGGATGTGTGAGGCGGGTGAGGTCAGACCTCGCAGCAAGATCACTTGGTTGTCTTGACGTTCATGGCAGGATCGTCCTGAGCTCGGAACACACGCATCGAAAGATGAACAAGAATCACATAGAGATGTGATCGGCAAGTTGGCCTACCGATTAAAATTCCCGTCATGAGATGATGATTCTATGGCGATGAATTGAAGTCTGGATCTTGAATCACTCACAATCAATTATGAGAGATATTGATTTGAGTGGGAGCACACTTTTGAATTAACTTGTTTAATTCTCAGTGCAATTAATTTTGAACAGTGTCTAAGTGTGATTTGCATAATAGTTGTAGAATAATGGCTCGCGTTTCCACCTTCCCTATTTAAAATTGAATAACTGTTAAATATCTGGTTAAAACTTTATGGTTGGTAACGTAATGTGAGGATTGTCCTCAAGAGTGCCAAGAAGGACTTTGTCCTATCGCATACTTTCGGTATTCTCTCGCTTATGCTATGGATCATGTGACTCTCGTCCTTCGATCCAAAAGCTAGAATTCCGTTTCAGTCAAGTGCAATATGTTTGCTTCCATGAGACCCGAACTTCGAAAGTTTGGATAGTTATGTGATATTCATGGAATCTGAAAATCATTTTCAGAGACAGACAAAGGCTAAAATATATGAGATATCCAAAGCAATGTTTGTTTGCAAACTATTAGTAAAGGAGTTTACTATGCATTAGACTGATAAGAGAGGGATCCAGAAGAACGCCTGTCATATGATGAAAGGTGAATAAAACAACAACTTAAAGAGGAAGGAAGTATCCGAAGGGTGTTAGTGAAACTTTCACGCCTAGGAAGTCCGGGGCTAACGCCACTCTTAAGTTGGGTGCTTCTTCTGGAAGTAGGAGAAATACTAAAAGTTAAACTGTTAGAAGTATAAAGGCAATAAGAAAGAAGACTGGAATATCCAGATCATGTATGAATGTCATACAAGTTTTTGATGTATAGAAGGCTGGTCAAAGATATAGTTCTTGGGAATTATGGTTAAACATGTTAATCACTAATTCTTGGGTATTGTGAGACAATCACAAAGATACCCGCTCGATTGCATTCTTTGCTACTCGATGTAAGAACTACTATGGCCTGAAAGACTAGCCAGGAATGAGGTTTTAATACACGCTGGGAACATAGTAATAGTTACTATACCTTCCATCGGTGTATTCCCTATGTATTTACTTTCATAATTCATTTTAGAGTTTCATACACTCTAGCCCTTTGCATAAGGTATCTTGCAAAAAGGTTGTTCATAAGAGAACTTTTTATGTTCGATGTTATGAATAACATAAGGGCCATACTTTCATTGAGAATGAGATGTATGTTATGAATAATGATAAATAATATATTATCTCTGGATTTACTTTCATAATTTATTTTAGAATTTTACACTCTAGCCCCTTGCACAATGTTGTTGCAAAAGGGTTGTTCATAAAAGAACAATTGTTGTTCAGTATTATGAATAACATGAAGGGCCATGCTTCCATCCAGATGGGATGTATGTTATGAATATTGATAGTAATATGATACATCCATAACACTGACGCTAAATGTCGTAAGACTAAGAGAATATCACACAGGTGTGGCACTGCATTTGGTCACATTGGAGAAACCCGCATGGATAAATTCCATTATGATGGATTTTGAAGTCGTTTGATTTTGAATCATCTGACACTTGCAACTTTCCTCCGAAAAGTGAAGTGACTGAAATTCCGTTCACAGGCCATAAGGAACGAGCAAAGAACTTATTGGTGATCATATATTTTGATGTATGTAGTTCAATAAATGTTGTTGCAAGTAGTGGATTTATCTATCTTCAGAAATGACTCAAGTAGATATGTGGATATTTACTTGATGAGACATAAGTCTGGATCTTTTGAATTCATTCAAAAGGTTTTCAAAAATGAAATAGAAGTTATTGTAACAAGAAAATTATGTTTCTACAATTCGATTGCAGAAAAGAATATTTGAGTTACAAGTTTAGCGAATGTCAGATAAGTTGTGAAAGGGGTTTCATAACTTGCACCTCCCGGAACACCATTGCAAATGGAAAGTCCGTGAAGATGTAATCGAACCATTTATGACATGGTAAGATCAAAGATGACATAAATAAATTTGCCATTATCCCTTTTAAAGAGTGATGCTTTAGAGACTGCGGCTTTTACACTGAAAAGAGCTCCATCAGGTCTGTTGAAATGACGCCATGGTATGGTACGCCCAACCATGTTATATCTTTTCTTAAACATTTAGAATATGGGGCTTGTGTAAAAGGTTACAAACCTATTTCAAATCAGACAAGTGCTACTTTGTAGGTTATCCCAAGTAATTGGGTATTCCTCCCTCACTATACCGAGGCAAATAGGTTTGCCACAAAGAATGGTATGCTTTTTGAAGAAAATGGTTCTTTCAAAAAGGTGAGTGGGTGAACAATGCAACTCGACAAGATAACAGTATCTTTGTCATCAGATCAAAGAAAAGAGACCTTGGAAGTAATTCCAGAGTTTCCTACTGCGACTGATACGGAAGTCTCTACAATAAAATGTATGGACTTCGGTCGAACTTGCAGCTGAACCACGTAGGCAAAAGCTCGTGCAAACCTCTCAGGTGCGCAAACGAGATATTGTTGTTAGACAACAATATACCTACAATACACAAGGAAGCGTTGATGGGCCCTGACTCCGGAATTGGCTAAATGCCAATAGAACCCGAGTTAGTTTCCATATAAGTGATTCAAGATTAAAACCTTGATACACCTTTCGGAAGACTTAGAGTCTAACGAATATTTATGGAACTTAAAACTGATACGGATAAAAATGTTTTATCCATAAAGCTCGACTTGTTGCAATAACAAGTTCAAGGAGTTGACTACGATGAGGTTTTTTCATCGTAGCGATGCTTAAAGTCGGTTCGGGTTGAACTAGCAATTAATACATATTTCAATCATGAGATATGAAACATGGATGACAATAGGATTTCCATCTGATGGAAATGAAACCAAGGACTTGCATGTGTTACAGTCCAAGGTATTTTGTCAGTCGAGAGGATGCTAGTAAGTATGCAAACTTCAGAGTTCCAGCAATGGACAGAAGAGAGCGAAATGGAGTTGGAATCTTCGTGTTTTGATGAAATAGTCAAAGGGGTTTGACTTCATCAATGGGTAACGAAGATGCTTATGATTCAAGAAAGTAAGTGGGAGCATAATAAAATTTCTAAAAAACGTTGTGTGCTTGACACATTGTTAATTGGAAATAAATTTCTTGACACGAATTAGGACTTCATTTGAAAATAGTTTTTCGATGAAGTGCTTGGGCTAAATAGCCTTTATATTAGGCATGATGATCTATGGAGATAGATTTACCTAATGGGGCTGAGCAAAGATACATATTGACAAAATGCTAAAACCTTTTAGCATTAAAAATGTCAAGGAGTAATTCTTGCCGAAGTCACATGGAAAGAGTTTTTGCAAGACTCGGTGTCCCTAAAACACTGATGAGCAAAATACATGATGGAGATTCCACACACCTTCATGTTTGGATTAATCATGTATTCCATGGTATGTAAAAACAACCAGATATGTCCAATACTCCAAAGTTGTTGCGAGTATAGATACCAAAGTGATCAAAAGATCTGATCATGGGACAACAGTGAAAAAGGGTCATTGAGTACTATAGTAGCACTGATGACATGTTTTCTCGCAAGCGGAGATCATGAAGAGTTCGTTGTAAAAAGTTACATCGATACAGTCTTCATCCATGCTCCAAGCGATTTTCGATTTAAATTGAGGGTTTTTGTGTAACACACAATATGGTGGCACGATAGTTGGAAATTGTTCCAAACAAGTTACTATGGCGAATTCTATAACAGAGGCAAAGTATGTTGCCGCTTTTAAAAGCGACAAAGAAGATGTTGAATCATATAGTTCATTCATGAACTTAGTATGGTTCCAAGATGGCTTTTGTCAATGGGACACTACTACAGGTAGTTGCTCCATAACTCAGTCTGAAGAATCCAGGTTCGACCTGTGATTCACATACATACAAAACCAAGTCCACACAAAATATGAATTTTGTGAAAGCGTGAAAACGCGAGGATATGCAAAGATACACATGGAGCTGAAGTCGTCAGATCCGTTGGACATCAGGCTATACCACAAGCTAAGCATATTTACACCGGTGTGCCACAGGTGTAAAGTGCATTAAGCATTAACTAGATTATTGACTCTAGTGCAAGTGGGAGTCTGTAGGAGATATGCCCTAGAGGCAAATATAAATGTTATTATTTATCTCCATGCTCATTATTATGTTTATGTTCCATGCTATAACTAATGTGGTTCCCGAGCCCGTATATCCATAAAGGCTCTGGGGAAAACCCATGTGCACGTGTGGAATAATAAACGGTAAAATGTATACCTAGTCATGCCTCTAAGACTAGCTCAAGTGTTGCATGATGATTATGTTTTCCCAATCATGGGCATGTCTATGCCAGCAGCTTTGAGGGCAAAATGTTAGAAGAACATTTGTGTTGAATCGACCCGATTGATGTTATGCTATGAGTTACATTCGTCACAAGTTAATGGTTAATAACACAGAGATGGTTAACATTTGCATTATTCCTTAGACCATGAGAGTATCGAGTTTCTTCATGCTTGCTTCATGAACTTTGGGGTTTGTTAAACGTCATCCGTAAATGGGTGGCTATTACGGCGGCTTACGGGTTCATGGAAAAGTATGTCAAGTAACTTAATAGCTCGAGATTGGGATTTGCTCCTCCGACGATGGAGAGATATCTCTGGGCCCTCTCGGTGTTACGGTATCCATCATCGTCTGGCCAGACACTTTGTGATTTGATCACGGGGATGCCGGAACACGGTAACGAGAAAAGAGAACAATACCGGTAACGAGGTAACTAGCATAGTGGACAAGTTGTTGATCCATGGGAATGCCAACATGTCTCACCTCGGGTATTTGTAACATATCGCGAAGCAACAGGAATAGCACACGGCAACTGGAGGTTCACTCAAATATTCATTCATGTGGGTATAGGGGTCAATATGGGTGTCCACGGCTCCGATGTTGATCATTGATCGGAAGGGGTTCCGTGTCATGTCTATACTTCACCGAACCTATAGGGTCACACGCTTAAGGGTCATCTATCTGTTGAATACTAGACAGGGAGTCTGAGAGAAAATCACCGGAAAAGTTTCGGACACCGGAAAAGTTCCGCAGAGAGAGGTCACCGGATGAGTTCCGGTGAAACTGAAAAGTTGTTTCAGAGGATACCATAAAGTCAAATTGGTTTCGGCACATGCCCGATAATTCTTGGAGGGTGCCAGAATCATTCTGGAAACTTTTGGGAATTTTCTGGAAGAAAAACCGGAAATGTTCCGGAGCTGTCGGAACCACTTCAGATGCTTTTTGCAGATGAAAATCACTAATCTGGAATTGTTCCAGAACGCATTGAAAATTATTTTAGTGGGTACTGGAAATGTTCTAAGCCCACATAAATATTTTCAGTTCGAACGGACGCTGAAAAATGTCGTCATGAATAGTGGAAGTGCTTTTTGGAAAGCCATTATTTTGGGCTTTGTCCCAAGATATTTTTTGGGGTGACATGGATGGATGAGGCTCCCTTGGGGGGGCCCTCCTAGGTGTGGCCGGCCACATGGGGACTCCTCCTTGGAGCCCCCTCTTGTGCCTTGGTTTCACATTTGGGTCCTTGTGGAAGGACTTCATTCATGTGCTTTTTGGGTATTATTGTAAAACCACCCTACCCCTTGGGATTTCCTATAAATAGAGGTGGAGGGGCAGCCCTCCACACTCATCCCTTGCTCTCATACTCATGCCATGCAGTGATCTGGCTTCTCTCTCCCTCCCACGAAAAGAGTTTCTTAGAGCCGAAATGCTGTCTGGGTTTCGGTGGGAACTAGTTCTGGACGGCGAAGCCCAGCCGGATAGATGGCACCGTATGTGTGCAACTCTGTAGAGAGGTCGTAGTTTCGATCTTAGTGCCCGAGGGGCTGTTCGTAAGTGCCTCCCGAAGGGCTGTCCAAGTGACGGTCCGAGTTCTGTGAGTCCTCTCGAAGGGCTGTCCGAGTGACCATCTGAGTTTTGAAGGTCCTCCCGAAGGGCTGTCCGCGACACCGTCCGGGGGACTGTTCGACCGCCTCCCGGAGGGCTGTCCGGGGCGCGGATGAGGGTATACATCCTCGCGGTTGGGAGGTT
This sequence comes from Thinopyrum elongatum, assembly GCA_011799875.1. NCBI lineage: Eukaryota > Viridiplantae > Streptophyta > Magnoliopsida > Poales > Poaceae > Thinopyrum > Thinopyrum elongatum. The sequence goes on along the minus strand of CM022298.1, from coordinate 721,841,888 downwards.
ATAAATCCTAGCTGCGGGGATCTGCACCACCGATCGTCATCGACTCTACTTCCGCTGCACTATGAGTCGGTAACGAAAATGATCAAACCTTGTATGCAGTCTTCGTAGTGGTCCTGGGCTGGTGCGTAGGTCAGAAATTTTTTGTTTTCTGCTGCGTTACCCTACAATGTCTTCCACTAGGCATGCAACTGCAAGTGACACCCCCGGTCGCAACTGCATGTCTTCAACGTGATTGCAACTCTATGGTGTTTTGTATAGAGGGTAGTTGCATGTCTGCCACTAAGCATGCAACTGCAAGTGTCGCTCCCTACTGCAACTCGGTGGTGTTTTGTTGAGAGCAGCAGTTTCATGTCTACCACTAGGCATGCAACTGCAAGTGTCGCCCCCGGCCGCAACTGCATGTCAACGCGACTGCAACTCTGTGGTGTTTTGTCCGGGAGGGGCAGTTGCATCTCTACCACTAGGCATGCAACTCCAAGTGTTGCCCCCTACTGCAATTCGGTGGTGTTTTGTTGGGAGCAGCAGTTGCATCTCTATCAGTAGGCATGTAATTACAAGTGTCGCCGCCGACTGCAACTGCTTGTCTTCAACGCGACTGCAACTTTGTGGTGTTTTGTCGGGGAGGGCCAGTTACATCTCTACCACTAGGCACTCAACTCCAAGTGTCGCCCCCTACTGTAACTTAATGTTGTTTTGTCGAGAGGGGCAGTTGCATGTTTATCACTTGGCATGCAACTGTAAGTGTTGCCCCCGACTAAAACTTTGTGTTAGTTTTGTCGCGGGAAGGGGACAATTGCATTTCTGCCACTAGACATGCAATTGCAAATGCAACCATTTTTCATGTTTTTTACCTTCTTTCTTTGCTAATGGTATAATTCTTGCTACATTTTTGTTTAAATTTTAAATTAAACAATAAATTTTCCTAAAATTTGAAATATTGCCATCTGGTTGCATAATCGCCCTCGACAGTAATTTCATGTCTTCAACACGATTGAAATTTAGTGTTGTTTTTTCTTCCTTTAATTTTTATTTGTACTGATTTTTAAAATTTTAATATTGCAAAACGTGTAATCTAGTTGCATGCATGTTGCGCGTGCAACTACATATACTTCACCCGGCATGTAACCGCAAGCGGCATAACACTGCACGCAACTAGACGGCATGCACGGGGGAGGGGAGCTTGGTAGGTGTGTTTTACTACTATTATTATTAGTATTATTACTTCATTTTATTTTGTTATATTCATTGTTTGTGCACGCATCATCGAACGCAGGTAGCATGTCGGTCGTATGTCTGCATCAAAATTATTATATTTTGTCACTATCTTTTCTTGTCTTTAAATCCTTATATTTTTCCTCGAATGAAAAATGACAATGAGTTGCATGCCCATCTAAAAAAAACTTCAAGCACCATTGTGCATATACAAGGATTTTCCCGACAAAAACAAATGCAATGATTTGAACGAAAAAACTGCCTCACACGTTGAGGTTGTAGTTTTTTCTTTAGAATTGTTGAGGTTGTAGCTGGATAGCAAAACACATATACGTGCAGTCGTACAGTCCAAGCGCAAGTGAGACGAAAAAATCTGACAACAAAGCAGCGTTCAAATGGAAAAAGCCCAGTAGGAGTATCAAGGCAGCCCATAACATCAAAAACACGCAGAAAGTTTCAGAAACAAAATAGGCCTGGTTTGTAAAAATGCTGACGTCATCAATCGCTCAGTCGACTGAGACCTAGGCAGACCTAGAAAAGTTGTTTCAGTTATCGGTGAACATGGCCTGCAAATAGGAGATAACATAGTTGCAGTTTCTGAAAGCAAAAAAAAATAATGTGCCCAGGCAGCAGCCACTTTTTCCTTGACCAGCAAGCAAATGTGACTTCTTCCATTCTAGGGATCTAACAAGGCTATAAGAGAACCAAACTACTACTCTCTCCGTAAAGAAATATAAAAGCGTTTGACTATAAGAGAACCAAACTACTACTCTCTCCGTAAAGAAATATAAGAGCGTTTGATCTAAACGCTCTTATATTTCTTTACAGAGATAGTACCTAGCTTAAGGCATAGTACAGATCAACAGCTTCCTCCATCGTCGTTTTCCCGTCTCCTCCGGTATCTCTTGCTATCCGAAAGACTCTGTATTTCTGCTATGCAAGTGACGGAAAGGGAGAAAGCCCGCTTTGGAAAAACATCAGGAACGACCGCCGTCGCCGTCTTCCTTGAGCTCGAGCCTTGAGGTTGCGACCACCGGTTGAGCCCCGCGTCGCTATCTTTCCCATGTCGCCGTCTTCCTTGAGCCCATGTCGCCGTCTTCCTTGAGCTCGATGTCGCCACCGCCGACTGAGAAAAAAATATCTTTCCCATGTCGCCGTCTTCCTTGAGCTCGAGGTCGCAACCGCCGTCTTCCTTGAGCTCGAGGTCGCAACCGCCGACTAAGAAAAAAATATCTTTCCCATGTCGCCGTCTTCCTTGAGCTCGAGGTCGCAACCGCCGACTGAGAAAAAAAAATATATAGCCAAGCGCATATGTCGGTACCATCACACGGTGGTAAATGTGCATACCGCACATGCCACCGCCACGGCAGGAGCCTGATCTGGCTCATGCTTTGTCGGGTGTGCTTCCATTTGGGCACATTCTAAGCTTCACCTGCTGCTCTTATAAAGTGGAAGCCATTCGCCCGCCTCTCCGATGTGGGACTAAAACGCAGGCAGCCGCGGGCGTTCCCTGTCCTCCTTCCTTGGTTAGGTGCGCAGCGCTCGCCCAGCAAGCAGGCCACCCAGACTTGTTTCCACGAAGAGAAGAACGAGTGCAGTCTTTGGACGCGCCGGGAATATGGGCAAACGGCATTAGGGTACATACACATCAGAACAAGAATGGATCACAGCCCATCAAAAAGAAGAATGGATCACAGGGTATTTTAAAAAATGTCCCTTTTTTTTTGGCCTTGTCAATTATATCAATGGACATGAGCGCACACTCCCTCTCTTCTGGTGCTCTGTGCTATATAGCCTAGTCAGTGCCTCAGTGGTGACATGTCATTCTTGCAGGACAGATATACATACATACATACGTACGTACCCCTCAAAAAAAGAAAGATATGCATACATACATACTGACACAGCAGACAAGTACGTAACATACGCGTACTTTGGGCGCCTTTCCTTGAAAAAAAAAAGAGAGCCATAAGCACAAGCTATAGCTCCCTCCCTGTACTTGTGTTGGCAGTTTCATCCATACCATACAACATAGCCAGGCACAGGCAGGCAGGCAGACACTCAGACCAGAGACAGAGAGTCCCTAGGAAGAAGGTATGATTCGATTTGGTTTCGGTCAAACACGATTCAGTAATTATTCAGACAGTTAGTTGCTGCTCCCTCTGTAAAGATATATAAGAACGTTTTCCGGCACCACCAACATCTTCCATCACATGCCATTGCAGCAGCAGAGCAGAGTACAATGCTGTTCCAATACACAAGTCCAGTTAGCAGCACCAAACCGATCAGGCCCTCTCATCAGAGACAGACAAATGTTGGACAAGGAGCACGGTGATGCTTGCCATCTTGGCAGCAGGTTGGTGCTGGAACACACCAAGCAAATATCATCCATTCCCTTGCCACCTTTCTTCTCCGGCAATCGTTATGCACTTCACATTGCTTACTGAGTCAAGAGGAGCTCATGATCCTCGCACACATGGCCCTATCTGAGCACCTTCCTTCTTCACAAGGTGAATCAAGAGGAGCACGACATGGAACGGAACGCAACGGTTAGATGAACAGGACTCAGTATCTTTTTGCAGTCAGTCAAAACTGTAGGAGGAGGAGCTGGCTGTCAACAAGCTACAGGGTGGGTGTTTGCTTACCCTGTACCAGAGGAGGCACCAGCTACTTCTTCCTGGACCAGCAAGGAAATGTGACTTCTTTCAACTCTACTAGGGATCATCTAACAACAAGACAACTAGACTACCTAGCATAAGACCACATAGTACAGATCAACAGTGACCGGTCGACCGGCTCCAGCGCCCGGCCTTCGACGGTCCAGGATAACTAACAACAGACAGACAGTAAGCTGGAGCCAAAGTGAGCGCACACGCGCACGCACGTACAACACAGCATGGCAACTCATCAGGATTTCCCCAGCTCCGTTGACGGCAGGTCCCACACATTGATCACTTCTGGCCAAAAAACGAAAAGAAAAAACGTTATTTAGGTGGAAGACATGGCCTGCAAATAACTAGCAGCAAAGCAGATCTGTAGAATTCACTCCCCACAGCCCAAGGTTCGGTTCAGTTGAATAAAGCATAGACAAGAAATAAACAGGCATATGTTTTGGCACAGGTACAAAGGAAGATTCATGGTTGACAGACTAGTCACCGAGCATGGAAAAAACTACAAGAAAAGTTGTTTCAGTAAGCAGTAAACACGGCCTGAAAATAGGAGATAACATAGTTGCAGCACCCTGGCAGAAACAAGATTTGTAGAAACCAGCTACCGCATCCCAGGGTAAGTTCAGTTAAACATAGCGTGCAGAATACATGAACAAACATAACTATAGAGTTGTTTCAGTAAGTTGGCACAGGTAGACGTACAGGAACCCAGGAAGAAAGCCAAGACTGACTATTGGCAAACTAGTCACCAGGTATGGAAAAAATATATATAGATCATCGAATGGGGGATATGGTGCAGCCGTATTATCAGACATACAGACTAAGCACAAAAAGAGCAACATCTGTGTATGGAACTGGAAACGTACTCTGTAAAAGAATAATATGGTATTCATATTCCCATCCCAAAAAAAACATGGTTTCCACGTAAACAGAAAATAATGATAAACAGTCCACCTAAAGAAATGACCTGCGCTTATATCACTAAATGTCCAATCCTTGGTTCAAGACGTTGCTGTAATCCATGTGGGCATGCAAATGCCTCCAAGGCCCATTTAAAAAAAAATATTACGAAAAAACAAATGCCTCCATGCATGCCAGCTATCATGTGTATGTGACTTGGTCCAAAAGTTCAATGGAATATCAGCATACATATTAATCGAGCAGCTAGGAATGTGCAACCTCAAGTTAACTAATCTACACAAGCTTCATCCACACATGTATGGTAAAAATTGAGATAAACAAAGTTGGCAACGCTCCAATTTTACCAACATTAACAAACATAAGCTGGGAAAGGAAATTTGCACATTTCCAGAAGTGAAGTGGGAGGGCTTACCTAATGGTATCTTGTCAAACGCACCACCATATAGGACGCCATCATCCCTGGGAATTCCCTGGTGAAATGAGAATCTGTTTCAATATCTTACTTAAAGAGATAACAAAATAATAATAATGATATGAATACAGGACAAAAATGCAATGCTGCTGATCACAGTAAGAGAAGAACAACGACGAAGTGTGGTACTGACAGATGCCAATAAGAGCATGAACAGACTGATTTGGTAATTACCCCTTGAGCATGTGACTATATGGGCAAATCATTGGTGAGAAGCACAACCCCTAGTATTAAAGCAAGTTGTACAGTAACAGTTAACCCTCTCTAGCTAGATGCTTTACTAGCTGCACAAAGAATAATGAACAAAAATGAGGGCACAGATATATTCTTTCAAAACAGCCATCTCACCTGTGCATTGACAGCTCCCATCCCAGTCCACCTATTTCCGGAATGTGGTGGAACCGACGAAGAAGATGTTGGGATGTTAGTCTGATGGTCAGGAAAGCTTGCGGCTTGCTCGTCTTGAGAACACATACGTTCTGGCAGAAAATTATCCACGTGTAAGGCATCACTTCTGTATAGTGGACATGTTCAAATGTAAAAGATTGCCCTCTCCCCCCCTGAGATTTGCGACAAAAAGAATGATGAAACAAAGCTTACTTGGGTTCTAAGAACTCTCTGGTACCAGGCTGCCCTGCATAATCATCATCATCGTCGTCATCATCCAAATTAATTATAGGAATCATCATTTGGCCATTGTCCAGGCTGCGAAGTGTAGCTTGTCTCTTTGCAGCCCGGTCCATTTGCCCATCCTTTAACTGGTCCCCATGAACTGCAGATTTATTAACTGAACCATCATTTAGTAGCATCTGTTCACCGTTCAGATCACAATGATCCAAGTCGTGTACAACTGTAACATGATCTAGAAGCATTTGTTCCTCCTTTATCTGGTGATCAACGTCTGTAGCACGATCAGGTAACAATTGCTCATTCTCCACCTGCTCCTCCGCATCTTGCTTTACCATTGCTTCCTCATTGTTTAAAAGCATTTGCTCACCCTCCAGCTGTTGATCACCCTGTCCATGCTCATCGGTTATCTGATTTATAAGCATCTGCTCGCTGTTCTGGTAGTTCCTATCCAAATCATGCATGCCAATACCCTGATTTAGAAGCACCTGATCATCCTCGAACTGTTGGTTTTCATCTGCACGTTTATCTTGAATTTGAGTATCTAGAGGATCAGAGTATGCTTGCTGGCTCATCTGACCAACTAAATCAGGCAGAGAATCACAAGCATGTTCTTCAGGAGGATCACCGGGAATCTCCGTCACTTCATAGCTCTCACGAGTTCCGTCGACATTGAGGTCAAAAATTTGATACCAAGCCGGCAGCTCTTCTTCATCTCTGGTAGGATCACCATCAGCAGCTTCAATTTCCATCTGTGGAGTTTCCTCGACATGTTCAGATTCATGTTCACTTTGCGGAGCCTCCATTTCACCTGCCACTTGAAGTTCAGTTCCAAGCTCAATTTCCATTTGTGGAGTTTCCTCGACAAGTTGAGTTTCAGGTTCACTTTGCGGAGCCTCCATTTCACCTGCCACTTGAAGTTCAGTTCCAAGCTCAATTTCCGTTTGTGGAGTTTCCTCGACAATTTCAGTATCAGGTTCACTTTGCAGAGCCTCCATTTCACCTGCCACTTGAAGTTCAGTTCCATGCTCAATTTCCATTTGTGGAGTTTCCTCGACAAGTTCAGTTTCAGGTTCACTTTGCAGGGCCTCCATTTCACCTGCCACTTGAAGTTCAATTCCAAGTTCACTTTGCGGAGCCTCCATTTCACCTGCCACTTGAAGTTCAGTTCCAAGTTCAATTTGCGGAGCCTCCATTTCACCTGCCACTTGAAGTTCAGTCCCAAGTTCACTATGCGGAACCTCCATTTCACCTGCTACTTGAAGTTCAGTCTCAAGTTCACTTTGCGGAGCCTCCATTTCATCGGCAACTTGAAGTTCAGTTTCAGGTTCACTATGCGGAGCCTCCATTTCACCTGCTACTTGAAGTTCAGTTTCAAGTTCACTTTGCGGAGCCTCCACTTCATCGGTAGCTTGAAGTTCAGTTTCAGGTTCACTCTGTGGAGCCGCTATTTCACCTGTAACTTGAAGTTCAGTTTCACGTTCACTCTGCAGAACCTCCATTTCACCTCTAACTTGAAGTTCAGTTCCAAGTTCACTCTGCAGAGCCTCCATTTCACCTCTAAGTTGAAGTTCAGTTTCAGGTTGACTCTGCAGAGCCCCCGTTTCACCTCCAACTTCAAGCTCAGTTTCTGTTTGACTTTGCGGAGCCTCAGTTTCACCTCTAACTTCAGAACAACCACTGTTGTCAGCCACTGGTTCAATCAGGCATGCATCCACACGCGCAACGCCCGCCTCCGTGGCCTCCTCGACGTCGCTGAGCTGAGACTGCGTGTGCACCGGTTCCTCAGCAGGCTCTGATGGATGAACATCCACCATGGACAGTTGGTGGCTGGCATTTATTTCACCAGCATCAGCATCAGCATCATTCAAGCCAGCAACAGCAGCAGCCTCATCGTCCTGACCATTGTCCTCTGTTTCCATCTCTTCATACTCATAGGTGACACCATCATCATCTTCACCATGATCATCTGATTCCACCACCTCTTCATATTCATACTCTGCCTCTTCATCTTCATGTCTGGCACCGTCATGCTCTGGTTCCACCGCATCTTCATCTTCACGGCCGGCACCGTCAGTCGCCTCCACCATCACCACCTCCGAGCGAGGAATCTTTGGATCCCTTGGCAGTTTATCGACAGCATCGCCGTCCACATCGCCGTCACGGCTGGCAACAGTTACAGACTCTGCTGGCACCTTGCTCTGCTCCAGATCGCCACTGCGTGGCTGATCGAAATCACCACCGCGTGGTCGCCAGTCTGGATCCCTCCGGCCGCCACTGTAAGAGCTCCTGGGCCTGGTTCTGCTCCGGCTCCGGCTCCGGCTTCTACTCCTGCTTCTGCTCCTCCGCTTCCGGTCCAGTCTGCGGTCAACAGAGGGGCGGCGGTCATCGATGGGGGGTGGCCGCCGGTCGTCGCTGGAGGCCCGGCGGTCGTTCTGGGAGTAGGAGCGTGACATGGTGGGTCTCCTCTTCTCGTCATACGGGTGGCTCCGGCGAACGCCCCGGTCGGCATCACCGCCAGCGCCCCGTCCGCCATCGCCCTCGTTGTACCTGCGTCTCCCGTCAAAGCTCTGGGTCCTCCGGTCCCAGCCCGACTTGGCCCGGGCTAGCCTGGCGCCGTCGTCCTCGTCCCTCTTGTCGCGGCCCCAGTCGCCGCCGCCGCCTCCTCCTCCGTTCCTCCGCCATCTGAGGTCGTCATCAGGGCGCGGCGCCCCGTCGTCATCCCTCTTCCTGGCGTAGCCGGCGGGGGCGGAGATCTCGGGGCGGGGGCTGGGGATGGGGTGCTGCTTGGGGTCGTCCCTGGCGTGGAGAACGTGGTGCTGCTTGGGGCTGGGGTCTTCCCGGGCGTGGAGAACGTGCTCGGGGAGGACGCCCTGGGCGACCAGGTAGTGGGCGGCCAGGCGGCCGGCCTCGAGGAGCACGTCGTTGCGCCAGCGCCGTTCGGCGGCGACGACGAGCGCGGCCGCCGGCGGCGGGAGGGGCTTCTCGTCCAGCTGCAGGAGGCGGCGCGGGGGCGGCCGTTCGGGGCTGCTGCGCCTCGGCGGGGGCAGCGGGTCGCGGGCCCGGCGCTGGTGGTGCTGCGGCCGCGGGGAGGGCGGCGGCAGGGGCGGGGACCGTCGGCGGTATCGTCCTCCGGATGACGGCGGGGGCGGGGGCGGCGGCTCGCGTCCGCGAATGCGCGACCTCGGGTGCATCGGGCCCTAGGAGGGGCGGCGGGCGGACGGGAAAGCCTCCTCCTTTCCTCCGACGGGGGGCGGCGGATTCGTGGCGAAATGCGTTCGGCGAGCGTTCGGTCAGTCCGTCGGCGCGTTTCTCGGTCAGAGCGGCGAGATCTGCATCTGCGGCGTCGTCTGCTTGCGTTCTTCGTCGGAGGGGGCGGGTCTCCCGGCGCGGCGGCGCGGCCGGAGGCGGAGGCGGAGGCGGAGCGAGGAGATTTGAGAGCGAGGGTTTGCTTTGTGAGTGGGGGGAGCCCTCTGCGTATTTGAGCACACGAACAACCACACCCACACACCCGCTGGTTTTTACAGCGGCCCGTGTCTAGTTGCCGTTTTTTTTACTGCAGGCACCGTGCGTGGTAAACTGGTAATAATAGACTGACAATCACCGTCAAAATTACATTACATGGGTTAATTAGTTTAATCATCGGGGTGTTTGTAGTTAACAATGGCGATGTGAGGAACGATGCCTCGTGTTAGGTTTGAGCCTCTCCCCTCACTCATAGATCCGGGTTTTTGCCGTCTCCGAATATTTTTCGATATCATTTTCTATGATTAATCTTCCTGCATGAAAATCGGTACGAAAGATAGTTTGATAAAGGGGACAAGGTGCTCGGAAAAACCGAAACCGTTACCGGAGTGCATTTTCAACTGCCTAACTTTGGCATCGAGGATCCGGCGCCTCCAGTTAGGGGCCTAGCTCCGAGGATCCGGCGCCCCCGGTTAGGGGTCTAGTTCGTCCATCTAGATATTTCGGATAAATTGGTAACGTATCGTTGTTTTCATTTTTTTAATTTAGAAAGCTGGTCTTCACGTGACTGTTGTCGGTAGAAATTATGGTGTCTGATAAATGCTCGGGTAACGCCTCTTATCTGTGGGATTGCTGTCGGAGGCGCCCTCGTCGTGATGCGGAACTATGTTAGTACTTTGGTGTCGTTTTGATGGTGTTTATCATGTTGGCATGACCTGGCCTTTGGTTCCGACACCGCTCTAAATAACCGGATACTGGTGGCGCCGGTAACGTCACCGGTAGGAACCCAAAGGCAGATACCGACAATGTTGTTGATACAAGGTGTACAAATCATGTCGTGTTACGAAACCGGTATTTCTTTCCTTATCATTCCGCCCACGGTGTTCGAAGAGGTCCTTCAAGGAGAAAATCATTTTGTACACATTTCGTGTTTGCCTAGGACGCTCGTATGAGTCTCATCCTGGCATGTCTAGTGAAGGTCTTAGGGGGTCTTCTTTCGAATTCAAAGCAAACATATGCATGGAGATTGGTCCGTTTCCGATTTTCGGGAGCAAGAGGCAATGTGTTATCGTCTCTAATTTAGAAGCAATCTCTGGGTTGCCCGTTGCATATCAAAAAGGGTGTTTCATATATTCTCCATTAATGCCTCTTATCCAGGGGATAGGTACAAAAGACGCCTTGTCGTGACGCGCGGATCCCATTGATCCTTTTGGCATTGTCTAGCATTGTGTGTTTATCATGCTGACCTAACCGATACAAACCCGGGTGCGGACATCGGCGGTGTCGCCGATATAGACGACACAAAATTCAGCCGAAACCGGTATTGATCACATTCACGGCTATTTGTGAGGTCTTTCGGGGAAAGGGGGTTTGTATTCATGCGCGCGCATATCTTATTTGTTTGAACCTCTTTTGTTTTGTTATTACCAAGATATTTGTATGGATTTCTTGTTTATTTAGGGCATCTCCAACTCCAACCCTCAAATAGCTCGCATCCGTCTGGACCGTGTTGTCCGGATGTGTTTTGTCATCCAACACAGTACCCCGTCGCTCTGTGGAGCGATCCAGATGTCCATTTCCCCGCAAACCGGAGGCAAACTAGGGGGCTTTGTCGGAGTTCAGATGTAACACACCTTTGTAATAAGCTTTGTGACACTCTGTTAAAACTGCCAAGTCATGATCATTTGCAGTGCCAAGTCATATGGGTTAATGATCCAATTCAAATTCACCTCTGAAAATCAACTCAAATTCAAAAGTGAATTATAAAGTTGATCAAACACTGTTGGGAAAATGTTCATTAAATGGCAAATAATCCAGGAACATTTGTAAAATCATCATCATTGAAGTTGGAGTTAGAAAAGTGACTCTAACAAGATGAAACAGCACCAAAACAGAATATTCAAATTCATTTAAATTCTTTTCAGCTTCAAATGAATTCCAAATTTGTCCAAACCACTTTTTGGTGAGAGCTAAAATGGCACTGTAATATTTGGACCAAGTTCCATATTTTACAGAAATGCTAAAGTGGCCTAACTATTTTTGCAACAGAAAAGAAAAGAGAAAAGGAAAAGAAATAAAGGAAAAAGGCTAAAACTGGACTGGACCAAGTGCACAGTGCACTGGCCCAGCCCAGCTGGCCCATCCCCTTCTCTCTCCCTCGCCGTGTCATCCTCTCTGTGGACGAGCGCGCGCGCACCGGTGAGACGCCGACAGCGCGACGCCGCGGTCGCCCGGGAGGATAAGGGCAAGCCCCAGTGCATTCCCCCTGACCACCTTGACCACTTTCCCCCCCTCTCCCCTCGCGTTCCTCCTTCAGATCCATCGCCGCCCGAGCACCTCCGTCTCCATGGCCTTGCCGTAGACGCGGCCACCGCCGTGCTCGAGCTCAGCAAGCACGCCTGCGAGCTCCGTCACCCTCAGCTCCTTCGTCTTCGACCTCGAGCAGGAGCGGGGAGGCTCTGCAGACACCACACGCCATCGCCCCCTTCTTCTCTGTCTCCGGCAGATCTCCGGCGACCTCGAGCGCTGCAGCTACTAAACCTCCCGCCGGCCTTACGTGCGTGCCGCGAGGTGAGCTGCTGCTTCTCCCGTGCCCTTTCTCGTCGCCGCTGGTAGGCCGTAGCCACTGCTCCACTCGAGCCCGAACCCACCGCCGCGTGCGCTCGTCGCCGGCGTGGCCACGGTGACCTATTGGTCTAGTGCGTGCCACCGCTACCTCCACCGCATCGCGTAGGTGCCGTAGTTGTAGAGCGCTGGCCTTTTCGGCCCCCGCAACGTCGCACGCGAGATCGCCGAGCTTCGGCCTCCGCCACCTCTCGTCGCCGGCGCCATTCCCGGCCAACTCCGGCGAGACCACCGCCTCCGTTCGACGCGTGGGCGAGCGCTCGTTCGAACGCACCCAACCCCAAGCCAAATGGTCCACGGACGGCGATTTCCGATGACGTCCGTGCGTCGCCGCCGCGTTCTGTGGTCGCCGGCGTCGCTCCGGCGACGCGGCCGACATGGCGCTGGTGGGCCCCGCCCCAGAGTCGCTGCCAGTGGGCCCTGGGGGCCCCGTTGACTGGGTTGACCCAGTCAACTTTGCTGACTGGGCAGCCCCAGTCTATGACATGTGGGCCCCCTGCAAATTAAATCAAACTAAAATGTTTTAAAATTTAAAAACTAATTAGATTAACTAATAGGTCTATGACAGGTGGGTCCCACAACCCTAATTAATCTAAATAGATTAGTTTAAGTCTCTGTTAAAGAAACAAAGGCTGACATGTGGGTCCCACTGGACCCACATGTCAGGTTTGACCCTGGTCAACCACAGTTGACCTGCTGACGTCACTGTGACGCAGTGATGACATCATAATCCATTTTCTGTGATTTAAAATAATTCCAGAAAATCGAATAAACTTTAAAAATTAATAACTTTTAAACCGTAGCTCGGATCGAAAAAGTTAAAACATGAAACTTGCTCAGAACGACGAGCCGAGTCTGATCGTGCCGTCTGTTTCTCCATCGAAACCCCCTATGTAGAAGAACTCGTAACTCCGGACCCGAATCCGGCAGATGAATAGTGCACACACGTCGGATATTAAATCCCAGAATAATTCTAAAAATAACTAAAATGACTTAGATGCATAATTAGGCAACCCTGCACTGCATCATATTATCACACGCACCGTATTGCATTTGTTTGCATTATGTTTACCTGTTTCTTCCCCCTCTTCTCTCTCGGTAGACCCCGACGTTGACGTAGCTCCCGAGGCAGACGCCGCACAGGAGTACGACTACGTCCCCGATGGTACCACTGAAGACTTTGCCCTTGCCCCCGAGCAAACAGGCAAGCACCCCTATTTTGAGCATGCCTATATCGCCTATTCTCTTCTCTCTTATGCTTGCATTAGAACTGCTACTGCTACTGTTTTCCTATATCTGCTGCATAGCCTGATTATTGTACCCTGCCTTGTTACCTTACTGGTTATCCTAGACTGATTAGTATAAGCTGGGTAGAGACACGACAGAGACCCCCACTTGATCCCGACTGCCCTGCTGGATATCAGAAGACCCGATCATCGGGATTGAAGACTAGACCCTGGCACCGCACATCACTTCTCCCTATGTTGCTCGACACTGCTGGGTTACCGTCGAGTGCCGAGGGTGATACCTCATCAGCACTTCTGATGTTAACCTTGTAGGTTAGTTACTCGGTCGTGGTAAGCGAGGGTGATTCCTCCTAAACCACCCCCGATAACGACGTCGTCGCGCAACTCCTCAAGTGTGGACCTCGAGGGTGATTCCTCCTTCGTTCATCTTGATGATAACATCGAGCGGGAATTCCATCGAGGGTGATTCCTCAGGGTTCCCCTGGTGTCAGACACACAGTTACTGTTGATGAGTGGACTTGCACTAAACCATGATACTAAAGACGGGTCGGCCCTGAGGGGTACCCGCGCGAGCTTAGTGCGAAGTGATAGGGAGTCGGGTTGACCTGGATGGTGCCTGCGAGATAACTATGAGGCGTGGCCGGGCATTCTTAGCCCTTGCCGCAAGTCCTCGAGACGGGGCGACGGGGTCACATCGATCGTGAGTCTCTGCTCGTTTCCGCGCGCTCCTAATCCACTACGGTTTGGATATTTGATCCGAGGGGCCTCTGGCCCGATAGCACTAACCATCACGTGGGCATAGTATGGGCGTTCTGCGTCGTATACTTCAGCCGAAGCTTAATAGACGTCAGCAACTGAGCGGCACACGCTGGGTTGGACTGGGAACGCAACCGCGCTTGTATTAAGGGGTTGCTAGGTCTGCTCACCGGCGGTGTACGCAACGTGCAGGAGCGTCCGGGGCGATGGCCCAAGACCCCTGGGGGCATAGGTTAGTCCGGCGTGCTGACCTCTCTGTTAAGTATTTGGTCGGGTTGCGGCGTGTTGTTTAGCCGAGGCCGGGCATGACCCAGAAAAGTGTGTCCGGCCGGAGTTAAGCGAGCGTGGTGGGTAAGTTGGTGCACCCCTGTAGGGAAGAAACTTCTATCGATAGCCTGTCCTACGGTAACGGACACTCGGAGTTGTATCCCGATCGGTACAACTAGAACATGTGATGAGAACTGGATAGTACGGCTCTGGGATTGCTTTCTCACAGGGAGTCGAGAAAGGATCTCAGGTCGAGGTTGATGATACTACTACTACTACTTTATATTATGTTCATCTGTTCTCATCTATTGCTGCAAGACTGTCGAAGATTGTTGAAGATGCTAGTCTTCGATAGGACTAGGCTTCCCCCTCTATTCTGGCATTTCTGCAGCCCAGTCCACATATACAGCCCCCTTTGAAAATGATGCATATGTAGTGTAGATCCTTGCTTGCTGAGTACTTCGGATGAGTACTCATGTTTGCTTTATTTTCTTTTTCCCCCATATTCCACTTGATGCCACCAGACGACGGAGCCCCTGAGCCAGACGCCCCAGCCGACGACCAGTACTACTACCCGCCTGGCGAGTACTACTACTACGAGGAGCCGACTGACGACCAGGAGTAGGATCGGAGGGTCCAGGGCAGGAGACCTACGCCTTTCGATCGTAGTATTTTATTTTACCCCGCCTCTGTGAAGGCTTATCTCTTTCTCTCTCTGTAATATATCTGTACCCAGATATTGTGAAGGATTATCTCTTTCTCTCTCTGTAATATATCTGTACCCAGATATCTAATGCTTTCGCTGACGCTTGTATGCCATCGAGCTATGTATTCGAGCCCTCGAGGCCCTGGCTTGTAATATAAAGCTTGTATGACTTTATTTATGTTTTAGAGTTGTGTTGTGATATCTTCAAGTGAGTCCTTAGGCTTGATCGTGCGCATTTGCGTGTATGATTAGTGCACGATTAAGCCGGGGTCGTCACAGGTTGGTATCAGAGCCGACTGCCTCTAGGAGTCCCCCTTCCCAATTCCTTGGCCGAAGTTGAGTCTAGTGGTCAAAAACTGTTTTACTAACTTGGCTGTGTGGCTTATGGGCCCACGTCGCCAACTGGGTGGTATTAGGATCTTTTATTCCTCGTCTTTACTCTGGGATTCTAATCTCTCATCTATTCGGGTTTAATAAAATTTACTAACACCGACATTTAGGTTCTCGTTAATTCTATCCACCCGGAGAGCTGGATTCAGTGCGATTTCCCTGGCTTTGATCTGATTAGTCTGATAATCATTTTCCTTTCCATTGTTTTGTTTAACCTTTCCTTTCGAGATCGGTTATATTTCTCATTATCTTATGACAACCCTGAACCTCTCTGTTTCAGATGGATCGACTGTTTCCACCGCGGCCTACGACCCAGCTTGTGCTTCGCACTTGGGCTCATGATGCCCCTGGATTTCCAGCTGTTCTGATCGCCCTCCTGAGTAGACTGGGTTACCGCTGGTATCCCGAGTACATGGTCTATGAGGTTTACCGCGAGTTCAACCAGGAACAGTGCTATGCTGAAGTTCGGATTTATGATCAGCACAACAACTCAGACACTGAGCTACATCTTTTTCACGGACTAGGCGTGACGATTGAGATGGCAGTACATGATGCCGCCTACTCTGCTGTCGCACGTCTCCGAGGAGAGCACAATGCTAACTTGGATGATACTGTGTTTCGGTACATTCCGTATGCACCTGTTGGAGATGCTACTGGATTTTACATAGTTATCTGTGCCCCGTACGAGTCTCGACGCTACGACCCGCAGGTTCTGATTCAGTGCACTAAGGCTCTGGATCGCACTGTTCGGGCTCTGGCCGTCGAGTTGTTCGCCACTCGAGCACGCTACTACGAGGCAATGACACAGTTGCTACCAGCTGTTCGTGTAGGGATACATCCGGAGGATATTCTTTACCCACGCAGGACCGAGATGCTGCCAGGTATTGATTGGCCTGCAGTGGGAGGTCACACGCCTGCACGTGGACCTCTTCTTACAGTTCGAGACCGGGTTCTGCATCAGAGTGCACATGGAGCACAGGATCCTGCTGCGACGAACATTCATCGTCCGCACTTGCAGTTACCCCGTTTCAGTGGTTTTCTCCGACGTTGATGTAGCCTTTGCTATGTCACGTTGTGTACTTCCTTACCGCGTGCCTGCGTGCCGCCTAGTGTGTCTCTAGTTTTTCAATTTGCGCCGTTATGCTGCCCGATTTTAACCGACTGTGTATGGATCTGTATGTCTTAAGTGACTACTTTAAGCATCTATTGCACTCTTTCAATAATGTCGAGCTGCCTCATGTTTGTTGTTAAACACTTGCATAAGCTATTGCTGAAATACCCCTGTTGAAATAGCAGGATGGCTGACAACAACCCGCCACCGCCGCCACCACCTGATTACATGGCAGCGATGTTGCAACAGTTTGAACTCAACCGCCAGTTTATGACGGGGATTATGCAGCAATTCCCTCGTCCTGATGCTAATCATCAGCAACCATCCATTACCTTGCCAGAGTTCATGAGGCTCAGTCCATCATTTTTCCGCAACACAGTCAACCCACTAGATGCAGATGACTGGCTGCGTGATATCTCTCATGAGATGGAGTCTGCTGGTGTCGCCGAAGTTAACTATGTCACTTTTGCGACTTATCTTCTGAAGGGTCCCGCAGCCCAATGGTGGGCCACTCACCGACAGACTCTGCCGCCTGGTACTATCGTCACTTGGGCAGAGTTCAAGGTTGCTTTCCGTGCCCGCTACATTCCTCTAGCTGTCATAGCTAGGAAGAAGGCCGAGTTCCGTAGCCTTGTCCAAGGAAACAAGACTGTGGAAGTCTATCAGCGCGAGTTTCTGGACTTATCTCGCTATGCTGAAGAGGACATTCCTACTGATGAACGCAGACAAGAGAAGTTTCGTGAAGGACTGCACCATGACATTCAGTTAGCCCTTCTTGTTCAAGATTACCCTGATTTCGCCACCTTGGTGAATAAGGCTATCATGGTTGAAACTGGACTTAAGAAGCATAAGGAAGCGTCCAGACGCACCCGGGAGTCGGGCTCATCTTCGGGCTCGTCTTCCCAGAAGCGACGCATCTGGTTTCCCCAAGGCATGTTCCGTTCAGCAGCCCCTACAAACAGGCCTTCTTATGCTGCACCACGCCTGCCACCTCCACCACCGAGACAGCCTCTGCCAACTCCAGCACCTCGAGCTCCAGCACCTCGTCCTGACAGCGGACTATGCTTCAAGTGTGGCAAGCCAGGTCACCGTGCTAGAGATTGTTCTCAGAATCAGAATCAACTGGCTCTCCCTTCTGCTGGCCGTGGTATTCTTCAACAGCGCAACTATAATGCCAGACCTCCTTATGGTCGTGGGCAGAGTTACCACGTCAACATGTCTGAAGCTCCAGATCAACCAGATACTGTGATGGGTACACTTCTCGTTAATTCAGTACCAGCATTTGTTTTATTTGATTCAGGAGCATCGCATTCATTCATGTCAGAGCATTTTGCACTATTGCATGACGTTAAATGTGAAACACTACACCACCCTTTAGTAGTGAACACTCCCGCGGGTCGGTGTCAAGCCACCATATTCAGCCCCGAAGTCAATATTATGATTGAAGAGAGAAATTTTCCAGCTTTCCCCATTATTCTGAAATCTTCCAAGATTGATCTTATCTTGGGAATGGATTGGTTGAAGGCTCATTACGCCTCAATCAATTGTGCCACTAAAGTCGTGCATCTCCTGCACCCATCGAATGAGATAGTGAATTATCAAGCTTATCTCACCCAGAACGCTGAGGCTCAAATTTATGCCTTAAATGCGTTGAATGCTTCTCCACTTGATGGGATCGAGAATATCCCAGTTGTCTGTGACTTCCCGGATGTTTTTCCAGAAGAACTTCCAGGAATACCCCCTGCTAGAGCTGTCGAGTTCATCATCGACTTGAAGCCTGGCACCACTCCTATTGCGAAGCGTCCTTACAAGATGCCGCCGCACCACCTCATCGAGCTTAAGGAGGAAATTGATAAATCCTTAAGGAAGGGTTTCATTCGCCCTAGTTCCTCTGCTTGGGGAGCACCGTCTCTTTTCGTCAAGAAGAAAGATGGAACGAATAGGTTGGTCCAAGATTATCGTCCTATCAACCAGGCAACCATTCAGAATAAATATCCACTTCCCCGGATCAACGATTTATATGACCAACTTGCAGGATCTTCGGTGTTTTCTAAACTCGACTTGAGGTTGGGTTATCACCAGATCCGTGTCCGCGAAGAGGATATTCCAAAGACTGCATTCGTTACTCGCTATGGCTCTTACGAGTACACAGTCATGTCGTTTGGCTTAACAAACGCTCCAGCTACATTCTCCCGCCTAATGAATTACATATTCATGGATTACCTCGACAAATTCGTCGTGGTATATCTGGATGATATTCTGGTTTATTCGAAGAACAAAGAAGAACATGCTGAGCATCTTCGCTTAGTTTTGGAGAGACTTCGAGAGCACCAATTATATGCCAAGTACTCTAAGTGCGAATTCTGGCTTTCTGAGGTAACCTACCTTGGACATGTCATCTCCAAGGATGGTATCGCAGTTAACCCGGAGCGAGTTCAGGCTATTCTTGACTGGACCCCTCCGAAGAATGTCAAGCAAGTCAGAAGTTTCCTCGGGCTTGCAAGTTATTGTCGCCGATTCATCGAAAATTTCTCTAAGATTGCCAAGCCCCTGACTAATCTGCTTCACAAAGGCGTTAAGTTTGAGTGGACAGACAAATGTCAGGAAAGCTTCCAGACCCTCAAGGACAAGTTGACTTCTGCTCTAGTCCTTGCTCCTCCAGACTCTCGTAAAGATTTCGTGATCTTCTGCGACGCATCTCGCCAAGGACTAGGTTGTGTCCTAATGCAAGAGCGAAGAGTTATTGCTTATGCTTCGCGACAACTGCGTCCACATGAAGAGAATTACCCAGTGCACGACCTCGAACTTGCTGCTGTTATTTATGCTTTGAAGCAGTGGCGTCATTACCTCCTTGGTAATCGGTGTGAGATTTACACCGATCATCAGAGCTTGAAGTACTTATTCACTCAACCGGAACTTAATCTTCGTCAGCAGCGATGGTTGGAAACAATCACCGATTATGACTGTGGTATTTCTTACACTCCTGGCAAAGCTAATGTGATGGCTGATGCTTTGAGCCGCAAGTCATATTGTAGTAACCTTATGGTAAAGCAAGCTCAACCCCAGCTATATGAAGAATTGCGCAAGCTGAATCTCTGCATCATTCCGCAAGGTTCTCTTAATAATCTTGTGTTACAGCCAGATCTTGAGAAAGCTGTCAAGATTGCGCAAGCCAAAGATGCTGAAATTGGTCTAATGAAGAAAGAGCTTCACCTCCAAAAGTACAGGGATTTCTCGATTGCTGAAGATGGAACCTTGTACTTCCGAGACCGCATTATAGTACCTCGCTTCGAGCTGATGACTGACAAAGTCATGAAGGAGGCCCATGATACACCGTTATCTATCCATCCGGGCAGTACCAAGATGTATCGAGATCTTCGTCAAAGGTACTGGTGGTCTAGGATGAAGCAAGATATTGCTCGTTATGTTGCCGAGTGTGACGTTTGTCGTCGCGTGAAGGCAGAACATCAAAAACCTGCTGGAATTCTGCAACCGCTCCCTATTCCTCTATGGAAGTGGGATAAAGTGCAAATGGACTTCATTACTGGTCTTCCCAAGTCTCAGAAGGGTCACGATGCTATTCTTGTCGTCGTCGACCAACTCTCCAAGGTTGCACATTTCCTGCCAGTTAAGGAGACTATTACTGCTAGTCAGTTAGCAGAACTATATATCTCCAGAATTGTTTCACTCCATGGTATTCCCAAGGAAATCAGTTCAGACCATGGCAGCATTTTCACAGGCCATTTCTGGGAAAGTTTCCAGAAAGCAATGGGAACTCATATTACCTGGAGTTCAGCTTATCATCCACAATCACAAGGCCAAGTTGAGCGTGTTAATCAAGTGCTTGAAGATATGCTTCGTGCTTGTGTTATATCTTTCGGTAAGAAATGGGAGGAATCTCTCCCGTATGCCGAGTTCTCTTATAACAACAGTTATCAAGCAAGCTTGAAAATGGCCCCTTTCGAAGTTCTCTATGGTCGTAAATGTCGAACCCCTCTGAATTGGTCAGAAACTGGGGAACGACCTCTTGTTGGACCGGACATTATTCAGCATGCCGAAGAGCAAGTCCGAATTGTCCGGGAGAATCTCAAAGCAGCTCAAGATCGTCAGAAGAGTAATTATGATCGTAAGCGATGGGGTGTGATCTATCAACCTGGTGATCAAGCCTATCTTCGTGTCACTCCAATGAAGGGCACACGACGTTTCGGAATCAAGGGCGAGCTAGCTCCTCGCTATATTGGTCCTTTCCGCATCATGGCTAGACGTGGACAGGTGGCATATCAATTGGAGTTGCCACCACAATTCTCCCATATTCATGATGTCTTCCACGTGTCGCAACTCCGAAAGTGCTTCAAGGAATCCCCGCACCGTGCCATGGATCATGAGATGCTCGAGCTACAAGATGATCTTTCCTATAAGGAGCATCCGATCTGCCTCCTCGACGAAGCTGAGCGCCGTACTCGTCAGAAGACGACCAAGTTCCTAAAAGTACAGTGGTCGAATCACACCGAAGATGAAGCCACTTGGGAACGCGAGGATCATCTTCGGGAAGAATATCCCGGACTCTTTCCTTCTACCTCCTGAATTCTCGGGACGAGAATTTCTTTTAGAGGAGGAGAACTTGTAACACCCCCTTGTAATAAGCTCTGTGACACTCTGTTAAAACTGCCAAGTCATGATCATTTGCAGTGCCAAGTCATATGGGTTAATGATCCAATTCAAATTCACCTCTGAAAATCAACTCAAATTCAAAAGTGAATTATAAAGTTGATCAAACACTGTTGGGAAAATGTTCATTAAATGGCAAATAATCCAGGAACATTTGTAAAATCATCATCATTGAAGTTGGAGTTAGAAAAGTGACTCTAACAAGATGAAACAGCACCAAAACAGAATATTCAAATTCATTTAAATTCTTTTCAGCTTCAAATGAATTCCAAATTTGTCCAAACCACTTTTTGGTGAGAGCTAAAATGGCACTGTAATATTTGGACCAAGTTCCATATTTTACAGAAATGCTAAAGTGGCCTAACTATTTTTGCAACAGAAAAGAAAAGAGAAAAGGAAAAGAAATAAAGGAAAAAGGCTAAAACTGGACTGGACCAAGTGCACAGTGCACTGGCCCAGCCCAGCTGGCCCATCCCCTTCTCTCTCCCTCGCCGTGTCATCCTCTCTGTGGACGAGCGCGCGCGCACCGGCGAGACGCCGACAGCGCGACGCCGTGGTCGCCCGGGAGGATAAGGGCAAGCCCCAGTGCATTCCCCCTGACCACCTCGACCACTTTCCCCCCCTCTCCTCTCGCGTTCCTCCTTCAGATCCATCGCCGCCCGAGCACCTCCGTCGCCATGGCCTTGCCGTAGACGCGGCCACCGCCGTGCTCGAGCTCAGCAAGCACGCCTGCGAGCTCCGTCACCCTCGGCTCCTTCGTCTTCGACCTCGAGCGGGAGCGGGGAGCCTCTGCGGACACCACACGCCATCGGCCCCTTCTTCTCTGTCTCCGGCGGATCTCCGGCGACCTCGAGCGCTGCAGCTACTAAACCTCCCGCCGGCCTTACGTGCGTGCCGCGAGGTGAGCTGCTGCTTCTCCCGTGCCCTTTCTCGTCGCCGCTGGTAGGCCGTAGCCACTGCTACACTCGAGCCCGAACCCACCGCCACGTGCGCTCGTCGCCGGCGTGGCCACGGTGACCTATTGGTCTAGTGCGTGCCACCGCTACCTCCACCGCATCGCGTAGGCGCCGTAGTTGTAGAGCGCTGGCCTTTTCGGCCCCCGCAACGTCGCACGCGAGATCGCCGAGCTTCGGCCTCCGCCACCTCTCGTCGCCGGCGCCATTCCCGGCCAACTCCGGCGAGACCACCGCCTCCGTTCGACGCGCGGGCGAGCGCTCGTTCGAACGCACCCAACCCCAAGCCAAATGGTCCACGGACGGCGATTTCCGATGACGTCCGTGCGTCGCCGCCGCGTTCTGTGGTCGCCGGCGTCGCTCCGGCGACGCGGCCGACGTGGCGCTGGTGGGCCCGGCCCCAGAGTCGCTGCCAGTGGGCCCTGGGGGCCCCGTTGACTGGGTTGACCCAGTCAACTTTGCTGACTGGGCAGCCCCAGTCTATGACATGTGGGCCCCCTGCAAATTAAATCAAACTAAAACGTTTTAAAATTTAAAAACTAATTAGATTAACTAATAGGTCTATGACAGGTGGGTCCCACAACCCTAATTAATCTAAATAGATTAGTTTAAGTCTCTGTTAAAGAAATAGAGGCTGGCATGTGGGTCCCACCCTGGTCAACCACAGTTGACCTGCTGACGTCACTGTGACGCAGTGATGACGTCATAATCCATTTCTGTGATTTAAAATAATTCCAGAAAATCGAATAAACTTTAAAAATTAATAACTTTTAAACCGTAGCTCGGATCGAAAAAGTTAAAACATGAAACTTGCTCAGAACGACGAGCCGAGTCTGATCGTGCCGTCTGTTTCTCCATCGGAACCCCCTAGGTAGAAGAACTCGTAACTCCGGACCCGAATCCGGCAGATGAATAGTGCACACACGTCGGATATTAAATCCCAGAATAATTCTAAAAATAACTAAAATGACTTAGATGCATAATTAGGCAACCCTGCACTGCATCATAGCATCACACGCACCGTATTGCATTTGTTTGCATTATGTTTACCTGTTTCTTCCCCTTCTTCTCTCTTGGTAGACCCCGACGTTGACGTAGCTCCCGAGGCAGACGCCGCACAGGAGTACGACTACGTCCCCGACGGTACCACTGAAGACTTTGCCCTTGCCCCCGAGCAAACAGGCAAGCACCCCCATTTTGAGCATGCCTATATCGCCTATTCTCTTCTCTCTTATGCTTGCATTAGAACTGCTACTGCTACTGTTTTCCTATATCTGCTGCATAGCCTGATTATTGTACCCTGCCTTGTTACCTTACTGGTTATCCTAGACTGATTAGTATAAGCTGGGTAGAGACACGACAGAGACCCCCACTTGATCCCGACTGCCCTGCTGGATATCAGAAGACCCGATCATCGGGATTGAAGACTAGACCCTGGCACCGCACATCACTTCTCCCTATGTTGCTCGACACTGCTGGGTTACCGTCGAGTGCCGAGGGTGATACCTCGTCAGCACTTCTGATGTTAACCTTGTAGGTTAGTTACTCGGTCGTGGTAAGCGAGGGTGATTCCTCCTACACCACCCCCGATAACGACGCAGTCGCGCAACTCCTCAAGTGTGGACCTCGAGGGCGATTCCTCCTTCGTTCACCTTGATGATAACATCGAGCGGGAATTCCATCGAGGGTGATTCCTCAGGGTTCCCCTGGTGTCAGACATACAATTACTGTTGATGAGTGGACTTGCACTAAACCATGATACTAAAGACGGGTCGGCCCTGAGGGGTACCCGCGCGAGCTTAGTGCGAAGTGATAGGGAGTCGGGTTGACCTGGATGGTGCCCGCGAGATAACTACGAGGCGTGGCCAGGCATTCTTAGCCCTTGCCGCAAGTCCTCGAGACGGGGCGACGGGGTCACATCGATCGTGAGTCTCTGCTCGTTTCCGCGCGCTCCTAATCCACTACGGTTTGGATATTTGATCCGAGGGGCCTCTGGCCCGATAGCACTAACCATCATGTGGGCATAGTATGGGCGTTCTGCGTCGTATACTTCAGCCGAAGCTTAATAGACGTCAGCAACTGAGCGGCACACGCTGGGTTGGACTGGGAACGCAACCGCGCTTGTATTAAGGGGTTGCTAGGTCTGCTCACCGGCAGTGTACGCAACGTGCAGGAGCGTCCGGGGCGATGGCCCAAGACCCCTGGGGGCATAGGTTAGTCCGGCGTGCTGACCTCTCTGTTAAGTATTTGGTCGGGTTGCGGCGTGTTGTTTAGCCGAGGCCGGGCATGACCCAGAAAAGTGTGTCCGGCCGGAGTTAAGCGAGCGTGGTGGGTAAGTTGGTGCACCCCTGCAGGGAAGAAACTTCTATCGATAGCCTGTCCTACGGTAACGGACACTCGGAGTTGTATCCCGATCGGTACAACTAGAACATGTGATGAGAACTGGATAGTACGGCTCTGGGATTGCTTTCTCGCAGGGAGTCAAGAAAGGATCTCAGGTCGAGGTTGATGATACTACTACTACTACTTTATATTATGTTCATCTGTTCTCATCTATTTCTGCAGCCCAGTCCACATATACAGCCCCCTTTGAAAATGATGCATGTGTAGTGTAGATCCTTGCTTGCTGAGTACTTCGGATGAGTACTCACGTTTGCTTTATTTTCTTTTTTCCCCCATATTCCACTTGATGCCACCAGACGACGGAGCCCCTGAGCCAGACGCCCCAGCCGACGACCAGTACTACTACCCGCCTGGCGAGTACTACTACTACGAGGAGCCGACTGACGACCAGGAGTAGGATCGGAGGGTCCAGGGCAGGAGACCTACGCCTTTCCATCGTAGTATTTTATTTTACCCCGCCTCTGTGAAGGCTTATCTCTTTCTCTCTCTGTAATATATCTGTACCCAGATATTGTGAAGGCTTATCTCTTTCTCTCTCTGTAATATATCTGTATCCAGATATCTAATGCTTCCGCTGACGCTTGTATGCCATCGAGCTATGTATTCGAGCCCTCGAGGCCCTGGCTTGTAATATAAAGCTTGTATGACTTTATTTATGTTTTAGAGTTGTGTTGTGATATCTTCAAGTGAGTCCTTAGGCTTGATCGTGCGCATTTGCGTGTATGATTAGTGCACGATTAAGCCAGGGTTGTCACATCAGACCGCCGCACGGAGGACTCTGGCACTCCCGGCCCACTCAAACCCCCCTTCCGGTCCATTTTTTTCACTCTGCCCCTACTCCCCCTTGCTTTGTATACGCACCTTCCTCGTCCGTCGTTGTCGCTGTGCCTCCCCGCCCGCCGCCCAGGCATCATAGGACGTCTGCGGGCCCCACCAACACGCCTGCCCTCCTTGGACTACGTTACCGTCCACCCAGGATCCCTCCGCAACCAGGTACTATCCGCCTGAGCCGACGACGTCCATGGCGGACACCACGCCCGGCAGATGTTTGGTCAAATGCCATTGAGATTTTTTGTTGGACTTCTTGTTGTTTTCAAGAGTAAACACAATGGTGGGTACTCGGTGAAGGAGGATGAGTTGTTGTGCGATGCCTGGTTGGCCGTATCTACGGACTTTGTAGGCAAGAATTCAAGGGGCTCGATCTTCTGGCAGCGCATGCATGGTTCCCTTCATGTACGAAAGAACTTCGCGCTCTACGACATACACGTCATCCAGCAACATAATGCAAAGTCGATATCGCATCGATGGTACGCCATCTGCAACTCGTTCATGATTTTTTGCGGTGTGGTTGCACGAGTGGAGACATTGTGGCCTTCGTCTACCTTGGAGATCGTAAGTTTTGCTTCTCATTGTTTTATGTGTTGCTTAATTCATTCATACGCTCAATATTATTCTACAAGTTGTATAGACTGCACGAGTTGCCGAAATATACTACAAAACTGAATGACGGCCGGTCGCGTACATATATTGTTGGATGAAATTTAAGGGGCAATATGTGTCGAAAGACTTGTGCCAGTTTTAAATAGTACCGTTGAATTTGGAATTGATGAATTCCAAAAACTCGTTGACCATCAGGTTATCGCAGATGTACTCCTATTTACATTTGAACTAGTATTAGTGTGCCAGATATACTTGCATGTTATTTATGAATGAATTGTGTCATTCTTTTTACAATTATTTTGAGTATATTACGGTAAAGAAAATAGAGCCAAATATTTAGACTGTAGGTTGGATCCTTTTAATTTATGCTTCTCTTCGTCGGCGATTGTTGTTGTTTTAGTACGCTAGTTCTACGGAGTCTTAACAATGTTTGACCTGTTCTGACGAGGGAAAGAGATGCCTTGGGCGCTGGTATGGATTTCTTTCTGGCGTGCCAGGTGCTCGTTCAGGCCCAAACAGTGCCAGTGTGTCTGAAAATCGCATCGAGATAGACGCTCGATCTTATCTAGGTCTGGGGAAGGATCGAGTCTGTGGAGTATGGGTCAAACACAAAACGTGAAAGTAGAAGTACGATGGACAGTCGGGGCGTGACGACGCACGCCTTGTGCCAAACAAATTGATACCGCAAGCATTAATGGACTTCCTTAAACAGAAGACGATTTCTTTTTCTGGAACGGCCGGGGTGGGACCCACCGGCCAAACAATGCTACGTGTCGCCACTGGTCAGTCGGTCATCTGACACGTACCTACCTGGCCCAAACGATCTGCCGCTGGGCCGTAAGCTTCACACGGCCCATGCAAAACAGAGCCCACTGGAAAAGCAAAGTTCAGCTACTTATACTGGAATTTCTTGTCTCCAAAAAAAAAATTTATAGTGGAAATTTCTAAAAAAAGCTACTTATACTGGTTTGTCTCCAAAAAACTAAGCTACTTATAATGGAAGAATGTAAATGGCATGTGGACATCTCAAAAAAAGATAAAGGACCAGAGACATTATTTTAAATTTTGGCATTTTATTTGACAAGTTGAAAGAATAAAATATTAGAGCTAAGCTAAAAAAAATGAACTGGAAAAGCATCAATCAAAATCTTTGGCGGCCGGAGGGGCTACTTATTCTGTGGCGGTAGGCGGCGTGGAGTCACCCATTTGGGCCTGTTGTGCCTCGGCAAGGGCAGCGGGCCACTGTTCGGGCGTGGGTGGTGCTGCCGCGAGGATGGCGGTGGGGGTGGGGATCGATGACAGTATCGTCCTCCCGATGACGGCGGCGGCGGGTCGAATCTGCGATCTCGTGTGCATCGGGCTCTAGGACAGACGGGTAGGAGCCTCCTTCTTTCCCTTCGAAGGGAGGGGGCGAAATCGTGGCAAACGCGTTCAGTGAGCGTTCGGCCAATCTGGCTGGCTTTTCGTTAGTCAAAACGGCGAGATATGCATCATCAGTGGCGGCTGGTGCATGCGTTCTTTGTTCGAGGGCAATCGAGCGGCCGGGTAGGGCTTGGCAAGCGCATGTCCTGGCACCCGCGTGCCCCTGTGAATTTAGGTTATCCATGTGAATAGTATATAAGGCGCCTTGTCGTGACACGGAAATCTTGCTAATACACCTCGTATCATGGTAGCGGTATAAAAGGCGCCTTGTCGTGGCGCGAGAAATCTCATAAAAACTTTTGGCGCTATTTAACGACGTGTTTATCATGGTGACCTAACCAGTAAGAACCAGGGAGGGATGCGGATACCGGCGGCGTCAGCGCCGTCGCTGATATAGGCGATATAGGTAATATGTATTCCATCTGTTTCAAAATAAGTGTCTCAACCTTAATACTACAACTTTGTATTCAAATTAGTATAAAGTTGAGACACTTATTTTAAAGTGCTTTTTGCATAAGTAAGTAAAAAGAAAAATCTGAACGCATTTCTTGTGTTTGCGTACGGTACTGATATGAATTTCTTTGTGGCGTGTCAGGCGCTAGTACCAATGTGCTGAAGATGGATGCTCTCTCTGTCTTTCCAGGTCTGGGAGTGGGAGGGAGGATCGAGCCTCTGGTATGGGTGAAACCATGGACACTTGGGGTTGGGTGGGTGTGACGATGCCAAACAATGCCGCAAGCATTAATGGACTTCCTTAAAAATACATTTTGGTTCCTTTTCTGTTCCAGTAGGTCATGGAACAGCCGTGGGACCCACCGTGATGGCTCGCTGCTCGGTCTGCTGCTGGGCTGCAAGCATCGCACGGCCCACGCAGAGCAGTGCCTTCACCAAACAGGCAAGGTCGAACTATAAAACTACCAAGATGCCTCCCTAAAAACGAACCGAAGCATTTCCCTAGTCCTGACCTTTGTTAGATGAGTTTTAGTTTGCGATTTTTGATAAGACGGTGGCAAATCAAACATATTTTTTTGAGGAATCACCGGGGGGAGAGCTCTCCCACCTGAATATATTGCTCAAAAGCGGCCAAACACCATGAAGTTACCTCCTTGGCTTTGGCTGATCCAGTTTATAAGGAAAACCGGATCGAAAACCTGAACAAATTGACCCATTTATAAGAAAAACCGGGCCGAAAACCATACATGAAGCAGGAAGAAAGAAAAAAAGACGAGAGAAAAAGGGACACCCAAGACATGCCCGCCTAGCTAGCAAACCGGGGAACCACCACATGACAGACACAAGTAGATGTGGGGTATCGTCGAAGGATCACAATACCAGAACGTTACAATAGGCCCAACGCACCACTGGCGTGCGCACCCGAGCCCCACGGCGCTACTCAGGAGCATCCACAATCAACGAGTGCCACAACACGAACCTTGACTGAGGGCTCCGCCACGGAAATCAGAACGATTAACCAGTTGAGGAGGCTTCTTGCGCCAAAACAGAGCAAAGATGAACCGAGACAATACCAAGAGCAGTAAGCTCGCCGCAACACATCGGCCGCCATGGGAAGTCTTGAGCTTGCGTAGCGAAGGGCGAGACACCTTCACAGGGGAAAAAAAAGGCCGCCCTGCGGCATCAGAGACACCGCCGCCTGCCCCCAAAAAACACCACCAAACTACCACCACCACCAAACACAAACCACCACCACAACCATCTGGCGCAACAACCAAATCAACAGGAGGAACGAAAGTCGTCGTTAGGGTCCCCAAGATGACGCCTCCAAGGAGGTAGTGATGTGAAGGGCACAACACCGTCACCCGATCCGGCAAGCCCGATCTTAGGTTTTCACCCGAAGACCACATAACAAAGAACTATGGATGCTGGAGCTCCACGACGGTACCTCCTACGAGGGAAGCGACATCCATAGACGCCGCTACCGTCGGCATTGACAAAGCCGATGCAAGGTTTTCACCCGGAGTTTGAGCACATACCCACAGCAAGACGACAACGAGAGGGGTTAACAGTATGACAACGACGCCTTCAGGAAGGTTAGCGACGCCCGCAAGCGCCACCGTCGCTGGCTCCAATGGAGCAAGGCTGTCGCCCAAACTGATAATACAACCTCTCAACGGACCGGCTGAGTGACAGAAATTGCTCACCAGCACCACCGACAGAACCGCCACAGACAGACCACACAGCCACCACCCCAAGAGCAGTCTCACCGTCCGCACGCCGGAGCGAAGGTCATCCGCCGGCCGACCGACGGCACACAGCCACCACTGCCAGATCTGAGCTTGACCCCGAGCCGTCACCAGACCGAGCATAGACGCCACCGCAGCGCCCCCAGCTCGGACTTGGACGACGGCCAGATCCACGCACCCGCACGGCGAGCACGGACGCCACCATGGCGCCACCAGCTCCACGCGCCACCAGCAGCCACCCGCAGCACGGACGCCCACCGCTGCATGCCGCCGGCCCCTGCCGGAACCGCCGCCGGACTCACGACATCCGATCCATCGACCGCCAACAACCCGGCGCCAACCAGCCCCCGCACGAGCCAGATCCAGGCGTGGCCGCCCCGGATCCGCCGCGGGAGCACCACCATGGCCCCCGACTGGGCCACCACGCGCCGCGCCGGCCAACGCCCGAGACGAGATCCCCAGCTCGCTCCGGACCACCACGCGGCAGAGAAACCAGATCCCGCCGCCGCCGGCTCCGCGCGGGCTTTGCCCGCCGGAGGTCACCGGCGACGGCGGGAGGGAGGGAGGAGGCGAGCGAGTTGCTGGGTGGTGGCGCCGGTGTCGCCCGTGTCGCCCCTGGGGAGGAGACGACGCGAGCGCTTTTCCGCTTCCTCAATCAAACATTTTTTCATGGCAGTTTATGTTGTTCAAGCATGACATTTTTTTAGCATGTTTGACAAATCCGTCCAGTTCAGTTTTTCTGCAAGATTTGTCATGCTTGCTGAAGGAATTTGCCATCCTCATGAAAACATAATTAGCCATAAAAGCGTTCGATTTGCCATGCCCTCCTAGTGAATGTCAACACAATAGTTTTTTTAGTTGTTTTAAGCTGCTATGGGCAAAAGCCAGGCTCTCGTTTTGAAGCAAATGTATATGCGGGACCTGGTCCGGTCATCCATCAAGATATTTCAAACATATTGGTAACATATCACCATTTCTAATTTAGAGGCCGATCTTCAGGCGTCCATTGCCAGTCGAAACTACGACATCTAATAAATGCTTGTGTAAGGCCTCTTATCCATGGGATTGCTATCGGAGGTGCCTCATTGTGATGCAAACTCTGTTCATACTTTAGTATCGTTTGATGGTGTTTTATCATGTTGACATCACCTGGTCTTGGTTCCGACACTGCTCTAAATAACTGGATATTGGTGGCGTCAATAACATGACCGGTAGGAATTCAGAGGTAAATACCGACAATGTCACCGATACAAAGCGAGGCAAATCATGTCGTGCTATGAACCTGATATTTCATTCCTTATCATCCTAAACACACGGTGATCGATGAGGTCCTTCAGGGAAGAAATTGCATTCATGCAAATGGTTGACCGTATGGAGCTCTTTTTTATTTCATAAAAGGGCATTTTGGACATCTTGTTGTGCACATGAATATTTGCACACATTTCTTGTTTACGTACGACGCTCGTATGAATGTCTTCCTTGCATGTATAGTGCTGGTCCTAGGGGGCTCTTCTTTCGAAGCAAACATATGCGCGGAGACTGATCCACTCATAGGTTGGTCGTTGCATGTCAAACTGGTGTTTCATGGATGCTCTGTAATGCCTCCTATCCATGGGATCGGTATAAAAGGCTCCTTGGCGTGATGCGGGAATCCCGTTGATGCACTTCTTATCCGTGGGATTGATATAGTAAAATGCACCTTGTCGTCACAAAAATCCCGTTAGTTCCTTAGTTCTTTTGATACTAGGTGACGCGAGTACCGTGTAACGATGTGCTTATTATGTTGGCCTAGCTAGTATGAAACCGGCCAGCTTTTGATCCAACGGCTCTTCCGGCTAAGGTAGAGGCGGGCTTGCTGTGATGAAGTCAGAGAAGCCGCGCCCCGAACACTGACAGTGAGACAACACGCTGGTACCAATGTGTCTCAAGATCGAGACAGATGCTCCGTTTAGGTCTGGGGAAGGATCGAGGTTGTGGTGGTATGGGTGAAACGTGAAAGTAGCGTATGATGGACAGGCAGTTGGGGTGTGACGACGCACCGCGCCTTGTGCCCGCCAAACAATACCTCTAAGCAATAATGGACTTCTTCATCGGACGAAGATTTCCCTTTTCTGGTCTGGTGGGCCATGGAACGGCCGAGTGGGACCCACCGGCGATCCGGCGCCACGTCTCCCCACCACCGGTCAATCCTCGTCATTCGGCGCCCGGCGTGCTGGCTCGCTGGTCTGCTGCTGGGCCGCAAGCTTCGCACGGGCCA
The DNA here is from genome assembly GCA_011799875.1 of Thinopyrum elongatum. Lineage (NCBI taxonomy): Eukaryota > Viridiplantae > Streptophyta > Magnoliopsida > Poales > Poaceae > Thinopyrum > Thinopyrum elongatum. Next base: position 721,810,076 of record CM022298.1, on the reverse strand, counting down.
CACGGGGCAGAGCCCACCGGAAAAGGCAAGGCCGATGAGCTACCTGAGAAGAAAAAGGCACCTGAGGCCTTTCTTTAGCCCTGACCTTTCTTCGATGAGTTTCTTTTAACTGCTTTTTCGAGAGACTTTCTTTGCCGAGTTGAAAGAATAAAATCTTAGTAATGATAAGCTCAAAAAGAAAGTTGAAAAGGGGCGGCACCAATCTGATCAAGATTGCTAATGCCAGCCCAGCCGCCCATTTTATTCGCCCTGGCATGCATGCAATGCAATGCAAAGGTGAAAGCAGGACACCAAATGATTGGCTGCACTCTGTTTGGTTACATCAAGCAAAAGGACAACCGGCAAAGTGTACATATAGCAGTATAAACTACGAAGTAGAGACACGTACATGTGCACATCTCATGAACACACCGCCCCACGAGCTTCATCAGGTGCTGCTTGGCTCGGGTGCCACCCGTGATTGTCTGACAACTGGCAAAAACAACATGCTCCAACATGAGCCAGCCATACCAAGCGATGGCTCGAAGAATATGCATGGTAGGCCAGCCATAGAACAATCCAACATGAGCCACTTTTTTTTCTCTTTAAGAACCTACAATTCTTGTCGCGTCCATCATGCACACCTCCGCGCGGGGTACCAAATGATATGATTATGGCATCTCGAACGCTGGCACTCTGAACAGACGCAATATTGGTTCGTGGACTGATCCGGTCTCGTTCGCGGACAGGGATACATGAGATGGCCATCCAACCATGTCCTCTAAAGACCCGTCTCTTTTTTCCCTTTCTAATGTCCGCAACACTTAAAATAATAGCATATCTATCTTCGATGGGTGAAAATATTCAAATGCAATAGTAGTTCAAATTTAAATATTACAATCCAACTAAAGTTTTGAAAAAATAGTTCAAATTTGAATTCAACTCACACATATGTTCTAGTTGTTCCCTTTAATCGCTCACAGATGCTCAATCAAATATTCCTTGTGCTTCTCATGAGTTGCTCGACGCCGAATTTTTTCATGCATTTAGACAAACTCCTCAAACGTGGCTGGATTGTGAGGTGGAAGTTGGAAGAATTACCCATGTTTTTCTGACCTCCGACAGTATCTTCACCCTTATCCTCCACGATCATGTTGTGCATGATCACAATCATCATCCCCCATAAGATTTTCGGATCCCGTTGTTTAGTGGGTCCACGAATAATTGTAAAATGGGCTTGGAGAACTCCAAATGTCCTCTTCACATCCTTTTTGTCTCCTTCTTGTTTTTGGCAAAGTGACCTCTTTTCTGACCAACTAAATCGGAGATGGTCTTGACGAAGGTCGCCCACGCAGGATAAATACTGTCAACCAGATAGTAGCTCATGTTTTACTTATGCCTATGCCTATTGATAGTATAGTTGCATAAAGGAGTTTGTCCCTCAGTCAATCTAGCAAACAATGGAGACCGCTGCAACATTGATGGCATTGTGAAACCCGGGCTTGCCAAACAAAGCGTGCCAAATCCAGAGGTCTTGTGATGCAACTACTTCAAGAATGATAGTCTGCTTCTTAGCATGGCCTGATATTGTCCTTTTAGAGATTTTGTGTAGTTCTTCCATCTCTAGTGCATGGAATCAATAGGTTCGAGCATACCTGACCATCATATTGCTTCCGAGAGTGCAATGAGTCTTTCGGTGAGACAATTGTTCTTTCAAGTACTGAGGTCCAAACATCTCGACCACCGTAGTAGCAAATCTGACCATGCTATCTCTGCATGTGCTCTTAGACATTCGAAGGTACTCATCGCATGAATCTGCGCCCATGCCATATGCAAGTATCCGTAATGCAGTTGTGCACTCCTGGTAACCAAAGAATTCAATTCTTCATATGACATCCTTCTCAAGATGAAGTACTCATCGCAGGCCCGAATGCCATTCTAGAGGCGACCGAATACATCTTTCCATAGCTGAAAGCAATGGCAAAAATTCTCCATGAATAGGGCATCGGGGACAAAGTAGTCGTCCATCAGTGTCAAATGTCCTCGTGCCTGTTCCAATTCAGCACTCGATGACCCTTGATCGATCCGTTGAAATTGAGAACATGCTCTTCCGCATGCTCTATGTCTGCGAGGACCGCCTGCATCATCACCATTTCACCCGCATAATCCTCCTCGTCTGATGACTCGTCCAATGACTCAATGTAGTGCTCATAGATGTACTCCATTCCTGAATCCATTTCTTCAAAGTAGGGAGAAAAATATATTTCACCAAACACTTGGCGGGTGTGGTGACCTGCACAGACAGTATCTGTAGGGTTGGATGGTACGTGCGTGGCAAACGAACGAGAGGTGGGGAACATCGGTGTAGGCAAAGTGGTGTGGCGACCAGGTGTAGCAGCAGAGGTCGTGGAGGTCCTGCAAGGCTTGGTGGGCGCCCGGGATGGTACTGTCGTGACACGGAATTTTCTTGATACATCTAGCATCGCCTTAATGGTATTTATCATGTTGACATGACCAATTCTTGGTTCTGCTACTTCTTTAGATCCAACTATCATCTCCTAATATCTTCGGTATCATTTTTATACGGTGTGTCATCCTACATGAAAGCCGGTGAGAAGCTGAGTTTGAATTTTTTTAACGGGATGGTCGAATAGATAATACGCTTTGTGGAACAAAATTTCAATGACATAACTCGGGCTCTAAGGATCCGACGTCCTTTAAGACAATCTACTTCATCGATTGCAAGCCCTTTTTCATAAGTAAATGCATAAGCGGAACGCAGCCCGTTCGCCACATTGTAGTATTAGGGACCAAGAGGAAACATGTCGCCATTTCTAATTTAGAAGTCGGTCTAGGATGGCCATTGCATATCAAAACTATGGCGTCTGGTCAATGTTATGATAACACCTTTTTCACATGGATTGGTATAAAAGTCGCATTGTCGGAATTTTGTTGACACATCTAGCACCACTTTAATGGTATTTATCATGTTGACATGACCATATTTGGTTCAACCACTTCTCTAGATCCAATCATCCCTAAACATGTTGGCTCTATTCACATTCAACACTCTTAAGGATGGCTGAGTACAGAAACATTCTAGGTAAGCCCCTCACATCCCCGCCGACTCACACGTCGGGTGGTCGGATGTCACGCCCAATATGCGGTCATATCTTATAGGAACTTGGAAGATGCTTTGTCAGGTGGATATTATTACATCAACACCTCTGCGGATACAGACAAAGGCATACACTACAAAAAAAGATACGTCCGTGACATTTTGGACCGAACGAATTTTTTTTCTGTCATGCTTATGACACTTCTATGATGATAATTGTGACAAAAGTATGTATCATCATAGATGTGGTGGGCTCCTACTTCTATGACAGAAAATGGGCTTTTCGTCCTGGGCGGGCCGGGGACGCACCTGCATGACATTCTTTGGGCCGTCCATCACTAGGGATGGCACTCGCAGGGTACGGGTACGGGTGGAGCCACCCCATACCCTTACCCGTCCACCATGAACTTACAACTTACCTATCACCCATACCCATACCAGTCAAGGGTACAATTTTTTCCCATACCCGTCACCCGACACGGTATATGGGTACCCACGGGTAAAAATACCCGCGTTTACAACACAACAATTGAGTAGAAAATAGTTGTAAAAAACAACATATAATCATAAATTATTAATAGCAACACATTTTAAACAACAATGTACAACAACATATTGTAACAACAACACATTCTCATAAACAAAAATTACTTGCCTATAAAGCGACACATAAAAATGTTAAACCAACACATAATCATAAATAACAAGACATAGGCATATAATTTAAGCTCACAAAATCATGATAAATTATAGAGATAATTTGACTACACATTAGAGTTTTTAGCTAGCGCGATTAGGAGGGGAAAATTAATACATTAGGATATTAAAGGGAACCCACTTGTCAACATTTTAGATGGATACATGGGTACGCGGGCATGGGTTATACGATCCCATACCCGTACCCTCTCTACCCGATGGGTACGATATTTTCCCATTTAAGTATCCATGGGTAAATTTTTGTTCCATACCCTTACCCAAATAGGGTTTTTACCCGCAGGGTATGCGGGTAATGGGTACCCATTGTCATCCCTATCCATGATGGAAAAAATTATGGTAGAAGCGAGGGCGAGGAAAATTTCAGGGAGTTCCCGGTTACGGTGGGTGGTCGGGGCTGAGCGATGCACGGAGGGATTGCGCGTTTCTCTCATACACGTACGCGCATGGGTGCGAGGCGTTGGGCTCTAACTGTACCCGAGCGAGGCGTTCGCTTACTGAACCCGAGCGATTGCACTGGCTACACGTTACTGAACCCGAGCGATCGATCGATCCCTGGCTGTTAACTGAACCCAATCGAGCGATTCCTTCGCTACTGCTGCTAACTGAAGCCTATCGAACCTGCTGCCTCTTGATGAACAGTGAGCGTTGTTGGGGGTTGGATGAACAGTTTCCGGTGGGGGTTGGATGAATAGGACCCCGTGGTAGTAGGCCATTGCCGCTGGATGAACAGGACCCCAAGGAGGCCGCCGCACCCCAGCTGGTTGGGGGTGGTTGAACAGGACCCCGTGGAGGCTCTATGAACAGCATCCGATGGAGGCTGGATGAACAGTAGCCGTGGATGAACAGTAGCCCGTGGAGGCTGGAGGAGGTCGACGGTGGATGAACAGTAGCCCATGAAGGCTGGAGTGAGGCAGTAGACAGTGGATGAACAGGACCCCGTTTCGACCGTAGGCGCCCCAACACAAGTCTGTTTCCTCCGTTTTGCGGTACGCCACACCCCTCCCGATCAACAGGACCCTGTTTCGACCGTAGGCACTCCAACACAAGTCTGTTTCCTCCGTTTTGCGGTACGCCAGACCCTTCCCGATGAACAGGACCCCGTTTCGACCGTACGCGGTCGAGCAGAAGGCCCGTTTCCTCCGTTCTGCGGTACGCCAAACCTCGTTTCGGCAGTTTCGTCCAAGCCGGTTGGCTCCCGATGAACACGGCGTATTCCGTTGCCTCCCGATGAACACGACGCATTCCTTTGCCTCCCGATGAACACGACGCAGTTTCTCCGTTCCGACCCAGCCGGTTGGCTTCCGATGAACAGGACGCCGTTGCTGCCGTCCATTGCCTCTCCATGTACACGAGCCCTGGCCGTACGCATGCGCGAGTACGCGTTCGAGACCCCGCCCGTATGTACGTACGTGGCCGTATTTTTTTGGCATCTGGCTGTACGTACGTGTACACGGTTTTGACTGGACTGCCTGAACTGCTACCACTCCTTACTCGGCCACGGTTCATCGTGGCAGACAGACCGATCGACCGGTATGTACACAGACAACGCTACGTACGCTTGAGCGACCGGGTGGGTCCCAGCTGTCAGGGAGGATAAGGACGCACTTCCTTGCGTGCGAAGATATAACAGGTGGGTCCTCGCTGTCAGGGGGAAGAATCATTTTTTTGCCGGTAATAAGGACGCACTTCCTTGCGTGCGAAGATGTAGCTGGTGGGTCCCAGCTGTCAGGGGGAGAAAACATTATTTTTCAGGGTAAAAAGGATGCAGTTGCATGCATGCGTCCATGGGCGTGGTGCGTCCCCACTGTCAGCCTCTCCACATACAGTCATCTTCCGATGACTCTCGTTTGCTGACCACGTTGACCACACTGTGCAGAGCGCACCAAGGCCGGTGGACGACGGCGAGGCCCCAGATTGGAACGCCCCGGAGATGGGGAAGACACGGCAGTGGAGTCGCAGACAGAGAGGAGTGGGAAATTTGACTGGTTCGGGTGTGGGGTGGGCCTACACTCGGCAGGGAATAACAGAAGGTGCGGTGGAGTGGAGGGATGGCCTGGCCGTCAGTGGGGTAGCGTTTCGCTGCGAGGCGCGCAAAACAGAGCCGCTGGACGCCGGAGGCTGGAGCAGGCGGTCCCGACAGCGCTGGGGGAAGAAGACAAGAGATTGAAGAAGAATGCCGGCCGTTGGATGTAAATCCAACGCCTTGCTTAGGCATCGACCTTTGTATTTTTATTTTTTGCAAAAGTGCTTAGGCTTCGACCTACTGGCCCACATGTCAGCCAGTCCATTTGGTGGGCTGGGTGAAACAATGATGTAGCGTCTATGCAGCCCGTTTATATATTATGTTAGAATTTAAAGCCCATTTGCATTTTTCTTGAAATCCGCGGACTTGCTGGGCTGGGTGAAAATATCATGTTGGGCTGGACAGAGAAATGTTATAAAAACATAAACACATGATTGCACGTCTATTACTGAATTGGTCAGTAAAATCTTTGCAAGCTTATGTACGCAATCACCAGGAGTTAACTTGCCAAGTTATATATAAACAATTATTATTATTATTTTATAAGAACTTTCGATTTACGAAATAAAATATCATTTTAATTTGATGAGTTAATAGGACGTGGGGTATTATTATTTTTTAGGCTAGACGTGGGATAGTTGAGTTGGTTCTAGGGAAAAGTACTAGGAGAAAACTCAGATTACATCGAAAAAGAAAGTGGGAGAAAATCCAGATATAGTATTAATGAAAATGAAAAATAAAGAAAGTGGGAAGGTCTATAAAATGGTTGGACGAACGACAGGTTTAACGGAACCTTATGTTGTTTCTATTATATATATGTAATAAAATAAGATATAAATATAAATATATATACTATTATAGAAGGGAAAACATAGGTTCAGTTTTGCATTCTTATAGAAAAATAGAACTGAGTTGTGCGTCGTCTTGAAAAAACAAACATAAGTTGGGCTGCTGATGTTATAGACAAGCTTGGCTGGGAGGCCAAGAGGCCGCTTGATACCTGCTGGACCCAAAAAAAAGTTGAAACATGTCGTGGGCTGCGCATATTAAACAACAAAACCTAGGCCATGGACCTGGTGGGCCCGGGACTGCCAGCCTCTCGACGAACAATCGTCTCCCGATTCCTCTTGTTTTGCTGACCATGTTGGGAACGACAGACGGCGGCGCCGCGGTGAGAGCACCAAGGCGGAGGACGACGTCGAGACCTCGGACCGAACGAACCGGAGCGGGGGAAGACGCAGGCGGAGGGGAGTACGAGGGTTGACTTGTTCAGGTGCAGGGTGGGCCGGTGGATCTGCCGCCGCCGGAGAATGTATGAGAGTAGAGGGATGGCCTGGCCAACGCCATAGGCTATGATGGGTCACCGAGGCATGCGCGGCAGCGCCGCCAGCCGCTGTAGGAAGAGGACGAAAGATTGAACAAAATAAAGAAATACAAATGTATAGGTGGTTGGTCCCAGATGTCTGTGTACGACACCTGCTGGGTCCACCTGAGAAGGGGAATATGTTGGGAGGAAGGAGATTCAAAGCACGGCAGCCCAGTGAACTAGTTACATACATAAGCAAATAGCCACTAAAAAAAGCAAACAGGTTAATGGGTTCTTAGACGAAATATTTCGGACAAAACAGATAATTACGACACATAGGCTAATGCATGAAACACTCAGATGATAAAGGTGCTTAAACAGATAAAGTACATCATCTAGACCTTCCTAGCACGCTTCATCATGACGCTGCGGCTGTCCGTGTACTCGTCGGTTACGAGAAGCAGACACGCCCTCATGTTCAAGATCCGCCTGTACATGTCGTAGCATGCGTATGCGTCCTTGGCCACGTAGGTTATGTAGGCTAGATTCAGAGGTACCTCCCACGTGTTCAGGTCCTTGGTATCGTCGTCTTCTTTCATGTTGGTGTAGCAGGGGTCGATGATGGTCTTGGCGAGGTCAACCACATAGTCCTTCTCCTGCCCGTTGCCAATGATCTTGTATTGCTTCTGGATGTCGACAAGCTTGTTGCACCAGATGGCCGAATCGTCGCGTTCTTCCTTCTCTCCACCGTAGCGAAGGTGCAGTCGGCGCTGCCGATGAAATGGGCGAATGCTCCAGAACCTCTGATGGCCCTACAGCAGTGGTAGACGAGAACCTCGTCCCGCACGCATACCTGGGCGACGGCGATCCGCTGGTCCCTGTCAGGAGACGAATGGATGGGCACAAGGTCTAGTCCTGCGACCTTGTGCTTTCTCCTCCTGTAGGTACTGCTTGAACTCGGCAAGGCAGAGCTTCACCGAGTCCGGATCGTTGGTGTACATCACATTCAACTTGGTGCTGCCATGGGTCTGAACGGCAAACTCAAAGGTGAACTCCTTGCTGAAGTCCATATCCAGCAGGCTCACCCCTCGGATCGCCATTGGAGTCTCTTCAAGTGAACGAGTGGGTAGGCGGCGGCAGCAATTCGTTTTTCAGCTCTTGGGGAACTGGATTCAATAGTAAACTGAGTGTGTACAAGCGACAACAGTTACTACCCCTCCCTCACTTGCTGCACGCCTGGCAGAACATGCACCCTCGGCGCATTCAAACGCCTCCATTAAGAAACCTATTCTGGCCACACGTCGGTTCACGAGCGGGTCTGTATTGGTACTGTAATAACAAGTGTTAGTGGTAACTTTACTTAAATTTAATTAGCTTTAATTAAAATTTATTCTTAAAACAAGCAATGCATTGGCTCGTTCTATCAGTGCCACAGGATCAACATGCATAACAATTAGAATTATTATTCTCAGGACGCACACGATCAGCACATTTGCCGCACTTTCACACAGACAATACTACCAAGTTTGAACAGTTTGTTATGGTTGCTGTCCTCTGCATCATCATGCAGTGTTTCCCAGCTTACAAGATTCAGAACCAACAAATAAGATTCAAATAATAAGTACAACAAAGATGCCTACACATCTCATTGATTCCCAGCTTGCAAGATTCAGAATCAACAAATAAGATTCAAATAATAAGTACAACAAAGATGCCTACACATCTCATTGATTCCCAGCTTGCAAGATTCGGAACCAACAAATAAGATTCAAATAATAAGTAAAACAAAGATGCCTACACATCTCATTGATTCCCAGCTTGCAAGATTCAGAACCAACCCATTAGAGCCTTTTGATAAAGTGAATATCAGGATTAAATCCATCTTGGCTAGCCGTGTCATACAACCCAAGAACTTGGCGAATGCTCTTGACCATCACAACATCTGTAGTTGAGTATTCCTGTTTGCACAGATAAGAAAGAGCATGATTACTATAATAGTGGCACTAGTTGAAGCAAACTTTATTTCCAAAACAAGAAAAGATTGCGATAGACTAGCTTTATTTAAAAAATACAACGTTAGCACAGTATGACAAAGCACAATCATGTTGATAAAGGACAGTACTGACTGGTGTGAGATGACTTTGGGAGATCAAGTTATTCTTCATGTCCCCATATCTTGCCATGAAAGCGATTCATTGACATTCATTAACACCTCAGTGTGGCAGTAGAAGGAGGAGCGTAGACTCATTTCAATCACTTTTTTTGTGCAGTTCAACTAAAATTATGGCGCTCGCCAGTTAGAGAGGAGGAGCGTCGACTCATTTCAATCACTTTTTTTCTGCAAATTATCTACATTGGAAAAGAAATGGTAGCTAAGACAGTAGTTCTATTTTAAATGTATTATTACTTCATTTTATCAGTGGCAGTAGCAGTGCCAAAACAGTAGCACAAGATCACTAGCTGGATGCAGAGTCAAAATCAATCAAAAAGGAACATACCCGGTCATGGGAACCATAACTGAGAGAGGGGCCCCTACGCTGCCATGACTCAATGAGGTCAACCTGCAGATCCATGATTCAATTCATGCGACTTTTTCTGCAGTTCACCTGAAATGAAGCAAAGATTGCATCATTCAGCTAGCAAGAAGTAGTTGCTCTCATGAGCTGGCAGGTTCTTCTTTAGTAATTGCACTAAAATTGAGCAACATTAAGGTTGGCTGTCCTGCTCATGTAAGGTGCAACTATAATTTGCTTATCCTTTTGTGAAGTTTCACTAAAATAAAGTGCCATTGTGGTGACAGTGACGACTCATCTTGCAAAGGCTAATAAAATGTTGCACGAGATTACCAGTAGAGTTTGACGGAGATTTTGGAAACTCCAATCACCATTTTGTGCAGTTCCACCAAAATTGAGAGACGTTGCCCACGTGACATTTTAGTTGAACTGCACAAGACACTCATTCCAAAAAAAGTGTTTTGTGCAGTTCACCAAAAGGTCACAATAGCAACGAGGTGAAATGGATATCCCTATCTACACAAAAAGATAGAAAGAAAACAGTTGCTAGTCAATAACAAGATACGAAACATACACGAAATGAAAAGAAGCATCTTGATTATGTTCATGGCAATCACACAAGGACAATAGAAATTTTAAAACGACAGCATTGCTTCATGTTACCGGAAGCATTACGATCAACAATGACATTCGTCAAATATGGGATTACTTTAATGGTGGCATTGCTTGTTTACCAGATACAGTAGATTAACATCAGCTAAAGAGTTGGTTTAAGGGCATGGGACAGTGGGGACACCAGGACACTCAGCAGCGTAAAGAAGCAACTTACTTATCATACTGGGGAAAACAGCAGGAGTACCATTTGTAACACAGTTTAATTGCATCATATCACTGGAGGCATTTGATTAATAATGACACTGGTTAGACATGTCCTTAAGGTAACAGTGTGATCGCTTCATTTTACATGCGCCCTTACATTAACAACAGCAAAAAGTTGGTATAAGGACATGCGACAGTGAACGCATCAGCACAATGTACCTACAAGGATGCATAAAGTGGTGATGCCGAGTTTGTTCATACACTGTGAGGGCAGCAAATCTAATCCTGGAGACCTTTTACTATGTGAGGGCAGCAAATCTAATCCTGGACATACTCTGTTGACTTGTCCACCAGTCGCCACTTTCTATCCTTTTTTCAACCAATAATAGATCTATTCCTTATCCAGTTTGTACTGCCTTTTCCCTTTATTTCCCTTTTCAACCAAGAGACCGGTTGGGTATCCAGTCTCTACTACTTCCCCCCTGTTATTTCCTCTTTGAATCAAATCCTAGATTCATGCTACGACTTTCCCCCTTTCTTCGTTGTTTGAACCAAGTCCTAGATTCGACTGCATGAAGTAGCTTTACCTCCAATATTACTAAAAATTTATGTGGCTTTGTAAGAGCTGATGGAAGTAGAAAAAGATCCACATGCAGACACGTGGGGAGCTGGGGCAGTAGAGCAAGGCCGCTTTCGAAGGAACTTATACCTGAGGGTCGTCGGGATGTCGGCGGCGGCAGGTCGGATCTGCGCACAATACGACAGGGAGGAAGAAGGGTCGGAGGACCTCCCGAGCCGGCGCTGTGTCGGAGAGAACGGCACGGGCAGAGGATCGAGACCCCCCGGCAGCCGTGGGTTTCCTCCCTCGCCGCCGATGACCGCGTGAATGATGCACCTAGTCCTCTACATACACACCGACCGAAGGGATCCGGTCGGATCTATGACCAGCGGTGAGCAGAGAGAAAATGTCGCTACCACTGTCTTGTTTAGATCTGGAGAGGATGAAAGAATGAAGAGAGCAACCCTAGTAAAGCAAGCGCTTAGGCCCCTGCCTATATATATAGTGGAGTGATTATCTTTTTGTCTCCACAACAAGCGTTTCAATTTGTGTATGTGGCATTAAAGAAAAGAAACTCTCTATTTAACGTGACTAACTGTACGACTCCTACTTACTAGTAGTAGTATTGTTCACTTGTGCTCCCTAGCCCTCCATTCATTGAACAACCCCACGGGTGAATAAACATACAATACTAGTATTTATATAGAACGAACAAGCTCAAACTATTTTGGCTTTGAGATATCGATGGTACAGTTTGACCATATTGCATCAATGGACTCAGTACTTTGAAGTAACCTATACGTATAAACACATGCACGGTTTACATTCCGAATTGCTAGCTAGAGCTTGAACTGTATTTGTTTACATGTACCACCTTTTTCTTTTGGTTTTCTGCTCCATTGCGCAATTCATCGATACAAAGTTATACTGTACTATGAGTAGTTAAAAGTTGAGGGCGGGGCTTTTCCCGGGCAGTACGCGCGGCAGTTTTCGCGTAGGCGGTTTGACAGAGAGGCGAGGAGGGTGAGGGAATAGCGAATTCACCTTACTGCTGGAAAGGTAGGGCTGTGCGATTTGACGGCGCGTTACTGCTGGAAAGACGAGGTCTTGTGATATGACTACTCACTATAGTCATTAATTACTGGCGCTACGACTGGGGTGATGCCCCCCTTCCGTTCCCCACTCTAATCTGGTGCATGACACGTCGACCCGGATGCTGGCTCTCCCACATGTCGGCGAAGTACGTAAGAAGGAGCAAAGAATCATGCGGTATATATAGTGTATATACTAGTACTACTACTCACGTCGGAGGAGTGCGAACCACGGCAGCCCAGTGAACCAGCAGGCGTTAGGCCATAGAAAACAATGTGGTGATATGGCCATAAAAAACAATGTGCTACAGTCCAGTGTCTAGCATGTACAGTACTCCTCTTCCTCCTCCTCTCGGTTCATCGCCATCATACTTTTCCCATTCCTGTGTTTTCAGTATCGTGCGAATCAAAGAGGCCCCTAGACTGGTTTAGGTCCGGTCGTTTTTTATAAATGTGTTATATCCAAAATTTAATGAACGTGCTCCGGTTTCTATGAAAATAATCCGGTTTGCATGTAGTAATTCATTTATTTATTTATTCTTGGGGGGGGGGGGGGGGGGTTTCATGTAATTCGTGAGGTCTAAAATGTAAAGTACGCCGGCATGGTTGCATATGCTCCGAGTCGTGCATGCACTACGACCCAAATGCTCTATGTCCCAGATGTCGGCGAAAGGGAGCACGTGGAAATAGCCTAGGAGTACATATAGAAGGATAAATGCGTGAAAAAATATGTACTATGAAGCATAGCTGCGGTTCGAAAAGGAGACTAAAGTGATGACAGGTATAGGTCGCACGCACCCAACTAGTGGTACTAGACGTATGACTACTTTTTCCCTAAAAAAAAAGAGGTACGAGTACTCAGTACTCCTATTCTATCAACATGAGTCCCCTTTGACAACAGCGTCCGTGCTACAGCTAGCTCTTCTCCCTCGTTTCTCTCTTCTAATTCTAACTCAGCCGACGCGCGGTGGGTGGGGTGGGGATTTGCCGATAGTCGGTTTGCTCAACTATGGCCCCACCTGACAGTGAAAATGCTAAGACAACAAGCGTTCCCTAGCTTGAGCGGTGTGCCGGACAGACCGTGTGGGGGTGCGACGCGAACGGCACAGGGATGCTGTACTTGTTCCACTTTCTCGTTTTGAACTCGTGACATGTAGTAATGCTCAGTTTTGAATATATAAGTTTGGTTGTCGCGCCAATATATACAGTACTCCCTCCATGTAGGTTGGGTCGCTGAAGTCAAAATTAGATACAAAACACGATGGTGACGGACCAGTCTACCTCCGTCCTGGTTTATTGCTCCCCATCGTAATCTGTGCCAAATTTTGACCATAAATTTGACTAACAAAAGGTTCATGCATGTCACCAAAACTATATCATTGAAAACTATGTTCAAATACAAATCAAATGATATAATTTTTATTGACATGCACTAACATTTTGTCAATTAAATCTTTGGTCAAAATTTAGCACAAATTACAAAAGGGACTAATAAACCAGGACCAAGGTAGTACACCAGGACAAAGACAGTGACACTACATATAATTAACGCCAAATAAGAGCAAGGGATCACACATGTCATTTACGACTGGAATAAAAATGCCATACACTAATAAAACATTAAGGCCACGAGGTGATGCAGTGCTGGTTACAGGAGGCAAGAAGAAAGATGCATCCATCGACGACGTCCACCTCCTCGACTCAGGGCGCCGGCCCACCGAACGACAGCTAAGTAGCAGCGCCTTTCATGGCCAGGTCGACGTGCTTCTGAACAATGGCGTCCAAAGATTCAAGCCGCTGGAAGAAGGCCAACGTCTTTCTGTCCTCGCTGGCCTTGTAGTGGCCTAAGTAGACGATTTCCTCGTAGACGTGGATGTGCAGGTCGACGGTTTCTTGCATGGCGAGGCGCTGCGTGGCGAGCACGGCCTCGAGGTGCACATTCTTCGTCGTGACCTCCGGTAGCTGCAGGGCCACCAGGGCTTGAAAGAGTTCGTCACCATGGAGGCCGATGAGGGTGGCAGGTAATGAGGAGCCTGGGAGCGCGGGCTGGAGCAGTACGGCAAGGTCGTCCGCGTGCTTCTTTACGGCGGTGAACTTGCAGATGAAGCGAACCATCGTGTCGTCCATGCGAGAGGCGAAGCCGGCGTCGGCGAGGGCTACGACGCCGGCGGTCGCCAGCACCGTCTGGAAACGCTGCGTGGTGCGGGGCCGCAGGCCGGCGTCTTGGATGATCTGGCACAGCCGACTGCCGCTCGTGTTCATTGCCTCCATAGGTGCTTGTGGCTTCTGGTCACTTGGTCTTGGATTGGAGTGAGCAGTGTTGCGCAGAGACTAGGAGTAGATGGATTGGAGTGGTGGGGCGCCTTTATATGAGAGTCCAAACTGTGTTGCATTCACATCGTGCTGGCTCCATTCTGCTTCTCCAATTAATTCCTTCTGCATGCTAATTGAGGATGCATCATTGACCGTTCAACATCTCGGGAACCACTACCCTCTCCCTCCTTGGCATTCAAGCTGTATCAATGTAAATGCGGGTCAAGAAGAGACTAGTCATTTACTACATTGTGCACCGCGACCGTGTGAGGGTGCGACGCGAACGGCACAGGCATGTTGTACTTGTTCCACTTTCTTGTTGTGAACTCGTGACTTGTAGTAACGCTCAGTTTTGAATATATAAGTTTGGTTGTCGCGCCAATATATACAGTACTCCCTCCATGTAGGTTGGGTCGCTGAAGTCAAAATTAGACACAAAACACGATGGTGACGGACCAGTCTACCTCCGTCCTGGTTTATTGCTCCCCGTCGTAATCTGTGTCAAATTTTGACCATAAATTTGACTAACAAAAGGTTCACGCATGTCACCAAAATTATATCATTGAAAACTATGTTCAAATACAAATCAAATGATATAATTTTTGTTGACATGCACTAACATTTTGTCAGTTAAATCTTTGGTCAAAATTTAGCACAAATTACAAAAGGGACTAATAAACCAGGACCTAGGTAGTACACCAGGACGAAGACAGTGATACTACATATAATTAACTCCAAATAAGAGCAAGGGATCACACATGTCATTTACGACTGGAATAAAAATGCCATACACTAATAAAACATTAAGGCCACGAGGCAATGTAGTGCTGGTTACAGGAGGCAAGAAGAAAGATGCATCCATCGACGACGTCCACCTCCTCGACTTAGGGCGCCGGCCCACCGAACGGCGGCTAAGTAGTAGCGGCTTTCGTGGCCAGGTCGACGTGCTTCTGAACAATGGCGTCCAAATATTCCAGCAGCTGGAAGAAGGCCAACGTCTTTCTGTCCTCGCTGGCCTTGTAGTAGCCTAAGTAGACGATTTCCTCCTAGACATGGATGTGCAGGTCGACGGTTTCTTGCATGGCGAGGCGCTGTGCGGCGAGCGCGGCCTCGAGGTGCACATTCTTCATCGCGACCTCCGGCAGCTGCAGGGCCACCAGTGCTTCAAAGAGTTCGTCACCTTGGAGGTCGATGAGGGTGGCAGGCAACGAGGAGCCTGGGCACGCCGGCTGGAGCAGTACGGCAAGGTCGTCCACGCGCTTCTTGACGGCGGTGAACTTGCGGATGGAGTCGACCATCATCTGGTACATGCGAGAGGCGAAGCTGGCGTCGACGAGGGCTATGACGCTGGCGGTCGCCAACACCATCTGGAAATGCTGCGCAGTGCGGGGCCGCAGGCCGGCGTCTTGGACGATCTGGCACAGCCGACTGCCGCTCGCGTCCATCGACGCCATGGGTGCTTGTGGCTTCTGGTCACTTGGTCTTGGTCTTGGATTGGAGTGGGCAGTGTTGCGCAGAGACTTGGAGTAGATGGATTGGAGTGGTGGGGCGCCTTTATATGAGAGTCCAAACTGCGTTGCATTCACATCGTGCTGGCTCCATTCTGCTTCTCCAATTACTTACCTCTGCATGCTAATTGAATGTGGAGGCATCATTGACCGTTCAACGTTTCGGGAACCGCTACCCTCTGCCTCATTGGCATTCATGCCGTATCAACGTAAATGCGTGTCAAAAAGAGACTAGTCAGTAGTAATATACTCAATATTGTGCACCGCGACCAAGGCGAAGAGGAAAACGAGAGAACTACGTACTTATTTACGGTGTAGATTCACTCATTTTGCTTCGTATGTACTCATTTACGGTGTAGTCACTTGTTGAAATCTCTAGAAAGACAAATATTTAGGAACGGAGGGAGTAGTCCCTCCTTTCCGGTTTACAGGGCTATACTATTAAGAACAAGTACAATAGTGGGATTATAGCCTGCTTACATGGCAATTTTTTGTCTATGTGGAGGAGAGAGACATAAAAAAGTAAGACTAGCCACAGTGGGAGTAACTTCAGCAGTAACATCGAGTCCAACTCAGCAAATTTTCTTATGTGGCAATGAGTTAATGAGGAGAGAGGTAGTTTGAGTAACTTAGCTAGTTACTGTAACATCACATGTCCCAATGCAATATGAGTCTATAACCTAATAAATGAAGCTTTGCATGACAGCACACTTATGTTACTACCCACTATGAAGATAGTAACATAGTCTAGGGATATGTCTATGTTACCAGTGTATGTTACTCTCCATTGTGGCTAGTCTAATCTCATGCAAGAGCCTGGCTATATGCGTGCTCCAAGGCAGATGCAATAAATGTGAGGAAAGTGATAGAGAGAAGATGAGAGGTAGATGCAATAAATGTGAGGAAAGAGATGGAGTACTAATCTTATAGCCAACCTTATAGCTAAGCTTGTTGTATATGTGTTGGCTATAAATGATATGGCAACATCTTATAGTCAGCAGTTGGATGTATTATTAACTTTTTTATGTCTCTCTCCTCCACATAGGCAAAGTTGCCATGTAAGCAGGCTATAAGCCCACTATTGTACTTGCTCTGAACTGACCGCTGCATGCCGTGCTAGGTACTACGTCCTACGTCTCTCATTGGTTGATTCCAATTCATGTCTAGAAACAAGAAACGTGGTCGGGTTTGTTTTGGGATTATTTGATTTTCATAAGATGACTATTACTAGCAATCGCCACAATAACCATAAGATCTGCATCCGACAGTGGCACCTATTGGACGCAAACAGCAGTAGAAAAGAATTGCCACAAAACTGCCGCACCACGCCCCACCCCTACACAAAGACTGCCACGTTTGGGTTGCGCTTGGCTCTTCGCCTCTTCGAGAAGACGAACAATGATGTTACTACTTCTACAGTATCGAATCAACTGCTGCATGTCCATCCACGCGTGCGGGAGGGATAGCTTGTTGTAGTAAGCAAAAGCCTGTCCTCGTCTACGAGCCACCGCGCGCATGGGCGAGGGAGAGGGCGTACTAGTAGTAAAATCAAGCTTCTCCTCATTGTACGAGTTGACGCGACACATCATAGCACTGGCCCCACATGCTTGCCTCTAAACTTGGCTAAAAGACCCGCAGTGTACAATATATTTGCTGCAACCTCTAACATTTACCCCACCATAAATTAAAAGATATATTCCTGTCTTGACCAGATCAGCGTGCAAACTACAATCACCAGGATGACAGGTAGGGCCAGAAGATTATTTTAATAAAAAAATGCTTCGAGACGGCCTCATAGCATGGAGCCGACTCCAATGATTTTAAGCTTAGAGGCTTGGTACACGCTATCCTAGACTATGTCACTATAGTACCTCCCCTACACATGAAACTACCACACGAGCGTTCGAGTTGCACTTGGCTCTTCGCCTCTTTGGAAAGTCGAACAATGATGGTACTACTACAGTGGAGTACTACTATGTAGTATGCTTCTAGCCATCTGACACCGAATGAACTGCTGCATGTCCACCGCATGCGTTAGGGAGAGCGTGTAGCGAAAGCTTCTCCTAGTCCTGCGAGCCACCACGCTCATGGGCGAGGGAGAGGGCGTTGTAATCAAACTTCTCCTTGTTGTACGAGTTGACGCGACACATCGAAACAGCGCACTCGATATATTTCAATAACCTGTGTTTACCGATGCATTAATTACAATGCATGCATGCATGTCGTGACTTTCCTTTTGATACTTGCATGTGTTGATTTAATGCACCTTGAAGTAGTATGAATATGTGATGGTAAAACTTTCTAATTCCCCAGCCCTAAAGCGAGAGATGGTTGTGCACGAGGAGGGCGAGATCATGCCGACGGAACAGGACCCGACGATGGAGCTCTTTATGGTCTCTATGGACCTCACCTTGCTCCACTGCCCCTTGTGCCTCTGCCCCTTGAAGCCTCCAGTGTATGAGGTTCGAATACACCTCGTCCGTTCGGCTGATCGAGCAAGGTGCAGGTTTCTTGATTGATGTGCTGTTCGATTGATTTGTGCAGTGTAAGGGAGGGCTCCTGGCCTGCGTGGACTGCCGCGGCGAGTGCCCCGGGAACCAGTGGCAGTGCCAGAAGTGCGAGCGGGCGGCGGCTTCAACGTGCGAAACACGGCGATGGACGCCGTCCTTTCCTCGGTGAGGGTGGAGTGCCCGCATGAAGGTTGTGGGCTCTATGTCACTTACCACAAGCTCGCCGATCACCAGAGCATGTGTCCGCTCGCGCCCTGCAAATGCCCCGTGCCCGTCTGCGGCTACGAAGGCCCGCCGTCGGTGCTCCCCCACCACATCAGCATCGTGCATCCCATGCCCGTGCACAGGATCCAGTACGGCAAGGTCCTCCAGCTGCAAGTGCTAGTGTCGGAGCCGTGGCTCTTGCTGTTCGCGGAGGAGGACGGCCGCGCGTTTTCTTGGTCGGCGGCGTGCTCGACATCGGCGCGCCTATCGCCGTGTCGGTCGTCTGCATCAGAGCGGGGGCGTCCCCACCGCTGCACTACGTGGCCAAGCTGTGGGCGAACGGCCTGCCAAGGGAGCCCAAAGGCAGGATCGATGCCGTCAAGGTGGAAATCAAGGTGACAAGCAGCAAGGATCCCGACGACGTCGCCATGCAGGAGCTGACCTTCTTCACAGTTCCGCCCAAGCTGCTGGCCGGGGCTGGGTTGTCGAGGATGGTGTCCCTCCACATTCAGATTGACAAGATCACCTCCTAAATGATTCTACAGTGCCTTCTGTTTATCTTAGTAATATGCTAATATAGGGGTTAGCTCGATCTACTTTAGCTTAAGAGATGGTGGGTTTTGGTGGCGATGCAACAATTACTTCGACATCAGATCAGCAGTTAAAGTAATTTCCAACAGTCGAACGGATATTTTGTGTCTGTTGGATATAAAGATCCTTTGGGTAAGAAGTATAAGCAGCTTATATGCTTGTTTGTTGAGGAAGTGTTGCATACTTCTGTGAGTTGACGCGACACATCAAAGTAGTACTACTACTAGTAGTACTCACCCGACTGCGCACCAGGCAGACGAAGCTCGTGTCGTGTTGGTGCCGTGTGCGGCCCGCATATTAACCAAAACCTTGCGCCTCCAGCTTAGCCTCCGCGTTTTAAACTTCTCAATCTCAAGGCCAAGGAGCAACGGGAACCTATGATAGAGCCAATCGGATGGTTGAGAACACTACAATTCGTAGCTACAGATGCGTGTGTGAGAGAGGACGAGTGCGTGTGTGCACCTCTTCTCTTCGTGTATAACGCACTAAACTCAGAGTACAAGTGTATGTGGGTGGCATCGACCTAGGGAGCTAGAGATGGTGCATGCGAGAAGTCCCGAGAGACTAGGTGTGTGCGTGGGAAAGAGGGAGAGAGATGATATGTGTCGATGTAATGCATGTGAAAAAAAGACTAGTCTATAGCTCGCCACGAGGCTATTCCTGTCAAACGCCCCAATAACCATAAGATATGTATCCGACGGTGCTAGTTATTGCACGTACACAACAGTAGAAAAAGAAGTACCATGGCATATTACAAAACTGGTACACCATGGCCGAGAACGCGTGCCCACGTTACGCCATCCGGGAATAGTGCCGCACTTCGAAACTAGAACCGTCAATAAATTTTGAGCTTGTGTCTCGTCACATTCCAAATTACTACCACGCTATATTTAATTGCAAACATGTTCATACCGATCACAACCTAAACGGTTTCCCACTTAGGAGCGTATTAGTACTCGGTTATAAATACTACTATGCCAAGATGACTGCACATTCCTCCTCAACTTCTCATCCACAAAAACAAACAAGTCATTCATCATCGTTCCCTTGCGTCTGCCATGGCCAGCGTGAGTTCTGGGTCGAGAGATTACCACCAGGGAGAGGCGAGCATGGAAGCGGAAGCACGAGAGATGTCCCGCCTCGCCGCGAAAGCAGCCGACATGTCCCGCCGCGCAGCCGTAGTAGCACAGAGACCCCGCTGCGCCGCCGAAGCAGCATGGAGGTCCCGCCGCACCGTCGATGCAGCAGACTGGTTCGGCCGCGCCGCGGAAGCAGCAGAGATGTCCCGCCACGCCACGAATGCAGCAGAGATGCCCTCCCGCGCCGAGGCAGCCTGGGAAAATGTCTCACGGGCAGGCGAGGACTCTTACAAGCGCATGCATGCGATCGTCCATAGCCAGATGGATCAGATCTCCGGCTGGGCGAGGTTGCAGGACGAGATGAAAGCCTCGTTTGAACAGGCTACCGGCGTCATCCAGCAACTAGGGGAGGGCAATGCGAAGCTCCAGGCCGAGCGCGACCTGCTGAGGGCGAAGATCGCCGGAAGGGCGAAGCAGGCGGAGGAGATCGCTGCCTTGTTGAAGAGGACGGGCGTCATCGTCAAGAAACTTATGGATGAGAATGCCATGCTCCGCATCAAGCACGAAAGGCTGGTGGAGGAATCCGTGGATGCTGCCAAGCAGCGTATTAAGGACATGAAACTGATGAAAGAGATCATCGCCGCTCGCCACGAGAACTAGTCTCCGCGACTTGCAGCGCATCAAGAAAGTAGAGATCAGCGAGCCAGATAGTTGTATGCGTCTTCCTTCTTCTTTTTCCCTTGTGTATTTCGGGCGCAGCCGCATGTGGCTTTTTTAATTATCTTCCTAAATATGTAAGATAATTATTATCCACTGTCATCGTCCTTACACATATTCATCAGTCTTGCTATAAGTCGCAGTAGATGCTATATAGGTCCGTCGGATCTTACATCAAGATCCGTGCAAAATTTTCTTTTTTCTCTCTTAAATCTCAGTCGAGTGAGACATAACCACACCATTAAATAGGGGCTCGGGCGCCATTAATGGAGACCTTGGGAGAGAGGTGGGCGGCAGATGGAGGTCAAAGGGCTCTCCTCTCGATAAGCACGCGCAGGGGTCTGATCGCACGCCTCCCGTACTCAAATAGCTACCCCGCACGATGCCTCCTAGCCAATAAAAAAAGGGGACGCGTGGCGGCACGTAAATGGTAAGTAGAACGCCCACGGTTTCAATCATACTTGTGTTTCCGATTGTAACGTGACAGCACTTGTTCCAAAATGACTTTGTTGATTGTTATTGTGTGCGCCTTCGCAAATCGGATAGCAAAATTACCACAACATGTTGGTGCCATGTCATGACACCAAGCCAAGTTTCATGATTTTCATGCGTTTTTTGGATTTACAGGAATTAAAAAACCAAGTTTCTCATTGTTTCCGGCCGAGCCACCATGCCCAGATGTTTGAATTTCATTCCCATTTCTTGCATGGGACCTAGAAATTTACCCAAGGACACACATGTGATTTTTCAACCAACTTTGGTGCACTGGAGCATGTGGTTGTAGTTCAAATTTGAATTATGCACATTAAATGACCAGAAACTAAATTAATGTATAAAAAAGGCCAAATGAACCCGGAATAGTTCCAAAATTTAACACGACACTCATATAGTTCTATGTTGCCTCTGTAAAGAAAATCAAAGGGGGTGGGGGGCAGCGTATATTGTTTCGCACACAAAGGTGACACGTTGCCTCTCAGAACCACGAGCCTTCTTGAGAGAAACTCCGGTTTGCAAGAAGCTTATACCAAAACTTGTTCCAATTCGGCCAATTTTTTTACCACAACATGTTAGTACCATGAAATGACACCATGCCAAGTTTCATGATTTTCAGGCGTGTTTTGGATTTACAAGAATTTTAAAACCAAGTTTCTCAATGTTCTCAGCCGAGGCATGACGCCCAGATGTTTGAATTTCATTCCCATTTCTTGCATTGGACCTAGAAATTCACCCGAGGACACACATGTTATTTTTCAACCAACTTTGGTGCACTGGAGCATGTGCTTGTAGTTCAAATTTGAATTATGCACATTAAATGACCAGAAACTCAATTAACGAATAAAAAAGGCCAAACGAACCCGGAATAATTCCAAAATTTAACACGGCACTCATATAGTTCTATGGTGCCTCTGTAAAGAAAATCAAGGGGGGGGGGGTAGGTATATCGTTTCGCACACAAAGGTGACACGTTCCCTCTCAGAACCACGAGCCTTCTTGAGAGAAGCTCCGGTTTGCAAGAAGCTTATACCAAAACTTGTTCCAATTCGGCCAAATTTTTTACCACAACATGTTAGTGCCATGACATGACACCATGCCAAGTTTTATGATTTCCTGGCGAGTTTTGGATTTACAGGAATTTAAAAACTAAGTTTCTCAATGTTCTCGGCCGAGTCACGATGCCCAGATGTTTGAATTTCATTCCTATTTCTTGCATGGGACCTAGAAATTCACCCAAGGACACACATGTGATTTTTCAACCAACTTTGGTGCACCAGAGCATGTGCTTGTAGTTCAAATTTGAATTATGCACATTAAATGACCAGAAACTCAATTAATGTATAAAGATGGCCAAACGAACCCGGAATAATTCCAAAATTTAACACGACACTCATATAGTTCTATGTTGCCTCTGTAAAGAAAATCAAGGGGGGCAGCGTATATCGTTTCGCACAGAAAGGTGACACGTTCCGTCTCAGAACCATGAGCCTTCTTGAGAGAAGCTCCGGTTTGCAAGAAGCTTATACCAAAACTTGTTCCAATTCGGCCAATTTTTTTACCACAACATGTTAGTGCCATGACATGACACCATGCCAAGTTTCATGATTTCCAGGCGAGTTTTGGATTTACAGGAACTTAAAAACCAAGTTTCTCAATGTTCTCGGCTGAGTCACGACGCCCAGATGTTTGAATTTCATTCCCATTTCTTGCATGGGACCTAGAAATTCACCCAAGGACACACATGAGATTTTTCAACCAACTTTGGTGCACCGGAGCATGTGCTTGCAGTTCAAATTTGAATTATGCACATTAAATGTCCAGAAACTCAATTAATGTATAAAAAAGGCCAAACGAACCCGGAATAGTTCCAAAATTTAACACGACACTCATATAGTTCTATGTTGCCTCTGTAAAGAAAATCAAGGGGGGGGGCAGCGTATATTGTTTCGCACACAAAGGTGACACGTTGCCTCTCAGAACCACGAGCCTTCTTGAGAGAAACTCCGGTTTGCAAGAAGCTTATACCAAAACTTGTTCCAATTCGGCCAATTTTTTTACCACAACATGTTAGTACCATGAAATGACACCATGCCAAGTTTCATGATTTTCAGGCGTGTTTTGGATTTACAAGAATTTTAAAACCAAGTTTCTCAATGTTCTCAGCCGAGGCATGACGCCCAGATGTTTGAATTTCATTCCCATTTCTTGCATTGGACCTAGAAATTCACCCGAGGACACACATGTTATTTTTCAACCAACTTTGGTGCACTGGAGCATGTGCTTGTAGTTCAAATTTGAATTATGCACATTAAATGACTAGAAACTCAATTAACGAATAAAAAAGGCCAAACGAACCCGGAATAATTCCAAAATTTAACACGGCACTCATATAGTTCTATGGTGCCTCTGTAAAGAAAATCAAGGGGGGGGGTAGGTATATCGTTTCGCACACAAAGGTGACACGCTCCCTCTCAGAACCACGAGCCTTCTTGAGAGAAGCTCCGGTTTGCAAGAAGCTTATACCAAAACTTGTTCCAATTCGGCCAAATTTTTTACCACAACATGTTAGTGCCATGACATGACACCATGCCAAGTTTTATGATTTCCTGGCGAGTTTTGGATTTACAGGAATTTAAAAACTAAGTTTCTCAATGTTCTTGGCCGAGTCACGATGCCCAGATGTTTGAATTTCATTCCTATTTCTTGCATGGGACCTAGAAATTCACCCAAGGACACACATGTGATTTTTCAACCAACTTTGGTGCACCAGAGCATGTGCTTGTAGTTCAAATTTGAATTATGCACATTAAATGACCAGAAACTCAATTAATGTATAAAGATGGCCAAACGAACCCGGAATAATTCCAAAATTTAACACGACACTCATATAGTTCTATGTTGCCTCTGTAAAGAAAATCAAGGGGGGCAGCGTATATCGTTTCGCACAGAAAGGTGACACGTTCCCTCTCAAAACCATGAGCCTTCTTGAGAGAAGCTCCGGTTTGCAAGAAGCTTATACCAAAACTTGTTCCAATTCGGCCAATTTTTTTACCACAACATGTTAGTGCCATGACATGACACCATGCCAAGTTTCATGATTTCCAGGCGAGTTTTGGATTTACAGGAACTTAAAAACCAAGTTTCTCAATGTTCTCGGCTGAGTCACGACGCCCAGATGTTTGAATTTCATTCCCATTTCTTGCATGGGACCTAGAAATTCACCCAAGGACACACATGAGATTTTTCAACCAACTTTGGTGCACCGGAGCATGTGCTTGCAGTTCAAATTTGAATTATGCACATTAAATGTCCAGAAACTCAATTAATGTATAAAAAAGGCCAAACGAACCCAGAATAATTCCAAAATTTAACAGGGCACTCATATAGTTCTATGTTGCCTCTGTAAAGAAAATCAGGGGGAAGGCAGCGTATATCGTTTCACACATAAAGGTGACACGTTCCCTCTCGGAACCACGAGGCTTGTTGAGAGAATCTACGGTTTGCAAGAAGCTTATACCAAAACTTGTCCCAATTTGGCAAAAAATTATACATATGAAAACATGGTTTAGATTATCCCAAACATCTTGCTACCTAGACCAATGTACTATGATTTGAATTCAACATAAAATGGATACAAATATTTGAATTGGAGATCGTATGGTACATGTAGTTCATAGTGAAATATGATTACTACTATATGCATGTTTTCTGTTATCAAAATAATATTTAAATGATGGTATAACTTGATAACAATCGTATTCAAATAAGGAAAATTGATTCAAATTTAGTCCATATGGTAGACGACAATATATATGTTCATAGGGTGGAGTAAAATGTTCATATAAGATGGAAGATCAAAATGTAGGACTACATCCATTATAAACCGCAAGATCACCTAACGATATATTCGAATTCAACATAACATGGATTAAAAAAATTGAAATTCAAGATCCTGGCATTTGTAATCATATAAAAAGGGACATGACTCTTTCTTGTGGTGGGAATTGATTTGTTTTTTGTTGTTGTTGAGGGAAGTGCGAATTGATTTGGTACTATACAGGCTAATCTTGTTCTCCTGATTTTTTTTACATTTTTCTTATAGTTTTTTCAATGGCATTTATAGAAATATAGTAAAAGGGGACATGACACTCTTGTGTCTTGTATGAATTGTTTTTTTGTACACGTTAAGTTTGTTCTGCCGAACATGGAATCCGTGCCTTGTTATCCCGAAATTTTCAAGCTCGAGTATCTTTTGTCTCTTCTGCTATGAAACTCCCGCCTCTACCCGTGCCGCGCCTTGTTATCTCAAAATTTCGACGCGCGCGAAAACTCCCTCCTCATCCGAAATCGGTCCCGCAGCCCAAATACGCGAAATCCCCCTTCTACCCCTCAGCCGGAAATGCCGCCTTGACATCGCATGGTCAAAACCGGTGGGGGTACGTTCGTAACTTACCCTACATTTCAGACAAGCGCGTCCCTAAGCCATGGCTCCCCCTACCTTCCCCTTCGTCCCCCCATTCGTACACCGAGGCCGCCAAAACCCGTGAAACCCCACGCTCCTCCGTCGGCCTCCTGACCGCCGCCCAGCCGGAGACTCTTCCCCGACGACATTGTCCACAGCAATAGCTCGCCGTCCCTCATCCACCGCACCGGATGAGGATCCGTCGTGGATCTCGTCGTCCCGCCGGATCAGCCGCCCTGTCCTCCACCTCAAAGGAGCTGCCCCGACGTTCACCTCGTCTATCGTGCCACCTCCATCCCCACAGCACCGTCTTGACCTGCCCCACCGGAACCGCAACACCCTCACCAATTCCTCCGATGAAGCCGAGGCCTACTCGGCGCCACCAAGGAGCTTCTGCACTCACCGCTGCATTTTATCTTTTATTCGATCTCACGGGGCTGCCGGTGCTCGATACCGAGCAGCCATGGCGGGTCTCAATCGACGGCGCCGTCGCCGGCCACTTCCTCCAAGGCGTCTCTCCCCCATGTCGTTGCTTCCTCGGCGGCGACTTCCACACCAGCACTAGCTGCTGCTGCTCCGGCTCTCGCTCGTGCTGCTGCTGCTACTGCTGCTCCGGCTCTCCCTCGCGCTGTGGCTCTGTTCTTGCTGTCGGTCGCGCTGCTGCACTGCTCTTGCTTTTGTTCGTGCTGCTGCTCTGCTCTGCTATTGCTGTCGGCCGCGCTGCTACTCCGCTCTTGCTCTTGTTCGTGTTGCTGCTCTGCTCTGCTCTTGCTCTCGTTCGCGCTACTGCTACTGCTGCATGACCTGCGGCAGCTACAGGAGTTGCTGCTTTAGCACTCGCTTGCTGTGCTGCTGCACGAGTTGCTCTTTGCTAGTGCATTCCCTGCTCGAGCGGCTGCTGATTATCACTGCTTCTATGCTACTAGTGCTCGAACGCCCTAAACTTCTATTCGCAATGCTCTGCTACTAGTTCAATCAGTTTCGACAGCAAAATTCAGTTTCAACTGTAAAGTTCAGTTTCTTCAGTTAAGTTCAGAGTGAACAGTATTTACAACATCTGTTGGAGCGGCCGTGGCGCGGCTGATGCATTTTACATCTAGCACGTTTTGGTGATGTATTTTAGATCATCTATTACAGATGCTATTAGAGTCCCACTTTAGATTAACATTGTCTGTCTTGTCCTGCTTCAGCCTCGCCGTCGTACACCTCACCGGAGCTGCTCCAACGACGGAACCATCCATCGCAGCGGAGCAGTACCCTCGGGGCCGTCTCCAGAGGCCTCAGATCTTCTTCCCCGCCTCCGACAGTCACACCAGCATCACCATCGTCCACGTCCAACCCAATGATGCTGAGGTCGACAAGGCTATGCCAAAGAGGTTGTACACTCGTCGCATCACCTTGTTACTCTGCATTCATGTCGATCCCTCAGGGATCCTTTGGTTCAAAGCAGTTGCAAATCTAGAAATAAATGAATCATGGTCATAAAGTTAACAGGGAGAAAACTAAATGCTCTTTTGAACCACACTTTGAATCGGTTTAGCAAGATAGCCATTATATGATACTCATGTGGACCAAATCTAAGCTCACAAAATATTTCGAGGGCAGGCTTCAGCCTGTTGAAGACTGCCTACTAGAATCGCCACTGGTTCAAAGAAAAAGTGAAGGAAAACATAGGAATTGGAAACTTTACTATGGTACTACTATTCATGCATTTGGTTAGAAGGAATGGAGCAAAGCAAAACTGGAGGATTTTTTTCCTTTGGTGTCTCTTTCAAAGAAAAAATGTAGGAATTTTAATATCCACTTGGACGTCCTTTTCAAATTAATATGCCTGAAGAACAGGACTAATTGCATTACTGGCATAATAAGATTCTTATTTTTTCATTTTCATGTGGTTTGACTTTAATTTGACCATGTTTCTCCATTCCTTTGTTCTTCCAATTCATGTGAACCAAACACCCATGTTGACAGAAATCCTATGTTTGCAAATGCTCTATTTTGCACGTGCATTCCTATCCTATTCCTGTGTTTTTTCTGTCCCTGCGTTTATAGAATCCTCCAATTCTAAGGAGCCCTTACATATTTGCTTCATTTTCAGATAGGTGTCAAAGAAAACTCTGTGTGTTATGTCCTGCTCCTGCCGTGCCGTTATTCACCCCACCTGAGGTGCACCATCGACGAAAGCGTTCACTGCAGCAGAGATTCCCCCTGTAGACTTTCTTTCGCCGCCTTAGATCATCTTCCCCGTTGCCGGCAGCCACGCCAATTGCATTACCATCATCGACTGAGCAGATGAACCTGAGGACTACACAGTTCCGGAAGAGAGGATGCACTCTTTCGTGTCTGCTTACGTTATACATCGGTTATTATTACCTGCTACTTTATCGTCCTGTTCACCTCTTAGACTCCGAGTCAGGTCTAAACTAATGTTCAAACTTGAGTTTTAAAGTGCCTGTGGGGCACATATCAAGGCAGCAATGAATAGTATCTGTCTACTATCTGGTTCATCTAGGGTCTTCTATGTGGTTCATGTTGGGTGGGCAACAAACAGTAGATGATCCATCGTCTATCTTTTTAAACTGAAGCTATAATCTACCTGCTATCATTAGTTTTGGATCTATCCACTCGTTTGCTACCATCAGTCTTGATTTCTGCATGCACCCCTTAGGCCTTACATAATCTAACTATGTTTTTTATTATGCATGTCAGTTATTGTACACAATCGTACTGAACATGTAGAGAAAAAGAGAAGACCGTTGCGTGGGAATATAATGTCATGCAGATGCCGCTCCATGGTGGGCGAAGTGGGCCCCCTCCCACCATTCCAGATTGTATTCCAGAGGAAGATAACTGTTCAGAGGGAGCCGACCACTCCTATTTACCCCCTGAGGTGTTTGCTCTAACCTGGCATAATGATGTTGGTCATATCATGCATATGGCGCCTCGCATTGCTTACATTATACATCTTATATGCCATCAGCTTAGTTTAGATTTGCTTTGTGTGAATGCCACCTGTTTGGTTTCTATATCATACTCCCACCGTTCCTAAATATTTGTCTTTTTAGAGATTTCAGCAAGTGACTACATACAGAGCAAAATGAGTGAATGTACACTCTAAAATATGTCTATATACATCCGTATGTGGTAGTCCATTTGAAATCTCTAAAAAGACAAATATTTAGGAATGGAGGGAGTATATGGGAATTATGCAATGCCATCTTCTTTAGCCAGGCATCATATACGTGAATCATGCAATGCCATCCTGTTTAGCCAGTCATCGTATATGTGAATTGTATCGTGCCATATTCTTTTTTCATAATGTATTCCATTTGTCAACAATGTTTATACATTCATCTACTCTTCCTATGCATCAGCCATTTGAGTCGGTCATGGGAAAATCTAGAGTGAAAACAAGGTCTTTTGAGCAGTTAGTGCTACCTGTCAATGCAGATTTCTTGCTGGTTATAGATAGCTCCTCAGAGGAGGATTTAGAGACAGATGACCAGTCGCATTCCCCCCCGAGGTGTATGCTCTAACTTGGCAGGGTTATATTGCTCATATCATGCATATGGTGTCTTGCATTGCCATGCCATCTGCTTAGATTAGACATGCTTTGTGTGAATGCCTCATGTTTGCTTTCTATATCAGATATGTGAATTATGCAATGCCATGTTTTTCAGCCAGTTATCATATATGTGAATTATGCACCTCCATGTAGCCAGGCATCATATATGTGAATTATCTCATGCCATCCTTTTTTTTCATTACGTATTCCATTTGTCGACAATCTATGTATATTGAACTACTCTTCATGTGTATCAGCCAATTGAGCCGGTTATGGAAAAATCAGGCGTGAAAACAAGGTCTTCAGAGCAGGCAATGGTACCTGTTGAAGCATATATCTCGATGGTTACAGGTAGCTCCTCAGAGGAGGATTCAGAGACAGATGACCAGTCCTATGTCCCATGTGACGACCCCGGCTTAATCGTGCACTAATCATACACGCAAATGCACATGATCAAGCCTAAGGACTCACTTGAAGATATCACAACACAACTCTAAAACATAAATAAATTCATACAAGCTAAATATTACAAGCCAGGGCCTCGAGGGCTCGAATACATAGCTCGATGGTATACAAGTGTCAGCGGAAGCGTCAGATATTTGGGTACAGATATATTACAGAACAAAGAGAGAGGCCTTCACAGAGGCGGGGTAAAATAAAACTACGATCGAAAAGGCGTGGGCCTCCTGCCCCGGACCCTCCGATCCTACTCCTGGTCGACAGACGGCTCCTCGTAGTAGTAGTACTCTCCGGGCTGGTAGTAGTAGTGGTCGTCGACGGGGACATCTGGCTCCGAGGCTCCGTCGTCTGGATGCGACAAAGGGATAAAGGGAAAAAAAAGGAAAATAAAGCAAACGTGAGTACTCATCCGAAGTACTCAGCAAGCAAGGATCTACACTACATATGCAACATTTTCAAATGGGGGCTGTATATGTGGACTGGGCTGCAGAAATGCCAGAATAGAGGGGGAAAGCCTAGTCCTATCGAAGACTAGCATCTTCAGCCTCTTCAACGGTCTCGCAGCATTAGAAGAGAGCAGACCAACATAATGTAAAGTATAGCAGTAATGTTATCAACCTCGGTCGGGGATTCTTTCTCGACTCCCTGCGAGAAAGCAATCCCAGAGCCGTTCTATCCAGTTCTCATCACATGTTCTAGTTGTACCGCTCGGGATACAACTCCGAGTGTCCGTTACCGTAGGACAGGCTATCGATAGAAGTTTCTTCCCTGCAGGGGTGCACCAACTTACCCACCACGCTCGCTTAACTCCGGCCGGACACACTTTTCTGGGTCATGCCCGGCCTCGGCTAAGCAACACGCCGCAACCCGACCAAATACTTAACAGAGAGGTCAGCACACCGGACTAACCTATGCCCCCAGGGGTCTTGTGCCATCGCCCCGGACGCTCCTACACGTTGCGTACACCGCCGGTGAGCAGACCTAGCAACCCCTTATACAAGCGCGGTTGCGTTCCCAGTCCAACCCAGCGTGTGCCGCTCAGTTGCTGACGTCTATTAAGCTTCGGCTGAAGTATACGACGCAGAACGCCCATACTATGCCCACGTGATGGTTAGTGCTATCAGGCCAGAGGCCCCTCGGATCAAATATCCAAACCGTAGTGGATTAGGAGCGCGCGGAAACGAGCAGAGACTCACGATCGATGTGACCCCGTCGCCCCGTCTCGAGGACTTGCGGCAAGGGCTAAGAATGCCCGGCCACGCCTCGTAGTTATCTTGCGGGCACCTCTCAGGTCAACCCGACTCCACATCATTTCGCATTCATGCTCGCGCGGGTACCCCTCAGGGCCGACCCGTCTTTAGTACCATGGTTCAAAGCCAAGTCATAGTATCCAAGGTAGCTGTGTGTCTGACACCGAAGGGAACCCTGAGGAATCACCCTCGATGGAATTCCCGCTCGATGTTATCATCAAGGTGAACGAAGGAGGAATCACCCTCGAGGTCCACACTTGAGAGGTTGCGCGACGGCGTCGGTATCGGGGGTGGTGTAGGAGGAATCACCCTCGCTTACCACGACCGATTAACTAACCTGCAAGGTTATCATCAAAGTGCTGACGAGGTATCACCCTCGGCACTCGATAGTAACCCAGCAGTGTCGAGCCTCTTAGGGGAAGTGACGTGCGGTGCCAGGTTCTAATCATCAATCCCGTTGCTCGGGTCTTCTGAGAGTCCAGCGGGGCAGTCGGGACAAGTGGGTCTCTGATCAGGCTCTACCCATCCTATCTAAACAGTTTAGGATAACGGGCAGGTATCAACAGTAGGCTACAATTAAACAGGCTATGCAACAGATATAGGATGGTAACAGCAGCGGTAACATCTAATGCAAGCATAAGAGGGAAGAGAATAGGTGATATAGGAATGCTCAAAATGGGGGTGCTTGCCTGTCTGCTCGACGGCAAGGGCAGGGTCGTCGGGGACGTAGTCGTACTCCGGAGCGGCGTCTGCCTCAGGAGCTACGGCAACGTCTGGGTCTACCGAAAGAGAAGAGGGGGAGGAAACAAGTAAATATAATGCAAACAGATGCAACACAGTGCGTGCGATGCTATGATGCAGTGCAGGGTTGCCTAAATATGATTCTAAGTCATTTTAGTTATTTTTAGAATTAACCGGGGATTTATTAACCAATGTGTGTGCACTATTCATCTGCCGGATTCGGGTCCGGAGTTATGAGTTCTTCTACGTAGGGGGTTCCGGCAAAGAAACAGACGACACGATCAGACTCGTCTCGTCGTTCTGATCAACTTTCATGTTTTAACTTTTTCGATCCGAGCTACGGTTTAAAAGTTATTAATTTTTAAAGATTTATTGATTTTCTGGAATTATTTTATTTACAGAAAATGAATTATGACGTCAGCATGACGTCACTGTGACATTAGCGGTCAACAGCGTCGCTGACCAGTCAAACATGACATGTGGGTCCAGTGGGACCCACATGTCAGTCTCTGTTAGTTAACAGTGCATTAAACTAAACTAACTAAGCTAATTAGGGGTGTGGGCCCCGGGTGTCAGTGAGAGATTAGGTTAACTAATTAGTTTTAATTTAGAAAATGTTTTATTTAAACTAAACAGTAGCGGGGCCCACATGTCAGTGGCTGGACCGCGCCCAGTCATCATGTTGACCACGGTCAGCGTGGTCAACTGGGGCCAGGGGGCCCACTGGCAGTGACTGGGAGGTGGGGCCCCATCGAGCCACGTCGGCGGGGGCGGTGGTGCACCGGTGGCGACGCGACGGCGACCACAGAAGCGGCGGAGCGACGCAGAAATCGTCATCTGGCGACCAAATCGCACGCGGCCAGGTGCGTTCGAAAGCTGGAAGAGCGCCGCATCGAGTGGTGACCTTGGACCGACCGGAGATGGCCGGAAACAGCAGCAGCTACGATGGCCGAGCGGCGGCGCAGTTCAGGCTCGAACAGATCGAGCGCTACAGGTCACGGGAGCACGAGCTGGGGGTCGCGTTCGGACACTGGGGAGGTGCTGAGCTCGACGCGGTGCACAGGCGGGGTTTGCAGAGGCTATGGCCGCGGTGGCGATGACAACCGACGGCGGCAACGGGCGGCGCTGCGAGAAACCAGAGCTAGGGAGCACGGGAGAAAGGGAAAAAGGGTCGGGGAGGTGCGTGTGCTCACAAAGGTCCTGTAGGGAAAGGCAGTGGGCTCGGGGAAGCGATGGTCGCAGCAAATCGACGGCAACAGCGTCGGTGGCCATGGATGAAGAGCGGGTCGATGCCGTCGATGTGGCACTCCCCAGCTCGAACGAGAGGCACTGGAGGTCGTGGCAGTCGACGTAGAAGCGTAGGGACTCGACGACGAGGTGGAAGAAGCTCGGTGGCCGCGTATGCGAGCGGCGAGCGGCGACGAGCGCGCTCAGTCGAGCGAAACAGAGAGGGAGTGCGAGGAGAAAGGGAGGAGGAAGTGAGTGAGGGAGAGAGCGGGAGGCTGGCGAGTGGATGAGGACGGTGACGGGGGCCGAGGGCGTCGCCCTTATCCCCTCGGCGGCCCCTGTAGTGCCACGGTGTCGGCCAGCGACCGGCGAGCGCGCGCTTGTCCACGGAGACGACGACACGAGGAGGGGAGCAAGTGAGTTGGGCTGGGCCTCGCGGCCCAGTGCCAGGTAAGTCTTTGCCCCCCTTTTTCTTTCTGTTTTCCCTTTTTATTTAAAACAGAGACAGCAAAAGTATTTTGTGGGCCACCAGATCAATTTGAAAAAAAAGTGGGAGTGAGTCATAATATTTCCCAGTATTACTTGGCACTGCCTCAAGAAGTTAGGGAGCAAAAGGAAAGGGTTAGGTATTTTTAGAAATTGAAAAGACAAATTTAAATGCTGCTGGACTACTGTTGTAAATGTCCAGGGGCATTTTGGGAATTTATATGAAGTTGGTTTCAATTTTATAAATGCCTTGGGATTATTTCCATCATGGTGAACTATTTTGTTTTACTACTTGAAGAATTAATTATTTGACTTGAGTTTGGAATTTGAATCTGAGTTTGGATTATTTCTTAATTACTTTTATTAGGATTTAATGATGATGACTTGGCATAATTAGTGGGAGATTACTGTGGCATGATTCTCGGGGTGTTACATCCCACCTGAGGTGTATGCTCTAACTTGCAATGTTTATATTTCTCATATCATGCATATGGTGTCTTGCATTGCTTAGTTTAGACATCATATGCACAATATTCAATTCCATCTGCTTAGTTTAGAGATCATACATGCGAGTGCCAGCTGCTTAGTACATGAATCAATTATGTCAATTATATCATGTCATCCTGTATACTTAGACAACATGTATGTGGATTATTTCATCCCAACCTATTTTAGAAAGACATCATATAGTTTTGACATGTCATCCTGTTTAGATACTCATCATATGTTGAATTATGCCATTATATCCTGTTAAGTTATCCATCATATATCTGAAACTGTGTCATGCTATCCTGTTTAGTTTGCCATCATATATGTGAAATTGTGTCATGCTGTCCTGTTTGGTTAGACAACATATATGTGAATTACCACATCTGTCTATCAGACAATGTCTGTACGTTCAATTTCTTTTCTTGTTTATCAGCCATTTGAATTGGAGGGGGTGATGGCAGTATCTAAGGGAGTAAAAACCCATTCTTCATAAAAGACGATGCTACCCGTCGATGCAGATAGAACCATGGTTGTACTGGCCCATGAACTAGCCTCACCACACATAATCGAGACTCTTCCAGATTGTACACTTACACCGTTGGACAGAGAACCAGCTACACCTCATCTAACCCCAACTCCAGCGGATAGTAACCCACTTCTAGTTGACACAACACCATGTCCACCACAGAGTACCCCCACATGAGCAGTTTGTAAAGCAACTGCAGTGCCCAAAGCACAAAGACCACCACAGGAACCGAAACTCCACGTTTAAAGCAGAAGAGCAACTGTTCTCAGGTCAGATTCCGTAGCTATGGTCCATACTCCTTTGCTCTTGCATCACTGTATTTACTCATACCAACTACTTTCGAATTTGAAGGATCCAATTGAAACTCCAATGGCGCAGCAGGTACGTTTTAAACCTATTTCTTTAACTGGATTGCTGTTCTAACTTCTTGCTCTATGTTGATTTCAGTTTCAGTTGTATAAACAGTTATGTTCTCATTTCATGCACATTACAAGTGTTGCTAGTGTTGTGTAGTTTCTCACACTTATATTCTGTCTATGCTGCCGTGTCTTAAAAATATATGATTTGAACTGTGTCTCTATCTTGATTTGGCAACATAAACTAGAATGATATGGACAATACAGTGACCATAGTACATAGATATATGTTTGTTTCATGCTGTTATCCTGTCCACCTTACTACTGAACCGGTTTACCAAAATGAGTTTCATATACTACATGCTAAACCGGTGATGTGTTTGCTTTATTCTCTTGTAGAATGCGAACAAAATATTGGAGAAGAGCACCCCATTATTCAATGGTAGAGAAAGTAATGCAGATAAGGTTCAAGATAGTGAGACAACCCTGTTGGTCTCCAAGAAAGGTGATAAAAACGATCTTGTAGACAGTGAGACAACCCCAAAGTCCTGCATTGATGTAGAGTTCGAGTTACTGGCCACTACCGCTGGCACAAGCTCTTCGAACTCGCTGCATGAATCACTTAGGCTTCTTCAGTCTCAGCTACAAGCTGAAAGTCATCAGTCAGCTGCGCTGTGGCAAAAAGCCGAAGGACTGAGGAAGTCCCTGCAGAATTCAGATGCATACTTTCTGGTGCAACAGCAAGCGCTGGATGATTTTAGCACCAAACAAGAGAAAACTAATAAACTTGCTAAGCTTCTTGCCAGAATGGTGGGTATCCAGGATATCGTTTCTTGAGCTCTTCTGAAGTAGTTTCAGTTCTGGACTTGTTTTGCTGCCGCGTTTATTTTCACTGGTGGGCAATTTAGACGCCCAGTGTATATAATATGCTGCTTTGTTCACTATATTTGCACTGGTGGCGAACTTTGATGCCCAGTGGATGTAATTTTCGTAATAGCCGTAATAGCCTAGCGTAAGTTGATTGCTTATTTATTTCTTTATTGTCTTGTTTATTTTTTTGCTGGTAGTCGCTGCAGTTCTTTTTTCGCGGTAACCTTTTTATTTAGAAGTAGTCCTGCTGCCTGCTGTAGTGGGCCTCCTAAGGTCCGTATGATCCATGGGCCTTCTACGGGTCGTAGATTCAATAGGACTTCTACGGGCCATATGATCGATTGGCCAAACATGGGCCATACTTTCATGGACAATTAACGGATCGCAATATGGGCCATAAACGGGCTATAATGGGAATAGTCTGTTTATGGACCATTAACAGGCCCATGTGTACAACGGGCTTAATTCGAACGGCAGGCATAACGGGTCGTTAATGGGCCATATGTGATGACGCCATGAAAACGGCCCAACGGATTAAAGGGCCACAGACGGGTCGACTTTAACCACGGGCTGAATTTGGCCCACAAGCGAAAGGCCAGTAACGGACCGTAAGTAATCGAATGCCGAAAATGAGCCCAATAATAATTGGGCCCTTAGAAGGCCGAAAGATAACACGGGCTGAAACGGCCCAATGGAACAATGGGCCGTTAATGGGTATAAAGCTATATACTGTTCATTATGGGCCAGTTTCACCATGGGCCGTTTATGGGCCAAGATTTAGAAAGGGCCTCATATGGGCCAAAAGACATCATGGGCCATACATGGGCTGAAAGTTACAACGGGCTGGAATCATATTGGAAGGCCCATATGGCGCTACTGGGCCTAATTCGGATAGGCTATAACGGGCCCTGAGTTAGCGGGCTATAAATGGGCTATATGCAAACAGGCCATTAACAGGCCTTCGGTGGGTCGGGCCGCTACCTTTTGACCTAGTCAAACGGGCCGGCCTTTTGACCTGAATGGGCCACTGTTGGGCCATGCCACATGTCGACGTATCATAGGTGTGTCCCGTCCATTCGCTGGATGACATCTTGATGTCTACTACGCAACTTTATTCTTGTAAACTCGTGTTGGGCCTCCAAGCGTAGAGTTTTGTAGGACAGTAGCAATTTTCCCTCAAGTGGATGACCTAAGGTTTATCAATCCGTGGGAGGCGTAGGATGAAGATGGTCTCTCCAAACAACCCTGCAACCAAATACAAGAAATCTCTTGTGTCCCCGACACACCCAATACAATGGCAAATTGTATAGGTGCACTAGTTCGGTGAAGAGATGGTGATAACAGTGTAATATGGATGGTAGAAATATATTTTTATAATCTGAATAAATAAAAACAGCAAGGTAGCAAATAGTAAACGGGCACGAAAACGGTATTGCAATGCTTGAAAACAAGGCCTAGGGTCCGTACTTTCGCTAGTGCAATCTCTCAACAATGCTAATATAATTGGATCATATAACCAACCCTCCAAGTGCGATGAAGAATCACTCCAAAGTTCCTATCTAGCGGAGAACATAAGACGGAATTGTTTGTAGGGTACGAAACCACCTCAAAGCTATTCTTTCCGTTCGATCTATTCAAGAGTTCGTACTAAAATAACACAAAGCTATTCTTTCCGTTCGATCTATCCTAGAGTTCGTACTAAAATAACACCAAAGCAAATTCAGATTTATAATATTCAATCCAACACAAAGAACTTCAAAGAGTGCCCCAAGATTTCTATCGGAGAAACAAAGACAAGAACGTGCATCAACCCCTATGCATAGATTACCCCAATGTCACCTCGGGAATCCGCGAGTTGAGTGCCAAAACATATATCAAGTGAATCAATACAATACCCAATTGTCACCACGAGTATTCAATTGCAAGACATATATCAAGTGTTCTCAAATCCATAAAAGTATTCAATTCGATAATAACGAAATCTCAAAGGGAAAACTCAATTCATCACAACAAGATAGAGAGGGGAAAACACCATATGATCCGACTATATTAACAAAGCCCACGATACATCAAGATTGTGACATCTCAAGAACACGAAAGAGAGAGATTAAACACATAGCTACTGGTACAAACCCTCAGCCCCGAGGGTGGACTACTCCCTCCTCATCATGGTGGCCGCCGGGATGATGAAGATGGCCACCGGAGATGATTCCCCCCCTCCGGCAGGGTGCCGGAACGGGGTCTAGATTGGTTTTCGGTGGCTACAGAGCTTTGCGACGGCGGAACTTCTGATCTAGGTTAACCCTCAGGGTTTTTGGAATATTCGTGAATTTATAGGGTAAAGAGGGGGTGCGGGAGGCCACCGAGGTGGGCACAACCCACCTGGGAGCGCCTGGGGGCCCAAGCGCGCCCTAGTGGGTTGTGGCCCCCTCGGGGCACCCCTCAGGTGTTGCTCTGGCCCATTGGTGTTCTTCTGGTCCATAAAAAATCCATAAAAAGTTTCGCAGTGTTTGGACTGCGTTTGGTATTGATTTTCTGCGATGTAAAAGAAATGCAAAAACAGCAACTGGCACTTGGCACTATGTCAATAGGTTAGTACCAAAAAATGATATAAAATGACTATAAAATGATTATAAAACATCCAAGAATGATAATATAACAGCATGGAACAATAAAAAATTGTAGATACGTTGGAGACGTATCAACATCCCCAAGCTTAATTCCTGCTCGTCCTCGAGTAGGTAAATGATAAAAACAGAATTTTTGATGTGGAATGCTGCCTAACATGTTCATCACATATTCTTTTCTTTGTAGCATGGACATTTGGACTTTTATATGGTTCAAAGCAATAGTCTAGTTTTGACATGACAACTTAAATACTCAAGCATATCAACAAGCAACCATGTCTTTCAAAATATCAAATGCTAAAATAAGTTATCCCTAGCCCATCATGCTCAATCATTGATCCATTCATGAAACACACTCGCATATTAGCTACACCCAATGCTCAAGTACGATCATAGTGCCCCCTAGTTGGTGCTTTATAAGACAAGATGGAGACTCAAATTAAAAATAAAAATTGCATAAAGTAAAAGAAAGGCCCTTCACGGAGGGAAGTAGGGATTTGTAGAGGTTCCAGAGCTCAAAGCGAAAAACTTAGAGATAAAAACATTTTGGGAGGTGTGCCTTCCCACCAACAAAAACGACTTAGAGCTCTCAACACTTTGCATGCTAGATATATCATAGGCGGTTCCCAAACAGAAAATAAAGTTTATTCCTTTTTCCACCATACTTTCACTTTCCATGGCTAGCCATATCCACGGGTGCCCTCCATACCAATACTTTTCAAGGAATTTATGATTTGACAACATAAAGTAAATTTCTTTTTCATTTCGGGACTGGGCATCCCTAATACCTTTGCCGTACTCTCGTGCAATGACAAGTGAATAAACACTCATCTTGAGAATAACATATCTAGCATGGAAAATATTGGCCACCCCTCACCGCCTCGCGAGCGGTACGAGCACACAAAAGAGAAATATATTTTAAAAACTAGAGATGGCACATACAAATTTGCTTAGAACGGCAAAAGAATACCCCATATAGGTAGGTATAGTGGACTCATGTGGCAAAACTGGTTTAAAGGATTTTGGATGCACAAGTAGTGATCATACTTAGTGCAAAATGAAGGCTAGCAAAAGATTGAGAAGTGACCAACCAAGAAACGAATAATCTCATAAGCGAGCATTGAGCATAATTAACACCAAATAATGCACCATAAGTAGGATGTAATTTCATTGCATAACTATTGACTTTCGTGCTTGCATAGGGAATCACAAACCTTAACACCAATATTCTTACTAAAGCATAATTACTCATCAACATGACTCACATATCACATCATCATATCTCAAAACTATTACAAGGAATCAAGTTTATTTTGTCCAATGATCTTCATGAAAGTTTTTATTATATCCTTCTTGGATATCTATCACTTTGGGATTAATTTTCATGTGTTGCTTTTGATAAGCTCAAACAAATATAAGCGAAGATCATGAGCATAATATTTCTTTCTCTCAAATTTATTTAAGTGAAGCAAGAGAGAATTTCTACAAAAATACCAAAGCACACCATGCTCAAAAAGATATAAGCGAAGCCCTAGAGCAATTCCATAGAAAAGAGCTTCGTTGACGGGATGTGAGTGCCGCTTACCTAGCCTCTCTGGCAACTATTTGTGAACTCTATTTTATTTAAAAAACTTTCAGATCTAAGTATTTTATTAAAACAGCAAGCAAAAAAAAAACAAAATGATATTCCAACAATAGCACACATCATGTGAAGAAGCAAAAACTTAGGCTCAACCGATACTAACCGATAATTGTTGATGAAGAAAGGTGGGATGCCTACTGGGGCATCCCCAAGCTTAGATGCTTGAGACTTCTTGGAATATTAACTTGGGATGCCTTGGGCATCCCCAAGCTTTAGCTCTTGTGTCTTCTTCATTCTTCTCAAATCACGGTTTCCCTAATTCTTAAAAACTTCATCCACACAAAACTCAACAAGAACTCGTGAGATAAGTTAGTATAAATCAATGGAAAACCTTATCATTCTATACTGTAGCAAATCACTAAAATTATTATTCAACATTGCGTACTAAATGCCTCTACATATTTAATACTCCTATCCTCAAATAGAATCATTAAACAAGCAAACATATGCAAACATAACAGCAATCTGCCAAAACAGTACAGCCTGTAAAGAATGCAAGAGTATCAATACTTATTCAACTCAAAAAATTATGAAAATTTACCACACTGTAGAAAAATTATCATAGCTTACTGTGCAAAAGTTTCAACATTTTATCACATTCTGACTTTTCTCGGGAATTTTTGCAACATCGTTAAACTTTCTGTTTTGAAACAGCAACATGTAGACTTGCAAAATAAGCATGGCAAAGGCTATCCTTGAAATTTTTATCAAAAATAAATATGCAAAACATTATTCTAAATAACAGCAAGGAAATCCTAACAAGAAAATGATATTCCAAGCAAAACACATATCATGTGACGAAAAAATGTAGCTCCAAGTGAGGTTACCAATAATGTTGGAGACGAAAGAGGGGATGCCCGGAAGGCATCCCCAAGCTTAGTTGCTTGGATCTTCCTTGAATATTACCTTGGGGTTCCTTGGGCATCCCCAAGCTTAGGGTCTTGTCACTCCTTATTCTCCTCATATCGACATCTCACCCAAAACTTGAAAACTTCAATCACACAAGACTTAACGGAACTTCGTGAGATGGGTTAGTATGATAAAGACAAATTATTCACTTTGGTACTGTCAAAGACAAGATTCATAATTGTTCTCACACCATTCCTACTGTAACTTATCATTTCTACAATTTATATTGAGCAATATAAGCCATAGAAACTAGGAAACAAGCAAACTATGCATTGAAAACAGAATCTGTCAAAAGCAGAACAGTACGTAAAGATCTGAATTAAGGTCATACTTATATAACTCCAAAAATTCTGAAAAATATGGAAAACGTATAAAATTTATATATATATCAACTGTAAAAATTTAATAATTTTTCCACGTCCCAGTAAAATATAGGAATTTCTGCACTGGACGCAAAAGTTTCTGTTTTTGCACAGAATCAAGTCAACTATCATCCACACTATCCCAAAGGCTTTACTTGGCACTTTATTGAAACAAAAGGTATAAAAAATGATTAATACAGTTGGTTAATCATGTGAACACACAAAAACAGTAAGGGTAAATGTTGGGTTGTCTCCCAACAAGCGGTTTTCTTTAATGCCTTTTTAGCTAGGCATGAAGATTTCAATGATGCTCACGTAAAAGATAAGAAGTAAAACACAAAGAGAGCATCATGAAGCATATGACTAGAACATTTAAGTCTAACCCACTTCCTATTAATAGGGATTTTGTGAGCAAACAACTTATGGGAACAATAATCAACTAGCATAGGAAGGCAAAACAAGTGCAACTTCAAAACTTTCAACATAAAGAGAGGAAACTTGATATTATTGGAATATGTAAAAGCATATGTTCCACTCTCATAATAATTTTCAGTAGCATCATGAATGAATTCAACAATATACCCATCACATAGAGCATTCTTTTCATGATCCACAAGCATAGAATTTTTATTAGTCTCCACATATGCAAATTTATTCTCATGAATAGTAGTGGGAGCAAACTCAACAAAATAACTATCATGTGATTCTTGATTGGCATAATCATATTGAGCATTAAAATCATGATGACAAGTTTCATGGATATCATTACTCTTTATGGCATACATGTCATCACCATAATCATCATAAATAGGAACTTTGTTGTCATGATCAATTGAAACCTCTTCCAAAATAGTGGATTCATCACTAAATAAAGTCATGACCTCTCCAAATCCACTTTGATAATTATCACAATAAGATTCAACACCCTCCAAAATAGTGGGATCATTAGTACCTAGAGTTGATACTCTTCCAAACCCACTTTCATCAATATAATTGTCATAAATAGGAGGCATGCTACCATTATAACAAATTTGCACATCAAAACTTGGGGGACTAAAAATATCATCTTCATCAAACATAGCATCCCCAAGCTTGTAGCTTTGCATATCATTAGCATCATGGATATTCAAAGAATTCATACCAACAACATTGCAATCATGCTCATCATTCAAAGATTTTTTTCAAACATTTTATAGAATTCTTCTTCTATCAATTGAGCATAATTTTCCTTTCCATCATTTTCACGAAACACATTATAGAGATGAATAATATGATGCAACCTCAATACCATTTTTTTAATTTTCTTTTTATAAACCAAACTAGTGATAAAACAAGAAACTAAAAGATTCAATTGCAAGATCTAAAGATACACCTTCATGCACTCACCTCCCCGGCAACGACGCCAGAAAAGAGCTTGATGTCTACTACGCAACTTTATTCTTGTAGACTCGTGTTGGGCCTCCAAGCGCAGAGTTTTGTAGGACAGTAGCAATTTTCCCTCAAGTGGATGACCTAAGGTTTATTAATCCGTGGGAGGCGTAGGATGAAGATGGTCTCTCTCAAACAACCCTGCAACCAAATACAAGAAATCTCTTGTGTCCCCAACACACCCAATACAATGGCAAATTGTATAGGTGCACTAGTTCGGTGAAGAGATGGTGATAAAAGTGTAATATGGATGGTAGAAATATATTTTTATAATCTGAATAAATAAAAATAGCAAGGTAGCAAATAGTAAACAGGCACGAAAACGGTATTGCAATGCTTGAAAACAAGGCCTAGGATCCGTACTTTCGCTAGTGCAATCTCTCAACAATGCTAATATAATTGGATCATATAACCAACCCTCAAAGTGCGATGAAGAATCACTCCAAAGTTCCTATCTAGCGGAGAACATAAGACGGAATTGTTTGTAGGGTACGAAACCACCTCAAAGCTATTCTTTCCGTTCGATCTATTCAAGAGTTTGTACTAAAATAACACAAAGCTATTCTTTCCGTTCGATCTATCCTAGAGTTTGTACTAAAATAACACCAAAGTAAATTCAGATTTATAATATTCAATCCAACACAAAGAACTTCAAAGAGTGCCCCATGATTTCTACTGGAGAAACAAAGACAAGAACGTGCATCAACCCCTATGCATAGATTACCCCAATGCCACCTCGGGAATCCGCGAGTTGAGTGCCAAAACATATATCAAGTGAATCAATATGATACCCCATTGTCACCACGAGTATTCAATTGCAAGACATATATCAAGTGTTCTCAAATCCATAAAAGTATTCAATCCGATAACAACGAAATCTCAAAGGGAAAACTCAATTCATCACAACAAGATAGAGAGGGGAAAACACCATATGATCCGACTATATTAACAAAGCCTGCGATACATCAAGATTGTGACATCTCAAGAACACGAGAGAGAGAGATTAAACACATAGCTACTAGTACAAACCCTCAGCCCCAAGGGTGGACTACTCCCTCCTCATCGTGGTGGCCGCCGGGATGATGAAGATGGCCACTGGAGATGATTCCCCCCCTCCGGCAGGGTGCCGGAACGGGGTCTAGATTGGTTTTTGGTGGCTACAGAGCCTTGCGGTGGCGGAACTTCTGATCTAGGTTAACCCTCAGGGTTTTTGGAATATTTGTGAATTTATAGGGTAAAGAGGGGGTGTGGGAGGCCACCGAGGTGGGCACAACCCACCTGGGCGCGCCTGGGGGCTGGTGGGTTGTGCCCCCCTGGGGCACCCCCCAGGTGCTGCTCTGGCCCATTGGTGGTCTTCTGGTCCATAAAAAATCCACAAAAAGTTTCGCGGTGTTTGGACTCCGTTTGGTATTGATTTTCTGCGATGTAAAAAACATGCAAAAACAGGAACTGGCACTTGGCACTATGTCAATAGGTTAGTACCAAAAAATGATATAAAATGACTATAAAAT
This sequence comes from Thinopyrum elongatum, assembly GCA_011799875.1. NCBI lineage: Eukaryota > Viridiplantae > Streptophyta > Magnoliopsida > Poales > Poaceae > Thinopyrum > Thinopyrum elongatum. The sequence goes on along the minus strand of CM022298.1, from coordinate 721,765,624 downwards.
GATTATAAAACATCCAAGAATGATAATATAACAGCATGAAACAATAAAAAATTATAGATACGTTGGAGACGTATCACATTTTTCCCAGCACTGAGCTGACACGTGGATACTCCGGCGAATGAGAATTTTACACGTGGAAAATCCCCACTGGTCAGGGCTGTTAACGGGTTATCGGATCCAAACCGGAACCCGATAGCTTAACGACGACCCGTTATGGTGGATGCCACATGTCGGTTACCCTTGACGAAAGCACTTCTATAACGCGCGATTTATCGTCATGGAAGTGGACACTTCCGTGATGATAATTTTGGTAATGTCATGGAACACTTCTACGACAACACATGTATGACTATCTTGATTCTGTCATAAAATCGTCATGGATGTACATGCATGACAGAAAACGTGACCTACTGTGACAAACTCGTATCATCACGGAAGTGTATTTTTTTTGTAGTGATACAATCGCCACATGAATACACCAATACATAGCAAACATCATATAGAAGAGCAAAATCTGACTACAGATGAAAACAAATGAAAAACACGAATGACATCCACCCTGCTAATCCCAGGCTGCCGACTGGGAACCTATCCCGTGATCGAATAAGAAGAAGAAGAACTCCAAAACAAGCAAGCATCACTCGCACGTCAGATCATCGCATTACCTGTACGTGCACGAGTTGTTGTAGTAATGTGTGAGCCACAATGACTCAACAATCCCATTACCGTGGGTATCAAGAATAGCAAAGCTTAATGGGTATGGAATGGTTAACTAGTGAGGTTACAACAAGCACTAAGCATTTGTATGTGGCTAACTTACGAGTACAAGAATAAGAAGAGTAAACTACACATAACGGACGTGAACTAGTAATAATCAAGAAGTGATCCTAAACTACTTACAAGTCAAACATAACCCCACTGTGTTCTCTTCCCGAACTCCCTCAAAAAGAGACAATCATAGTTACGCACGGGGTTGGTGTATTTTATTTTGGATTTAGTTTCAAGTTCTCTACAACCAAATATTATAAATTTCCAAGTTTCCACATAACCGCGGGTACGGCTTCCAAAAAAATTTAACCCTGCAGGGGTGCTCCAAGTGGTTCATTATAACTTACCACATGCATCTGATGGAACATCCTCACACCATGATAATACGATGCTTACGGAATCTTGGTGGACAAACCTCTCGTCAAAGGTAAAACTAAACCAGCAAGACCTCCCGCTGTACCGACAATCTTGATAGGAGCGACGCATATCTCGTTCTCAGGGCACACCGGATGGGCTTGACACCGGGTTGGATGAGTCCCTGGTTACCCAGGGGGCGCTGGACATCGCCAAGTTTGGACCAGCATCATCAGCATTGGCCCACCTGTATTATGTTGAATTAAGAATCCGCTGGTAGCGCTAACTCCCTATGCATTAATTTAATTAATTAGGATTATTATGTTGGCAAATTTTAAAGCCAAAGTTGGGCCTTGCTGGAAGAGTTCTAACCTAAGAGATTGGTCAAGGGGGCCCCATAATACCCCACATGTGTTAGAAGCGCTCATCATGGAACATAACACCGGTATGACAGAAACTAGGGTGGCAAGAGTGGAACAAAACACCAAGAAAAGGCCGAGCCGTCCACCCTTTATCAAGTATATAGATGAATTAATTAAATAAGAGATATTATGGTATCCCATGATATCCATGTTCCAACATGAAACAACCTGAACTGCACCTGTAACTAGCAACGCTATAAGAGGGGCTGAGCAAAGCGGTAACATAGCCAAGCAATGGTTTGCTGGGATGGTGGAAGGTTATAGGTTGTTTCTTGGCCATTTGGGAGGCTAAAAAACAAGTGGCAGGTAGCAAGACATAGCGATAACATGGAGACAACTAGCAAGCAAAGATAGTAGTGACATCCAAGGTAATGGTCATCTTGCCTGAAATCCAGCTCGGAAGAAGATCGAGTCCATGAAGTAGACAAACCAAGCGTAGTCGAACATATTCTCACAATCGTAATGGTACCGAGAACTATCGAGAAGAAGCACAACGGGAAAGAAGCAAAATACTAGGTAAACACACAACATAAACATGGCATGATGCATGACAAGATTAATTGTTGTCACTCATGGCAAGAGATGATGCATAAAATAACGCCACATCAAGGCAAGTTTAAATGAGGTCGGAAACAACGCATCACAATTCTTGAAACTTCCCATATGCAAATTTTGAAATTGGTACTGTTCTGAATTAAACACAATGTTAAAGTTGTTAAACAACAAGTCAAAATGCATCATGTTAATCTACATTTTTTCTAGTCAAATTACATATGTAGATCATTTAATTCGGAGCTACGATTTAAGAGATACTCCCTCTGTAAAGAAATATAAGAGCGTTTAGATCACTACTTTAGTATTCTAAACGCTCTTATATTTCTTTACGGAGGGAGTATGAGCTAAACAAATTTAACATGGAATTGATGCAAAATGCATGCAAACATCAACCACAAACACTCAAATCAAGGATGCAATATGACATGATGAAACTACATGCAATTCTAAGCAAGTTTCATATAGGACATGATCAAAACAGAGCAATGGTTCAACAATTACAATCAACACAAGTTATAACAACAATCTGCCCAAAACAGTGTGATGTCTAATTGGGAGCAACAAAACATGATGCTATAGAAACAAGATGGGCACAAACTTGATATGTACTTAAAGTAGAGTTTACATGCTACAAATTCCATTTAAGGTTCAGGTTCATAGGAATTATGGCTAATTTAATATGCTCCATGCAAAATGCAATGTTCTGCTACAGATTCATGACAGTGAAAAACTGGAGTTGCAAAACAGTAAGATCATGATGCTGCATTGGGATGCACATAACAGAAAGCCTATCAATTTTAATATTTATGAGAAAGCTATGAGCATACAGTAGACATGACAATCTTCAAAATACTCCATTGGCACAAATTCATAGGATGCATGGATTGATCACAATTGAGCCCACAAGATGCAACTTTTTGTTAACAGCAATCTGTTATATTATCATGGCATCTTTAGAGCAAGACTAAGACATGCTACATGAGTTATACATGGCAAACAAAAGCATGGCACTGAAGTACACATCACATAGACCAAATCACATGAAGGAATTGTTGGAAATATGCCCTAGAGGCAATAATAAATTGGTTGTTATCATATTTCCTTGTTCATGATAAATGTTTATTATTCATGCTAGAATTGTATTGACTGGAAACTTAAATACATGTGTGAATACATAGACAACACAGTGTCCCTAGTGAGCATCTACTAGACTAGCTTGTTAATCAAAGATGTTTAAGGTTTCCTAACCATAGACATGAGTTGTCATTTGATAATGGGATCACATCATTAGGAGAATGATGTGATGGACAAGACCCAACTGTAAGCTTAGCATCAGATCATTTAGTTTATTTGCTATAGCTTTCTTCATGTCAAGTATCTATTCCTTAAACCATGAGATCGTGACACCAATTAGTGCGTATCCAAACATCACTTCGTAACTGGGTGATCATAAAGGTGCTCTACAGGTATCTCCGAAGGTATCTGTTGGGTTGGCATGAATCAAGACTGGGATTTGTCACTCCGTTTGACGAAGAGATATCTCTAGGCCCTCTCGGTAATACAACATCTTAAAGAGCTTGCAAGTAATGTAATTAATGAGTTAGTCACGGGATCTTGTATTAAGGAACGAGTAAAGAGACTTGCCGGTAACGAGATTGAACTGGGTATGGAGATACCGACGATCAAATCTTGGGCAAGTAACATATCGCCGAACAAAGGAAATTGCATACGGGATTAACCGAATCCTTGACATCGTGGTTCAACCAATAAAAGATCTTCATGGAATATGTAGGAATCAATATGGGCATCCAAGTCCCGCTATTAGTTATTGACCAGAGAGGTGTCTCGGTCATGACTACATGATTCCCGAACCCGCAGGGTCGCACGCTTAACATTCATTGACGCTAGAGTAGTATTGGGATATTTGATGATTGGTAAATGTTGTTCGGAGTCTCGGATGAGATCCCAGATGTCACGAGGAGTCTCAAAATGGTCAAGAGGTAAAGATTTATATATGGGAAGTCATATTTTGGGTTCCGGAAAAAGATGCAGTTTTTTCTGATTGTACCATGAAGCTTCTAGAAGGTTCCGAAGGATTCCGGAGGGGATCGGAAGTCCACAAGTGGGTCCACCATGACCCAAGGGCTGGCATGGGCTGAGGGGAGGCGTCCTGATCTTATTGGACTAGGTGCACCATGTCCTCAAAAGCCCATGTGGCTAGGGAAGGAAAAAAAGGGGAGTCCTAGTAGGAATAGGATTGGACTTGGAGTCCAAGTCCTCTCCCCCTTGGCTGCGCCCTAGGGCTTGGAGGGGCTGTTCCCCACACCCCTGCACCTATATATAGAGGGGAGGGGGTGCCCCAGGAGGACACACCAAGCCCTTGGCGCCCCTCTCTCTCACGTTACTCCGTAGTTCCTCCGTCCTTGTTCTAGTAGCGCTTGGCGAAGCCCTGCTGAACTAGCTCCACCACCACGCCGTTGTGCTGGTTGTGGTCCCATCTACTTCTCCACCTTCTCTTGTTGGATCAAGGAGGAGGAGACGCCATTGAGCCGCACGTGTGCTAAACTCGAAGGTGCCGTCCGTTCGGCACTAGATCGGTTGGATCATGGTCGGATTGCGAAGAGTACAACTACATCAATCACGTTATATACGCTTTCGCTTTCGATCTATGAGGGTATGTAGACACACTCTCCCCTCTCGTGGCTATGCTCCTCCTAGATAGATCTTGGGTGTTCGTAGGAATTTTTTTGATTTTCATGCTTCGTTCCCCATCAGTGGTATCATGAGCTAGGTCTATGCGTAGATGTATATGCACGAGTAGAACACAAAGAGTTGTGGACGTTGATGCTCAAATTGCTTACCTCTCGTCTTATTTGGATTCGGCGGTATTGTGGGATTAAGCGGATCGGACCAACCTTACATGTCCTCGCACATGGGACCAGTTCTCTAACATGCAATGGCTAGCGGGTGTCTGTCTCTCCTACTTTAGTTGAATCTAATTTGACGAAGGCGGTCCTTATAGAAGGTTAAAAGGCAACTTGATTATCACTGTTGTGGCTTTGCGTAGGTAAGAATGGTTCTTGCTAGTTGCCCATAGCAGCCACGTAAAATTTGCAACAACAAATTAGAGGATGTCTAACTTGTTTTTGCAGGGCATGTTGTGATGTGGTATGGCCAAAACGTGATGTGATATATGTTGATGTATGAGATGATCATGTTTTGTAATAGGTTCACAACTTGCATGTCGATGAGTACGGCAGGAGCCATACGGTTGTCTTTAATTTATTAATCGCCATGTAATTGCTTTACTTTATCGCTATGTGTTAGTAATAGTTGTAGAAGCAATAGTTGGCGGAGACGACCACGTGACGACATGATGATGGAGATCTTGATGATTGAGATCATGGTGACATGCTGGTGACGATGGAGATCATGCCGGTGCTTTGGAGATGGAGATCAAATGCACGAGATGATAATGGCCATATCATGTCACATATTGATTGCATGTGATGTTTATCCTTTTTATGCATCTTATTTTGCTTAGAACGATGGTAGCATTATAAGATGATCCCTTCACTTAATTTCGAGAAATTGTGTTCTTCCTGAGTATGCACCGTTGCCAAATTTCGTCATTTCGAAGCACTTTGTGATGTTCGGGTGTGATAGACTCTATGTTCGCATACAACGGGTATAAGCCAGTTTTCCACATGCAGAATACTTGGGTTAAACTTGACGAGCCTAGCATGTACATACATGGCCTCGGAACACAGGAGACCGAAAGGTCGAACATGAGTCATATAGTAGATATGATCAACATGAAGATGTTCAACATTCATGACTACCCCATCTCACGTGATGATCGGACATGAGTTAGCTGATTTGGATCACGTGTCACTTAGACAACTTGAGGGATGTTGATTTTAGTGGGAGTTCATTAGTAATTTGATTAACTGAACTAAATTATCATGAACTTAGTCTTAATTGTCTTTGCAAAATTTGTGTTGTAGATCAATGGCCCGCCCCTGAATTTTAATGCATTCATAGAGAAAGCTAAGTTGAAAGATGTTGGAAGCAACTATGCAGACTGAGTCCGTAACTTGAGGATTATCCTCATTGCTGCACAGAAGGCTTATGTCCTTGATGCACCGCTAGGTGATGCACCCCCTCCAACGTCGTCTGTGGATGTTGTGAACATCTAGCAGGCACGTTTGATGACTACTCGATAGTTCAGTGCGCCATGCTTTACGGCTTAGAACCGGGGCTCCAAAGACGCTTTCAGCACCACGGAGCATATGAGATGTTCCAGGAGTTGAAATTGGTATTTCAAGCTCATGCCCCGGTCGAGAGGTATGACATCTTCGACAAGTTCTTTAGGTGTAAAATGGAGGAGAACAGTTCTGTTAGTGAGTATATACTCAGAATGTCTGGGTTGCACAATCGCTGACTCAGTTGGGATTTAATATTCCAGATGACTCAGTTATTGACAGAAATCTCCAATCACTACCACCAAGCTATAAGGGCTTTGTGATGAACTATAATATGCAAGGGATGAAGAAAACACTTTCCGAGCTCTTCGCGATGCTTAAGGCCGCAGAGGTAGAAATCAAGAAGGAGCATTAAGTGTTGATGGTTAAAAAGACCACTAGTTTCAAGAAAGGCAAGGGAATGAAAGGGAACTTCAAGAAGAATAGTAAAGCAGTTGCCGCTCCCGTAAAGAAACCTAAGGATGGACCCAAACCTGAGACTGAGTGCTTCTACTACAAGGGGAATGGTCACTGGAAGCGGAACTGCCCCAAGTACTTGGCAGATAAGAAGGATGGCAATGTCAACAAAGGTACATTTGATATGCATGTTATTGATGTGTACCTTACTAGTGCTCATAGTAGCACCTGGGTATTTGATACTGGTACGGTTGCTCATATTTGTAACTCGAAACAGGAGCTGCAGAATAAACGAAGACTGGCTAAGGACGAGGTGACGATGCACGTCGGAAATGGTTCCAAGGTTGATGTGATCGCCGTTGGCATGCTACCTCTACATCTACCTTCGGGATTAGTTCTAAACCTAAATAATTGTTATTTGGTGCCTGCGTTGAGTCTGAACATTATATCTAGATCTTGTTTATTGTGAGATGGTTATTCATTTAAGTCAGAGAATAATGGTTGTTCTATTTATATGAGTAATATCTTTTATGGTCATGCACCCCTTGTGAATGGTTTATTCTTGTTGAATCTCGATTGTAGTGATACACATATTCATAATATTGATGCCAAAAGATGCAAAGTTAATAATGATGGTACCACATATTTGTGGCACTGCCGCTTAGGTCATATTGGTGTAAAGCGCATGAAGAAACTCCGTGCTGATGGACTTTTGGAATCTCTTGATTATGAATCATTTGAGATATGTGAAACATGCCTCATGGGCAAGATGACTAAAACTCCATTCTCCGGAACAATGGAGCGAGCTAGTGACTTATTGGAAATAATACGTACTGATGTATGCGGTCCGATGAGTGTTGAAGCACGCGGTGGATATCGTTACTGTCTTACCTTCACAGATGATTTGAGTAGATATGGGTATATTTACTTAATGAAACACAAGTCTGAAACATTTCAAAAGTTAAAGGAATTTCAGATTGAAGTTGAAAATCATCGTAACAAGAAAATAAAGTTTCTACGATCTGATCGTGGAGGTGAATATTTGAATTACGAGTTTGGTATGCATTTAAGACAATGAGGAATTGTTTCACAGCTCACGCCACCTGGAACACCACAGCGTAATGGTGTGTCCGAACGTCGTAATCGTACTCTATTGGATATGGTGCGTTCTATGATGTCTCTTACCAATTTGCCACTTTCATTTTGGGGTTATGCATTAGAGACAACCACATTCACTTTAAATAGGGCACCATCTAAATCCGTTGAGACGACACCATATGAGTTATGGTTTGGCAAGAAACCTAAGCTGTCGTTTCTTAAAGTTTGGGGATGCGATGCTTATGTCAAGAGGCTTCAACCTGATAAGCTCGAACCCAAAGTGGAGAAGTGCGTCTTCATGGGATACCCTAAAGAGACCATTGGGTATACCTTCTACCACAGATCCGAGGGCAAGATCTTTGTTGCCAAGAACGGGTCCTTTCTAGAGAAGGAGTTTCTCTCGAAAGAAGTGAGTGGGCGGAAAGTAGAACTTGATGAGGTAATCGTATCTTCTCTTGAATTGGAAAGTAGCACATCACAGAAAGCAGTTCCCGTGATGCCTATACCAACTGAAGAGGATGCTAATGATGATGATCATGAAACTTCGGATGAAGTTACTACTGAACTTTGTAGGTCGACCAGTGTATGTTCCGCATCAGAGTGGTACGGTAATCCAGTCCTGGAAGTCATGTTGTTAGACAACGGTGAACCTACGAACTATGAAGAAGCTATGATGAGCCAAGATTCCAACAAATTGCTTGAGGCATGAAATCCGAGATATGGTCCATGTATGAGAACAAAGTATGGACTTTGGTGGACATTCCCGATGATCGGCAAGCCATTGAGAATAAATGGATCTTTAAGAAGAAGACAGACGTTGATGGTAATGTCACCGTCTATAAAGCTCAACTTGTCGCAAAAGGTTTCCGACAAGTTCAAGGGGTTGACTACGATGAGACTTTCTCACCCGTAGCGATGCTTAAGTATGTTAGAATTATGTTTTCTATTGCTGCATTTTATGATTATGAGATCTGCCAAATGGACGTCAAAACGGCATTCCTTAACGGGTTTCTTAAGGAAGAGTTGTATATGATGCAACCAGAAGGTTTTGTCGATCCTAAGGATGCTAACAAATTATGCAAGCTCCAGCGATCCATCTATGGACTGGTGCAAGCATCTCGGAGTTGGAATATTCGCTTTGATGAAGTGATCAAAGCTTTTGGTTTTATACAAACTTACGGTGAAGCTTGTATTTACAAGAAAGTGAGTGGGAGCTCTGTAGCATTTCTGATATTATATGTGGATGACATATTGGTTATTGGAAATGATATAGAATTTCTGGAAAGCATAAAAGGATATTTGAATAAGAGTTTTTCAATGAAAGACCTCGGTGAAGCTGCTTACATATTGGGCATCAAAATCTATAGAGATAGATCAAGACGCCTAATAGGACTTTCACAAAGTACATACCTTGACAAAGTTTTGAAGAAGTTCAAAATGGATCAGTCAAAGAAAGGGTTCTTGCCTGTATTGCAAGGTGTGAAGTTGAGGAATGACGTGGCTTGAATCTGTGTTGGTATTTCCCCAAAGAGGAAGGGATGATGCAGCACAGCTACGACACGTATTTCCCTCAGTTATGAAACCAAGGTTATCAATCCAGTAGGAGAACCAAGCAACACTATGTAAACGGTACTTGCACACAAAGAACAAATACTTGCAACCCAACGCGTAAGAGGGGATGTCAATCCCTCCACGATAAAAAGATAGATTAAATTGTATGAGATTGGATAAATAGATCCAGCGAAAACACAAAATAAAATAAGTAAAGAAAAAGTGCAGCAAGGTATTTTTGGTTTTTTGGAATAATAGATCTGAAAACAATATGATAAAAGATAGACCCGGGGGCCATAGATTTCACTAGTGGCTTCTCTTGAGAAAATAGCATATGGTGGGTAAACAAATTACTATTGGGCAATTGATAGCAGAGCAAATAATTATGACGATATCCAAGGCAATGATCATGAATATAGGCATCACGTCCAAGATTAGTAGACCGACTCCTGCCTACATCTACTACTATTACTCCACACATCGACCGCTATCCAGCATGCATCTAGTGTATTAAATTCATGAAAAAATGGAGTAATGCAATAAGAACGATGACATGATGTAGACAAGATCTATTCATGTAGGAATAGACCCCATCTTTTTTTCCTTAATAGCAACGATACATACGTGCCTCGCTACCCCTTCTCTCACTGGGTGAGGACACCGCAAGATCGAACCCATCACAAAGCACCTCTTCCCATTGCAAGAAAAATCAATCTAGTTGGCCAAACCAAACCAAAGTTTCGGAGAAGAAATACGAGGCTATAAATAATCATGCATATAAGAGATCAAAGAAGACTCAAATAATATTCATGGATATAGATCTGATCATAAACTCGCAATTCATCGGATCACAACAAACACACCGTAAAAATTCATTACATCAAGTAGATCTCCAAGAACATCGAGGAGAACATTGTATTGAGAATCAAAAGGAGAGAAGAAGCCATCTAGCTACTGCCTACGGACCCGTAGGTCTATGGTGAACTTGTTGGAGATATGCCCTAGAGGTAATCATGTATGATGATATTTCCTATGTGTTTATGAATAACAGTCCTTGGATGTAATCAATGATGCTTGTTGGCAAGTATGTGACTTGTCTATGAGATCTTGTGTTGTATGATATGTCCTAAATGGTTCCTAGTCGTAAGTGACGTGTGGGCACACGTCGGACTAGAGTAGCATGCAATACAGTGGATGGTTTTGTCTCACTAGCCATGAAGCATGTGATGCTGCCAAACTGCATGGATCTGATCGGATCCGAGGTGACCGGATCCGAGCTCGGATGGATATCGGATTGGACAGACCCAACTATGAGACGCAGTGATATGTCATCTATGAGTCTCTAGTGCAATATATGTTCTATGTCCCAAGACCTAAGCTGACGCATGTACTCGAGATGGTAACAGACTTGCTTTGGGCCGACCAAACGCTACTCTGTGACTGGGTAGTTACAAAGGTAGGTTTCAGGCTTGTCCATACCCATGCTGCGAGACATGGTCAAGCAAGATGGGATTTGCCCCTCCGATCAGGAGAGATATACTCTGGGCCCCTTGTGTGATCCGACCAGGATAAGCATGGCATGCGACAAGGATTATGAGATAATCCGGTTTGTGGACGGCATCACTGGAACGAGAAAGAGGTCGAGCTAGCACAAGGATGACAGACTCACCTTGAGCCCGACAACATATATCGTGTGGCAAAGGGAACAGAAGTGTGACATGTTGTACAGGTTCGCCTAACCAGCTTCATAGTCTACTTGGTGGTCGGCATGCCTTGCTAGAGGCTGCTACCAACCGTGCAGGTCGGAGGCGATCCGAACTATGCCCAAGCCGACTTGAACCTAAGGGGTCGCGCGCTTAAGGGAAGGAACCTACGAGGTCGGATCCGAGGACACTGATCGGATGTAATCCGAGCTGGACTTGGATCGTGGCCGAGTAGACTTGTGTGGGCTTTAGGATTCGTGCGAGGCCCAAGTGTTGAGCCCGCGACGGATGCCTATATATAGTGGAGGTGCGGCACACTCATGAGGTTGATCGCTTCGGCGCTGTCACTAGGGTTTGCATGTGCTGCGAATAGCCACCTACACTCGCCGCCGACTGTGTGATCGGACCTAGCAGTCTGCCGCACGGGGTTCCTCTTGCACGCGCGGATACCGTTAGAGGCGGTGCACTTGCGCCGCTTTGGCGAACTTGTATGTGGGATCGGACGACCGGCTGTTCGAGGGAGATCAGACGAGGGGGAGACGCTCCACGCGAACGCGTTGCCCCAACTCTTCTTCCGCTGCATGGCACTACGCGTCTAGTGGTAACGATCTGTGATCCATATCCCATAGCATGATATTGGTTGTTCTGCGTGTAGGAAAATTTTATTTTGCAGTCGACGCATCCTACCGTGGAACCCAACAGAACTACTCATGCATCATCGGAGGAGCACGAATGAAGATGATGAACCCCTCCGTGATCGTGTTCCCCTCCGGCAGAGTGCCGGAATAGGGCTCTAGATTGGATCTCGTGGTTCTGGAACTTGTGGCGGCTGGAATTGTGTTTCGTCGACTCCCCTAGGGGTTCTGGAATATCTGAGAATTTATAGAGCTGAGAGGCGATGGAGGAGACCTCCATGGGTCCCACTGATGACCCACAAGTATAGGGGATCAATCGTAGTCCTTTCTATAAGTAAGAGTGTGGAACCCAACGAGGAGCAGAAGGAAATGACAAGTGGTTTTCAGCAAGGTAATTTCTGCAAGCACTGAATTTGTCGGTAACATGTAGTTTGATAGCAAGATAATTTGTAACAAGCAAGTAACGGTAACGGTAAATATAGTGCAGCAAGGTAGCCCAATCCTTTTGTGGCAAAGGACAGGCCAAAACGGTCTCTTATGATAAGCAAAGCATTCTTGAGGGCACATGAGAATTTCATCTAGTCACTTTCATCATGTTGGTTTGGTTTGCGTTCGCTAATTTGATAATTTGATGTATGGGTGGACCAGTGATTGGGTGCTGTTCTTACTTGAACGAACCTCCCACTTATGATTAACCCCCCCACAAGCATCCGCAACTACGAGAAAAGTATTAAGATAAAATCTAACCATAGCATTAAACATATGGGTCAAAATCAGTCCCTTACGAAGTAGCGCATAAACTAGGGTTTAAGCTTCTGTCACTCTAGCGCATAAATCTAACCATATTTTATCGGGATTGAATATTCGTGTTGATCGGGTGGATTTAAATGTGCAGTTGTTTTGTCGCTGCGAGGATCTGGTGTTCGATAACCTCCCCGTGCGTTTAACAAGCTCCCCTGCGTTTGTGGGTGAGCACAAAGACATCTCCTCCTCCCCCCTTAATTTGCTCTATTCCGGTCTTCGTGCCGATGAAACTTGCTAGCTATAGGTGTCTTCAATCATCAGTATGCGTGACCAGTATGGGTCTCCTGTTCGAAAGGGCTACAGTTATAAATATGCATGAATTTGCATATTTATAATCGTGATTATTTCGAATTGTCCAACGTTATCCATGGACAGCCTGAGTATGTGTAGATTGGGTTTGTTTTTCAATGCTCTGCTTCGGATTCGAAGCAGAATTTCGTCAGTGCCTCCCTGTTGTTTTCCGGGTACACATCCTCTTTGTTTATTGCCGAGACGTGTATCAGGAGTACATCGGGGAGGTGCTGCCGAAATTTTGCGTCGGATTCGGAGCAGAGCATGGGAAAACGAACCCAATCTACACATACTCGGGTGCGATTAGGACCTATCTTTACCTATTAGCGTGTAGGTTGCATGGACGTAATAAAATTGACAAACTTCATTAACTGATTCCTGTAGTGAATATATATGATGAATTTTATATATATATATATATATATATATTTCTTGTGTGTTTAGTAGGTAGGCGAGATGAGTGATCGTGCGTGGAGGTAACCCGGTCGCACTAGTCAGGAAGACATGACCAATGAATGGTTAACAAAAACCAAGGGGTTTGTGAAAGCCGCATTTGCAAATGGCCAGAGAAAAACCTGGTGCCCCTGTGTTAGGTGGGACAACTTTTCTCAGAGGAAAGAGGATGAAATGGGTAAACACCTGCAAAAGTGGGGGTTTACTCCCGATTATACGGTGTGGACATTTCATGGAGAGTCTGCCCAACGTACCAGAGCTGAGGTGGTTCGTCGTCGCATCGACGAGAATGGTATTGGGATCGAAGACATGGTGCAAGACTTTGATGATGCTCGGGATTCAGACGATGAGATGGAGGAATCTGCAAATGCCTTCAATGAAATGTAGGAGTCTTCAAAACATCCTCTCCATGAGCACACTGAGCTTTGTCAGCTGGATGCCATCACACAAGTTGTCGGGGTACACGGACAGGGGTGTATGTTTTCCCCTGACTCGTGTATGGACAGCAAGCCACCAAGCCTAAAGATCAAGATTACATCACCTAAGATCAGACCAAGTACTAATGATCAGTTATTTGAAGGATCGAAGTGCAGATCAAGAAGACCAAGTCAAGCCAGAGAAGCAAGATGAAGACCAAGTCAAGCCAGAGAAGCAAGATATCATTAAGGGAAAAACCTCGCTTGCCGGGCAGGCGAGCCTGGCGAGGATGAGGATTGCCCCGAAGACAAGCCACCAGACCGCCCCGGCAGGCTTGCCGAGCGCAGCAAGGGTGGACCACCCCGCCAAGGCTTCACCGCTCCACCTCACAGCGACGCAAGTCATCGATCGGTGCGGTGTCAAGCCCCAAAGTGACTAAGTGGCTGTTTTCTGCCACATGGCAGCCACTTCCTACCGAAAACACCTCCAAATGACACCCGTCCTGAGATGTGTCAAGCAAGCAGGCAAGAAGCTGGCCAAACCACCTGGCAAGGCTTGCCGGGCGCGCTGTGATATGACACTAAGCGGCGCATTTAATGCGCTCTGTCCGCCTGCAGAGTTAGGTGTGATAGCACTGTTTGCTATCTAATCAGTACGCAAAGACTGATTTGCCACTGTGGTGACCCCTTGACCTATAAAAGGAGGCCTGTGGAAACTGTAGAGAGGATTCAGACCCTCGCACGTTCTTACGTGCGTAGCTGCTCCCGCCCCAAGGCAACCCTGCCGGGCAAGAGCGCTGCATTTTTCCACCATATTTCACCATCAATCCACCAAAGCAGGAGTAGGGTTTTACGCCTCACGGCGGCCCGAACCTGGGTAAAACTGCCCGTGTGATCTCTGCCGTGCTGTGTTACGCTTCTCCGCTCTTTGTGCAATGTGGCTATCCCCCCGCTGAACCACAAAGGGGCTCATGGCCCCATAGGTGGCCGTGGTTTCCCACGACATGTTTGGCGCACCAGGTACGGGGATTCACTTGCGCGAACCCGAGATCATAAGCAATGCGTCATCTTCATCGTCATTTTCATCATCAACGGCGTCACCACTCATGACGCCCAAAGGGATGGCGGGGATGGAGCGGGAGAGCGACGTTGCTCCCCCGCCGACCTCGTCCAATCTCCACCACCTCCGTACACCGTGGTAGTGAAAGCTAGCAACAAGGGTAACAGTACTACCCCGAACGGATCAGACGGCGGGAACGCCCTGCGAATCCCGTTCGGGGAAAAGGAGCGATGTGCAAGGGTACCGAATTTCTCTCTCTGCCACTCTCACTTAATGATAATCGGGCTTCTCTGGGTTTCAGCATCGTCAACGTCGATGAGGCCGCGTGATACTCGGTCCAGCATTTACCCTGCTTAGGGAAATCCTGAGTAGATCGCCAACGCAAGTCCGTTGATTGACGCCCCGGTAAGCATGCTCCGGCAAGGCCATCCGCGCTGGCGTGACTTTTGTGCCAACTGCCGTTGGATTGATCAAAAAGTGTGGGGAGGAGGGGAGAGGAACTGGCCATGCCAAACATTGCGTCCCGCCGCCCACATGATACACATGGTTCCGGCCGACCCTTGCCAGAAGCTAGAAGTCGATATACTTGCAGCACCATCCTTCCCGGAGCATGCGAGCTCAGCAAGCGGCCACAGCTAGGAGGAATAGATGGAATCACAGATGAAAGCTAAGTCTACAAAATCTTTGCTTTACTTTAAAATCTAGAATTCACGTTTGTTTATCCCTTGAATGCCGGTGTGTTCGTGTGAAGAAATCTTTCACAAGATGGTACCTTTGCTAGATTCTTGTCTGCACCCTCGTTCCGTTCAGAGCCCGCTCGCAGAATGGGTGGCTGTGTCGGAAACTACTAAGGAAAAACCTGCCGGGACGCATCCACGCCAAGATAAATGTTAAGGGCCCGACCCTTACGACTTTCGCGGCAATATGATACCGGCAGGCAACCAGAACGTGCATAGATATCGATCACGTGAAGACCGATGGGTAACATTCGAAAGGGATAAAACACGCAATTCAGATTTAATAAAGAACATCAAGTTTCACGCAAGCATAAATAGTACAATGTCTAAACACAGGACATGCATCGTGTTTTGATTACAGAAATAGCATGGCAGCGGGCATTATTCAAGACCGGTTCTTGCGACCTTGTGGAGCAACAGGAATGCCAAGAACCCTGTCGGCAAAAGGGGTGGCTTTCTCCTCGGCAGCAGAAACGTCCGCACCAGGGGGCGGCTTCCTGAAGCCATCGGCAAGGTCGAGATCTGGATGGCGGCAGGCGATGATGCTTAGGACCATGAAGAGGGAGTTGCGGGCAAGCCTCCGGGATTCAGCCTTGAAGCGACAGCTCTTCCCTCTTCATGCATCTTTAGCTTGGCAATCAGCACGTTGAAGAAGACCCCTAGCTTAACACTGGGGGCCTCATGCTTGCTGGCCGAGTAGACTGGTCCATCCATACCCATTGCTGCGGCCTAGGCAGTGAGGCGCTTAGCAATATCAATCAAGCTCTTGATCCATAGGTTGACCCGCTCAGACTGGTTCGTCAGCTTGTCCTCTGCATCCTGCCGGAGGAGCTTCGCGGTGTCCAGGTCTTTCGCTAGCTGCTGCGCATGGACCCCGCTGGATTCTGCCGAGCTCTCCAAGGTGCCAATCTTGGCCTTCAGATCTTCGATGGTACCGTTGGCGCTCTCGAGGTCTTGGCTCTTGGAGGAGAGCTGTGATTGCACATTCTTTAGGAGGATCTCTGCTTTCCGCGTCTCCACGTTGGGAGTCTCGACCTCCTTGGCACCCCCGGCAAGCTTTTCCGTCAGCACGACCACCTACTGGTCGAGGTCCGCCTTGGCGGTAGAAGCGGCGGCAAGGTCATCAGCAAGCTTCTTCAGCTGAGCAGCAGAATCAGTAGTAAAGGCATCCAGGGCAGCCTTGTGTTTGTCCTCCAGCTCTTTGGTGCGCTGCTGCACAAGGATCTCCATATCATCATCTTTGGCAAAGAGAGCGGCCTCGAGCCTCTCCTCCCGGAGAGTGATGTCCTACTCCCTGGTACCCAGGAGCACCTTGCGGTCCGCCAAGCTCGCCTCTCGAGCGATGACATCCTTCCTCGCCATCGAGATTGTCTCCTGCTGCCTCAAGAGGACCTGGAACTGCTTGCCGTGCCAATCGCGCAACTCGACACCCTTGTCCTTCAACTTCTGGTCCACCTTATTGGCGGACTTGCGCTGCTCCTTGAGCTCCTGCCATTTCTTGCTGTGCCGATCCCGCATCTCCTTGAGGCCCGCCGCCACGGATTCCATGAAGGACAAGTCCATGGCGACGACGACGGAGTCGTCCACCTCTTCGACCCCTTGGGACAGCTATGCCAGAATGCGCTGAAGCTCTTCGTCAAGCTTCGTGCTCGTCGCCATTGATGAGCCGGGGGCTCCAAGCCCGGGCTGCACGAGCACCAGCGCCAGATGGTTTGAAGGTGATGGAGGGACCCCTGCCGGGGTGCCAAATAAGGGGAGGGGCCCATGGTTTGGAGAGGTATCTTCGCTTCAACCACAGCCCCTAATCCAGACGTGCTACCGGGGGTTTTCTCGGGTTCCTTCAGGGGTCCCAATGCACCCCCGGCAGCATGTTCCTACCCCTCTGCAGCAGCGATCTTGGCGGCCTCCTCCGCGGCATCCTTCCCTATGATGGCCACCTCATCCAGCAAGTCTGGCTCCTCGCTTAAAGGGGCTGCAAGCAGATCCGGCAATCAATGGCGAAATACAAGATTGCTAAGAAGTCCAGAGTGCGAAGTGAGATGATGAGAGAGAAACAAGAGCGAATAGATTACCCGGAGGGTTTGCCGGGTGGAAGCTTCAGTTTCTCCGGCAACGTTAGTTGCTGGGTCAAGGCCGGGCTCTCCCGTGGAGATCCTTGGCGGGGATCCCTTGACCCGATCGATGGATGGAGTGGGCCCCTCCTGGAAAGGCTCGCCCAGGGTTGTTCCTTCTCCTCCTTTGGCTTTGGTGGTGGGGAACTCTCCTCTGCCACCACCAACGGGCGGGACCACCCCTGCACGACCAAGCTGAGGGCTTTACCGGGGGCTTGGTGCCGGAGTACTCACACCATCCCCTGCCGGGCCCGTCCCTTCCACCATCCTCGGTGGCTTAGCGTGTCTGAGCTGCTTGGTCCAGTGAACGAGGGGCTGCTCCTCTTCCTCTTCCTCCCTGGTAAAGACGACAAGCAAAGATCCGTCAACAAGCAAGGAGACATGTGAAAATAACAGCAAGGAAGGGAGGAAGTTCTTTCTTACTCCTCTTCGATGAGCATGGATCTCAGCACGAAATCAACTGGTGGAGAAGGTGCCCTGCTTCTTTTCTGTGGTGGGGGAGCTGAGCTCTCTGGCAACTTTGAGCCCTGCCAGGACGCAGGGGGCTCCGATGAAGACGAGCTCTGCGAAGAGCTCGAACCCGACCGGGAGCTAGGGTCGTCCTCCGTGTCTGCTGGCTGCTTGGCGGGAGGGGCCTTGGCCCTGGAAAGCCGAGGAGAATGCTGGCGCATCGCTTCAGGAAGGCTGCTCTTGGAGGTGGTCTCCTTCGCCTTCTTGGCGGCGGGCACAGGATCGGAGACTGCCGCTCCCCGATTGGCTGCCCGCTTGCGAGGGCGTTGGTCCAAGACAGGCTCGGGGGCTTGAAGGCCTTCCGCGAGCCACTCCTCTTCAGGTTGCCCCACCTCCTCAACCTTTTCTTCTTTTAGAGCATTTGCCACCATGATATATAGGGCCTCAATCCCGGAAGGCTCGTCTCCGGTAGGCTCATCCCCGGCAACCCCTTCCGAGACTTGTGGCTCGTCCTTGTCATGGGAAGAACTTTCATCTCCAGCCTTCCCCTTTCCTTTTGCCCACTTCCCAGCCTTCGCCGCTGCTACAGCTCAGAGCGCCCTGTCCTCCTCAAGCCGCTTCTTAATGAATGCCTCCTCCACCCTGGAGGTGCGCTTATACATATTGGCCTCCACTTTGGTTGCCCTTTCCACTAGGGTGGAGGACCATTCCAGCTCTTCGTCGAGCGTGGGTAATCGCCAGTCACCCGAAACTCCGAGAGCATTGTAGTGCGGCATCCATTTCAAGATCTGGTCCCTGGCGGAATTGATGTTCAGGGGGATGATGTTGGCGGGCAGCTTGAACAGCTCGAAACTGCCAAACAGCTGGTCACACAACCAGGCATGGCCGCAGACTGACAAGTTGTTAGCCAGGCCAGGAAGTAACCTCATCCTGTCTGCGGCATCCCCATAAAGCCAGGCCAACCTGTCTCTCTTCTACAAGGGCGCGATGCGGCAGAGAAGGAAATCCGCCCCTACATGCTCGACAGTCAGCCAGGCAGCCTTCAGACGGGTGATCCTGTTTATTGCCGGGCGGAGCCTATCCTTGGTAAGGCCAAATGCTCTCCAGTCGTTGCCGCGCTCAAGGCATTCCGTCCGCGCCTGGCAGAAATCCGGAGCCTTCTCGTCCTGAATCCAACACCAATCTCCCCTCCACTCCTCCCATCTACTGCGCTGTTGGCCAGAGATGTAATCCCAGTTCTCCCTTGGCACTACCCGTGGCATCCAACTTATGTTCCCGGAGCGGTAATTTTTGTTCTCCATCCGCGGGACGAAGTAGTGCCTGAACAGATCAACGTTGGGGGCAAGCCCGACGAAATTCTCGCACAAGTGGGCAAAGATCGCCATGCACGCCATTGCATTTGGCGTGAAATCCAAGAGATGGAATCCATAGATCACCATCATTGGGTCAAAGAAATCCGAGAAGGGAGGGCAGAGACGATGAAATAAGCGCAGAAAAATCTATATGAATTTGGCGGGTCCTCCTTCCCCTCCGCCAGAACCTTGGGTGCGCCATGCCCCTTCACGACCTCCCTCCCCCACAGGTATCCGTACCTCGCTTGCAGCACGTCGCCGTCCAGATTTGACGGGAGGAAGACGACATCTGCCCTCCGCTCCTGTCCAGCTCCGACGCCCTCTTGCTTCCCTCGGCGGCCGCTTCCTTCACGGCGGTCATCCGGTTCGCCCTGACGGCGATTTTCTTCCCCATGCCTCCCAGATACGGCGAAAATGTGGGAAAAGAATAGAAAGGGGATCGGCGGCAAGTGTGGGCGAGGAAGGAGGGCAGTTGCTTGGCTTGCGGAGTAAGATGATGGAGAGGCGAGGCAGACGATGAATGAGCAATACCCTTCCGCGTTTTTTCCCTTCTTAAGGGAAACGGCATGAGGGAGAGAGTGACTCTTCAGAAAAGTTACCGTTTTACATTAACTACTACAGTCCCAGGCCCCCACGACCTGCGGTAATTACGCAAAGTGGACGTTGGATTGACTAGTCATCATGACGAACCGCCATGCGCGCGGCCCCTTTTTGCCACTTGTCCATGCACTGATTGGGGCCTAACCCAACGTGCCCAGCGACACGTATGGCTCAGGCCCGGGGGCTTCTGTCGGGGTACACAGACAGGGGTGTATGTTTTCCCCTGACTCGTGCACGGACAGCAAGCCACCAGGCCTAAAGATCAAGATTACAGCACCTAAGATCAGACCAAGTACTAATGATCAGTTATTTGAAGGATCGAAGTGCAGATCAAGAAGACCAAGTCAAGCCAGAGAAGCAAGATATCATTAAGGGAAAAACCTCCCTTCCCGGGCAGGCGAGCCTGGCAAGGACGAGGATTGCCCCGAAGACAAGCCACCAGACCGCCCCGGCAGGCTTGCTGGGCGCAGCAAGGGCTGACCACCCCGCCAAGGCTTCACCGCTCTACCTCATATCGACGTAATTCATCGATCGGTGCGGTGTCAAGCCCCAAAGTGACTAAGTGGCTGTTTTCTGCCACATGGCATCCACTTCCTATGGAAAACACCTCCAAATGACACCCGTCCTGAGACGTGTCAAGCAAGCAGGCGAGAAGCTGGCAAAACCACCCGGAAAGGATTGCTGGGCGCGCTGTGATATGACACTAAGCGGCGCATTTAATGCGCTCTGTCCGCCTACAGAGTTAGGTATGATAGCACTGTTTGCTATCTAATCAGTACGCAAAGACTGATTTGCCACTGTGGTGACCCCTTGACCTATAAAAGGAGGCCCATGGCAACGTAGAGAGGATTCGGACCCTCGCACGTTCTTACGCGCGTAGCTGCTCCCGCCCCAAGGCAACCCTGCCAGGCAAGAGCGCTGCATTTTCCACCATATTCCACCATCAATCCACTAAAGCAGGAGTAGGTTTTTACGCCTCACGGCGGCCCTAACCTGGGTAAAACTGCCCGTGTGATCTCTGCCGTGCTGTGTCACGCTTCTCCGCTCTTTGTGCAACGTGCCTATCCCCCCGCTGAACCACAAAGGGGCTCATGGCCCCATAGGTGGCCATGGTTTCCAACGACACAAGTAATGGCTCTGAAGGCTGAATTCAACTTGGGCAAAGAATGCTACGACGCGATGATGACAGTATTTGGACGCTTTCTACCCAAAGGCCATGTAATTCCTGCAAACCTGTACTAGTCGAACAAAATCCTTCGTGCACTTAAGATGCCCTATGAGAAGATAGATGCCTGTGAGAAAGGATGTGCCTTATTTAGTCTTGAGTATGCGGACTTGAACTATTGTCCCATTTGCAACTCTTCCAGGTATGTTGTGGTAGACAACGGTATGGGTGAGAAGGGGCAGACCAAAATCCCCGTTAATGTTCTTCGGTATCTGCCAATCGTACCAAGACTTCAATGTCTTTTCATGGTCGAAGAGATGGCCAAAAAGATGACATGGCATAAAATGGGCAAAAGAACCGAACTAGATGCAGATGGGAATCAGATGTTGGTACACACATCGGATGGTTCTGCGTGGAAGCACTTCGATGCATTACATGAGCAAAAAGCGGCAGATCCAAGGCATCCTCGAGTCTGTATCGGCACGGATGGGTTCAATCCGTTTGGTATGATGGCAACCCAATACAGTTGTTGGCCTGTATTTGTCATTCCACTCAATCCCCCCGGACAGATTATGCAAAGAAAGAACATTTTCTTGATGTTGATAATTCTATGGCCCAACTATCCGGGGAAGAATATGAATGTGTACATGCAGCCACTTAAGGATGAATTGCAAGAAGCTTGGGATAATGGTTTCAAGAGATACAATGCCTCTAGCAAACAAAACTTCATAATGCGTGTCTGGTACATGTACTCGATGCATGACTTGCCGGCGTATGCGTTATTCATTGGCTAGTGTACGCATGGAAGGTTCCCATGCCCCACATGCAAGGCAGCTCTTCAATTTCATTGGCTGCAGGCGGGTCGCAAGTATTCTTGCTTTGACTTGCATAGACAGTTCCTGGATCCTCGCCATAAGTTCAGAAAAGGCAAGAAGAACTTAACCAAAGGTAGAGTTGTCAAAAACTCTGCACCACCTACGTTGACTGGCCAACAGATCCTGGATCAGTTAAACGCTCTCGAGCCTGATCCAGAGCGTCCAGGGTATTTCAAGGGGTATAATCCGAAACACGCCTGGACTCACAAGACATGCTTGAGGGATCTGCCTTACTTCAAAGACCTCCTTCTTCCACACAACATCGACGTGATGCACACTGAAAAGAATATCGGTGAGGCCCTTTTTGGTACATTGTTCGGCATAGATGGGAGTCAAAGGATAATACTAAGGCTAGAGTTGATCTGCAGACTCTATGTGATAGACCGTTACAAAACATGCGACAACCAAAAGGAAAGCAGAACTGGACGAAACCAAAGGCCTGGTTCAATCTTGGAAGGCCAGCTATGAGGGAAGTTATCTTGTGGGTGAGAATGCAGTTGATGTTCCCCGATGGGTATGCAGCAAATCTAAAGAGGGGAGCGAGTCTTGAAAAATTGAAAATATTTGTTCTCAAGAGTCATGATTGGCACATATGGCTTGAGCGGGTAATGCCGGTGATGTTGCGTGGCTTTATCCCCGAGGATGAATGGCTAGTACTGGCAGAGCTGAGCTATTTCTTTCGTGTTCTTTGTGCGAAAGAACTATCGCCTGCCGTGATAGATGACATGGAAAAGTTGGCGCCGAAGTTGCTCTGCAAGTTATAGAAGATCTTTCCACCGGGCTTCTTTAATCCAATGTAGCATTTGATTTTACATCTCCCGACCGAGGCAAGATTGGGGGGGGGGCATGCAAAATCGTTGGTGCTATGCAACTAAGAGGATGCAGAAGAGGCTTCGAGCAAAATGAAAAAAAACGTAGAATTGAAGCATCGATGGCCGAGGCATTCATTACTGAGGAGGCGGCAAACTTCGTGACAGCACACTACGAAGCCAAAAATCATCATTTGCATAATTCAAAGCCTCGGTACAATGCTGGCGACCCTAAAAAAGGTGGATCCAACCTCAGCCTATTCAAAGGTCGAAAGCAATAACGTTGGATGTCGAAGAATGGCGGACCATTTCATTGGATATCTTCAACAACCTAACCGAAGTGCGGTCGTACATCGAGTAAGTTCTCGGTACATTGTTTCGCAACTTCTAATTCCTTTGAACTGCTCTTATTCCTGGATATTTGATACAGTCGATACATCGCCAAATTCTCGGATGGAGCGGTGATCCAAAAGGATTCCATCGAAGAGTATGAGCTTCTGGAAAAGCATGGAGACGGCTATCCCGGTTTCATCTCTTGGTTCAAACAAACGGTAATTACCATTACTAGACCATTTCATTTCTTGGTCTAATTTGCGGCTAACGCAACAATCCTTTCGTATTAAACTTGTAGGCTAATTCAGAGTCTATGGACACCAAATTAAGATAAGCGGCTAATGGTTTTAACTATAAGGTCCATTCATTTGAGAAATACGACATCAACGGGTATCACTTTCGTACCTTTGGCAAAGATCTATCTATGGCCGACCAAAAATCTACAAATTGTGGTGTCTCTGCTATCGGCGAAGGAGGTACCGAGTATTATGGAAGAGTTGAGGCAATTTATGAACTTCTATTCTATGGTGAAAACCCACCGAACGTCGTTGTCTTCAAATGTTATTGGTTCCAGCCGAAGGAGACTAGAAGGACTCATGAACATATAGGGCTAGTCCAAATCAAACAAAGCACCCATTTAGATGTTCCCGATGTCTATATTATGGCTCAACAGGCGACCCAAGTTTTCTATCTACCGTGGGCCTGCCAAACTAATACAAATCTGAATGGTTGGGATTTCGTTTATGAAGTGCCTCCACGTGTTAGACCACCTCCCCCTAATGAAGAAGATTATAAACCTCACATTGACCCAGACGCATATGAAGGAGAATTCTTCCAAGAAACACGTCTTTCCAAGAAACATTTCAAGAACCGCTATACTTCACCCCAGAACATGGAAGTAGATAGCGACAATGAATCCGACTTCACCCCTGAGCCGGAACAAGAAGAGGTTACTGCTGCGATGACCTGTCAATGTTTGACCGATTACAGAAAGTCCTTCCACATGTTGATGTCGCTAAACCCGATGAGCACGTCATTCATGACGACACACGTGATACTGATGATGATGATGCATCTATTGATCCCGAAGCATATATAGACGATCTAGACTATTATTAGTTTGTATGCATCCCAACTTAAATTATATACATATTATTATTCATGTCATGTATTCAATTTTTTATGTTGTACTAATTTCGTTTACTCTTTGTCATGGCAGGTGTTGAAAGATGGTGGGCGCGGGTCTAGAGCGCTTCACGGGTACTTCTTCATCGGTGCCCCGTGGGAGGGGTACTTCCATTCCACCCCTACATCTCCGGAGAGCGTTGATAGATAGTATGGGGACACCACCGGCAGGCGCTTCTTCGTCGGCGTCATTGCCCACCGGGAGAGGAGGTCGGGGAGGGAAGAAGAGAGGAGGTCGGGGAGGACGTGGCCGCGGTAGAGGTAGGTAGACTGCTACACCTTCCTCGCTTCCACCCCCAGCTGATTCACTCGAGCACATGACTGCTAGGGTGGACTCGTCTGAGGTGGAGGCTACATGGACTCTGGACCACGAGCCTTGGGCGGACGGGCCCTCGGCCCACGAGACTCCGGTCCCAGAGGCTTTGGGCCACGAGACTCCGGACCAGGCTACGTCCCAGGAGACGTCTGGATGGGGTACCTGGCAGGATCCGCATGAGGGGCCAAGTGGCCATGTTGATGGTGGCGGGGATGAGTTTACTGATAGTGAGGGCGAGGTGGTTGAGGGGGACACCGTGTACCAGCGTGGTGGTACACGACTCCCACCACTGCCGACGACCCGCGAGCAGAGGCCAGTGATTAGGCCTGATGGGGAGAGGTAAGTGCATTTACTCTTTTTGTACCTTTTGCCTTCATGTTTCTTCAAATATCTAATGCGTTGGCCTTGTCATACTGCAGGGGTTGGGTACACGCCACTGAAGTCCGCAGGCCCAACACCGTCCATGGTGTGCTTTGCCGGCAAAATTTCCAGGGGTTTGTCATGTTGCCCGGTGAGGGTCAGCTTCCACAACTAGGATTGAGCTGGGAGCACTACTTGGTTCCCCAGGACCCGCCGGAGCAGATGATCGACGGTGTCTTGTGCCAGATGAGGTCCGAGATGGTGATCAGAAACTTTTGGGTAATTTCTCCTTTACACAATTAAAAATTAACAATAGCTAGTTATTGTACTAATAAGTGTTGTCTCGTTTGATTGCAGACCTTCTACAGGTGTGAGGAGGGATACGAGGACGATGCTGCAAAGGTTATCGATACCGAGTGCAAGCGCCTACTACAAAACTTATGGTACGAGGTGCTACTTCTTGAACTTGCGTTGGTTTCTTCCTTGAATAGGAAAGGATGATGCAACAAAGTAGAGATAAGTATTTCCCTCAGTTAGAGAACCAAAGTATCAATCCAATAGGAGGCACAAGCAAGTCTCCAATCTATGCACCTAGACAAACAATCAAACACTTGCACCCAACGCGAAAAAGGGGTTGTCAATCCCTTCACGGTCATCTGCAATGGTGATATCTGATAGAGATAGATATAAAAGATTACTAAAACATAAAATAAAAGAAAAGTAAATAAATTGCAGCAAGGTATTTTTGGTTTATAGATCTGAAAATATATAATGGAAAATAAACCCGGGGGCCATAGGTTTCACTAGAGGCTTCTCTCTTGAAGGAAAATAATACGGTGGGTGAACAAATTACTGTCGAGCAATTGATAGAAAAGTGCAGAGTTATGATGATATCCAAGGCAATGATTATGCATATAGGCATCACGTCCATGTCAAGTAGACCGAAACGATTCTGTATCTACTACTATTACTCCACACATCGACCGACTCCTGCCTGCATCTAGAGTATTAAGCTCATGAAGAACAGAGTAACACATTAAGTAAGATGACATGATGTAGCGGGATAAACTCAAGCAATATGATGAAAACCCCATCTTGTTATCCTTGATGGCAACAATACAATATGTGCCTCGCTAGCCCTACTATGTCACTGGGTGAGGACACCGCAAGATTGAACCCAAAACTAAGCACCTCTCCCATTGCAAGAAATACCAATCTAGTTGGCCAAACCAAACCGATAATTCGAAGAGAAATACAAAGACATCAAATCATGCATATAAGAATTCAGAGAAGATTCAAATAATATTCATAGATAATCTGATCATAAACCCACAATTCATCGGATCTCAACAAACACACCACAAAAGAATATTACATTGGATAGATCTCTAAGAACATCGAGGAGAACATGGTATTGAGAATCAAAGAGAGAAAAGAAGCCATCTAGCTACTAGCTATGGACCCGTAGGTCTGAGGTAAACTACTCACGCTTCATCGGAAGGGCAATAGGGTTGATGTAGATGCCCTTCGTGATTGAATCCCCCTCCGGCAGATCGTCGGAAAAGGCCCCAAGATGGGATCTCACGGGAACAGAGGCTTGCTACGGCGGAAAAGTATTTTTGTGGACGCTCCTGATGTTGGGGGAATATTTGGGAATTTATAGGCCAAAGATTAGGGTTGGAGGAGCCTCGAGGGACCCATAAGGAAGGGGCGCGCCCCCCCTGGGGCGCGCCTGGCACCCTTGCCATCACCTCGGGACTCCTTTTACTTGGTCTCCAAGTCCTACGTGTGTCTTCTGGTACAAGAAAAATCACCGTAAAGTTTTATTCCGTTTGGACTCCGTTTGATATTCCTTTTTTGCGAAGCTCAAAAACAAGGAAAAAACAGAAATTGGCACTGGGCTCTGGGTTAATTGGTTAGTCCCAAAAATAATATAAAATAGCATATTAATGCATATAAAACATCCAAAACAGATAATATAATAGCGTGGAACAATAAAAAATTATAGATACGTTGGAGACGTATCAAGCATCCCCAAGCTTAATTCCTGCTCGTCCTCGAGTAGGTAAATGATAAAAACAAATTTTTTGATGTGGAATGCTACCTAACATATTTATCCATGTAATTTTCTTTATTGTGGCATGAATATTCAGATCCATAAGATTCAAAACAAAAGTTTAATATTGACATAAAAACAATAATACTTCAAGCATACTAATAAAGCAATCATGTCTTCTCAAAATAACATGGCCAAAGAAAGCTATCCCTACAAAATCATATAGTCTGGCTATGCTCCATCTTCATCACATAAAGTATTAAATCATGCACAACCCCGATGACATGCCAAGCAATTGTTTCATACTTTTGATGTTCTCAAACTTTTTCAACTTTCATGCAATACATGAGCGTGAGCCATGGATATAGCACTATAGGTGGAATAGAATATGGTGGTTGTGGAGAAGACAAAAAGAAGGAGATAGTCTCACATCAACTAGGCATATCAAAGGGATATGGAGATGCCCATCAATAGATATCAATGTGAGTGAGTAGGGATTGCCATGCAACGGATGCACTAGAGCTATAAGTGTATGAAAGCTCAAAAGAAACTAAGTGGGTGTGCATCCAACTCGCTTGCTCACGAAGACCTAGGGCAATTTGAGGTAGCCCATCATTGGAATATACAAGCCAAGTTCTATCATGAAGATCGTGGTGCTACTTTGAAGCACAAGTGTGGAAAAAGGATAGTAGCATTGCCCCTTCTCTCTTTTCTCTCATTTTTTTCTTTTTTTTTCTCTTCCTTTTTTTCTCTTTTTTTCCTTTTCTTTTTTTCTATATTTTTTATTTTTTTATTTTTCGTCCGGAGTCTCATCCCGACTTGTGGGGGAATCATAGTCTCCATCATCCTTTCCTCACATGGGACAATGCTCTAATAATGATGATCATCACACTTTTATTTACTTACAACTCAAGAATTACAACTCGATACTTAGAACAAAATATGACTCTATATGAATGCCTCCGGCGGTGTACCGGGATGTGCAATGACTCATGAGCGACATGTATAAAAAATATATGAATGGTGGCTTTGCCACAAATACGATGTCAACTACATGATCATGCAAAGCAATATGACAATGATGATGCGTGTCATAATAAATGGAATGATGGAAGTTGCATGGCAATATATCTCTGAATGGCTATGAAAATGCCATAATAGGTAGGTATGGTGGCTGTTTTGAGGACGGTATACGGTGGGTGTAATGCACCGGCGAAAGTTGCGCGGTACTAGAGAGGCTAGCAAAGGTGGAAGGGTGAGAGTGCGTATAATCCATGGACTCAACATTAGTCATAAAGAACTCATATACTTATTGCAAAAGTCTATTAGCTATCGAAACAAAGTACTACACACATGCTCCTAGGGGGATAGATTGGTAGGAAAAGACCATTGCTCGTCCCCGACCACCACTCATAAGGAAGACAATCAATAAATAAATCATGCTCCGACTTCATCACATAACGGTTCACCATACGTGCATGCTACGGGAATCACAAACTTTAACACAAGTATTTCTACCAATCCATAATCATAAGGAATCAAACTTCTCATAGTATTCAATGCACTTAATATGAAAGTTTTTATTATATCCCTCTTGGATGCCCATTATATTAGGACTAAATTCATAACCTAAGAAAATTACCATGCTATTTAGAGACTCTCAAAATAATATAAGTGAAGCATGATAGTTCAACAATTTCTATAAAATAAAACCACCGCCGTGCTCTAAAAAGATATAAGTGAAGCACTAGAGCATATTGCCTAGCTCAAAAGATATAAGTGAAGCACATAGAGTATTCTAATAAATTCATGATTTAAGCGTGTCCCTCTCAAAAGGTGTGTACAGCAAGGATGATTGTGGCAAACTAAAAAGCAAAGACTCATATCATACAAGACGCTCCAAGCAAAACACATATCATGTGGTGAATAAAAATATAGCCTCAAGTAAATTTACCGATAGATTGAAGACGAAAGAGGGGATGCCTTCCGGGGCATCCCAAGCTTAGGCTCTTGGTTGTCCTTGAATATTACCTTGGGGTGCCTTGGGCATCCCCAAGCTTAGGCTCTTGCCACTCCTTATTCCATAGTCCATCAAATCTTTACCCAAAACATGAAAATTTCACAACACAAAACTCAACAGAAAACTCATGAGATCCGTTAGTATAAGAAAATAAAATCACCAATTTTGGTACTGTTGTGAACTCATTCTTTATTTATATTGGTGTAATATCTACTGTATTCCAACTTCTCCATGGTTCATACCCCCGATACTACCCATAGATTCATTAAAATAAGCAAACAACACATAGAAAACAGAATCTGTCAAAAACAGAACAGTCTGTGAAGATCCAAATAGTTCGTATACTTATGTAACTCCAAAAATTCTGAACAATTAGGAAAACATATGAAATTGGTATATAAATCTTTTGTAAAAAATTCATAGTTTTTCGTCTCTTTTTTCAATCACCAAAATTATTTTACTGGATGCAAAAGTTTCTGTTTTTCAGCAAGATCAAATCAACTATCACCATAAGCCATCCAAAAGGTCTTACATGGCTCAAACACTAATTAAAACACCAAAACACAATTACTAAAGAGGTAATAATGTGTATTTTATTCAAGAACAGAAGCAAAACAAAGAACATAAAAATAAAATTGGGTTGCCTCCCAACAAGCGCTATTGTTTAACGCCCCTAGCTAGGCATAACGAAATAGATCTAGGTATTGTCATCTTTGGTATGCAATCCTTTGTTAATCAAATCTCCCAAAACTTTTCTCAGTAAATCTATCCTTTCCTTTATTTTCCTTCTAGTAGATGAACTTAATTCATGAAAAGGACTTTGATTAGTGATTTGACATTCATAAACCCGTAATCCGGATCATCACCGTATATATCATCATATAAAACCCGTATCTCATTTTTAACGGGTTCCCTAGTCATCTTTTCGAACCAATCATCATTAAATCCTACATAAATTCCCCTTGTTATCCAGTCAAATTTATCATAAGTCTCAAGATACAAGGTTTGAGTGATTTCCGAGTAGGGAACTCTCCTCCTAAGATTATCACTTTAAGATTGATAATCTCTAGATTCCAAACTATGCAAAGTTTCTTTATCATGGAGAATTTCTTCAATCGGAGGATGTTCAACATCTTTATTATAATAAGCAAAAATTTCCCTAGCCTCTTGTATTATAAAATCAAATTCCCGCATAAGGATGATAGTGGCAATCCTTTTCGCTTTAGGATGATTAATATCGGGAAGTTCATAAAACACCTTTTGCAAAGCGGGATGGATGTGCACAAATTTTCTTTCTAACTTTTCAATAAGCAAGACAATGGCATCCGCATAACAATTTATATCGAGAAGAATAGATCTTTTATCAATAGGCAAAGTTCTCGTACAATCAAAGAATTCTTGAATAACACTTTTCCCAATAATATTACCGTCTCCCACATGAAAAGTTTTTGCTTTATAATTAGGAGGAGTTTCAATTTCATGATCTAAAGAACAAGATCCAAGTTTTTCCTCTAGATTTATACTAGCAAGACCCTCAAAATTTTCAATGATAACCTCCCCAGATTCAGACATGGCGGCAACAAATCGATCTAGCACACAAGCAAACAAAAAGCAAACGAAAAGGCGAACGGAAGAAGGGCGAATTAAAAGGCAAAACTTTTTGTGTTTTTTCTGAAAATCGTTTTAGAGGTGGGGGAGAGGAAAACAAGAGGCAAATGGCAAATAATGTAATGCAAGAGATGAGTTTGTGATGGGTACTTGGTAGGCTTGATGTAGAACCTCCCCGGCAACGGCGCCAGAAATTCTTCCTGCTACTTCTTGAGCTTGCGTTGGTTTTTCCCTTGAAGAGGAAAGGGTGATGCAGCAAAGTAGAGATAAGTATTTCCCTCAGTTAGAGAACCAAGATATCAATCCAATAGGAGGCACAAACAAGTCTCCAATCTATGCACCTACACAAACAATCAAACACTTGCACCCAACGCGAAAAGGGGTTGTCAATCCCTTCACGGTCAACTTCAATGGTGAGATCTGATAGAGATAGATATAAAAGATTACTAAAACATAAAATAAAATAAAAGTAAATAAATTGCAGCAAGGTATTTTTGGTTTATAGATCTGAAAATATATAATGGAAAATAGACCCGGGGCCATAGGTTTCACTAGAGGTTTCTCTCTTGAAGGAAAATAATACGGTGGGTGAACAAATTACTGTCGAGCAATTGATAGAAAAGCGCAAAGTTATGACGATATCCAAGGCAATGATTATGCATATAGGCATCACGTCCGTGTCAACTAGACCGAAACGATTCTGCATCTACTACTATTACTCCACACATCGACGGACTCCTGCCTGCATCTAGAGTATTAAATTCATGAAGAACAGAGTAACGCATTAAGTAAGATGACATGATGTAGCGGAATAAACTCAAGCAATATGATGAAAACCCCATCTTGTTATCCTTGATGGCAACAATACAATATGTGCCTCGCTACCCCTACTATGTCACTGGGTGAGGACACCGCAAGATTGAACCCAAAACTAAGCACCTCTCCCATTGCAAGAAATACCAATCTAGTTGGCCAAACCAAACCGATAATTCGAAGAGAAATACAAAGATATCAAATTATGCATATAAGAATTCAAAGAAGATTCAAATAATATTCATAGATAATCTGATCATAAATCCACAATTCATCGGATCTCGACAAACACACCACAAAAGAATATTACATCGGATAGATCTCCAAGAACATCGAGGAGAACATGGTATTGAGAATTAAAGAGAGAAAAGAAGCCATCTAGCTACTAGCTATGGACCCGTAGGTCTGAGGTAAACTACTCACGCTTCATCGGAAGGGCAATAGGGTTGATGTAGATGCCCTCCGTGATCGAATCCCCCTCCGGCAAATCGCCGAAAAAGGCCCCAAGATGGGATCTCACGGGAACAGAGGCTTGCAGCGGCGGAAAAGTATTTTTGTGAACGCTCCCGATGTTGGGGGAATATTTGGGAATTTATAGGCCAAAGATTAGGGTTGGAGGAGCCTCGAGGGACCCACAAGGCATGGGGCACCCCCCCTGGGGCACGCCTGGCATCCTTGCCGTCGCCTCGGGACTCCTTTTACTTGGTCTCCAAGTCCTACGTGTGTCTTCTGGTCCAAGAAAAATCATCGTAAAGTTTTATTCCGTTTGGACTCCGTTGGATATTCCTTTTCTTTGACACTCAAAAACAAGGAAAAAACAGAAACTGGCACTGGGCTCTGGGTTAATTGGTTAGTCCCAAAAATAATATAAAATAGCATTTTAATGCATATAAAACATCCAAAACAGATAATATAATAGCATGGAACAATAAAAAATTATAGATACATTGGAGACATATTACGAGGCTCGGCCGCAGGCTATTCGAGACTACTACGCCACGCGTGGTATTAAGAAGGACAAGCCATCATGCCTGGCTAAGTTTCTGAAGAAGGACCAGTACATGAAGGTAATTACCTATTCTTAAGGCATTGTACTTAGTTTCCTTGATTTGATTCGTATGCGTAGCGATCAAATTTCTCTTTACTAACTTAGGTGCCCCCGAGATGGGGTGCGGATAAGATGGATTGTTGGGAGGCGTTTGTGGATGAGTGGTGCACAAACAGCTGGCGAGCCTGATGTCGCTTGAACTACGTCGGTATTTCCCCAAAGAGGAAGGGATGATGCAACACAACTACGGTAGGTATTTCCCTCAGTAATGAAACCAAGGTATCAATCCAGTAGGAGAACCAAGCAACACTATGTAAATCGTACCTGCACACAAAGAACAAATACTTGCAACCCAACGTTAATGAGGGGTTGTCAATCCCTCAACGGGTAACGGTGCCAGAAATTGTATAGTTGACGAGATAAAAATTGTGTAGATTGGATAAATAGATCTCGATAAGACGCGAAATAAAATAAGTAAAAAAAGTGCAGCAAGGTATTTTTGGGTTTTTGGAATAATAGATCTGAAAACAAAAGCAAATAAAAATAGATCTCAAAGCAAATATGATGGTGAATAGACCCCGGGGCCGTAGAATTCACTAGTTGCTTCTCTCGAGAAAAAAAATAGCATACGGTGGGTAAACAAATTACTGTTGGGCAATTGATAGAAGATCGAATAATTATATACAAGGCAATGATCATTATATAGGCATCACGTCCAAGATTAGTAGACCGACTCCTGCCTGCATCTACTACTATTACTACACACATCGACCGCTATCCAGCATGCATCTAGTGTATTAAGTTCATGAAAAAATGGAGTAATGCAATAAGAACGATTTCATGATGTAGACAAGATCTATTCATGTAGGAATAGACCCCATCTTGTTATCCTTAATTGCAATGATACATGCGTGTCATGCTGCCCCTTCTGTCACTGGGAAAGAACACCGCACGATCGAACCCATCACAAAGCACCTCTTCCCATGGCAAGAAAAATTGATCTAGTTGGCCTAACTAAACCAAAGATTCGAAGAAGAAATACTAGGCTATAAGTAATCATGGATATAAGAGATCAAAGAAAACTCAAATAATATTCATGGATATAGATCTGATCATAAACTCAAAGTTCATCGGATCCCAATAAACACATCGCAAAAAGAGTTACATCAAATAGATCTCCAAGAGAGCATTGTATTGAGAATCAAAAGAGAGAGAGAAAGCCATCTAGCTACTAACTATGGACCTGTAGGTCTATGATGAACTACTCACGCATCATCGGAGAGGCACCAATGAGGATGATGAACCCCTCCGTGATGGTGTCTAGATTGGATCTGGTGGTTCTGGAACTTGCGGCGGCTGGAATTGTGTTTCGTCGACTCCCCTAGGGTTTTTGTAATATTGGGGTATTTTTAGAGCGAAGAGGCGGTGCGGGAGGCGGCCGATGTGGGCATAACCCACTAGGGCGTGCCTGGGCCCCCAGGCGCCCCCAGGTGGGTTCTGCTCCCCTCGGAGCCCCCCTCTGGTACTTCTTTGGCCCATGTTGTGTCTTCTGGTCCATAAAAATTCTCCAAAAAGTTTCGCTGCATTTGGACTACGTTTGGTACTGATATTCTGCGAAGTAAAAAACAAGCAAAAAACAGCAACTGGCACTGGGCACTATGTCAATAGGTTAGTCCCAAAAAATGATATAAAGTTGCTATAAAATGATTGTAAAACATCCAAGAATGATAATATAACAGCATGGAACAAGCAAAAATTATAGATACGTTGGAGACGTATCAGCATCCCCAAGCTTAATTCCTACTCGTCCTCGAGTAGGTAAATAATAAAAACAAAGTTTTGATGTGGAATGCTGCCTATCATGTTCATCACATATTCTATTCTTTTGTAAGATGGACATTTTGACTTTTATATGGTTCAAAGCAATAGTTTAGTTTTGACATGAAGATTTAAATACTCAAGCATATCAACAAGCAACCATGTCTTTCAAAATATCAACACTAAAGAAAGTTATCCCTAGCCCATCATGCTCAATCATTGATCCATTCATGAAACACACTCGCATATTAGCTACATCCAATGCTCAAGTACGATCATAGTGCCCCTTTGTTGGTGCTTTATAAGAGAAGTTGGAGACTCAAATAAAAATAAAAATTGCATAAAGTAAATATAAAGGCCCTTCACAGAGGGAAGTAGGGATTTGTAGAGGTGCCAGAGCTCAAAGCGAAAAAGAGAGATAAAACATTTTGGGTGGCATGCTTTTCCTGTCAACGAAAATGATCGAGTAGTTCCCAATACTTTCCATGCTAGATATATCATAGGCGGTTCCCAAACAGAAAATATAGTTTATTCCTTTTTCCATCATACTTTCACATTCCACGGCTAGCCGTATCCACGGGTGCCGTCCATACCAACACTTTCCAAGGAATTTATTATTTGACAACATAAAGTAAATTCATTTTTCATTTCGGGACTGGGCATCCCTAATACCTTTGTTGTACTCTTGTGCAATGACAAGGGAATAAACACTCATCTTGAGAATAACACATCTAGCATGGAAAAATATCAGCCACCCCCTACCGTTTCATGAGCGGTACGAGCACACAAAAAGGAAATAATTTTGAAAATTAGAGATGGCACATACAAATTTGATTAGAACGGCACGGGAATACCGCATATAGGTAGGTATGGTAGACTCATATGGCAAAACTGGGTTTAAGGATTTTGGATGCACAAGTAGTACTCCTACTTAGTACAAGTGAAGGCTAGCAAAAAGATTGAGAAGCATCCAACCAAGAAACGAAAAATCACATAAGCGAGCATTAAGCATAACTAACATCGAATAATGCACCACAAGTAGGATGTAATTTCTTTGCATAACTATTGACTTTCGTGCCTACATAGGGAATCACAAACCTTAATACCGATATTCTTACTAAAGCACAATTACTCACCAACATGACTCAAATATCACTATCATCATATCTCAAAACTTTTACAAAGAATCAAGTTTATTTTGTCGAATGATCTTCATGAAATTTTTTATTATATCCCTCTTGAATATCTATCACTTTGGGACTAGTTTCATATATTGCAATTACTTTTGACAAGCTCAAACAAATTTAAGTGAAGAACATGAGCATCAAAATTTTCATCTCTCAAAATAATATAAGTGAAGCACGAGAGAATTTCTTCAAAATTACTAACTCTCAAATAAATCTAAGTGAAGCATGAGAGTATTTCTTCAAAAATATTAAAGCACACCATGCTAAAAAATATATAAGTGAAGCACTAGAGCAATTCCATAGCTCAAAAAATTTAAGTGAAGCATAAAGAGCAATTATAACAAATTGTAGCATAATTTTGGCTCTCTCAAATAGGTGTGTACAGCAAGGATACTTGTGATAAACTAAAAAGCAAAACAAGCAAAGACTCATATAATACAAGACGCTCCAAGCAAAACTCATGATATTTGATGAATAAAAATATAGCTCCAAGTAAAATACCGATGGTCGTTAGAAGAAAGAGGGGATGCCACTCGGGGCATCCCCAAGCTTAGTTGCTTGTTTGTCCTTGAATATTATCTTGGGGTTCCGTGGGGCATCCCCAAGATTAGGCTCTTCTTACTCCTTATTCCTTCATCCATCGTGGTCTCACCCAAAACTTGAAAACTTCTATCACACAAAACTTAACAAAACCTTCATGAGATTCGTTAGTGTTAGAAAATAAATCTTCACTTTAAGTACTATTGAAAATCCATTAATATTTTATTATTACATTATATCTACTGTATTCCAACTTTGCTATGGCTTATACCCCCCGATAAAGTCCATAAATTCATCAAAATAAGCACACAATGCAACGAAATCAGAATCTGTCAAAAACAGAACAGTCTGTAAAGACGCGAATTTTACCCATACTTCTGTAACTCCAAAAATTCTGAAAAATTAGTACAACATAGGAAATTTGTATATAAACCTTGTGTAAAACATTCAGAATTTTTTGTCACATCTGTGATTTTACAACATTATTTTACTGGACGCAAAAGTTTCTATTTGTCAACAAGATCAAATCAACTATCACCCAACATGATCCCAAAGGCTTTGCTTGGCCCAAAGACTAATTAAAACATAAAAAGACAATCATAACAGAGGCATAATTGTGCAAACACTCAAAAACAGAAGAAAAAAAGACAAAAATAAATTTTATTTATTGGGTTGCCTCCCAACAAGCGCTATCGTTTTATGACCCTAGCTAGGCATAAATTTTATTGATGCTCACAATAAGCATAAAGAGAGCATTTAAGTCTAACATGCTTCCTATGCATAGGCATTTTGTAGGCAAACAAATTATCAAAACAAGAAATATTTAGCATATGCAGGGAAGAAGAAAGAAACAATAGCAATCTCAACATAACGAGAGTTAATTTAGTAACTTGAAAATTTCTACAACCATATTTTCTTCTCTCATAATAATTACATGTAGGATCATAATCAAAATCAACAATATAGCTATAACATAAAATTTTCTCTTCATAATCCACATGCATAAATGTTTTATAATCTTCCAAGATAGTGGGATTAACATCAACTAAAGTCATGACCTCGCCAAACCCACTCTCCAAATATGTGGGATTTTTTATACCTAAAGTTGACACTCTTCCAAACCCACTTTCAATATTATTGCAAACATTATTATCAATATCAAATTCATCATGAGGCTTAAATAAATTTTCAAGATCATAAGAAACATTATCACGCCAATCATGATCTTTGCAACAAGTAGTAGACATAACAAAATTATCATCCCCAAGCTTGGAGTTTTGCATATCATTAACACAATTGACATTAATAGAATTTGTAATAACATCATTGCAATCATGCTTTTCATTGAAAGAGATATCATGAATCACTTTATCAATTTCTTCTTCCGACACTTCATTACAATCTTCAGATTCATGAATTTCAAGCAAAACTTCATAAAGATCATCTAGTGAACTCAATTCACTAGCAATTGGTTCATAATAACTGGATCTTTTAAAAAGATTAGCAACTGGATGAGGATCCATACCAATAGATTTTTAGCAAGCAAAGATGCAAGCAAATAAAAGGCACATGGTAACACAAGCAAACAAAAGATCAAACGAGAAAAAGGCAAACGGAAAGAAGGCGAATAAAACGGCAAATTTTTGTGAAGTGGGGGGAGATGAAAACAAGAGGCAAATGGAAAATAATGTAAATTGCAAGGAGATGAGATTTGTGATTAGGAACCTAATAGATGTTGATGATGTCTCCCCGGCAACGGCGCCAGAAATTCCTTTTGATGTCGCTTGTACTACATCGGTATTTCCCCAAAGAGGAAGGGATGATGCAACACAGCTACGGTAGGTATTTCGCTCAGTTATGAAACCAATGTATCAATCCAGTAGGAGAACCAAGAAACACTATGTAAACGGCACTTGCACACAAAGAACAAATACTTGCAACCCGACGTTAATGAGGGCTTGTCAATCCCTCAATGGGTAACAATGCCAGAAATTGTATAGTTGACGAGAAAAAAATTGTGTAGATTGGATAAATAGATCTCGATAAGACGTGAAATAAAACAAGTAATAAAAAAGTGCAGCAAGGTATTTTTGGGTTTTTGGAATATTAGATTTGAAAAAAGTGAATAAAAATAGATCTCAAAGCAAATATGATGGAGAATAGACCCGGGGGCCGTAGATTTCACTAGTGGCTTCTCTCGAGAAAAAAAAAGCATACGGTGGGTAAACAAATTATTGTTGGGCAATTGATAGAAGATCGAATAATTATGACGATATCCAAGGAAATGATCATTATATAGGCATCACGTACAAGATTAGTAGACCGAATCCTACCTGCATCTACTACTATTACTCCACACATCGACTGCTATCCAGCATGCATCTAGTGTATTAAATTCATGAAAAAATGGAGTAATGCAATAAGAACGATGACATGATGTAGACAAGATCTATTCATGTAGGAATAGACCCCATCTTGTTATCCTTAATAGCAATGATACATGCGTGTCTTGCTGCCCCTTCTGTCACTGGGAAAGAACACCGGACGATCGAACCCATCACAAAGCACCTCTTCCCATGGCAAGAAAAATCGATCTAGCTGGCCTAACTAAACCAAAGATTCGAAGAAGAAATACGAGGCTACAAGTAATCATGGATATAAGAGATCAAAGAAAACTCAAATAATATTCATGGATATAGATCTGATCATAAACTCAAAGTTCATCGGATCCCAATAAACACATCGCAAAAAGATTTACATCAAATAGATCTCCAAGAGACCATTCTATTGAGAATCAAAAGAGAGAGAGAGAAAGCCATCTAGCTACTAACTATGGACCCGTAGGTCTATGATGAACTACTCACGCATCATCGGATAGGCACCAATGAGGATGATGAACCCCTCTGTGATGGTGTCTAGATTGGATCTGGTGGTTCTGGAACTTGCGGCGGCTGGAATTGTGTTTCACCGACTCCCCTAGGGTTTTTGTAATATTGGGGTATTTTTAGAGCGAAGAGGCGGTGCGGGAGGCGGCCGAGGTGGGCACAACCCACCAGGGCGCGCCTGGGCCCCCAAGCGCACCCAGGTGGGTTCTGCTCCCCTCGGAGCCCCCCTCTGGTACTTCTTTGGCCCATGTTGTGTCTTCTGGTCCATAAAAATTCTCCAAAAAGTTTCGCTGCGTTTGGACTACGTTTGGTACTGATATTCTGCGAAGTAAAAAACAAGCAAAAAACAGCAACTGGCACTGGGCACTATGTCAATAGGTTAGTCCCAAAAAATGATATAAAGTTGCTATAAAATGATTGTAAAACATCCAAGAATGATAATATAACAGCATGGAACAAGCAAAAATTATAGATACGTTGGAGACGTATCAGAGCCGTCCATGACAATGCCAAGAACCGGCATGCCCAAATGGTTGGTGTTCCACACCATCAAGGCAGCGCCAACTTATATCAGTTCAGGCGGAACTGTGTATGTGGTTTGCTTCATGATTCATGCAATTCATTCTTCATGCTAGCTTGAGCCCTTTACTAATACTTTGTTCCTCTCTTTTAGGTGCGACACAATAACACGGAGGTGCCAGAGGTGTTCGGCCTCTATGCCATGGCCCATAGTGCCCCATACAAGAAGGCCAAGGCATTCTGTGAGTCAGTCCTCGATCATCCAGAGAATTTCACCAACATCTCCTCCCACCACAAGCTCGTGAGGTACAACCAGGAGGCGAAGGCGTGGAAAGGGGAGGACTATAACTCGATCCAGAATCCTATTGATCCAGAGCTAGTGATGATATCTGGTGGCGGAAGGTCCCATGGCTCATTAGCCATTGGAGATGGACTGATATGTTGTCCTCTCACTCTCCCGGAGATCGAGGCGCGCCAAACGAGCTCTTTTCCTGAGATAAGGACTCGTCCACGGTCAGTCGATCTCGCCATCGAGGTTAGTTATACGGACTCAGATATCTTTCCTCCATTACATTGTGTGTGTGGACATCGATGATTACAATGCTAACGAGGAGTGGTGTTGCAGGCTGCTCTTTAGAAAGAGAGAGCGCAACCCAGGCGCTTCTGGAGGAGAGGGGCCGGTTGGCGGCGGAGAAGGAATTGCTGGCGGAGGAGAAGACAACTAGGTTGTTGGTGGAGGAGAGAGCACGGAATGAGGCGGCTCACCGGGCCATGTACGAGCTCTTCGTGGTAAGTTTCTTCTGCATATTAGCCAAATCAAGCACGTAATGTTCGTTTCATTACTAACTAATATGACTGACTCATCAAAACCAAATGTGTAGTCTATGTGCGAGAAGACAGGTCAGACCCCTCCGCCAATGCCGGTCATTACTAGAGCGGAAAAAATGAGTTTCATTTGAATGGTCATTAGTTACTAGTCTTAACATTTGAGTGTCATCATGCTAACGAGACTTTGCAAATGATCTTTGGTGTAACATAACTCCGGAGCCGCATCGCACACCCCTTCTCCAGGTGAAACTGGCCCGAGGAACCCCGGTGCTTAACTTGCGGTAAGTTTTCTCTAGTGTTTTGCTTAACAAATGCATTCTTAGCTTTGTACATGCTAGTTAGCCCTATTATGCCACATACTTAGCTTATTTCCCCCAAAAAAGACATACTTAGCTAATTATCCTCCAAAATGACATAATTAGCTTATTTAGTTCATTTATGACATAATTAGCTTAGTTAGGTCAAAAATGGCATAATAACCTTGGTTACCTCATAAATGTCATATACTTAGCTTATTTTCCTCCAAAATGACATAATAAGCTTAGTTAGCTCTAAAATGACATAGTTACCTAAGTTAGCTCTAAAATAACACAATTAAGGAATAAGAAGAAGAAAAACAAGGAAGAGGAGAAAAAGAAAGAATAGAAGAAGAAGAATGAGAAGGAAAAGAAAGAATAAAAGAAGAAGAATGAGAAGGAAAAGTATAAAAAGATAGAAGAGAGATATTTTTTCTGTTCTTCTTCTTCTTCTTCTAGTCTTCTTCTTCTTCTAACTTTCTTACCCCCATTTTTGCAGATTTGATTCACTTGATGGAAGCTGGCATTGATGGACTGCTTGTGTTTAGTTTTTCTTTTTATTTGTATTGATGAACAATGTGAAAATTGTGGAACTATGTATGCATTGGTTCTTTTAATAGCCTATGTGTTCTCTTGTTCAGTATTTGACGATGATGTTGGATACATGCCCTATGCTTCAGCTTGTTCTCTTGTTCAATATATATATCATATATGTGTTGTGAAAATGCAGGGAAATAAGAGAAAACGAACAAAACAGTGGCAATACAGGCACTTTGTCGTCTGCCAGCGGACGACAAAGAGCTTTACCGTCGATAGGCGGACGGCAAAGGGGCCACGTGGCAGGAACTTGTGCAACCTGGGAGCATCAGGTCTGACCATTTGGTCATTTTGCCGTCCGCTCGAAGACGACAAAAACATAGCATGCAGACGGCAAAGACCGAGAAGGAGTGACGGTAAGCCACGGGTCTGCTGATGTCACAGGGCAGACGGCAAAGGTAATTGCATATTTGCCGTCAGCAGGCAGACGGCAAAGTCTGCCGTTAGCCACCTAACGTGGCTAACAGCTATTCTTTGCCGTCCATGATCTTTGCCATCAGCTTGACCAGGAAAGCGAACGACAAACTTCTTAGCCCTCCGCTCTGTTTATGCAAACGGCAAACAAGGTCATTACCGTGACTTTCTGTGCTAGAAGTGTATGCCGTCCGTGGCAGACGTCAAAGAAGTTTGCCATCGGTGGCCTGGTTCTTTGCCGTCTGCTATGGCAGACGGCAAATTAGCTGATTCCTGTAGTGCCATCATCTAATAACTACTCCACAATGCATTCCCTTAGGCCCAAAGATGGTGAAGTGTCATGTAGTCGACGTTCACATGACACCACTAAGGGAATCACAACATACATATCATCAAAATATCGAACACATATCAAGTTCACATCATTACTTGCAACATGACTTCTCCCGTGGCCTCAAGAACAAAGGTAAATACTCAAAAATGATATTCATGCTCAAGATCAGAGGGGTATTAACACTACAAAAAAAAGACACATCCGGGACATTTTAGGCCGAACGAATTTTTTTTGTCATGCTTATGACACTTCTATGACGATAATTGTGACAATACCCGGTATCATCATAGATGTGGTGGGCTCCTACTTCTATGACAAAAATCATGACAGAAAATGGGCTTTTCGTCCTGGGCGGGCCGGAGACGTAGCTGCATGACATTCTTTGGGCCGTCCATGATGGAAAAAATGGTGGTAGAAGCGAGGGCGAGGAAAATATTGGGGAGTTCCCAGTTACGATGGGTGGTCGGGGCCGAGCGATGCACGGAGGTTTGCGCGTTTTCTCTCGTATACGTACGCGCGTGTGTGCGAGGCGTTGGGCTCTAACTGAACCCGAGCGAGGCGTTCGCTTACTGAACCCGAGCGATGGCACTAGCTACGTTACTGAACCCGAGCGATCGATCGATCCCTGGCTGTTTACTGAACCCGATCGAGGGATTCCTTCGCTACTGCTGCTAACTGAAGCCGATCGAACCTGCTGCCTCTTGATGAACTGTGAACATGGGGGTTGGTTGAACGAGTCGAGACGTACGTGGTTGGGGTTGGATGAACAGTTCCCGGTGGGGGTTGGATGAACAGGACCCCGTGGTAGTAGTACTAGTAGGCCATTGCCGCTGGATGAACAGGACCCCGAGAGGAGGCCACCACAGTCGAGCTGGTTGTGGGTGGATGAACAGGACCCCGTGAAGGGCTGGTTGAATAGTAGCCGGTGGAGGGCTGGATGAACAGTAGCCCGTGGATGAACAGTAGCTGGTGGAGGCATGAGGAAGACGCGGTGGATGAACAGTGCAGGTGGAGGCTGAAGGAAGTCGACGGTGGGTGAACAGTAGCTCGTGGAGTCCTGTTTTGCGGTACGCCACACCCCTCCGATGAACAGGACCCCCATTTCGACCGTAGCGCTCCAACACAAGTCTGTTTCCTCCGTTTTGCGGTACACCACAACCCTCCCGATGAACAGGACCCCCGTTTCGACCGTAGCACTCCAACACAAGTCCGTTTCCTTCGTTTTGCGGTACGCCACACCCCTCCCGATCAATAGGACCCCCATTTTGACCATAGCCGGTCGAACAGAAGGTCGTTTCCTCCATACTACGGTACGCCAGACCCCGTTTCGGCTGTTCCGTCCAAGCCGGTTGGCTCCTGTTGAACAGGACGCATTCCGACCCAGTCTGTTGCCTTCCGATGAATAGGACGCTGTTTCTCCGTTTTGACCCAGCCGGTTGGCTACCCGATGAATAGGACGCCGTTGCTGGCATCCATTGCCTCTCCATGTACATGAGCCCTGGCCGTACGTATGCGCGAGTAGGCGTTCGAGACCCCGCCCGTATGTACGTACGTGGCCATATTTTTGGGCATGTGGTTGTACGTACGTGTACATGGTTTAGAAGGGAATGCCTGAACAGCTACGTCGGGGGCTCTACTACTACACATGCCGCTGTTTGCTCGGCCACGGTTCATCGTTGCAGAGAGACCGATCGACCAGTATGTATGTACATGTTCGCGACAATGCTACGTACGCTTCGACCAGGTGGGTCCCGGCTGTCAGGGAGGATAAGGAGGCACTTCCTTGCGT
This sequence comes from Thinopyrum elongatum, assembly GCA_011799875.1. NCBI lineage: Eukaryota > Viridiplantae > Streptophyta > Magnoliopsida > Poales > Poaceae > Thinopyrum > Thinopyrum elongatum. The sequence continues at coordinate 721,721,808 of CM022298.1, read as the reverse complement.
GCGAAGTTATTGATGGTGGGTCCGAGCTGTTAGGGGGGAGGATTCATTTTTTTCGCGCCTAATATGGAGGGACTTCCTTGCGTGTGAAGATGTAGCTGGTGGATCCATCTATCAGCCTCACTGCGTACACTACTCTTCCGATGGCTGTCGTTCGTTGACCACGTTGACCACGCCGTGCGGACAGCACCCAGGCGGTGGACGACGGCGAGGCCTAGGAAGGAATGATGCTGAGCCAGGGAAGACGAGGCAGGTGGATGCCCACGCGGAGGGGAGTAGGAGGGTTCACTGGTTCGGCTGCGGTGTAAGGCTGCCGTCACCGGAGAATAGCAGGGGGTGTGGGTGAGTGGAGGGAAGGCCTGGCCAGTAGTAGTATGGTCGGGCGGTGAGGCCTGCGCGGCAGCATATCCGGCCACGGGAGGTTGGAGCAGGCGGTACGGCGGGCGCAGGTTTGGGCGGCTGGAGCAAGAAGACCAGAGGTTGAAGATGCAGCTTGGCCGTTGGATTAACATCCAACGGTCAGTGCAGCTAGAATCGTGTATTGACTAAGTTGACAAAGCCCTGCGTACACGTTAACTTAGTAGGCCCACAAGTCAGCCTCCAAATCTGGTGGGTCCCAGCTAGCAGGGGGAATCAATTTTTTTCCCGTGTAATAAGGTGGCACTTCCTTGCGTGCGAAGATGTTTTTTGGTTTTTTTAATTTCTTCTTTTTTGAGGTAGAATAAAAAGAAAACAATTTAGCATCTTCGGTACAATCTATATTTTCACGAAAAGGATCATAATAAAGCTGGTGGGTCCCAGCTGTCAGGGAAAGAAAACTTTTTATTTTCGCATAAAAAAGGAAGCACTTCCTTACGTGCGAAGATGTAGCTGGTTGGTCAAACCTGTCAGGGGGAGAAATTATTTGTTTTCGCATAATACGGGGGCACTTGCTGCGTGCGGCCATGGGCCATGTGGGTCCCTACTGTCAACCACTCGACGTACATGCCTCTTCCAATGGCTGTCATTTATTGACAAAGTTGACCACGCCGCGCCGAGAGAACCAACGTAGTGAACGATGATGAGTCCTAGGAAGGGAACGACCCGGAGCCGGCGAAGACATAGCAGTGGATGCCCACGTGGAGGGGAGTACGAGGGTTCACTTGTTCGGTTGCGGTCTGAGGCTACCGTCACCGGAGAAGAACATGAGGTGTTGGTGAGTAGAGGAATGGCCTGGACGGCGTTTGGGAGTAGGGTGGGCCGGTGAAGCCTGTGCGGCAGCACAGCCGGCCACGGGAGGCGGTACCGCCGGCGGTGGTTTGGGCGGACGAAGCAAGAATATCCGAGATTGAAGAAGCACTAGAGCCGTTGGATGGACATCCAACGGCCACTGCTGCTAGAATCGTGTCTTGACTATAAGTTGACAAAGCCTTCTGTACGCCTTAGTAGGCCCACAAGCCTTCCGTACACGTCACTGACTATAATTCTCAAAAAAAAAAGTAGGCCCACAAGTGAGCATCACATCTGTGGCAGAGAACATATAGCCCATTTGTGATTTGTAATAATGTACAGCCCATTTTTGAATTCTAATGGAATTTACTACAACCCATTTACAGTCTGTTAAAATTACAACCCATTTTCTAGCTAGGACAACGATTAATAATTTCAACCAACCGCTCAAAAAAGAATTCAACCAAAAATCCCAAATTTTGATGGGATCCGAAATATTTTTATCCTGAAATTTCGAGTCAGATTAAATATAATTTCAAAATGAATTTCTATTAGGTTAAAATCTAACAAAATATTGCGTGCGCAATAAGTAATGAAATTAAAATTTTCAAATTCAAAAAATAATATTTTTGAAACTAATTACCTGTTTGGTGTGTTTTTGTATATTTACAACCTAGTTTTTATAATTACATCCCATTTATTTTTTCTTAAAGCTCATTTTCTTGTTAGGCCTAATGCATCCCTCCTAGGAAAGATTTACAGCCCAGCGGGGCGGAGAATAACAAGTTGACCTGGGTTGGGTATTCCGCAAAAAAAGTATAGCTGGGCTAGCCATTTTTACCATGAAAAATTAATATCTGGGCTGGATATTTGGTCGACATAAAATAATAGCCTGGGCTAGACGGGCCACAGCCCGCCCAGTTGATACCCTGCTCCTCTGAACAACAATAAAAATATCGCTCAAGGAAAACTCCGCTTACACCTAAAAAAACAAATACTGCTCGAGCTGCTGCGGCTATGGCCCTGGTGGGTCCCTACTATCATCCTCTCCAAGTAAAGTCATCTCCTGATTCCTCATGTTCGTTGACCATGTTGACAACGCTCGGCGCCACGGCGACCGCAACAACTCGAAGGACAACGGAGAGGGCCTCGCGGGCCCTACGGATGGTCTGATACAGCGCCCGCTGCTCATTCAAGAAGCTAGGATCATCAGACACCTATGAGCCGGCATGAAACGGTAAGGCCGCGCTTGGGAGCTCTGGATTGTTTCACACCTGTATTAAGATACAAGTGTAATTTACTCGTCACCAGAAACAACGCATAAAATACAGGCATAATGAAACCGACGGCCCGAGGTCTGTAATGAAAACCGGTGAGTTAGGCATGTAATTTGAGAGACCAGTGTATATTTTACCAGTCGAAATCGACCAACCAAGCGCTTCGCCCAAGACCATCTGCTTTTATTTACAAGCATCAGTTTTACAAGCGGTTTTGGTTGGAAAACGACGATCCAATCACAGCCTAAGATGATGATTTGGTCGAAAGATCATATGGTTTCACCTCTACCTACCCGAGTTGTCGTATAGGCTTTGAATGAAACATAAGACGATGAACTTCTTAAGCATAGAAACAACAGAAGAGGATGATCTTCTTAACATGCAAATCACTGGCATTAGATCAACATGCAAAACAATATGAAGCATTATTCTCAGGAGGCACGGTGAACAGCTCGTGATGCCGCATGCCACAGTATTCCAAGCTCTTTGCAATCAAACTCACAAGGCCTGGCATTACATAGACAACATTCAGAACAAACTCTTAAAATACCTTCCATAAGTCCACGTTCATGTGACTATGCATCTCAGCAGAGTAAATATTTACTACTGAACTGAACACAGGAATAGGAGAAAACGATCGACGCTACTCACAGCAAAGGGCGTCCCGCTCCAAAATATCAAATGCATGTCTTCTGGCTAATATCAATGAGCAAAATTTGACAAGGTTTTCCAATTCCAATATATTAGATTAATGTCTTCTTGCTAACATCAATGATTAAACTTTGACAAGCTTTTCCCATTCAAAATATGTAATGCCTATGATTGTGCAATGGGCAGGGTTTGTCATCAGTTTGCACATTGAAATGGCACATGGAGCCGGATTAACCAGCGTATCTTTTTGTGCAGTTCCACTGAAATCAAACAATGTCTTGTGTAGCACAGAGGATTTCATATTTATATGCTGCAAGAAAACAAAGACACATCAGCACACACATGAATATTGGCCCCGGTGTCAACCCACCAGTCGGTGGACTGACAAACTGAAAGTACGGTAAACAGATTACCATACCCAGATGCCCCATCATTGTTGCTTAGAGTGACATTGACAGACTTGGAGTCCTGTCCTGGCTTCTTGTACTTGTTTGGGCACTTGTTTGGCTAGTCTTCCTCTGAACCACAAGTAAAGCAGCTACTCTCTTTGTCTTTCTTCTTACCCTTCTTCTTAAAGGTAGTATTCTGCTGGACAGAGTTCTTTCCCTTGAACTTGTGGGAATTCTTCTGCCTTGAAGATGTTGGTAGCTCCATTCAGACGGGCAGGGTTTGTCATCAGTTTGCACATTGAAATGGCACATGGAGCCAGATTAACCAGCGTATCTTTTTGTGGAGTTCCACTGAAATCAAACAATGTCTTGCGTAGCATGGTGGATTTCGTATTTATATGTTGCAATGCGTTGAACACGTTGGCAGCTCCATTCAAGTAGATAGTCCGGTGGCTCAAGGTGACGACGAATGATTAGAGAACCATTCGATGTATTGTGCATGATGAAGTATTATGGAGGACACGAACCATCTGAACATTTTATGCAGTTCCACTGAAATCAAGCTGAGCATCCCTGTCTGCATAAATGCAGAAAAAGCGTGATGAATATAATAGTGGTACTAGTTGATTAAACATACGCTTACAACTATAATCATCTTCATTATCTTAACAGGAAAAGATAGTAATACAATAGCTTCAATTAAACATTTATTCAAAACAATACAACAATATAAGTAGCACAACATAACAAAGCACAATCATGTGGATGAAGGCTGATACTGACCTCGTTTGTTACAGCTGCTTCGGCAACTGACTTGGTCATACCTTTCCTTGTGGAGTGAATTTTGCACTCCACGTGTTGTTGAGTTTTCCATGCTCTCTACAGACTAGTCATGTCACCAGCGTCTACTAATACTCTGTAAAGCTTCTTGATCGTTCCTTGCATAATGTAGCGCAAATAGTGACTGCTTCTTTCTGCAAAGTGGAAAGACCAACTGGGCCCAATAATGCAACAGTTTTCCTTAAACACATTGGCTCCTTTTGTGCAGTTCAACTAAAATCAAAGTCGAAATAGAACTGAGCAGAAGTTTTGATATCCCTGTATGCAACAATAGGTATAAAGGAAACAATTACTGAGAAATAATGGTTGATGACTTATACTCCCAGAAGAAAAAAAATATGCCTTATCTTAATGGGAAACAAAGCAGGAGAGTAGCAATTCTCAAACAGTGTGATTCATTCATATTAATTGAGACATTATCTTAACAATACCTTGTTTCAACATGTATAAAGAATGACAAAGAAGAAAAGTACCATTCCTAAAACAATGCAACTGATTCATATTAACAGAGACATTATCTTAACAATACCTTGGTTAAACATGTAGAAAGAAGTACAAAGCAGGATAGTACCATTTGTAAAACACTGTAACTAATATACAATAAGAGACATTATCTCAATAGTACATTTCTTAAACATGTACTCCGGCCGATCCCTAACAGAAATGGTACTCCAGCCGATCCCTAACAAGTGTTGCAGTTTTGAACTAAGATTCAGTAGTTAATTCTGAAAGTGGCATTGCTTAATTTTACAAGTGGCATTAGATTAAAAAAAAGCATAAACAGTTCCAGGGGAGAGTGGGCGCAACAACACCATGTGCTTCCATCTACTTATAAAGGGGGTGATGCAGAGTTTGTTGTAACAAAGCAACAAGCATCATGTCTGGGTTGGTCCCATTTTTGTTCACATAATGGTAAAAGACAACAATTCAACAGCTTCAATTCAACATTTATTTAAAATAGTACCAATACAAGCAGCACAGAATCTCAAAGCACACTGCACAATCATCTGGACGAAGGCCGGTACTGACCTTTCATGACGCAGTCAAGATCACCTACGAATCTGCCAACACGAATAGGAAATCCAATCTCATTTTGTGTAGTTCAACTAAATCAATCAAAGTCGCCGGTGTGACATTTAAGTTTGCTATAGCAACAAGTTGAATAGATATCCCTGTTTTAACAGAGGCAAAAAAGGAAACAATTACTGGCCAATAAAGGAGGATGAAACATACGGCGACAAAAGAAGCATCTACCTTATCTTGATGGAAAACAAAGTATCACAGTAGCATTTCTAAAACGGTTGCATTGATTCATATTAACAGATACATTCTCTTAAAACAACATTCATTAAAAATGCAATTTACTTTTAGCAGTGGCATTGCTTCAATTTTCTAGCAGCATTCTTAGAATAACAACAGCAAAATAGTTGTATGGGACATGGGACATGGGACATGCCAGCACCATGTGCGTCCACACGTTAGGTCCCATATTTGTTCTCTTTGAACCTTTTTCCTATGTGAGGGCAGCAAATCTAGTCATGCATAAACGACCCGACCCCCCACTTTCTTTCCTTTTTCAACAAAGAGATCGGTTCCTTACAGATGTGTGTACTGGGTTACCCCCTTTTTTCCTTTTCAACCAACAAAGCGGCTGGATAGCCAGTCTATACTACTTTCCCTCCCTCCTTTCCTCATTGAACCACATCCTAGATTCATGCTCCACCCCACCCCACCCTTCTTTCCTCTTTGAACCAAGACCTAGATTCGACTACAGAATCGAAAAAGATCCGCATGCAGCTAGAGCAATGACGGTTTTAAAGAAATTTATACCTTAGGGTCGTCGGGATGTGGCTAGGCGTGCGGCGGGAGGCCGGATCTGCCCACACTACATACGGCAGCGAGGAAGAAGGGGTCAGAGGCCCTACCGCACAGGCGCTGGGTGAAAGAGAACAACGCAACTGGCAGTGGATTGCCTCTCCCTTGCCGAAGGCGACAGAGTGAACGCTGCACCTCCTCCCCTTCCCGGTGCGACGGGATCCGGACGGCTCCTTCACCAGCTGTGAGGGGGGAGAGAGAGACAGAGGTGAACGCAGTCTTGTTTAGATCTGGTGAAGAGGGAGAGAGACTGTGAATATAGCAAACCCTAGCAAAGGAACGCTGAGCCTCCAGCGTGTGTGTGTGTGTATATATATATATATATATATATATAGTGCAGTGAGAGTGTGGAGAGTGCAAACCCTAGCGAACAAGCGCTGAGGCTCCAGCTTATATAGTACTCGTGTATACTACCAATATAGTGGAGGGGTTTTCTTTTTCTCTCCATAACAATCGTTTTAAAATGCGTAAGTATGATACGAAACTCTTTATTTAACGTACCGGTGAAGAAAACTACTTATGATCAACTAATGATCCACGCGTCCTGGTCGCACTTCCTGTCCTTCACGTGCGGTACACTACCCTCCGTTAAGTGAACAGCCACACACGCGCCAAATTATTGGAAAGGTGTGAGAGTGTGTACAAATAAAGAATTTTAATTTCAATTATCGGAAAGGTTTGAGAGTATGTACAGTTTGCCCTCTCTCAATAATTATGGTTTGTTGTGTTCGGCCTAAACTTGGTCAAACTTTACAAAGTTTGACTTCAGTCAAATCAAATATGCAGAGTAAATAAAAACGGAGGGGTACTATGTCCATCCGGGTTTTTAGTCCACACCATATTTTTAATCAAAGTCTGACCATATATTTAGTTAATAGCTGGACAAATAAAATTATAGGGGAGCTGAAGACAAAGTTGTGACAAGGCTTAGAAATCAATACAAAACTTATGCTCTTAGTACCAACGTCGATGCTTCTTCAAGGAAACATTTGGTTCATAGCCAATTGTGTGATAAAATTGCACCAACGTGAAAGACGACTGCGTCTCCAACGCAACCAAGGTGAACTGATGAAGGATATCATCTTTGTGGGTAACAAGCAAAGAGCACTGATGGAAGACAGCTTGTTTTTTGTTGAAAATTGATCAGCTTCACCAGCCGATGCAACCATGAGCATCGATAGGTCATCGTGGTGACGCATCATCCATTTGGCATCAAGTTTGGATGAGGCACCAATGAAGTTCGACAAATCCTCACTGTGATCTGTTTCTTCTCGGTAATCAAGCTTGAGGAAGGAAGAATCATGTGGCAGAGGACAGTGAGGCGGAACAACAATGGCCATCCAATTTTGTGCAGTTCCACTAAAATTGAGGAAGACATGCCCGGGTATGGAGATACGCATCGCTGTTTGCAAAAATATAAAAAACGGATATAGTGTTGTTACTTTGTTTTGGCAGTGGTACAAGATTAACAGCGACATCTCAATTGTCAATAAGAATTAATGAAAAGTACACCAACAAACAGAAGCATCATGATTATCTTGATGGGAACTAAACCAGGATACCCGAGAAAAAAAACAGGACAGAAGCATTTATCGACGCCTCTGGATTGACATCAACATTACTTAAAAGGGACGTCACTTTAACATGGGCATTGCTTCATTTAACCAGTGATAGTATTAGATTAGCAGCAGCAATAGGAGCATATGGACAATGACCGCACAACCACCATGTTCTTTTTGTCGAAAAAAACATGTATACCTCCACCGAGGCATAAACCAGGACAACTTTTCAAGTGGCCTTTCCTCTATAATAGTAAAACATAGGTGATGTTGGACCAGCCGACGAACCCATGGGGAGCTGGGGAGTAGTTGTATAGAAGAAAACCCGCATGCAGCGACCTGGGGAGCTGGACCAGTACAATGAAGCATGAAATCCAAAAGAAGTTATACCTCAGGTGGGCGAGATGTCGCTTCGGCGGGCGGGCGGGATCTGCCCACACGACGGCAGCGAACAAGGGCACGGAGGACCTTCGTCCGCGCCAGCGCCGGCTCAGAGAGGACGGTGCGCATCGGCTTCCTCCATCGCCGACGGCGACAACGTCAACGCTGCACCTCCTCACCTCCCGCGGCGGACGGGATTCGGCCTGATCTGTGACCACCGGTGAGGAGAGAGATAGAGTGGACACTGTCATCTTGTTTAGATATGGAGAGGGTGAGAGAGTGAGACGCGAGAAACCCTATCAAACAAGAGGCTGCATATATAATGGAGTAAAAAAATCTCTTCATAGAAGTGGTATTAAATAGAATACGCGTGTTCCTAGAACAAAGAAACGAAAACTGCCGGACAAATCTTTTTTTAACGTACCAAGAAAGAAAATTCGATCAATGACACGCCCCCGCTTCCAGGTCGCAGTTAGTATCGCTCACGTGTGGTCCCCGGCCCTCCATTATTAAGTGAACAAATTAAAGGGTCGAATTATTACGTACGTAAGTTGCCTCTTCGTGTACAAATGCGCTCCATCGTGTACTCGCGGGTATGTCGGAGGCAGAGTGAGTGCGTGTACATTTCTTCTTGTACGTAATATCCATTTATCTCACTTCATATTGTTTCCCACTCCTATGATATTCCTATCCTAGGAACAAAATGAGGCGGTACTAAGTTTGTGTGTGTGTAGGGAGAACGAGACATCGATGTTGTGTACGAGTAGTCGCGAGAGTCGTCACTATGTGTGTGAGCGCGCACAAACACATAGACATGCATATCCATGTTTACGTAAAATTCTTACTTTCATCTCCATCTCCATCTCCATCTCCAATCATATTTGTCCAACTGGCACATTATTTACGTTATTAATTACGCAGCAATATTTACGTACGTCCAGCCTGACCGCCCTGGCCAACCCAAACCCTCTTCATCACCCACACGCGGTTCCCGCCCGAAACGGTCAGTGCCGCATTCATGCCCGGCCAGAGTGGACGCGACCTCTCACTGGCACCGGCATTGAAGCGGCGCGCCGGTCGAGGGAGCGCCGCCCGCGCCGCTTCCCGGTGCACGCGACTGCTCCGCGTTCAAATATCACTACGGCCGGCCACAACATGCATGTAAAAAAGTTCTTGGGAGTGCGTGCTACAGCTAGCTGTCCTCCCCCTCCTCGTCTATCTCTTCCAGTAGTGAAAATAATTAATACTTATAATATGGGATAAAACTAAGAAATTGATATGAGCCCAATAAACCAGAAAGGAGGAAGTACATTTTACCACATGACACACCAGGCCACCATACATTCTCACATACTACCTCCGTCCTGGTTTATTAGTCCCCTATGTAATTTATGCATGATACTAGTATATGATACTCCCCACTATGAGTAGCCTTATACGCATACAAAAAAGGACCAGAGGGAGTACGAAGCTTTATGATTTTGTTTCATGTATGTATCCTGACTCCAAGGTTGCCCCGTTACAACATTCCATCAAATACAAAGGAAAACTAACACGCATGCTGATGCATCTCAATGATTGACAGATCATAGCCAATATTTACTTCACAACTAAAGACAAAAGTTGTGAGAGTGTGTACAAAAAAAAACTACTGATGGGGTCACTACGCCGTAAACCCTAAACATGATTTAATTTCCTGGCTAGGTAGAACATGTCGAAGGACAGACGCCTGGCACCCTCGGATCATACGATGCTTTTGTGCAGTTCCACTAAAATCGAGCTGAGCATCCCTGTTGGCAAAGATATTGAAGAAGTGTGATTAGAATAATAGTACTGGCACTAGTTCATGAGACATAAACTCATCACAAATAGAAGCCGGTAGAAGTAGATAAAGATCCACATGGAGATGGAGCTACGTGGGGAGCTGCGGCAGTGAAGCAAGCCTGCTCCAAAAGGAAGTTGTACCTGGGACATCGGGGTGTAGCTAGAAGGGCGGTTGGGAGGCGTCATCAGCCCATACCGCGGGGACCCCCGATCGGGGCGCACCGACAGTTGGTTTTCTCCCTCGCCGCTGTCGACCGCGTCTACGCAGAACATCGTCCCCTTCCCCAGCGGCGGGATCAGGCCGGATCTGTGACCAGCGGTGTGGCCACCATCATTTTACGCTTGTGAAGAGAGCAACCCAAGCAAGCAGGCTTGTAGCTTAGGCTCCTGCTAGTGTATATATAGTGGAGCGGTTTTCTTTTTCTCTCCATATCAACCATTTTATATTGCGTATGTGTTATTGAAGAGTGAAATGATGGTTGCTTCGTCCGACTAACTTACTGTGTGATTTGACTGCTCCTGAGTGGCCCCTACATGTACTCCCCCTACCTGTATGACCGTTCTTGAGTCTCACTTGTACTTATCTCTATTTTCTTGCATGACACGTAGACAGGATGCGCATAGGGGAATTTTGTTACTGCACGTTGTTACGTACCACTAGTACCTACTCCCTCCTTCTGGTTCACTACTAGTACTCCCTCCGGCCTGGCTTATTAGTCCCCTTTGTACTCAATTCATGGGCTCGTTTTCCTCAAGAAATTGTCTTTACCAACGTATTAATATCGGGAATGCATGTGTGAACAACGAATGATTAAACCTTGCATTCAACATTTTGACAAAGCATTGACTTATGAACATGTGAATGTGAGGGACTACAACCTCGTGCATGCATGCAACAGTCACACGTACACATGGACGCAAAAACACGCACGACGCCCTAATGCATGCATGTCTGAGCACACGACGGAACACACACGGTCACGCTCAAGTGCTCAACCTACACGTGCATGCACACACATACTCAACCAGGGTGAGCTAGTGACCGTATAAACACCGAAAAATGTATATATTGGCCGCAATGAGCTTATTATGAAGTTCACTGACCGTATTTTTACAAATATACAGAGACAAACAGTGTATTTATCTCGTTTCAAATTAAGCCATATTAACCGGAAAGGAGGCAGTATGGACTAGCATTACTTTGGTGTGTCCCGTCAACTTGCTGAATGAGGAGAAGCTTGCAGGACGGGAGAAGCTTGCGCGCGGTGGCTCGTAGGACAAGGAGAAACTTTTGACTAATGCAAGCTCTCCCTCGCTCAGGCGGTGGACGTGCAACAGTTAATTCGGTGTCAGATTGCCAGAAGCATACACTGTACTAGTACCATTATTGTTCGACTTCCCGAAGAGGCGAACAGCCGAGCGCAAAGTTTACTACTCCGAGTACTAGTATTACGTAGTACTACTAGTACTAGTACTATACATGTATGTACTACTAGGAACCGTGTGGTGGAGCGTCTGCACTCTTATTTTATTTTAATCTGTGATAAAGCAATCTTCAACACATTTGGTTCTCTTCGAGGGTTCTCGTATGTGATAACGGAAGTTGATTGCATGGAACACTCGCCACAATTCTTGCTTAATTCTAGCTCCTATCCTGTTAGAAATAGGAGCACTCAGTAATATTTTCTCTTTTTTTGTTATTCAGCATGTAAACAGGTCAGCAAACCTTGCGGCGCATCTTTGTGCGAACCGTGCTTGCTGCACTTTGAATGTGACCGAGAGCTGGCTTGATGAAACACCTCGCTTCCTTCTTCTTTTTTTCTGGGGTACCTCGCTTCCTAGTGACCAGTCTCTTGGCTGATCGTCCTAAGAATGCTTATATATGAATAAAGCTCTCTCATTTACCCGCAAAAAAGATTAAGCCATATTAACCGGAAAGGAGGGAGTATGGACTAGCACTACTTTTTGGTGTGTCCTGTCAACTCGCAGAACGAGGAGAAGCTTGCAGGACAAGGTGAAGCTCGCTTACGCCCTCTCCGTCTACCTCAAGCCTGGTGGTTCGCAGGACAAGGAGAAGCTTTTGACTAATGCAAACTACCCTCGCCCAGGCGGTGGACGTGCAGCAGTTCATTCGGTGTCAGATTGCCAGAGGCATACCCTGTAGTACCATCATTGTTTGACTTCTCGAAGAGGCGAAGAGCCAAGCGCAAGGTTTAGTAGTACGAGTAGTACTACTAGTATACAGGTACTAGGAACCGCATGGTGGAGCATCTGTACTCTTATTTTATTTTAATCTCTGATAAAGTACACATTTACTCGGGAGAAGTGCGAAAAACGGCAGCCCAATAGTACTATTAAAAAACATCGAACATGTAATGATGATATCGATCAACCATGCTCGAATATATCTTGGCCTTCGTGTGAGCCCGTCTGTGTGTTCTCGCACCTCGTCTCTCTCAAGGAACGGCGGGTTGGCCATTTTGCCTTCAATTGAGATTGGTTTGCTCACAGTCCGGTCCCACATGTCAGTGATATGCCAAGAGAAAGTGCGTTAACCGACAGGCCATACGCGTACTTGGTTTTGCACCTTCATACTACTCCCTATGTCACAATTTACAGGGCGCGCTTCATTATCATGCATTTCTCTCCATGCATTTCCACCACCAGAGAGATTTTAGACGCGTTTGGTTTAATGCTCAATTAATTAGGGCGTGGTAACCGCAATCAAGTCCACAATTTTCTCTCGGTATAGGTGTGTACGCGGAGTGGAGTAAGTGCATGCATGTGTGTACCCGGGGTGGAAGCACTGCATGCATGTGTGTACGCATTATTTCCTCTAGTAATAGAAGCCGTGCTATAACTACCAATGCTATTTTTCAGGCCGATCGCTAGTCTCCTTGGTCCCAGAGATTGTTGAAGCGCGCTCTATAAATAGTGACGGAGGGAGTAGTATGAGCAGATTCAAAGAAGAGCGTATTGATGGTTGCTTCTTTCGAGCAACTTACAGTGGGAAAGGTGGGGCTTATGATTTGACTGCTCATTACTCACTATTAGTGCGGCGCAACGACCGGGCTGAGTCTCCCATGCGGTTGTGCACTACTCCCTCCATTCTTAAATATTTGTCTTTCTACACTCTAAAATATGTCTATATACATCTGTATGTGGTAGTCCATTTGAAATTTCTAAAAAGACAAATATTTAGGAACGGAGGGAGTATAATTTGGTGCATGGCACGTTGACCCGGATGCTGAAGAGGCTTCTGGCAATGCTATCAAGCTTTCAGCATTTTTTTACATAATTGACGTACTATACAAATAATTTTCCAGCGACATGAAATTATACAATGCTCTGAGCTTTCAGCTTTTGTTTCGTGTGTCTTGCCATCCATGCTCTTTCGGAAAAAATAAAAAACTAACTTCCTTGCTAATGCATCTCAATGATTAGCAGATCAGAGTTAATATTTACATCACAACTGAAGACAAAGTTGTGAGAAGGTGTTAAATTAAAATTGATCCATGCTTTCATTGGCAGCAACTTCCCCCCAACTCTGTCTAAATCAACAAGGCATGTTGGGAAAAAAAGTAGCTGTCAGGAGCATGCAACATTCCGATCATTTTGTGTAGTTCCACTAAAATAGAGCTGAGCGTCTCTGTTCCAAAGATATTAAGCGTGATTACAATAATAGAAGACTGTTGATGAAACAATAAACACACAAATAGAAGCCGGTCACCTTTGCAGTCTCTCTTAAGACTAACTAGTAGGAGAAGATTAAGCAAATAGTTGGAGAAGATTAGGCTCGGAGTTGGATGAGGAGGATAGAACAAAACCAATCTCCCTTTGTGCAATTGCACTGAAATGTAGAGACGTTGCCCGTGTGACATTTTAGTAGAACTGCACAAAACACTCTTAAGAAAAAAGTGATTTGTGCAGTTCACCAAAAGGTCGCAATAGCAACGAGGTGAAATGGATAGCCCTATTTGCAAAAAAGAGGTAGAAAGGAAACAATTACTGGCCAATAATAGTTGATGACACATACGACGACAAAAAGGAAGCATATTCCTTGTCCTAAGGGAAGATAACATCACGGTTTTGTTTATCTAAAACGGTGTGAGGACGAGATTGCAATATGAAAAGTACGCCGGACGAGCTACGTTTTGGGCAAAGAACTAGGGAAGATCCACATGCAAGATTTTCCACATGCAGCGACGTGGGAAGATGGGTAGTGGAGCAAGGCCAGAGGGGATACCTGGGGGTCGTCGGGATGTAACTAGGAGGGCGGCGGCGGGCGGGATCTGCCCATACTGCGGCAGTGAGCAAGTGGCGTAAGCCCTACCGCGCCGGAGCTTGGTCAGAGAGAATGGCAGGTACCGTAGATCGGGACGTGCTGCCTCGGCGCCGTCTAATGAAGAAACGATGCACATCCTCCCTTTCCGCCGGCGGATGGGATGCGGCCAGATCTGTGACCAACGGTGAGAGAGAGAGAGGCTACCGCCGCCTTGTGTGAGATACTCTGAAGAGAGACAAACGCCGGCAGGCAGGCTCCATTGTATATAGTGGAGCGGACTACCTTTTTCTCCATAAAAATCATTTTATATTCTGTGTACGTGCCATTGAGCAATATAACTTTATTTAAAAATAACGCGCCAACGCATCAAGTTAAACTTTGTTTCGTGCACGCGTGGTACACGACCTCCGTAGGTAAACAACCGCTACACGCGCTCAAATTAGCACGTGGGCTGCCATTTCGTACAGAAATCCACCGTGTACCCGCGCGGGTGTGGCTGGGCACGAAGCGTGAGTACGTGCACATATTCTCTTCGTGTACGTACACCACCTACGTGGGTTTGTGTGAGAGAGATACAAACGTAGGGAGATATAGTGTGTGGGTTCATGAGTGTTTTTTGGGGGGGGGGGCGTGAGAGATAGACAGGGAATATGTGTCGATGATATTGCAATAAAAAATGTAACATATGTAGTGTGAGTGAAATAGAGGCCTGGATATATCATATATATAGAGGGGGCGATCCATGAGAAGAGAGTGGAGGTATCATCGGCGTGAGGTATCCATAGAATCGAAGAGAGGGATGGTGTGTGTGTGTGTACGCGATCGATAAAGAGTGCCATTGAATTTGTGTGTGCCCACATCAAAGATATAGGGTGGCTGGCCTAGTGGAACGTGAGAGGGGAGAGGTGCAGTTTGTCTCTGTGGCATGGATACCTACCTACAGCGCTCAACTATCGGGGTGTGTGTGTGGGGGGGGGGGGGGGCAGAGACCTAACTATAGAGGTACCATGGCTGGTATATGTGTGGAGGAGGAGAGAGACCTACCTTATTTATTGAGGGAGATCGATCGGCATCCATGCATATTTGTAGGAGAGGAATAAGGTTGGGAGAGAGATAGATCTAGAGTGTCGGAGGGGTTGGTGGTGGAGTTGCTTCTCACAAATGCTGGGAGAGGCCTGCTAGACAAACGGAGGGCACGCCTGCAATATCAATAAGAGAGGGGATGCCTGCCTGTCTGTGCACGTGCGTGTGAGAGACGGGTCAGGAGGCATGCACAAATGATGAGGGGGGACGATATGGCTGTGGTAAGTAGACGTAACTACATAGGAAGATCAATCGTCCTTTGTCGGAGAAAGGGAGAGACATAACTTGTGAGGTACGTCGATCGATGCGTGGGGAAAAAGAGTTATAGTCGACCTAGGTATATGTAGGGAGATCGATCGGTATACATGCATGTATGTGTTAGAAGCAAATAAGGCCCGGAGAGAAGGATAGAGAGAGAGAGAGAGGGATGCAGCTAGGAGGTGGTGCGAGAGGCATACTATATCGAGGGGGAAGGAGTGTGCGAGTACGAGATCGATGAAAAGAGGGGCGGGAGTGAGGCATGGATGGTGAGAAGAGAAGAGGGAAAGCTTGTGTTTGTGGTAGGCACACCTGGCTAGAGAGGCATATCGATCGGTGTGTGCCGGAAAGAAGGAGCTGGGGAGCCTACACACACCGTGGGTGAACGACCTAAAGTGAAAAGACAAATCTGCGCGATGGAGTTAGAGAATGCTGAGGGAGGGTGAGAGGGAGGCGGGCGTGTGCATGCACGCGAGAAAGTTAGCGCTAGCTACAAAGATAAGAAGATTGTGTGGGTCTAAAAGACGAATAGAGATCATAATTCATTATAAAAGTGGATTCGGATATTTGAAGAATATATCATAGTGTTTTAAACCGACGCATGCATGAATAAATATAATGGTGATACACATGGTGTGGTTATGAACATGTTAGGCTTCTCCCTAAAATTCAACCCGCGACTTGTTATATCCCGAAAATTTAGATATTGTGCTCCCAAAACTCGCGCCTTCACAACCCTCTCCTTGCTATCCCGAAATTACAACGCGCGCGAAAACTCCCTCCAGCTGCCAAATCCCGACACGCGAAATCCCCCTTCTAAGTCTGAGCTGAAAGGGCCGCAAGTTCAAATCGGTGGGGGTACTTTTGTAACACACCCTACATTTTGGAAAAGCGCGTCCCTAAGTCATGGTTCCCCCCTCCCATCACCTCCTTTTCGCCATTCGAAATCCCCATTCGAAATCCCAGGCCACCATAACCTCTCTGCTCCAGCCCCCTCCTCCGTCCGCCACCCCACCGCTGCCCAGTCAGAGCCTCTTCCCCAACTACGTCGTCCACCGCAACAGCCCGACGTCCCTCATCCACCTCCATGGATGAGGATCCGTCGTCGATCTCGTCATCCCGCCGGTTCAGCCGCCCCGTCCTCCACTTCCAAGGAGCTGCTCCGACGATCGCCTCGTCTATCGCGGCTGATCCATCGCCACAGCACTGCCTTAACCTGCTCCACCGGAACCGCAGCATCCTCACCGACTCCTCGGATGAAGCCGAGGCCTACTCGGTGCCACCAAAGAGGTTGTACACTCATCGCATCGCACCTTCTCCTTAACTCGACCTCCCGGCGCCGATGGTGCTCCATCCCGCACCCCCATGGCGCGGCTACCTCAAAGTCAGCACCACGGGCGACATCTCCACGGCGGCTCTCCCCTAGTGTGAGGCCCCTTCGGTGGCGGCATCCATACCAGCCGAATCTGCTGCTGCTGCTCCGGCTATCGCTCGCTCGCTCGCGCTACTACTGCTGCTCCGGCTCTCGCTCGCGCTGCTGCTGCTACTCTGGCTCTCGCTCACTCGCGCTGCTGCTGCTCCATCTCTCGCTCGCTCGCGCAGCTGCTCTGCTCTCCCCCTCACTCATGCTGTTGCTCTGCTCTTGCTCTTGCTCGCGCTGCTAATGCTGGTACACGGGCTGCTGCAGCTACACGAGTTGCTGCTCTGGCTCTAGTTCGCGCTGCTGCTCCGGCTGTTTTTTGCTACTATGTTCCCCGTCGATCGCCTGCTTATTTAGATCACTGTTTCTCTACTACTAGTGCTCGAGCCGCCTAGACTACATGTGAAGTGCCTCTCTGCTACCAATGCATTCAATTTCGACAGTAACATTCAGATTCCATAGTAAATTTCAGTTTCGACAGTTAAGTTCAGAGTCAATAGTTTTTACCTCATCTGTTGTAGTCAGGTGTTTTTTGGTGATGTAAATTTTACATCTATCACTTTTTGGTAATGTATTTTACAATATCTATTGGAGATGCTATTAGAATCCCACTTGAGATTAACGATGTCTGTCTTATACTGCTTCAGCCTCGATGTCTTACGGCTCGCCGGAGCTGCTCGAACGACGGAACCATCCATCACAACAGAGCAGTGCCCTGGACGCCGTCTACAGATTCCTCAGATCTTCCTCCACACCTCCGTTAGCCACCTCTGCCGTAACTTCTTCAGCGACCAACCCAATGATGGTGAGGTCGACACGGCTACGGCAAAGAGGTTGTACACTTGTTGCATCACTTATGACTCTACATTCATGTCAAACCATTAGGGCTATTTTGGTTCAAACGAAAAAGTGAAGGAAAAACATAGCAATAGGAAATTTTCCTATGGCACTCTACTATTCAATTATTCATGCATTTTGTTGAAGGGAATGGAACAAAACATCCACCTGGACCTGCTACTTGATCGTCCTGTTCACCTCTTAGACTCCAAGTTAGGTCCAAATTAATGTTCAAACATGAGTTTGAAAATTACTTGTGGGGCACATATCAAGGCAGCAATGAATATTATGTCTGTCTATTATCTGGTTCACCTAGGGTATGCCTATGTTGTTCATCTTGGGTGGGAAACAAATAGTAAAGCTATCATCATCTGTCTTTTTATTAAATTAAAACTATCATCAGCCTGCTATCATTATTTTTGGATCCATCCACTGGTTGTTACCATCACTCTAGATTTCTGCATGCTCTCCTTACATAATCTCACTATATTTTTTCGTATGCATGTCAGATATTGTACACAGTCATGCTGAACATGTAGAGAAAAAGAGAAGAGTTTTGCGTGTAAATACAATGTCATGCAGACATCGCTCCATGGTGGATTCAATGGCAAACCGTCCCCCCTCTCTCCAGATTGTAATCAAGAGGAAGATATCTGTTCTGAGGCGGATTCAGACGCAGCTGACCACTCCTATTTACCCCCCAAGGTGTTTGCTCTAACTTGGCATGATGATGTTGGTCATATCATGCATATGTTGCCTTGCAGTGCCTACTTTCGACATCATATATGTCATCTGCTTAGTTTAGACATGTTTTGTAATGCCACCTGTTTAGTCTCTATATCATATATGAGAATTATGCAGTCTCATCTCTTTTAGCCAGGCATAATATATGTGAAATATGCAATGTCATCCTGTTTAACTAGATATCATATATTTGAATGATATCTTGCCAATCCTTTTCTTCATTACATTTCCATTTGTCGACAATGTTTGTACATTAAACTACTCTTCCTGTGAATCAGCCATTTGAGTGGGTGATGGAAAAATCTGGAGTGAAAACAAGGTCTTCAGAGCAGACAGTGCTACCTGTCGAAGCAGATCTCTTGCTGGGTCCCGATAGCTCCTCAGAGATGGATTCAGAGATAGATGACCAGTCCTATTCCCCCACCGAGGTGTATGCTCTAACTTGGCACGGTTATACTGCTCATATCATGCATATGGTGTCTTGCATTGCATAGTTTAGACATCATATACACAATATTCAACACCATGTTCTTAATTCAGACATCATATATGCGAATGCCCTCTGCTTAGTATATAAATCACATATGTGAATTAAATCATGTGATCCTAATTACTTAGATAACATGTATGTGAATTATGTCATGCGAACCTGTTTACTAAAGACATCATATAATTATCTCATGCCATCCTGTTTAGTTAGTCATCATATCTTTGAATTATGTCATGCTATGCTATCCAGTTTAGATAGACATCATATATGTGAAATTATGTCATGCTATCCTTTTTAGTTAAACAATATACATGTCAACTATTTCATGCCCTCTTTTTTCCACACTATTTATTGCATTTGTCTCTCATACAAGGTCTGTACATTCAACTATGTTTCCTGTTTATCAGCCATTTGAATTGGATCAGGTGATGGCGGTATCTAGCGGAGTAAAAAACATGGTCTTCAAATAAAACAGTGCTACCTCTTGGTGGAGATAGCACCCCGGTTGTACATGCACGAGAACCAGCCCTACCACACATAACCCAGACTCTCGCAGATTGTACCCCTACTGTGATGGACAGAGAACCAGCTTCACCCAATCTAACCCCAACCCCAGCAGATAGTAACCCAGTTCCTGTTGACACAACACCATCTCCACCACAGAGCTCCCAAACAAGAGCATTTAGTAAGGCAGCTCCAGTGCCCAAAGCGCCAATACTACCACGACAAACCCCAACTCCACCAGTTAGTACATCTATTCCTGTGGAGGAAGCACAACCAGCCATTCGTAGTTTAGCATCTATCGCATTTGATGTTGGTAAATCCTATGTGTGTATCTTCCCATCATGGAAATATTATACGAAAGATGAAGGAAAATGCCAGTTGCAGGTGTTCGTCCAGGAGTTATGTGTAAGTAATGTTTTTCATGGCAACTACTTTGCTTTGTCCCATACATTCTAACTCCATGATGGTTATAATACATCAAATTTTCCCATTTTTCTCTATAGAGAAGGACCGATTTGTAAACTCAGGATGAGGTAACATGTGCTAATACCTCTGCTATGTTCAAGAATGGTTGGTGGCAGTATCGAAATTACCTGAAGAAAACGTACTTCACTGGCAAAGAAACTCATCAAATTCCCTTACGTTCTCCTGACACACATTTACGGGACGATGACTGGGAACGCCATGTTCTGTACTGGTCCCGAACCAAGAATGTGGTAAGGTCTATGAGCTCATTTTTTATTTTTAAGTACTATATGCTTGCGTCTTACTGTACTCTGTTCGTGTAGAACAAGTGCTTAAACCTGAAGAATAACTGTTCTCATTTAAGATTCCATTGCTATCGTCCATACTGCTTTGCTCTTGTATCACTGTATTTACTCATACAAACTTATTTTTAAATTGAAGGATCCAATCGAAACTCCAATGGCACGACAGGTATGTATAAGCATGTTTCTTTAACAGGTTTGCTCTTATAAATAGCTCTGTTGATTTCAATTTCAATTGTGTATACAGTTGACTTCTCATATCATGCACATTACTAGCATCACAGCAGAGCCAATAGTGTTGTTGTACATGTAGACCCGTGGTACCCATCTGAAATATTGTTGTGCCGTGTAGTTTCCCACGCTTTGTGTTCTTTCAATGCTGCTGTGTCTTGAACTGATATGATTTGAACCGTGTCTATATTTCGATTTGGCAAGACAATACAGTGACCATAGGACATAGATATATGTTTGTTTGATGCTTTTATTATGTACTACTTGGCAATAGAAGACTTGGTAGTTTAATCCTGTCCACCTTACTAATGAACTGGTTCACCGAAATGAGTTTCATATACTACATGCTAAACCTGTGATGTGTCTGCTTGTTTCTTCTTTTAGAATGCTGACAGAATATTGGGGAAGAGTGCCTTATTAAGCAATGGTAAAGGAAATAATGCAGATAAGGTTCAGGATAGTGACACATCCTTGTTGGTCTCCAACAAAGCTGATAAAACAGCTAAGGAAAACTAAGTTGAAGACAGTGAGACAACCCCAAAGTCCTGTCTTGGTGTAGTGTCCGAGTTACTGGCCACTACCACTGGCACAAGCTATTCGAACTCACTGTCTGAATCAGTTCGGTTTCTTGAGTCTCAACTACAAGCTGAAAGACATCGATCAGCTGTGCTGCGACAAGAAGCCGAAGGACTGCGAAAGTCTCTAGAGAATTCAGATGCATACTTTCTGGTGCAACAACAAGCGTTGAAGGATTTTAGTGCCAAACAGGAGAAAGCTAATAAGCTTGCTAAGCTTATTGCCAGCATGGTGGATACCCAGGATAACGTTTCTTGAGCTCTTTTGAAGTTGCTTCAGTTATGGATTTGTTTTGCTGCCGCGTTTATTTGCACTGGTTGCCAATTTAGACGGCCAGTGTATGTAATATGCTGCTTTGTTCCCTATATTTGCACTGGTGCGAACTTTGATGCCCAGTGGATGTAATATGTGTAATAGCCGTAATAGCCTAGCGTTAGTTGCTTGCTTATTTATTTCCTTATTGTCTTGTTTAGTTGTTTGCTTGTAGTCACTGCAGTTCTTTTTCCGCATTTTTCTAGTGGCCACAATTACCCATTTTTATAACTAGGCCACAATAACCATGGCAAAACACGTACCGTTGTAACCATGGTCCTACTACCTGCTGTGGTGACCATGGGCCTCTTACGGGTCGTAGGATCCATGGGCCTTCTACGGGCCGTATAATCGATGGGCCTTCTATGGGGCGAATAATCATTTGGCCACACATTGGCCGTACTATTCGTGGACCAATAACGGTCCGCAAAATGGGTCGAAAACGGGCTAGAGTGGAAATCGTCTGTTTATGGCCCGACCATAACGGGCCGTTAACAGGCCATATTTTATGATGCTATGAAAACAGCCCAACGGGTTAACAGGCCACAATGGGGCCGACTGTAACCACGGGCCGAATTTCGCCCACAAGCAGAACAGGCTAGTAATGGACCGTAAGTAACCAAATTCTAGAAATTAGCCCAAGAATAAATGGGCCCTTAGAAGGCCGAAGGGAAACATGGGCTGGAGACGGCCTACGGAATAATGGGCCGTTAATGGGTATAAAGTGATACACTGTTCATTATGGACCAGCTTCACCTCGGGCCTTTAATGGGCCTAGAGTTACAAAGGGCCTCATATGGGCCGAAAGACATCATGGGCCATACATGGGCCGGAAGTTAGAACGGGCTGGAATCATATTGGACGGCCCAGATGACGCTACTGGGCCCAATTCGGATAGACCATAACGGGCCGTGAGTTAGCGGGCTGTAAATGGGCTATATGCGAACAGGCCGTTAACAGGCTTTCCGTGGGCCGGCCCGCTACCTTTTGACCAAGTCAAACGGGCCGGCCTTTTCATCGGAATGGGCCTTTGTTGGGCCGTGCCACATGTCGACGTATCATAGGCGCCTGCGGTCCAATGAGTGGATGACATCTGTCCCAACGGTGAGCCGACACGTGGTTCCTCTGGCCATTGAGAATTTTACACGTGGAAAATCCCCATTGGTCCGGGCTGTTAACGGGTTATCGGATCCAAACCAGAACCCGATAGCTTAACGGCGACCCGTTACGGTGGATGCCATGTGTCGGTTACACTTGATGAAAGCACTTCTATGATGCACGATTTATCGTCATGGAAGTGGACACTTCCGTGATGATAATTTTGGTAATGTCATGGAACACTTGTACGACAGCACAAGTATGACTATCTTGATTCTGTCATAAAATCGTCATGGATGTACATGCATGACAGAAAACGTGACCTACTGTGACAAACACGTATCATCACGGAAGTGTATTTTTTTTGTAGTGTAACTAGCATAATGGATCTGAACATATAATCTTCCACCAAATAAACCATATAGTAATCAACTACAAGACGTAATCAACACTACTAGTCACCCACAGGTACCAATATGAGGTTCTGGTACAAAGATTGAACACAAGAGATGAACTAGGTTTTGAGATGAGATGGTGTTGTTGAAGATGTTGATAGAGATGGGCCTCCCAAAGATGAGAGGGTTGTTGGTGATGACGATGGCTTCGATTTCCCCCTCCGGGAGGGAAGTTCCCCCGGCGGAATTGCTCCGCCGGAGGGCAAAAGTGCTGCCCAAGTTCTGCCTCGAGACAGCGGCGCTCTGTCCCGAAAGTCCTCTCCTTATTTTTTCTTGGTCAAAAGACCTTATGTACCAGAAGTTGGGCACCAGAGGTGGGCCGGGCTGCCCACAACCCACCAGGGAACGCCTGGGGGGCCTGGTGCACCCTGGTGTCTTGTGCTCACCAGGTGGCCCCCTCCGGTGGTTCTTTTCTCCAGTAATTATTAAATATTCCAAAATAATTTTTCGTAAAATTTCAGCTCATTTGGAAATGTGCAGAATAGGTATATCTAACGTAGCTTTTTCAGGTCCAGAATTCCAGCTGCCGGTATTCTCCCTCTTTGTGTAAACCTTGCATATTATGAGAGAAAAGGCATTAGAATTACTCCATAAAGCATTATTATGCATAAAAACATTATAAATAACAGTAGGAAAACATGATGCAAAATGGACGTATCAACTCCCCCAAGCTTAGACCTCGCTTGTCCTCAAGCGAAAGCCGATATCGAAAATCATGTCCACATGTTTAGAGAGAGAGGTGTCGATAAAAATAAAATACGGACATAGTAGCATCATGCTTATTATTATAACAGCAACAAACTTTATCATAAAACTTTTATCATATAACTTTTCATGAACAAGTAACAATTCATCACAACTTATTCACCTCAAGGGTGATATGAACAATAATAACTCATGATCATTCACATTCAACTGGATATATGTGCCTAGATCTTTCCCCACCACATGGTGCTTGCAAAAAGAGAAAATAAAAAAAGGAATAGAGAAGAATACTTTGAGTCTTGCATAAAATGTAAATTCATAAAAGTAAAAGATAGGCTCTTCGCAGAGGGAAGTAGAGGTTGTCATGCGCTTTTTGGTTTGTATGCACAATCTGTTAATGCAAAAGAACGTCACGTTATATTGCCCCTTATGATAGCAACCATTATTATGCAGTCTGTCGCTTTTATTACTTTGCCATCACAAGTTCGTACAACGCTTAATTTCTCTTACACTAAATGATCAAGCACATTTAGAAGCAATTTTTATTGCCTTATTGCACCGATGACAACTTACTTGTAGGATCTTACACAATCCGTAGGTACGTATGGTGGACTCTCAAAACATGAGTTTGGGTTTAAGGTTTTTGGATGCACAAGTAGTATCTCTACTTAGGGCGGAATTTTGGCTAGCAAAGATATTGAACAAGCACCACATGTTGAAGGATCTATGAAAATATAACTTCTGTGTGAATATGAACAAACATAAATCATTACGTTGTCTTCCTTGCCCAACGTCAACAGTTTTGGCATATAATATTTAATGGGGGCTCACAATCATAAAAGATGTCCAAGATAGTATATTTGCATGTGAATCTTCTCTTCCCTTATTAATTATTTCATGAGTTAGATCATTGACCAATGCTATGTTTGTCAACTTTCAATAAATTTTACCACTTATACTTTTCCTTATGTGGTGTAATTACTTATCATAAGATTAGCATATGATCTTTTTCATTTATTTCCTTTTATTTTGATTACAACATAAAAGTAAAGAAGCAAAAAAGTCAAACTAAACTTTATTATATAGCTCTCACTCGATTACATAGATAGATAGATCACGAAACTAGAACTCAAAAATAGATCATACTAAATTTTTATTTAACTAGATCACGAAATAACTAAGGATCGAACTAAAAATTGGTAAAGGTAATAAAAGTGATGGTGATACGATACCGGGGCATCTCCCCGAAGCTTGGCACAAGCCAAGGAGAGTTCCCATACCCGTGTGCTCAACTCTCCTTTGATGGGGAAGATGATGAGGGTGGTGGTGATGAGGTAGTAGCGTTCTTCTTCCTCAGCTTACGCTTGAGGATGAAAGTTTCCTCCTTCAAGCCATCGATCTCCTGCTCAAGATTTAATATCTTTTTGCATAATGTCTGCTTGTTTTCCTACAGAAGATGAAAAGGGATAAATTGGATCTTAGGTCTCTTTGCTTTATTAGGAAGACTTGACTTCTTGAATTCCACGTGCATGTCCCCAGGTTGAGGTAGTGGAACTTCGTCTTCATCAGAGCTTGTCTCTTCCATTCCCTTCAAGTCATAATCTTCTTCTTCCTCCGTGGTCCAACCGTGACACTCCACATCCCCATAGACCTTGGGGTCTGCGATATAGTCTCCGACGTAACCCTCTCCATCCAAATCTTGAGACGACACATTTTTAGTTCTGTCAGGAAAACAACACGAAACAAGAACACATGATTTTTCTGCGATGCGGTGGTCAAATCGTTCGGGGGTATATATAAAGATTTTTTTATCTTGGTAAACAGTCATATGAAAGGAAAACGGAGTCGGGAAGGTGCCCGAGGGCCCCACAACCCACCAGGGCGCGCCAGGAGGGGCAGGCGCGCCCTGGTGTATCGTGGTCACCTCAGTTGCCTTCATGGTTGTTTCTTATTTTCCTATTTTTTCTAATATTCCAAAATTGTCAGAAAATATTTTTGCGGATTTTTCGGAGTCTGTTTACTTACCGTATCACGTAACTCTTCCTTTTCAGGGTTCTAGAGTGTTCTAGAAGGTCTCTTTTATGTGTTCCTCCGGTGTCATAGTTTGAATAATATTAGTTTCAACATTAATAGGCGTACCTGAGATATAGTGCTTAATTCTTTGCCCATTGACCACCTTCGGGTTAGTACCTTCGGCATTATTGATCTTAATGGCTCCAGAACGATTAACCTCTTCGATAATATATGGTACTTCCCATTTGGAAAGAAGTTTTCATGCAAAAAAAAAATCTAAAACGAGAGTTGTACAAAAGAACATATTCACCAACTTTGAATTCCCGCTTTTGGATTCTTTTGTCATGCCATCTTTTAAGTTTTTCTTTGAATAGTTTCGCATTTTCATAAGCTTGGGTTCTCCATTCATCTAGTGAGCTAATATCAAATAACCTCTTTTCACCGGCAAGTTTGAAGTCATAATTGAGTTCTTTAATTTCCCAATATGCTTTATGTTCTAACTCAAGAGGCAAATGACAAGCTTTTCCATAAACCATTTTATATGGAGACATACCCATTGGATTTTTATAAGCTATTCTGTAGGCCAAAATTGCATCATCTAATTTCTTAGACCAATTCTTTCGGGACCTATTAACAGTTTTTTGTAATATTAATTTTATTTCTCTATTTTCTATGTTCAACTTGACCACTAGATTGAGGATGATAGGGTGATGCTATTCTATGGTTAATATCATATTTTGCAAGCATTTTACAGAAAGCACCATGAATAAAGTGTGAACCACCATTAGTCATTAAATATCTAGGGACTCCAAACTTTGGGAAAATAACTTCTTTAAGCATTTTAATGGAGATGTTATGATCGGCACTACTAGTTGGAATAGCTTCTACCCACTTAGTAACATAATCAACAGCAACCAAAATATGTGTATACCCATTAGAGGAAGGAAAAGGTCCCATATAATCAAAACCAAAACATCAAATGGTTCAACAACAAGTGAATAATTCATAGGCATTTCCTGACGCTTACCGATATTACCTATTCTTTGACATTCATCACAAGACAAGACAAACTTATGGGCATCCTTGAAATGAGTAGGCCAATAAAAACCAGATTGCAATACCTTGTGAGCGGTTCTATCTCCCGCATGATGTCCTCCATAGGCTTCGGATTGACATTTCCATAGGATTTGTTCCTGTTCATGCTCAGGTACACAATGTCTAATAATACCATCTACTCCCTCTTTATAAAGATGTGGGTCATCCCAAAAGTAATGTCTTAAATCATAGAAGAATTTTTTCTTTTGTTGGTATGTGAAACTAGGCGGTATAAATTTAGCAACAATGTAATTAGAATAGTCAGCATACCAAGGAGTGTTATGAGAAGCATTTATTACAGCTAGTTGTTCATCAGGAAAGCTATCATCAATAGGTAGTGGGTCATCAATAATATTTTCTAACCTAGACAAGTTATCAGCTATGGGGTTCTCAGCTCCTTTCCTACCAGTGATATGTAAATCAAATTCTTGTAGCAAAAGAACCCACCTAATGAGTCTAGGTTTAGCATCTTTCTTTTCCATAAGATATTTTATAGCAGCATGATTGGTGTGAACAATTACTTTGGAATCAAGAATGTAAGATCTGAATTTATCACAAGCAAACACAACCGCTAAAAATTCTTTTTTATTAGTAGCATAATTTCTTTGGGCGCTGTCTAGAGTTTTGCTAGCATAATGGATAGCATTTAATTTCTTATCAACTCTTTATCCTAGAACAACACCAACAGCATAATCACTAGCATCACACATAATTTCAAAAGGCAAGTTCCAATCAGGTGGTTGAACAACAGGTGCAGAAATTAAGGCTTTGTTAAGTGTTTCAAAAGCTTCTACACAATCATCATAAAAAACAAAAGGAATATCCTTTTGTAAAAGATTAGTGAGAGGCCTAGAAATTTTAGAGAAGTCTTTAATAAACCTCCTATAGAAACAAGCATGACCAAGGAAACTACGAATACCTTTAATATCTTTAGGACATGGCATTTTCTCAAGTGCGTCAACTTTAGCTTTGTCCACCTCAATACCTCATTCAGATTGGTTTGTTCACATCTCTGCAAAACTCGATCAAGGTTGCTTAAGCAATCATAAAAAGAAGTTCCATAAATAGAAAAATCATCCATGAAAACCTCCACAATATTTTCACCAAAATCAGAGAATATAGCAGTGATACATCTTTGAAAGGTAGCAGGTGCATTACATAAACCAAAGGGCATACATCTATAAGCATAGGTTCCAAAAGGACAAGTAAAGGTGGTTTTCTCTTAATCAGGTTGTGATACAGGTATTTGAGAGAAACCAGAATACCCATAAGGAAAACAAAAGTGTGTGTGCTTAGATAATCTTTCTAGAATTTGGTCAATAAAAGGCAGAGGATAATGACATTTTTCTAGTAGCTTTATTTAATTTTCTAAAATCAATTACCATTCTATAGCCAGTAACAATTCTCTGTGCGATAAGTTCATTTTTATCATTAGGAACAATAGTAATACCTCCCTTCTTAGGGACACAATTGATACGTCTCCGTCGTATCTATAATTTTTGATTGTTTCATGCCAATATTATACAACTTTCACATACTTTTGGCAACATTTTATATGATTTATTGGACTAACCTATTGATCCAATGCCCAGTGCCAGTTCCTGTTTTTTGCATGTTTTTTGCTTCACAAAATATCCATATCAAACAAAGTCCAAACACGATAAAAATTTACGGAGAATTATTTTGGAATATGTGTGATTTTTGGGAGGTTGAATCAATGCAAACGGGGGCCCACAGCCACTACAAGATACCTGGGCACGCCAGGCAGCCCAGGCGCGTGGTGGTGGGTTGTGCCCTCCTCGAAGGTCGGTTGGAGCTCTACTTCGGGCGCAAGGAAGCTTATATCCGGAAAAAAATCGTGTTAAAATCTCAGTGCAATCGGAGTTACGGATCTCTGGATATTTAAGAAATGGTTTTCGGCCAGAGCTGGGGAGCACGAAACAGAAGAGAACAGAGATGGAGATCCAATCTCGGAGGGGCTCCCGCCCCTCCGCCGCAATGGAGGCCATGGACCAGAGAGGGAACTCTCCTCCCATCTAGTGGGAGGCCAAGGAAGAAGAAGAAGAAGAAGAAGGAGGAGGGGGGCTCTTTCCCCCTCTCTCCCTGCGGCGCCGGAGTGCCGCCGGGGCTAGGATCGTGACGATGATCTACATCAACAACCTTGCTACCATGAACACCAACTTTCTCTCCCTCTATGCAGCGGTGTAATACCTCTCTTCCCCGCTGTAATCTCTACTTAAACATGGTGCTCAACACTATATATTATTTCCCAATGATATGTGATTATCCTATGATGTTTGAGTAGATCCGTTTTGTCCTATGGGTTGATAGATGATCATGATTGGTTTGAGTTGTATATTTTATTTTGATGTTATCCTTTGGTGCCCATCATATGAGCGCATGTGTGGATCACACCATAGGGTTAGTAGTATGTTGATAGGACTATGTATTGGAGGGCAAGGGTGACAGCAGCTTCAGCCTAAACATAGAAATTGATGCATATGGGATTGAATGGGGACCAATATATATCTTAATGCTATGGTTGGGTTTTACCTTAATGAACGTTAGTAGTTGCGGATGCTTGCTAATAGTTCCAATCATAAATGCATAGAATTCCAAGTAAGGGACGACATGCTAGCAGTGGCCTCTCCCTCATATAAAATTGCAACAATGATCACCGGTTTAGTTATCGATCACCTAGGGACAAATTACCTTCTTGTTTGACAAAAGCTATCTACTTTTATTATCTTGCAATTTATTCATAGTTTTATTCCTACAAAGTACTTCTAGTTTTATTCTTGTTCTAGGTAAAGCAAACGTTAAGTGTGCGTAGAGTTGTATCGGTGGTCGATAGAACTTGAGGGAATATTTGTTCTACCTTTAGCTCCTTGTTGGCTTCGACACTCTTATTTGTCGAAAAATACTACAAACGATCCCCTATACTTGTGGGTTATCAAGACCTTTTTGTAGCGCCGTTGCCGGGGAGCAATAGCGTGGGGTGAATATTCTCGTGTGTGCTTGTTTACTTTATCACTAAGTAGTTTTTATTTTGTGCTCTTGTTTTCTATCTTTAATTATGGGTAGGAAACGCAAAATACGAAAAAAATTAGTTGTACCTACTAAACCAATGCTTGAAGAACCACCAAAAATCTATCATATTGCTGAAGCTTTCTACTTGGATCATCTTCGATCCCTATGTGCTCGTGCTGAAAACCCAACTAGTTTAGTTGAGGGAAAATCATTAAATGAGCATGCTTATTTTGTGCGACACCGCTTATCTCAAAAAGGGAAACTTTTACGGCATCAAATTAATACTATGCAATGTTATGCTTGGAATTTATGTGAATTATATGATTTTACTTGTTGTTCTGAAGACCCTAAGAAACACCTTCCCTACCAATGTGAGTTTAGTGATAATGGAATCTTATCTTCTTATGCCAAAGGTGTTTGTAATTACTATGATATTGAACAAATTGAAGAATTTGTTGCTTTTAAGGGTGCTTATGAGATTGCTTCTTTGATTGAAAAGTATGATGCTACTCTTTACAAATCTAAAAAAATTGCCATACTTAAATATTGCTATGAAAACTATGCTTCTAATACTTATATTAAACCATATATTAAGGACTCCTCCGCTATCCAAGAAGAGATTAATATTTTGCAGGAAATTATGGAGGAAGAAATTGCTGAAATTGTGAGCTCATTGGATGAAAAAGATGATGAGGAGAGCGAAGAACAAAAGGAGGAAGAGCGGATTAGCTACCCGTGACCACCTTCTAATGAGAGTAACTCTCCAACTCATACATTGATTAATTTCCCTTCGTTCTTACCGAAGGATGAATGCTATGATAATTGCTATGATCCCTTGGATTCGTTTGAAATATCCCTTTTTGATGAACTTGATGCTTGCTATGCTTGTGGCCATGATGCCAATTTGAATTATGCTAATGGAGATGAACTTGCTATAGTTCCTTATGTTAAGAATGAAATTGTTGCAATTGTAGCCACACATGATAGTCCTATTATCTTTTTGAATTCTCCAAACTACACTATATCAGAGAAGTTTGCACTTATTAAGGATTATATTGCTGGGTTGCCTTTTACCGTTGCACATGATGATTTTGATGAATATAATATGCATGTGCTTGCTGCTCCTGCTTGCAATTATTATGAGAAAGGAACTACATCTCCACCTCTCTATGTTTCCAACACGATAAAATTGCAAGAAACTGCTTCTGCAATGTATTGGCCTTTACTTGATGTGCATGAATTGTAATTTTATGACATGCCGATGCATAGTAAGAGAGTTAAACTTCGTCATTGCATGATATATGTTGCTTTGTGCTCACTACAAAATGCCAAATCCTTGTTAATTAAAATTGTCTTTGATATACCTTGGGATCCGGGTGGATCCATTACTTGAGCACTTTATGCCTAGCTTAATGGCTTTAAAGAAAGCCCTACCAGGGAGACAACCCGGAAGTTTTAGAGAGTCATTTTATTCTGTTGAGTGCTTTTATAAAGTTTAAAAACAAAAAAATATAGAGGGGAACTTAAGACTTCACAAAAAAGAGAAGTGAAAGTGAGAAGGACGAACACCGTGGAAGTGGGGGAATTCCTTGAACTTTGTTCATGCCCATGAAAACTTTGTGAATCTTGAATTACAGAAACTTTTCAACAAAAATAACTATCCCCCTGTTACAAGTCCATTGTATTAAAAAAATAATGTGCCAAGATTTGCCTTTAGGATGATTAGATTGCTTGTTGGTATGTGCGGTGCAAAAACATAAACTTTGGCTGTAGTGCGTGATTTTACGTTTTTACTGGAATGTCAAAAGTTTCTAAATTTTTTTGCACAGTATTGCTATGTAAATTGTTTATTTTTTCCTAATTTTTTAGAATTTTTGGAGTTACAGAAGTATGGTTAAAGTTTAGATTACTAAAGACTATCATGTTTAAGACAGATTCTCTTTTTGATACATTGTTTTGCTTGTTTTGATGAAACTATCGATTTTATCGGTGGTATAAGCCATGGATAAGTTATAATACAGCAGGGATAATGCAAAAATAAAATATGAATGGGTTTGCAATAGTACTTAAAGTAGTAATTTGCTTTATTATACTAATGGATCTCACCAGTTTTCTGTTAAGTTTTGTGTGGATGAAGTGTTCAAAGATGGAGGAGGTCTCGATATGAGGAGAAGGAGGAGAGGAAAGAGTTCAAGCTTGGGGATGCCCAAGGCACCCCAAGTAAATATCCAAGGAGACTCAAGCGTCTAAGCTTGGGG
The DNA here is from genome assembly GCA_011799875.1 of Thinopyrum elongatum. Taxonomy (NCBI): domain Eukaryota; kingdom Viridiplantae; phylum Streptophyta; class Magnoliopsida; order Poales; family Poaceae; genus Thinopyrum; species Thinopyrum elongatum. The sequence goes on along the minus strand of CM022298.1, from coordinate 721,689,645 downwards.
ATGCCCCGGAAGGCATCCCATCTTTCTTCAACAAGTATCGGTATGTTTTCGTTTTCGTTTCGTTCATGTGATATGTGTAAATCTTGGAGTGTCTTTTGTGTTTAAATTTCACTTTTTTATGCACCACGTTGGTTTGAGATAGTCAATTGTTGATTTATAGAATGCTCATTGCACTTCACTTATATATTTTGAGTATGGCTTTATAGAATGCTTCATGTCACTACAAAAAAATACACTTCCGTGATGATACGTGTTTGTCACAGTAGGTCACATTTTCTGTCATGCATGTACATCCATGACGATTTTATGACAGAATCAAGATAGTCATACATGTGCTGCCATAGAAGTGTTCCATGACATTACCAAAATTATCATCACGGAAGTGTCCACTTCCATGATGATAAATCGCGCGTCATAGAAGTGCTTTCGTCAAGGGTAACCGACACGTGGCATCCACCGTAACGGGTCGCCGTTAAGCTATCGGGTTCCCGTTTGGATCTGATAACCCGTTAACAGCTGGGACCAATGAGGATTTCCCATGTGTAAAATTCATATTGGCTATAGCAGCCACGTGTCAGCACCCGAAAAGGACAGATGTCAACCGCCCAATGGACAGGAGGCGCCTATGATACGTTGACACGTGGCAAGGCCCAACAGCGGCCCATTTAGGTTAAAAAGGCTGGCCCAGTCAAGGCCCAAATTATGTTAAGGGCCTATTGTTACCGAGGGCCCAAATTATGTTTAGGCCCGTTAAAGGCCCACTAGGGGCACAGGCCTACCAAAAATATGAAAGCTTATGTTGATTTAGGCCCAGATATTTTTAGTGGGCTACATGCAAATTACGGCCCATAATGTGGGTTATTTGGCACAATCAGGGCCCAATCTCACTTTCGGCCTATTAAAGGCCCATGTTTTTTATGGGCTCGAGATATTTACAAATGTTAAGGGCCTATTGTTACTGAGGGCTCAAATTATGTTTAGGCCCGTTAAAGGCCCACTAGGGGCAAAGGCCTACCAAAAATATGAAAGCTTATGCTGATTTAGGCCCAGGTATTTTTAGTGGGCTACATGCAAATTACGGCCCATAATCGTTTTTAGCCCAATTGGAATTGGCCTGACGAATGTTGGCACGTTGGGCTCCTACGAAGCTTTCGGCCGAATACATTACTAAGATAAACCTACACTATACAAAAATAGCGTCGTAATTTCTACAGCCTTTGGTAGCACGATAAATGTTGTATCACAACAAAATAAATTCCAGCCATATAACAAAAGGCCTGTTGGCATAAAGTTTACAGTCCTTGTAGATAAAACCACCATCAGTTGTATAGAAGCACAGATCATTTGACCTGAGTGCTAATGTTTCAGGCTGTAGAATCTGATGGAGCAGCATGATCTTCCCCTTTTTCCGCCATTGCTCTTGAACAATGAAGCAAATGTCTGATAGTCTAGTTTTAAAACCATTCATATCTTGACGACATTTGTCAACCACTATTCTTGTTTCCGAAACGATGTCCATTAGGGATTGGACTTGTGTCTGGAGCACAGATATATCATTCTGTCTAGTCGGAAGATTTTGTTTAGCGGGTGATTTGGACGAGGTTACCTTGACAACCAACCCAGAATTACGCAGGAAGGTGCTTTTTGCACTGTTAGTGGAGAGATACTTACGCACTGCAGCAAGAGGTGACATTGTGCCTGTTGTAGCCTCGTCACCTTTAGGTTGTTGTGGTTGTTCAATCATTTGTTCCATAGCTTGCTGAAAGTTTGAACTTGTAGATTAGTGTACCAGATAAGTTACTAATGAGACAAAAACAAACAAAGTAGGTTTCACGTTTATACTTAACTTATTTTGGTGAACTACTGTAATACATTAGCATGTATTGTAGTGCCAACTACATAATAAAATCACTTTCGGAACATATGTCCATGTAGCATGCCTACTGTATTGTCTATTTCCTCACATTCGTTGACATGTAAGGACAAAGTGACATGGTTTAAAGTAGGATGAACATAGTATGACATCATTCATATCATGGCCAAACAGATATAAAACAAACAGGCTATTGTATCATTGTGTGGGCACGTGAACATCACAACTAGATTACAGATCAAGACCAAAAGAATATCCTTCATCTCTTTTAAAACATGTAAGGTGAAATGATACGTTAAGACAACTGTGTATAAAAGTGAACAGAGTAACTGACATTGGCTGCAAACCAAGCAGTTAAATGAACACATCAAAGTAACAAGCAGTTCAAAGGCAGGAGGAGTAAGGACTTACAACAGCGGCTTGAACTAGTGTGCTCATGCCCTTCATCTTGCTGGTGTGGCAATCCTTGAAGACTTGCACTGCATTTGGTTCAGGTTCTTTTTGGTCTGCATGGGCTTTCCTCTATATTTGGAACAAGTCAATATAGATACGATAATATGGCACTAAAAAAAGAAGGAACTAGCAGGTATTTACAAGAGCCTCGCTGTGTGCAATATAGCTACAAGATCCTGTTGTCTGTTGGAATTTCACTTTAGAACAGTTGGTCTTGTTCTTCAAACAGTTAGCCTAGAAGAAGATACACTTGTAAGGCACATACGCAAATACAAGTTCAATATGTGATGTGATCAAATACATATACCCTACCTTGATACTTTGGATCAGACCAGTGTTTAACAAGGGTTGTCCAGTCTTCATCTGTAATATATTCCACTTGAGATGTTTGGGCGATTTCATTGTTAGCCTTGCCTTCAAAGTGAGTTTTTCTAAGGTGATACCGATACTGTCGCAGAGCAGACTGAAAAACATGAGTCCATGCTTGTTTAGTTGCATCATCTTTCGGATCCAACTTGAACCTCATCTGTTGAAAAAAGAATGTGAGTCTTATTAGGAGGAAGCTAGAAAGTATGGGACAGAGCAAGACAATATTACAAATTGCGATGAATAACATTACTTGTGAATAAATGGTCAAGGAAGGTGTTAAACTAGGTATCGTCTTTCTCATTCCTGTACTGGATCCACGTTGGGAGGATACGTGCATGACACCTAACGGCAATGGCTGCCTCTGATACTAACTTGGCTGACTCTGTAGCATCACGTGGCCTTTTTAAACCTGCCTCAAAATGGATCTCTATTCTTCCTCCTTTAGATTTTGTTAATCTGTCAAGCATTATCCCTGATGTCTGTTTCCGCTTGCGCCGTGGTGCTAGTTCAACAACGAATATGGAAAGTGTTAGTGCACATCAAACTGTGAGAGTGCATATAAAGGAGCATGCAACTGCAACTTGACTCGGTCAGGTACCATCTTGGTGTTGATGCTCATGAGGTTCATCTGATCTTGCCAAGTCCTGTTGTGTCAGCAGTGCTTCAGAAGTAGTGTTAGGCGTGAAGGCAGCTTGGGAACTGGCCAGTTATGGAGCAAACGAACGAGTAACTCGTTGAGATGCCTGTACAGTTGAAGCGGATGCTGCAGCTGGTGGAGCAGGTGATACTGTGTTTGTAGATTTAGCCGGTGGACTTGGACCTTCTACTGCACTATAAGTACCAGTAGAATCTCGAGGGCAGATCCTTTTCCGTTGCACCCGACGAGTAACACCATTCCCTACTATATTCTTTTCCTTGCTATTTTTTGACTTTGCCATGCCAAGCCGTACCCACAACACAAAAGAATAAAATCGCTCTTCAGAACTCATTGATGCATGTTACAGACAAGCAATACTTTGATGTAAGACACCGTATGAGGATGGAACATGTAAGAAAAACAGGACGGCGTGACATATTCACAGCTACGATGTGTAAACTAAGCAGAAGTATTTTTAAGAGAATATAATTAATGCAAGCTATACAACATATGAAAGATGCAACCAATATCACTCTGCCAAGTTAAAAGTGTCTTGTCATAAGTGGCATTTCGAAAAATTAGAAGCAGTACAACCTAGAAATCAATGCAAGATGCAACCACTATCAAACTACCATGTTAAAATCGTCCAATCATGAGTGACTGATGTGGGATACACAACAGCAGTACTTTGATGTAAGAACATGGTATGATAGATAGATGTAGTGTATTCTAGACACATAAAGGCATGTCATATGCACATGTATAACGTATAAACTCAGCAGGTGCAATTTAATCAGAATAGAAGAAATACAGGCTAGACAACATATGCAACATGAAACCAATTATCACACTGTCAACTTAGAGCAAGCACGTGTGATGGTGGAGTACGGGAGATGAACTCATCATGTAGACTTGGGACTTCAACTGCATTAGCAGTAGCAGTGGAAAATCTAGAGAGTCTCTGTTTGCGTCGGTCCGGAGGACCACCAGCATCCCCTAACTTACTCTTTTCCTTCCTCTTTTTTGATATTGCTTTCTGAAGTAAAAACCACAAGAAGATGAATAAAATTAGCTCTGCATAACTGGTTGATGCACGATACAGACGAACACTACTTTGATGTTAGGCAAGCGCATGATAGGAGGATGGAATATATACAAAAAAAAGACAGCATTGCATATTCACACGTACGATAGGAGGATGGAATATGTATGAAAAACAATAAGCAGAAGGCATTTCAACAAAATTAGAAGAAATGAAAGCTAGGCACCATATGAACATGCAACCAATATCACTCTATCAGGTAAAAAGTGTCTCGTTGTAAGTGCCATTTCAAGAAATTAGAAGCAGCACAAGCTAGAAGACAATGCAAGATGCAACCTACATCACACTCCCAAGTTAAATGTGTCTTATGGGTAAGTGATTATTGCAGGTATAAGTTGTAACCTACGCAAATGCAATTCAACAAAATTAGAAGCAATACAAACTAGACATCATACGGAACATGCAACCACATATAACAGTTCCAAGTTAGAGCAAGCACCTGTGATGGTGGAGTAGGGGAGATGTGCTCATCATCTACACAGCTACGTTGATTGTCCAGCCTTGTGTTGTCTTGCGAATCTTGTTGGGAGGATGGCGGAGTGGAATCTGTAGAGACCCTCTGTTTGAGTTGCTCCGAAGGACCACCATCATCCACTGCCTTACTAATTTCCTTCAGCTGTATTGATTTTGCATTGTGAAGTCAAACCGATAAGAAAAAGGATTAAAATTCGCTCTTCAGAACTCATTCATGCATGATACTGATGAACACTACTCGGATGAAAGGCAAACACATGATACGAGGATGGAATATGTACGAAAAATAGGACGGCGTGACATATTCACATCTATGATGTGGTAACTAAGCAGAAGGCATTTCAAAAAATTAGAAGCACTGCAAGCTAGACACCATATGAAAGATGCAACCAATATCACTCTACCAAGTTCAAACTGTCTGGCGTTTCAACAAATTAGAAGCAGCACATGCTAGACATCATATGCAAGACGCAGCAATATCACAATGGCGACTTAAAGATGCCTCATCATAAGTGACTGATGCGGGATATGCAAGAACAGTAGTCTGATGTAAGAATATGGTGTGATCAGATATAGTATGTTCTAGAAACAGGAACACGTGTCATATTCACAGGCATGATGTGTAAAGTAAGCAGATGCAATTCAACAAAGTTAGAAGCAATACAAGATAGACATCATACGCAAAATGCAACAACATATAATAGTGCCAAGTTAGAGCAAACACCTGTGATGGTGGAGTAGGGGAGATGTGCTCATCATCTACACAGCTACGTTGACTGTCTAGCCTTGCGTTGTCTTGCGAATCTTGTTGGGAGGATGGCGGAGTAGAATCTGTAGAGACCCTCCATTTCAGTTGCTCGGAAGGACCACCATCATCCAATGCCTTACCAATTTCCTTCCGCTTTATTGATTTTGCATTGTGAGGTCAAACCGACAAGAAAAAGGAATAAAATTCGCTCTTCAGAACTCATTCATGCATGATACTGACGAATACTACTCTGATGAAAGGCAAAGTCATGATACGAGGATGGACTATGTATGAAAAACTGGACGGCTTGACATATTCACACCTATGATGTGGTAACTAAGCAGATGGCACTTCAACAAATTAGAAGCACTGTAAGCTAGACACCATATGGAAGGTGCAATCAATATCACTCTGCCAAGTTAAAACTGAATCATAGGTGGTGTTCATCAAATTAGAAGCACTACATGCTAGAAATCATTTTCAAGACGCAAACTAATATCACACTGCCAACTTAAAGGTGTCCCATCATAAGTGACTGATGCACGATACACAAGAAGAGTAGTTTCATGTAAGAACATGGTGTGATAGACAGATATAGTATGTACGAAAAACAGGAAGGCGTGTCATATTCACACGTATCATGTGTAAGCTAAGCAGATGCAGTTTACACTAATTAGAAGCAATACAAGCTAGACACCATATGCAACATGCAACCAGATATCACACTACCAAGTTAGAGCAAGCACCTGGGATCGTGGAGTAGGGGAGCGGAGACTTAGAACTTGTAATGCACTAGCAGTGCGAGGAGAATCCGTAGAGATGCTCCGTTTACGTTGCTGCAGAGGACCACCATCATCGCCTTCCTTACTATTTTCCTTCCTCATTTTTGATTTTGCCTTGTCAAGTCAAACCCACAAGAAAAAGGAATAAAATTTGCTCTTCAAAACTCATTGATGCATGATACTGACGAACACTACTTTCATGTAAGGCAGCCGCATGATAGGAGGATCGAATATGTATGAAAAACAGGACGGCATGACATATTGACATGTATGATGTGTAAAGTGTAAACTAAGCACAAGGTGATTGAACTAGTTAGAAACAATGCAAGCTAGAAACCGTATGAAAGATGAAACCAATATCACTCTGCCAAATTAAAAGGGTGGCCTCATAAATGTATTTGACCAAATTAGAAGCAATACATGGCAACAGGCTAGAAATAATATGCAATATGCAAAGAATAAAGGTGTCTCATCGTAAGTGATTGATGCAGGATACAGAAGAGAGGTAGTTTCATGTAAGAACATGGTTACCAAAAATAGGAAGGCATGTCATATTCACAGGTATAATGCGTAAACTAAGCAGATGCAATTTACCCTAATTAGAAGCATTACAAGCTAGACACCGTATGCAATATGCAACCACATATCACACTGCAAAGTTAGAGCAAGCACCTGCGATGGTGGTGTAGGGGAAATGCGGTCTTCAAGTACAGAGCTACGTTCAATATCTTCATTTAGACTTGCTGTTTCTTGAGAATCATGTGGAGAGGATGAAACTGCACTCTTTATAAGAGTAACGCGTCTCATACTAACCCACGGGCATGACTGTCTCATCATAAGTGATAGATGCAAGATGCACAAGAACAGTAGTTTGATGTAAGAACATGGTGTGATAGGCAGATGTAATATGTACCAAAAACAGGAAGGCGTGTCATATTCACATGTATAATGTGTAAGCTAAGAAGATGCAATTTAACAAATTAGGAGCAGTACAAGCTAGGCACCATATGCAACATTCAACCAGATATCACACTGCCATGTTAGAGCAAGCACCTGGGGTTGTGGAGTAGGGGAGATGAGATTTGAAACTTGCACTGCAGTAGGAGTAGCAGGAGAATCTGCAGAGATCATCTGTTTTGGTTGCTCCAGAGGAACACCATCATTCCGTGCGTTCGTCCTTTTAGATTTTGCCTTGTCAAGTAAACACACAAGAAAAAGGAATGAAATTCACTCTTCCAAATTCGTTGATGCATGATACTGACGAACACAACTTTTATGTAAGGCAACCACATTGTAGGAGGATTGAATATGTATGAAAAAAGCTAAGCAGAAGGCATTTCAACAAATTGGAAGCAATGCAAGCTAGACACCATATGAAAGATCCAATCAAAATCACTCTACCAAGTTAGAAGTGTCTCATTATAAGTGGCATTTCAACAAATTAGAGGCAATACATGTTTGAAATGATATGCAAGATGCAACCAATATTACACTGTCAATTTGAAGGTGTCTCGTCAGAAGTGATTGATGAGGGATACACAAGAAAAGTAGTTTGATGTAAGAACTTGGTTAATAGAAAGACGTAGTATGTACCAAAAATAGGAAGGCATGCCATATTCACAGGTACAATGTGTTAACTAAGCAGATGCAATTTACCCTAATTAGAAGCATTACAAGGTAGACACCATATGCAACATGCAACCACATATCACATTGCCAAGTAAGAGCAAGCACCTGCGATGGTGGTGTAGGGGAATTGCGTCATCAACTAGAGAGCTACGTTGACTATCTTCATTTAGCCTTGTTGTTTCTTGAGAATCATGTGGGGAGGATGACACTGCACTCTTTAAACGAGTAGCGCGTCTCACAGTAACCCACCGGGGTGACTGTCTCATCATAAGTGATTGATGAGGGATACAAAAGAGCATTAGTTTGATGTAAGAACATGGTTAATAGATATATGTAGTATGTATCAAAAACAAGAAGGCATGTCATTATCAAAGGTATAATGTGTAAAGTAAGCAGATGCAATTTAACCAAATTAGAAGCAATACAAGCTAGACACCATATGCAACATGCAACCACATTTGACAGCGCGAAGTTAAAGCAAGCACCTAGGATGGTTGTGTGTGGCAATTGAGATCATCAACTGCAGAGCTACGTTCACTGTCTCCATCTGCTGACACTACACCCTTTATAGCGCTGAAACGCTTAGTGCTTATCTTCGAATTACACTGGAGTGACTTCAGTCTTTTCTTTTGTGTATTCATCAACACTGCGTCAGAGTCTGAAATACCCATGCATAAAAAAACAATAGTGTGAGTATGGGTGAAGTGTGTGCACAAGTAGTACAGTGTAAAAGTAGCAGATAGCAGGTGGGTGAGAAATAAATGACGGGAGACATACGATAGCTCTACAACATGCATGGCACACGAAATTACTAGATTCTCGGATTTCAAAATATGAGCACAGGGATGGCTGGAAAATGCAGATGCTCCTCCAACACACCACAAGGTGTGGTCCTATGAAAATAACAGTCGACTAAAAACAAATAGATCTGTCCATTTTTTCTGCACCGTCCGATGCACAAAGAATGGGCAGATCGCCTTCATCTACCTCCAGCCAGTCAGTGTTGACGATCTTCCTCGAAACAGCAGTGACCACCGGCCCAGTCCCCTGCCTTCTCCCTTCCCTCGACCTCACCGCACCGCCGTGCTTGGCACCGCCCCCCGGCCATCCCTTCAAGCCCCGCCGACCTCCAGATCAAGCGCAAGCTACTCCTGGGCCCCACACCGCTATGATAGACACTGATGTGCCACTTCCCCGGCGAACAGGCGGACTAGGTTCTCTGCGCACCTAAGCGAGTGCTGCTTCTTTTAATTGCGAATCAACTGACCTTGAATTGAAATCCAGGCGGGCGACTGACCTCTAGCTAAGGTGAAATAGTAAATGGGAGGAAACCTTGTGCATTTAGTATCACGAAGAAGGTGCAGTAAGAAGCACTCAACTAGTTTCTTTCGTGGGATGAATACGGTGTGAGCAGAGACGTAAGATTTGCACGAATAAGGGAAGAGGAGTACCTCTTTCTGCTGGCAGTGTTGTGTCCTCCTTCTGTTTTTTCAACGATCTTCTTGTGGTTCGTTGGAAACGAGAAGTTGTGGAGGACGGTGGAGCCTTGGACGAAACCATGGCCAAGTTGTTGAGTGTGGTGCGGTGGCCGTCTGTCGGTGGCTGGGAACCAGATCCGAGGCGGCGAACGACGGCATCGCGGGAACAGCTCCGGTGCGACGAACGGTTGCGACAGTGGAGCGGCAGCGGTGAGGCACAGGACGGCGTGGTCGAAGTGGTTCTGGTACGGCGCACGTCGGCGTCGGCGTCGTGGAGGCAGCTCTGCCTCGGCTTTAGCTGCGAAGTCCTTGAGGGTGTTGTGGTTGCGGTTGCGGTTGTGGTGGACGACAACGTCGGGGTACCGGCTCCGGCGTGATGGAGGAGGGCGGCGGTGGATTGGGCGCGATGGGGTGGAGGACGGAGGAGGCTGGGGTTTCGCGGATGGTGGAGAGGGCGTTTTGGCGCCCATGGAGTATGAATGGGGAAACGGAGGGAGGGGGAACTAAGGGGGAACAATGTTTCGGTTTGGGACGCGCTTGTTTGAAATTTTGGGAAAGTTACAAACTTTGCCCCCATCTAAAATTTCGGACATATTGCGGGTCGGGGGTAGGACAGTAATCTCAGGTGTCCCAAATGGTGGGCGGGATAGATTTCGGCCGAGCGCATGGGTGTTTAGGCGCCCACGGCGTATGAGTTCTTCTCGGAGGCGGTAGAGACTGGCGTCTTGGTGAAGTTACAAACCTACCCTGGTTTAGACCTTTGGACATCAGGCCGATAGGCTACACGGGTCAGAGTCAGGACAGTAATTTCCTACCACCAAACATTAGTCTCGCGCGGTTTCGGGTGACCAGAGGCTTATTTGGCGCTTCGTTCAATATTTCGGAGCAGAAGCATTAACGTTTTCAGTTCTCTTGAATTGAACTTTAAGGATTTGTCAAACTTCACAAATCTTGACTCTTGAAAATCCTAAAACTACGATTATTTTGGAATGGAGGGGGTACATTTGAATATACATTGTACACGAGTATATATTAAAAAATATGCAACTTACCTCAATTCATGCATGGTTCCAGATATAATCTCCTTGGTTGCAAAAAAAATAGTTAGACATGCGTATGAATATATAGCATGTTCAAACGCACAACAAAGGTTGATGCCCCCTTTTAGCTCTGATTTACAAATGCCATTAACTCGGATTCAAATAGATGAATGCACTTCCTATGAATTCGAATCTTCGAAACCCCCTTTATGTTGAATTCAACATTTATTCTATTTTGTAGCTAGCAATTTGGAATGTATCCATGTAAGTGACAAATGTATAAAGTGCTTGACACTAACAACATGGAGTGCACTAATTAATGTTTATATATGAATGGCAAAAGCAATGCATTGTCTAGATTTCAAACCACTCTTACTCTATGGATCGATAATATCAAATAAACCCATGCACATGCTAGAATTCAATCGAGTATGGGTGTCTGATAGACCGATGTTCGTTCATACGCAAATTGCAAAATTCATGATCTCATCCAAAAATAATAATGCCACTTATATTTTAATTTAATGCGTAGAACCGCCTTTTACACGTAGATGCACTATGCCTCAGCCCGTTCTCACACGCGCTATATATATCTCTATCTGACGCGTAAGTGCACACACATTATATACATCGGCATTTCTCTCTCACACATGCTCACAATCTCTCCCGGGGTGTCTCACGCACACACTCTCTATATATCTCCCTCTCTCTTTCTTACTACTATGTACCACTCTTTTCACTAATCTCAGTTGGAAAACACTATTTATCTCGCATGCATATACACACACGCACGGTCTCTACTAGCCCTCTATAGGCACATATATGTGCCTACGTGTCTCCCGCGCGCACATTATCTTTAGGCCTCTCTCGCAAACATTGCCCCGCCCCCCACACACCTCTCTCTTAGTACTTGGCAGATATGATTCCATCTGATCATTTGTAGGATATCCCTGACTGTTAGGCTGGATGGTAATACGAGGCAAAGTTTTACCCAAGTCCGGGCCCTTGCAGTTGAGGAAAAAGCCTACTCCTGGTACTGTATATTTGTGATAGGGGTGTGTACAAAGTACACGTGAATACCAAGCATTGTGCATGTGTGTATACTATCGACGAACTAGCCCCCGGGCTTATATAACATACTCAGGGCCTAGGGTTACAAATCATATATAGTCGGCTTATCATCAGTGGGGATAGAGTCCTCCACAACTCCGATAGCTTCGTCTTGTACGCCGAGTCCTCCACATGGGTCTTCGTATAACGCGTCTCGGTCCAACCTATGTGGTGCAGGATGGAACCGACCCATGAGTCCTCATGTTGACCCACCACAACTAGAAATGATGTGCCCACCACACCCCACACACAATCGGCCACTAAGAAAATAAGCATGTACAATAGTACAAAGTTATACATGAAAGTTAATTGCATGGTGCATCCAATAATATTTGTTCTGCATTGTGAATGTTTATATTTTCTCCTAAAATATTAGTCACGGGAAAGAGAAATGACGGGCATATCTCTCCTTGTCTCCACCAGACACCCCCCTCTCTACACCACTTTCACGTACGCACACAAACTATCTCTCGGCCTTCTAAAAGTATGCCCCTGACACATTCACGCGTGACGGTCACTGTATTTCAAGCGAAAGCACTATACGTTCACTGGACTTCAGAATATGCTCATTACGGTCACCGTATACATTCTCGTGGTGATCACACGGTATCTAGCTCACGATACGTCTTTGTATTTTGTTGATGACACTGACGGACATTGTATTTGATGCGTGCTCCGTATTTTGTTGACGACACTTACGGTCATTATATTTGAAGCGAAAGCACGACATGGTCACTGGACTATAGAATAACTCATCACGATCACCATATACATTTTGTGGTGCTAACCAACCTGTGGTTGGATGGTTAGGAGGACAGTGGTTTCCCCAGCCCACCAGGGTTAAATTCCTGGTGCTCGCATTTATTCTGGATTAATCTCAGTATTTTCCGGCGATGTGCGTTCACTGGGAGGAGACGTTCCCCTCGACTAGGAGGCAACTATGGTGACTTCATAAAATCTCAAGATCATATGCTGGCTCACTCTCTCGAAGGTGCTCATAGGGGTAGGGTGTGCGTGTGTGCGCTTATAGCGGTGAGTGTTTGCGCGTATATATGAGCGCTTGCGTCTGTACTGTGTTAAAAAAATACATGTCGTGATTATACGGTCACTGGCTCACCCGTACAACTCCGTAATTTGTTGATGACACGATCAATTGACCAGTCAAACGTTCCACATGGCGCAACTAGTGTTGCGCCATCAGCGCGTGTAACCATGGGGCCCACCTGTCAGCGCATATATGAAAGAAAGAAATGGTAGCTTGAATCTGTACTATGTTAATAATACATTTTATGGTGATCATACGGTCTCTGGCTCATCATACAGCTCCGTAATTTGTTGATGAAACGATCAATTGACCAGTCAAACGGTCCACATTCACCAGCGTACATTATCGTAGGGCCCACCCATCAGCGCGTATATGAAAGACAGAAATGGTAATAAATTATTGGTCGGTGGGGATTCGAAGTCGTGAGACCTCTGGTTGGCAGCCCGCGCGCCCTAACCACAGCGGACAAGGATCGCCTTGTGATGATATGCTGAGCGGGCCCTTTTAATTGCACGCACGCACGAGCCACTGTGGTGAATACAAACACATCACACATGCATGCATGCAATATTCACACGTACACATGCACGCACGCAACACTCGCATGAACACACGCACGCATGCAGGCGTGCAACACTGACACGTACACATGCACTCACGAACACACGCACGCACGCAAACATGCATGCAACACTAAAACGTACACATGCACGCACACAACACTCGAACGCCTGCATGCACACAGCACATGACACAAGACACACGCTCAACCTATACGTGCATGCACCCTTTGTTAAGGACATGGATTCTTACGGGTATTAATCAATCTTATCTTTGATAAGCAGAACATTGATGTTTGCAGCGGTCATTATGAATCACAACGTATCGAACGGGCTATCAATGTATATATGAAAATTTTAAAATTCTCTTACATTATATAGTAGGCTTATCAACCTACATGAATTAGATGATGTCACACTCAATGAACAATCATCGGTTTATGAAATGCCCGCTTCTCACCGCCCTGGCCCACCAAAAGCTCCTCTGCCATGCGCTGCCTGTGTTGGGTCACTGACATGCAGGCCAGGTACCCAACGAGCCCACACGTCAGCGGAAGAACGGCGCGGTGTTGTACGTCAGAGTCAAGGGCGCCGCTCGCTGCACGCCCGGCTGAACAGGCCTCCTTGCCGCATTCAAACGCCTCCATGAAACCCGTGTGGAAGCCGAGAAACCCACTCCAGACACACGTCCGTTCATGACCGGGCCGGCATTAAACGCAATGCCGGCCGAGCTCCTCCCATCCGCCGTCTATTTAATCTGCTATTTAAACGAGGCCAGACGCCGGCCAAGAATCGCACACCTCCGCCGCTCCCCTATCTCTTCCTTCACCATTTTCTCCACTCTTATAATGGCTTACGAAGAGTAGTTATCCGGCATCCAAGCCGGCTGGGTGGCCCACCGAGCCCGCCGGATACGAGCTATGCAGCTCTCTGATCCACCTCCCTTCCTCGCCCGACGGAGCCAGTTGCCGCCCCAAGCCGGCGCGTGGTTCAGCACCTCACCGCTCCAGACCAGCTCGACGAGGAGCGGCAAGCTGCTCCACGTCGGCACGGAACGAAGCACGGGCGTCGTCGCTGCCGTCCACACCACCGCCTCGTACAGCGCCTCCCGTGTCTACGACTGCGTCTCCCGTTTCTGTGGCCTAGACTCCCATGCCTGCGGCTGCGCCATGCAAGCAGAGACAGAAGCTAGGTGCGCGAAGAGCGACGAGTCGGTGGCCAGCGCCTCCGCGTCCGCCGCCATCGTCGAGGAGAAGTACAACACGGGAGGCCACCGCTGCTTGGGTCTCATGAAGGCCACCGCCGAGGCGACGCCGGCGTACACAGCAAGTGTCTTGCCGGATCCTTCTGTTGCGAGGACCTTCATCGACCCCGCATGGGCTCCACGGAAGCGGAGAAGCCCCCTTCAGACTCCATCTTGGGCATCAGCCAACGATGTCAGTTGAGCGGCGGGGAAGCGAGCCGTCCTTTACGCTGAAGCATATACCTCCGGGGCTCCCGGCAGTCCGGTGATCGTGCTGCCGGACATGAGGAAGACAAATGGATCCGCGGGCGACCATTTAGGCTAGGTATTATTATACCTGTGTTGTTCAGGAGTAGCACCGCTTAGTTGATTTGAATGTAATGAAATCCGTCATGTTTATATGAAAATCTGGTATTTTATATGAATTCCATCATTATTTATATGAAATATCGCCATGTTTGCATGAATTTCATCCGGTTGGTTGAGTTGCTATCAGAATGTGTGCGGCTATGGTTGGATGGCGTAATTTGCGGGTCTCCTGTTGGTCTGCGGCCGGCTCGGGCGGCGTGGTGGGACAAAAAAAGCACAACTCATGTAGCTCGTCTCCAACGCACGCGTTGGAGGATGCATGAGCACCCGAGCTCTTCCTCGTTCATCGGTGGCAAAGGCACGGGTGGACAAAAGGGTCGCCAATATTTAGGCTACCCCGGGCAAGATCCAAACAGCCCCTTCCAGCCCCACCCCTCCCAACACATTCAGATCCCTCGTTCTCCATGAAATTTTGCCATGTGTTGTTTTCATGGATATTTTGCTGTGTGAAAACAAATTTAAATATGAACGAATAATCGGTGTCCGCGGTCTTCTGTCGGGACACAGTTAGATGGCCTCATAGTAGTAGTAGTAGTGTACTAGAGTACTAGTACTACTAGATAGCGAGTGTTTACTATTGTATCACGTAAGTACGTACTAATTGCAACGCATGCATGTGTTAGCAGTATAATGACCACGTACGAATTTGATGGTAAGATTTGTGTAAGTTGGATGCATATTATTGCTCTAACATGTGGTCAAAGTTAGCCTCAAAAATGCATTTTAGACCCTATGGATTGAGGGAGTACATGCATTGCTGAGGTTTCTCCTAATCCTTGCATGCAACGTTTTTATTGAAGCTTGAAATGTGAACATGTGAATGGGAGGGACTACTACAACCCTTCCAAAAGAACTGTAGTACTAATGGTATCGTACTCCCTCCGTTCACCATCTCACATGCTCAGTACTTTTGCGAACTATGGAAGTAATAAATTTATTCCACCACTCAGCATCTATTATGGATACATTGTGGATTTCAAATTGAGTCATGTAGACCGGAAAGTTGGCACTTAGGGCAAACACAATGTATGCTTTTTGTTTCCTCTAAGCCCTCTCTCTCCTCTTAGAGGCAGGCCTCTATACATTGCACGAACTGCCTCTAACAAAAAATTGGCTAGCATCGCGTCTAACCTTAGAGGCTGCCTCTAACAATGTAACAATCCATCTGGTCCCACTTGTCAGCCTTAGGAAGCATAAGAAAGTAGGAGTACAAGAGAAATAGTACTGATTGGACAATTGTGGTGCTAATCAATACTTTTTAAATTTCTGCTAGGGCCCA
Organism: Thinopyrum elongatum; assembly: GCA_011799875.1. Lineage (NCBI taxonomy): Eukaryota > Viridiplantae > Streptophyta > Magnoliopsida > Poales > Poaceae > Thinopyrum > Thinopyrum elongatum. The sequence goes on along the minus strand of CM022298.1, from coordinate 721,673,454 downwards.
CCTTAGAGGCTGGTTAGAGTCTCTATACATTGTGGTTTTTTCATTTGATAAGAGGCAAACCATGTGGGGCCTACCTTAGAGGCAAGGCTCTATACACTGGAGATGCTTTGTAGTACTACTTTTAATGCGTCCCGTCAACTCGCAGAACGAGGAGAAGCTTGCTACACCCTCTCCCCCGCCCATGGGTGCGGTGGCTCGTAGAGTCATAGGACGAGGAGAAGCTTGCTTACTACGCCTACGCCCATTCCCTCGCCGACGCGCGCGGTGGCTCGCAGGACGAGGAGAAAAATTTACTACTCCCTCCGTTAGACATATACTCCCCTACCTTGATTAGAGAGATTATCATATTGTTTGAAATATATGTCTTTTAGTAGTAGGAGTAGTATAGTGGTAGTACATAGGAGTAGTACTACAGCAATTTCCTTGGAGTCCGTGGTGCAACAAGCTACCCTAGGCTATGTTACTACTCCCTCCTTTCCGGTTTATGGCTCAATTTCAAAATCTCTCCAACCAAGGTAGACAGTGAGTGGTGGAATTAATTTCGTAGTTTGCACAAGTACTTATTTAGTACACTCGTTTTTCTCAAAAAGTTATGTTTACCGATGCATTAATTACAACGAATACATGCATGACCACTAAATTTCCATGAACTTCTACATGCATTGGTGAGTTTTCTCTCGATAGTGCTTACATCAGGTGATTTAATGCACCTCAAAATCCAAACATGTGATGGTAAGTACTAGTAGAATTGAGACTTATAAAACGGAAAAACGAATTTTTTTAGATGAGCCCTATAAACCGGAAAGGAGGGAGTAGTAAGTAGTACTACCTCCATAGTGGGTACGTACTCCGTAAAATCAGATTTTCCCAAAACTAAGTCGCTCAACCTTTAATTGCTTGTTTCCCTTCCTGACTCGTTGCCTCGAACAGACTATGCCAAACTCCCCTGCCTGCCGCGCAGGAAAAGACCCGCCCTCGCCTTTTTTTAATCCGGGTTTGTATCGATGGATCACGCGAAGCAGCAAAAACCAAGCCGTGTCTTGTACTCCTCCGTCGTACTAAAAGAGTGGAGATGCTCGCTTCCATGAATTCTGTACTTCCTCTCGCCGACATGTGGGACATATAGCAACCGGGTCGACGTGTCATGCACCAAATAACAGTGCAGAACAGCAGGGGACGCACCCCAGTAGTAGTAATGAGCAATGAGACGTCAAATTACAATGCCGCACCTTTCCCCTAGACAGACGAAGCAACCATTATTTCACACTTCGCTGAATCCGCTTCGCCATCATCTCCTTCAAGAAAACCACATGACGCGCATCGCCTTGGTACATCATGACACGTGGGACCACATGACAGGCCATGCTCCCCCGCCCACCGCTCGGTAAAATCACCTCATTTTTACTACTTCCTCCGTCTCGGTTTACAGGGCATGCACGTCGTTCTAGGTTGAGAATTTAACTAGCTATATATGTATTATATGTGATGAAAAATATATGTTTAGAAACTGCATTCGCTTAAGAATCCAATGATATACTTTTTGTGACATATAACTCATATTTAGTTAGTCAAATGGATGACCTAGAACTACGTGCACACCCTATAAACCGAGACGGAGGGAGTAGTATCTTTTCAGATCAATATATTCGTGATTCACCAAGGAGCAAAACCAAGTGGTAGGCTGCTCCTATCATGTTGGCGTAGCAACTCAGCAGGGTCAGTCCGCACATGAAATGGCGACACACTTAACAGAACCCCTTTGGCCGACATGTGGCTCATCCACCGTCTTGTTCCACGTGCGATGCACCAAATTACAGTTTGGAGCAGCGGTTGGACTTGGAGGCACCCCGATCGTAGCGCCGCAGTAGTAGTAAATGAGCGATGAGGGGTCAAATCACAAAGCCCCATCCTTCCCGCATTAAGCTGGACGGACAAAGCAACCATCATTTCACTCTAGGGCGCAAGAGCATAAAGAAAAAAGAAAACCAATGATGCGTGCGGCAGCTATCTAGGGCGCCCTAGGGTAGGAGCCTCCACTACAAATCCGCTTCTCCCTCGTCCTCTTGAAGAAAACTGATGATGCGTGCGTCGGGTAGGGTTTGTAGGAGTACTACGGCGTGCGGGGCCACGCCGTAGTAAACGGGAGAGGGATTGAGTTCGAGTCGTCGCCTTAATACGGGTGGGCCGCTTGGTTTTACAGGAACGAGGCAGCATTTTGGGTTCGGGGACCAGTGGAGATATACATACAAAAAATTGTGGACGTAGGTTCGACCGAAAGGCAATGACGCATGGGCCCCGCATTTTGATATACCCGCGGCCGCGTGAAATTTGCTACTCAAAATAATGCATAAAAGTTCCTCCAAAAAGATGTATAACTAATGGGAAGTGAATGTATGCTTAAAATGAAAATGTAATACAAAGAGAAAAAATGAATTGCAGTTAAAAGAATGACATTTCTAACAAAAATGTGAATGTGAACTACATATGTGTGCACGTGACCAACACATACATTGTCAATACAAAATCTAAAGCAAGAAATAATTTATGAGTAACATGCACGAATTGATGATGTGGTGCTTGCATGCATAGAGTACAAAAACAATGTGATTTATGACTTGCATGCATGACGTGTTCATGTGCCATAGTTGCATGTCCAGGAAAAAAGCTACTAGTGGGTTGTACTAGCTATTTAGGAATAGAAGATGTATATATGGAAGTTGTAGGGAAAGAGATGACATGTATCTCAATTCCTATGAGTAGGGATTGGAAAAGAGATGTCATTTGGTCCACATCATAGGAACTTTTCTATTGAATCTAGAGATGACATGTATCTCAATTCCTATGAGGAGGGAATAGAAAAGAGATGTCATTAGGTTCACATCATCGGAACTTTTCTATTGAATCTAGAGATGACATGTATCTCAATTCCTATGAGGAGGGATTAGAAAAGAGATGTCATTTGGTTCACATCATAGGAACTTTTCTATTGAATATATGCTAATGTTTATTTTCCTTTGAAATTGTGGGAGTATAGGAATCCATTCATATGAACCAAGTGGCTCTAAAGCTATAAAAATGATATCATGTTTATTTTCCTTTGAAATGTGGAGTACATGAATCTATTCCTATGAACCAATTGGCTCTAAAGAAAAAAATCCTATAAAAATCATATCGTATAGAGTTCTTATGATATTCCTCCACACCAAAGGATGGTTGAAATTGCTGCAGGTGATACGACAGTCTTTCTTTGTACACTCCTTCCCCATCTTTATAGTTACCTCTCAAAGATGAATGAAATGATATATACTGGGTATTCTATATGTGCATTTTGGTATACGAAAACTCGGTAAAAGTTTGCGAGGTTTGAATTTTCAATAAAGCTATATGCACTACATTTTGGAACGGAGGGAGCAGCATACGGCAGTTGCTAACACTCATGTGGAAGATTTGTGTGTTGGAGGAGTGGCTGTTCTGTTAAATGCCATGGCAAAACTGACACTGTCGGATGCCGATCTAACGGTTCTTACGGCATTCGTCAGGAAACGGCTTGTGGCGAAGGTTTCTCAGATATGATTTACGGACACATGCATTGCATTGATACGTGCCCGGTGCCCCCTCTCTCTCACGCACACACGCACCCTCACGAGTCATGACTCTCCCGAGTCCTCTCGCACCCACCGTCTATCTATAGGTAGATGTCACACACATATGTTCTCGTCACACCCTACCCTCAGAATTTCTAAAAAGTAAAAGACGTCGCGCACCTTTTATTTTAACTCACACGTCACACACTTATACTATTACTCTTGTGGCGAACGTTCTTTGGGCGTAGTATATTATACTCTCACGAAGAGAAGCGGTGCACGCACGCGCTAGTTCTCTCACACCCACTCGTGGGTACACGTAGGAGACCTTTTTTTTTTGAAGCTAGGAGCGCATTTGTTTACAAAGAGGCATCCCAATTGACATTTTGACTAGTCTAGTTTTCAACTTGATGGAGGGTCAGGGACCGTACGTGAATGCTACAGTACATAGTGCATCCTGGATGCGGTGATTTGATAGTGCGACCTGGAAGCGGTGGCACGTTATTGATCGAGTTTTATTTTTACTTGAACTTTAAATGAAAATAGTGGTTCGCGCGTATTCAATTTAATAACGGCTGCGACAACAAAATCACTCGATTATATATATAAGTAGGAGCCTCGGCGCTTGCTTTACTAGGTCCTCTTTCACTCTCTCATGCTCTCCAGATCTAAGCAAGACATAGGTGGCCACACCCTCTCTCTGCTCACGGCTGGTCACAAATCCGGCCGGACCACCTCTGCCGGGGCAGGGGTGTAGGTGCATCGTTCACGCGGTCGTCGGCGGCAAGGGAGGAGACCAACAGCTGCCCGCGCGTCCCCATCAGCAGCCGTGTCGTTCTCTCCGAGACAGGGCTGGCTCGGGAGGTCCTCCGACCCCTTCTTCGTCCCTGCGGTATTGTGGCCAAGATGCGGCCTCCCGACGCCGTCTTTGCCACATCCCGACGACCCTCAGGTATATATTCCTTCGAAACCTGCCTTACTCTACTGCCCCAGCTCCCCACGTGGCTGCGTGTGGATCTTTTTCTACTTCCGTCGGCTGTTCCAAAGCCACCTAGACTTTTACTATTATTAGAGGTAAAGCTAGTTCATAGAGTCGAATCTAAGAGTTGGTTCAAATAGGGAAGAAAGTGGGAAAGTTGTAGCATGAATCTAGGACTTTGTTCTAAGAGGAAACGGGGGAAAGTAGTAGATACTGGCTACCCAACCGGTCTCTTGGTTGAAAAGGCGAAGAAAGCGTGGTGGATGGCGAAGGGTGTGGGGAGGTGGACCTGTCTCTTGGTCGAAAAAGGAAAGAAAGTGAGGGGTGTTGGGGGACAATGCAAATGAGAATGAGCAGGTCTAGATTTCCTGTGCTCACATAGGAAAATGTCGCCGAGGAGATAAAAAATGGGACAAATGCAGACATGTTGCATGAGTGTTTGCCGCTCTTGGCAACCACATCTGCCTCACCACTTTATGCCCCTACTGTCCCTACGCCCATATCGCTACCATTAATGTAAAATACACACCATTGAAGCAATGCCACCTAATGTCACTATTAAGTAATGGGCTAGTGCCATCGATAAATTGAAGCAATGCCACCTAATGTCACTATTAAGCAATGGTCTAGTGCCGTCGATAAATTGAAGCTATGCCACCACCATTTTATGAAGTGCTTATGTCTTGCTTTATTTCCCATGAATTGTGTTTTTGCAGTTACACTTAAATCTCACACCGCTAACATTGCTTCATCCCAGTGGAACTGCACAAATTTGATTGCACATTTACTGACCATGTGCTACTCTCATGACAGTAATACTAGTACTATTGTTCTGCATGTTAATCTAGTGGCAGTGTTGATGTGATGTGATGCTACTTCTTACTTAAGGGCACTTTCATACTGTCAATGTAGTGCAAATTATAACACAATAGATGCTGCTGTTAATCAAATGCCACTGCAAATAACTGTCACTGTTTAAATAACCTTATTTCATATTTGAGCAAACACGGATGTCTGTCTTCATATCGTTTCTATCTGCGCAATCAAAAGTACACACCTCAGTTTTAGTAGAACTGCACAAAATGAGATGGCTATTCCTAGCTGCCGTCGTCTAACCACCCGTATTCCAGGTATTCCTACATTGGTAGTAACTAGGTAGAATGACCAACGCAATCTAAAAGAAGCTCATTCGTACATTTTACTTCCTGATTGCAGTGCAGGGACGAGCGAAAACAACTGCATCCTAGTCGGGAATGCACTTTCTCCCAGTTCATCCATGGACAAAGGACTAGCTGGCATGGCTGCACGGAGGTTTTTGGGACAGGTGCGCGGACAAGAGGCATTGTGGTCTACTTATTTCTGCAAATAGCGGTGCTTAAATTTAGTGGAACTGCACAAGAAGTTCAGATGGTCAGTAAACTACATGGTTCAGTTCAGCATTCCAACTGAGAACACAATTATAATTGGTTATTCTGGAATGAGAGAACCTAACCCTGGATGGTGGCAACAAGAAAAACCAGAGTGAACTCCAGGAAATTAAAGCCTGCCTAGGTAGGCCCTTTGCTCAGAGAAGCCTTGCTTGATTTTTCCTGATTTGTAAACCTTCTCACAACTTTGTCTTTTGCTGTGAACTAGCAAGATGCCCGTGCATTGCACGAAACATCAAGATGCATTTGTATGAGTAGTTTATCTTGTGAGAGAAAAGGATGAACGAGGGAAGGCCTTATTTGCAAATGTGGAGAGGGGTGTGGGTATCTTTTTGCAAAATTGCCATAGTCTCCTTCCTATCCGTCAGATATAAATTGGACGGCCTATATTGCAGGATGGCAGGCACACCATCATCACCAACTCTGTTCTTTATAAGAGTAGAGACTAGTAAATGTTTGTTATGTTCTATGAATCATTGAGATGTATAAAATTGCTTAACTTATGCTTTTCAAGTATTTTATGAAGCCGAGTTTAATGTGAATGTTCCACATGAACGCTGGACTAGCGTGTGAACATTTGGAATTTACATTGTGGCCTCAGTTAACTGCATGAACCACTGTAACAAGATACGTAGTTGCTTATATGTCAGACAACATATTATTGATTGTTAGCTGGTCGATAGCCGACTTTTCTAGTGTTGAAGCGAGTTGAGCCAATGTGCCGTGTTTTGCACAACTGCTTACAAGTGGGGTAGCACCAACAGTATTCACAAGTACTTAACCAACCTTACGTACCCTTTGTATATGTCGGCGCACAGTTGTCGAACAAGTACTCTATTTCATCAAACACACACTGCTCGTATGATAAACCGTGACAAATTATGTCTTACCATGCCATATTACATGAAAAAACTATTGAGGACGCATCTGTTTCGGCAACAATTAGGATGGTTCTCACATGATTCACGGGCACACAAAAGTAGCAGTAGTTCCCATAGGCGGATTCAAACAGAGTACTAGCCCCAGAGGGCTCAATAATAGGCAAGTTTCGGATAATTAGACACAATCCAAACTACTTTTAAACGCTAGATGGGGCAACTATTTCATGCCTCGATCTAATTTGGGATGGACACAAGATGGACCTTGCCATGAACATCATCGAGGACGTCCGGCAGTAGCTTAATCCTGTGAACCTTCCTAAAGATAACCTTGTGACCTTGCCACTCATAAACTTGTTTGTGGAGGCATGCCACATCATCTTTCTACGTACGCTTGACAAGAACAGTATGCCTCACAAACGAAGGATTAGCTTTGAACTTCTTGTGCTTTAGTACACCCTGGACAACACGCCTGACAACAGTGAGGCTGGAATACATCTCGACATTGGTATAAGTGCAAATGGCTTCCAGGATGCAACAGCCTAAGAACTTTGTCCCAGTGCGTATATTCAGGTCATCCGCCTCATAGCGAGTGACATGTACAACCACACAATCCTTGTCTGCATCAGGGCTCTAATTGAAACAGAAACAAATTCTGAATTACTTTCCAATATAAGAAACACAAGTTATATAAACCACTATGTAGAGTCAAAAGTATGCATGACAGGGAAGGTTGCATGGCATCGAAGCTAATAAAATTTTGCATTATTTATCACCACATACTGAGATGAAAAACCACAATCGAGATTGGCAAAGAAGAAAATCACCTTGGGCAGCTCAGCGGGGGGGACACATCCTCGAAGGGGGAAAACTGCTCCTGCAGGGCCACAGGGGTTGTAACCTCAAACAGGGCATTGACCATCTCAGTAGTGGTCGTGAGCGTATCTGGGGTCAGCTCGGTGGCTGCCTCCATCTTCTTGGAGCTCTCTGTCTCGTGGGGATCAGCCTCCCGCTTCTACTCCAACATCAGCAGATCTTTGCCTGGTTCTCCTTGGTCCATCATGAAACTGACGAATACTAGGAGACAACTGAAAGGAAAACACAATCGCAATGACAATGAAACAAAAAAGAGAGTGAGGATCGGTTACTACTTTGCAAAAGTTCTTTTTTTTCTATAAGAAAATATACCAACATCACGGATCCGCTTACCTTCCCTTCGTTGGGAGAGAAGAACAATGGCAGATGCGAGTGTTGGCTTTCTTGAAGACGGTGAGGGAGATGGGGATTCAGCGAAGAATGAAATGATGGTTGCTTCGTCCGTCAAACTTAGACTGCGGGGAGGTGGGGTTTTGTGATATGATGGCTCGTTACTGCCGCGCTACAACCGGGGTGACTCTCCGCCTGCATACCGCCTTCTAATTTGGTGGATGGCATTTGGGCCCGCGCGTTGCAAGGCCCGCATGTCGGTGAACCAAAGTAAAATAGCATTCAGTAGAGGGAGACAATTCGATGACCTCGGAGGAGCCAGAAGCGATAGTGTATCCACTGTACTAGTAGTAATTGTTTTTCTGGGTAGTTGTAGAGTGTCTCCACTGTACTAGTAGTAATTGTTTCTCTGGGCCCAAGACAAAACAGCCCATCCACCCTAGTAAATAATAATATCAATTCAAAAGCCCATATATTTACTTAATGAGAGGAGCTACCCAGCACACTGCCCCCCAAAAAACCTGGGTGCTCTTCTTCCTCCTCACTCCCACCCACCTCACATCAGGTCGCTCCACTCGTACCCCCAAATTCCTCACCTCACTCCTACAGAAAACCCCAGCTCCCCTTCTTCCTCACTACTACAGAAAACCCCAGCTCCCCTTCTTCTTTACTCGCACTACAACTAGGCTCATCATTCGTTACTCTGCTCAAATCTGCGAGCTCGACTCGACACCCTCGAGGAAAATGGAGTCGGCTGACCCCAGCGCCAAGAAGATGAGGTTCCCGCCAGCGGTGACGCCTGTTGTAGATCCCGCACCCGGCAGCGCGGGGAGAAGTGGCAAGCCCGCCCCCACCGGATCCCAGGAACCCTTAGAATCCCGGGTGGACCACATCAGCGATCTCCCGAACGCCATCCTTGGGGAGATCATCTCGCTTCTCCCCACCAAGGATTGCTGCCGCACCCAAGTCCTCTCAAATCGGTGGCGCCCTCTATGGCACGCGCCCCTTAATCTCGATTGTCGTCAGCTATCTCTCTTTAATGATTTTGAACTCCCCAGAGCCATCATCTCCTCCCACCAGGGATTCGTTCAAAGCCTCTGCATCCCGTCATGCTACCTGAGCAAGCATAGCATGCCCTGCACGATGGACGCCTGGCTGAAATCCCTTGAATTCACAGAACTACAGCTGCTTGAGTTCTACTATTCCCCAGGAAATCATTGATACGTCTCCAATGTATCTATAATTTTTATTGTTCCATGCTGTTATATTATCATTCTTGGATGTTTTAGAATCATTTTATATCATTTTTTGGTACTAACCTTTTGACATAGTGCCCAGTGCCAGTTGCTGTTTTCTGCATGTTTTTTACATCGCAGGAAATCAATACCAAACGGAGTCCAAACGCAGCGAAACTTTTTGTGGATTTTTTTGGACCAGAAGACATCCAGTGGGCCAAAGAAGTACCGAAGAGGGAGCCCGAGGTGAGCACAAGACACCAGGGAGCGCCTGGAGGCCTAGGCGCGCCCTGGTGGGTTGTGCCCACCTCGGTGGCCTCCCGCACCACCTCTTTGCTCTATGAATACCCCAATATTCCAGAAACCCCAGGAGAGCCGACGAAAACCAATTCCAGCCGCCGCAAGTTCCAGAAACACTAGATCCAATCTAGACACCATCACGGAGGGGTTCATCATCCTCATTGGTGCCTCTCCGATGATGCGTGAGTAGTTCTTTGTAGACCTATGGGTCCATAGTTAGTAGCTAGATGGCTTTCTCTCTCTCGTTTGATTCTCAATACAATGGTCTCTTGGAGATCCATGTGATGTAACTCTTTTTGCGGTGTGTTTGTTGGGATCCGATGAACTTTGAGTTTATGATCAGATCTATGTTTTTATCCATGAAAGTTATTTGAGTCTTCTTTGATCTCTTATATGCATGATTGCTTATAGCCTTGTATTTCTTCTCCGATATTTGGGTTTTGTTTGGCCAACTTGATCTATTTATCTTGCAATGGGAAGAGGTGCTTTGTAATGGGTTCGATCTTACGGTGCTTGATCCCAGTGACAGAAAAGGAACCGACACGTATGTATCGTTGCTATTAAGGATAACAAGATGGGGTCTATTTCTACATAAATAGATCTTGTCTACATCATGTCATCGTTCTTATTGCATTACTCTGTTTTTCCATGAACTTAATACACTAGATGCATGCTGGATAGCGATCGATGTGTGGAGTAATAGTAGTAGATGTAGGCAGGAGTCGGTCTACTAATCTTGGACGTGATGCCTATATAATGATCATTGCCTGGATATCATCATGAGTATTTGAAGTTCTATCAATTGCCCAACAGTAATTTGTTTTCTACCGTTTGCTATTTTTCTCGAGAGAAACCACTAGTGAAACCTACGGCCCCCGGGTGTCTTCTTTAATATATTTGCCTTCGCGATCTATTTTCATTTGCTTTTATTTTCAGATCTATTAATCCAAAAATACTTTGCTGCACTTTATTTTATTTGCGATCTATTTATACAATCTATTACAACTTTCTCCCGTCCACTTGCCAATTTCTGGCGCCGTTACCCGAAAGGGATTGACAACCCCTTTAACACGTCGGGTTGCGAGTATTTGTTATTTGTGTGCAGGGGTTGTTTACGTTGTGTTACGTGGTTCTCCTACTGGTTTGATAACCTTGGTCTCATCACTGAGGGAAATACCTACCGTCGCTGTGCTGCATCATCCCTTCCTCTTTGGGGAAATACCAACGTAGTTCTAGCAGACATCAAAAGGAATTTCTGGCGCCGTTACCGGGGAGGATCACGTCAAGATAGTCTCCCGGCCTCGTGCCAATTTCTGGCGCCGTTGCCGGGGAGACATCAACAACATCAACCAGGTTCCTAATCACAAATCTCATCTCCTTGCAATTTACATTATTTGCCATTTGCCTCTCATTTTCCTCTCCCCCACTTCACAAAAATTTGTCGTTGTATTCGCCCTCTTTTTCGTTTGCTGTTTTTTTTTTCGTCAGATCTATCTTGGTATTCTGGTATGGCAGAAATAGATGATGGCCTAACTCCTAAAATGGAGCGTACGGGTAATCTGGATGCCAAAACTTTTGTTTTTGGGCAAGGGAATGTTATAGAAAAAAAACGTATCCAAGAATTTTTCAATTGTGTTGGAAATTTAAGTCTTGATGATGTTCCTATACTTAAGAGGACTAAATCTTATGCGGAAGCTATTTCAGTACTAGTTCTGAAACTTGAAAATAAATTTATCCGTACTCATCCTACCTTGCAAAGATTGTTTTTTGAGTTACCCGTTATAAAGAATCCCAAGGCTAAAAAGTTGGCCACCCTTGTTCTTATGAATGAATTTGATTACATAGTACGGGAAGCTAGGGAAATTTTTGATTTCTATGGTATGAATCATGAAAACCCGGTGATAGATGAAATTCTTTATAATAATGATTACGTGCTAAGACATTTGCTTGGGGATAATCAAATCTTTGACGAGAATCTTAAAAAGGAAGCCCCTGTTTTAGATATAATCCAACAAGTTTTCAATGATGTTAATCAACACTTTCTTGGATTGTTGCCAGAAATCAAAGGGGATATGATGATAAGCAACTTGATAGTGCTATAGTCTCTATGGATAAGGTGTTCTATGTTGTTTTTGCAAAACCTCCTGACAAAGACACCTCTAAGGAAAATGAAACTAAAGATGACAAAACTTAGATCCTTTGCATTATGCCTAGCTAGGGGCGTAAAATGATAGCGCTCGTTGGGAGGCAACCCAACTTGTATCTTTTTGCTTTTTGGTTTTTCTTGCTGTTTTCAATAAAAATACCCAATTATGCCTCCGATTAGATGTATATTTGTGGTTTAATTTAGTGTTTGTGCCAAGCAAAGCCTTTGGGATCATGTTGGGTGATAGTTAATTTGATCATGTTGGAAAACAGAAACTTTTGCATCTAGAAAAAAAATTGTTTAGAATTACAGAAGCGACTAAAACTTCTGAATTTTTTACAAAAGATTGATATACAAATTTCCTCTGTTTTCCTAATTTTTCAGAATTTTTGGAGTTACATAAGTATTAGAAATATTCAGATGGCTACAGACTGTTCTGTTTTTGACATATTCTGTTTTCTTTGCGTTGTGTGCTTGTTTTGATGATTCTATGGTTTTCTTTGAAGAGTTTTTGCCATAGAAAAGTTTGAATACAGTAGATATAATGCAAAAATAAAATATGAATGGGTTTGCAACAATACTTATAGTAGTGATTTGCTTTCTTATACTAACGGATATCACGAAGGTTTTGTTGAGTTTTGTGTGATTGAAGTTTTCCAGTTTTGGGTGATATTACGATGGATGAAGGAATAAGGATTAGCAAAAGGCTAAGCTTGGGGATGCCCGAGGCACCCCAAGATAATATTCAAGAAGTGTCAAGCAACTAAGCTTGGGGATGCCCCGAGTGGCATCCCCTCTTTCTTCTAACGACCATCGGTATTCTACTTGAAGCTATATCTTTATTCGTCACATATTATGAGTTTTGCTTGGAGCGTCTTGTATGATATGAGTCTTTGCTTGGTTTGCATTTTTATTTTAAGTATTGAATCCTTGATGGACACACCTTTTTGAGAGAGCCAAAAATTATGCTATGCTTGCTCCTATGCTTCACTTAAATTTTTTGAGCCTTGGAATTGCTCTAGTGCTTCACTTATATCTTTTTGAGCACGGTGTGCTTTGTTATTTTTGAAGAAATGCTCTCATACTTCACTTAGATTTATTTGGGAGTTAGTAATTTTTTTAAGAAATTCTCTCTTGCTTCACTTAGATTAATTTGAGAGAAAGAAATACTATGCTCATGTTCTTCACTTATATTTGTTTGAGCTTATTAAAAGCAACATATGAAATTAGTCCCAAAGTGATAGATATCCAAGGAGGATATAATAAAAACTTTCATGAAGATCATTGGACAAAATAAACTTGGTTCTTTGTAATAGTTTTGAGATATGACGATATGATATGTGAGTCATGTTGATGAGTAATTATGCTTTAGTAAGAATATTAGTGTTAAGGTTTGTGATTCCCTATACAAGCATGAAAGTCAATAGTCATGCAATGAAATTACATCCTACTTGTGGTGCATTATTTAGTGTAAGTTATGCTTAATGCTCGCTTATGAGATTTTTTGTTTCTTGGTTGGACGCTTCTCAATCTTTTTGCTAGCCTTCATTTGCACTAAGTATGATCACTACTTGTGCATCCAAAACCCTTTAAACCAGTTTTGCCATATGAGTCCACTATACCTACCTATATGCAGTATTTCCATGCCGTTCTAAGCAAATTTGTATGTGCCATCTCTAATTTTCAAAATAAATTTCTCTTTTGTGTGCTCGTACCGCTCACGAGGCGGTGAGGGGTGGCCGATATTTTCCATGCTAGATGTGTTATTCTCACGATGAGTGTTTATTCACTTGTCATTGCACGAGAGTACGGCAATGGTATTAGGGATGCCTAGTCCCAAAATGAAAAATGAATTTACTTTATGTTGTCAAATAATAAATTCCTTGGAAAGTGTTGGTATGGAGGGCACCCGTGGATACGGTTAGCCATGGAAAGTGAAAGTATGGTGGAAAAAGGAATAAACTTTATTTTCTGTTTGGGAACCGCCTATGATATATCTAGCATGGAAAGTGTTGGGAACTCTAAGTCGTTTTCGTTGGTGGGAAAAGTATGCCTCCCAAAATGTTTTTATCTCTCAATTTTCGCTTTGAGCTCCGGCACCTCTACAAATCCCTACTTTCCTCCGCGAAGGGCCTTTCTTTTACTATATGCAATTTTTATTTTTACTTGAGTCTCCATCTTCTCTTATAAAGCACCAACTAAGGGGCACTATGATCATACTTGAGCATTGGGTATAGCTAGTATTCGAGTGTGTTTCATGAATGGATCAATGATTGAGCATAATGGGCTAGGGATAACTTGCTTTAGTGTTGATATTTTGAAAGACATGGTTGCTTGTTGATATGCTTGAGTATTAAAGTCTTCATGTCAAAACTAGACTATTGCTTTGAACCATATTAAAAAGTCCAAATGTCCATGCTACAAAGAAAAGAATATGTGATGAACATGTTAGGCAGCATTCCACATCAAAAATTCTGTTTTTATCATTTACCTACTCGAGGACGAGCAGGAATTAAGCTTGGGGATGCTGATACGTCTCCAACGTATCTATAATTTTTTATTGTTCCATGCTGTTATATTATCATTCTTGGATGTTTTACAATCATTTTATATCATTTTTTGGTACTAACCTATTGACATAGTGCCCAGTGCCAGTTGCTGTTTTCTGCATGTTTTTTACATCGCAGGAAATCAATACCAAACGGAGTCCAAATGCAGCGAAACTTTTTTTGGATTTTTTTTGGACTAGAAGACATCCAGTGGGCCAAAGAAGTACCGAAGAGGGAGCCTGAGGTGAGCATAAGACACCAGGGCGCGCCTGGAGGGCCAGGCGCACCCTGGTGGGTTGTGCCCACCTCGGTGGCCTCCTGCACTGCCTCTTTGCTCTATAAATACCCCAATCAGAAACCCTAGGAGAGTCGACGAAAATCAATTCCAGCCGCCGCAAGTTCCAGAAACACCAGATCCAATCTAGACACCGTCACAGAGGGGTTCATCATCCTCATTGGTGCCTCTCCGATGATGCGTGAGTAGTTCTTTGTAGACCTATGGGTCCATAGTTAGTAGCTAGATGGCTTTCTCTCTCTCGTTTGATTCTCAATACAATGGTCTCTTGGAGATCCATATGATGTAACTCTTTTTGTGGTGTGTTTGTTGGGATCCGATGAACTTTGAGTTTATGATCAGATCTATGTTTTTATCCATGAAAGTTATTTGAGTCTTCTTTGATCTCTTATATGCATGATTGCTTATAGCCTCGTATTTCTTCTCCGATATTTGGGTTTTGTTTGGCCAACTTGATCTATTTATCTTGCAATGGGAAGAGGTGCTTTGTAATGGGTTCGATCTTACGGTGCTTGATCCCAGTGACAGAAAGGGAACCGACACGTATGTATCGTTGCTATTAAGGATAACAAGATGGGGTCTATTTCTACATAAATAGATCTTGTCTACATCATGTCATCGTTCTTATTGCATTACTCCGTTTTTCCATGAACTTAATACACTAGATGCATGCTGGATAGCGGTCGATGTGTGGAGTAATAGTAGTAGATGCAGGCAGGAGTCGGTCTACTAATCTTGGACATGATGCCTATATAATGATCATTGCCTGGATATCATCATGAGTATTTGAAGTTCTATCAATTGCGCAACAGTAATTTTTTTTCCACCGTTTGCTATTTTTCTCGAGAGAAGCCACTAGTGAAAACTACGGCCCCTGGGTCTCTTCTTTAATATATTTGCCTTCGCGATCTATTTTCATTTGCTTTTATTTTTAGATCTATTAATCCAAAAATAAAAAAATACTTTGCTGCACTTTATTTTATTTGCGATCTATTTATCCAATCTATTACAACTTTCTCCCGTCCACTTGCCAATTTCTGGCGCCGTTACCCGAAACGGATTGACAACCCCTTTAACACGTCGGGTTGCGAGTATTTGTTATTTGTGTGGAGGGGCTGTTTACGTTGTGTTGCGTGGTTCTCCTACTGGTTCGATAACCTTGGTCTCATCACTAAGGGAAATGCCTACCGTCGCTGTGCTGCATCATCCCTTCCTCCTTGGGGAAATACCGACGTAGTTCTAGCAGACATCAATCACCTACCAGATACCGAACGCCATGTACTTGTGCCCTCAGCACCGATGTCCATCTCGCGGTTTTCCTCCTCTCTCCACATCGCCACCTTTGCGATGTGCTACCTACCAGACAATCTGGTAGTAAACCTTCGACTCCCATTTCTCAAAACACTTTCACTTGTGCGGGTTCATATATCGGAGGCCTCATTACACAGCATCATCCACTCCAGTTGCCCTGCCCTGGAGTGCTTGGTGCTTGTTTTCACAGTTAGAATCGGTTGTCTCCAAATAAAGTCGCCTAACCCTGTAAGAATTGGAATTTGTTTTGACGAAAGGCAGCTCTACAGGAAATATGCCCTAGAGGCAATAATAAAGTTGTTATTTTATATTTCCTTATTCATGATAAAGGTTTATTATTCATGCTAGAATTGTATTGATCGGAAACTTAAATACATGTGTGAATACATAAACAAATACCGTGTCCCTAGTATGCCTCTACAAGACTAGCTCGTTGATCAAAGATGGTTAAGGTTTCCTAACCATGGACATGTGTTTTCATTTGATAACGGGATCACATCATTAGGAGAATGATGTGATGGACAAGACCCATCCGTTAGCTTAGCATAATGATCGTTCAGTTTATTGCTACTGCTCTTTTCATGTCAAATACATATTCCTTCGACTATGAGATTATGCAACTCCCGGATACCGGAGGAATACCTTGTGTGCTATCAAACGTCACAACATAACTGGGTGATCATAAAGATGCTCTACAGGTATCTCCAAAGGTGTTTGTTGGGTTGGCATAGATCGAGATTAGGATTTGTCACTCCGAGTATCGGAGAGGTATCCCTGGGCCCTCTCGGTAATACACATCATAAGCTTGCAAGAAAATGACTAAGGAGTTAGTCACAAGGTGATGTATTACGGAACGAGTAAAGAGACTTGCCGGTAACGAGATTGAACTAGGTATGAAGATACTAACGATCGAATCTCGGGCAAGTAACATACCGATGGACAAAGGGAATTACCTATGTTGTCATAACGCTTCGACCGATAAAGATCTTCGTAGAATATGTAGGAGCTAATATGGGCATCCAGGTTCCGCTATTGGTTATTGACCGGAGAGGTGTCTCGGTCATTTCTACATAGTTCTCGAACCCGTAGGGTCCGCACGCTTAACGTTCGTTGATGATATAGTGCTATATGAGTTATATGATTTGGTGACCGAATGTTGTTCGGAGTCCCGGATGAGAACACGGACATGACGAGGAGTCTCGAAATGGTTGAGAGGTAAAGATTGATATATAGGACGATGGTATTTGGACACCGGAAGTGTTTCGGAGGGTACCGGGTACTTATCGGGTCACCAGAAAGGAGTTTCGGGTAACCCCGGCAAAGTTATGGGCCTAATGGACCAAAGGGGGGACAGACCAGCCCCTGGTGTGCCCCTTCTTTGGACAGCAGGTCGTAAGGGAAGGAAAGGAGGGAGGGCTAGCCCCTCCTGCCTTTCCCTCTCATGGGAGAAAGGAAAAGGGGGGGCACCCTCCCTTGCCTTTTCCCCGCACCTATATAAGGCATGGGGGCGCGGCTTGGGATGGACTCCAAGTAGGATTCCTCCTACTTGGGCGCCTCCTTTGGCTGCTCCTCCCTCCCTCCCACCTATATATATGTGGGAGGGGGTGCCTAGCACACAACAGATAATTGTCTTAGCCGTGTGCGGCGCCCCCTCCACCGTTTACTCCCTCGGTCATATTTTCGTAGTGCTTAGGCGAAGCCCTGCGGAGATCACATCACCATCACCGTCACCACGCCGTAGTGCTGCCGGAAATCATCCACTACTTCGTCCGTCCTGCTGGATCAAGAAGGCGAGGACGTCACCGAGCTGAACGTGTGCAGAACTCGGAGGTGCCGTACGTTCGGTACTTGATAGGTTGAAGCGTAAAGAAGTTCGACTACATCAACCGCGTTATGAAACGCTTCCGCTTACAGTCTACGAGCGTATGTAGACACACTCTTCCCCTCGTTGCTATGCATCTCCATGGATAGATCATTGCGCGTGCGTAGAAAAAAATTTGTTTTCCATGCTACGTTTCCCAACAGTGGCATCATGAGCCAGGTCTATGCGTAGATGATATGCATGAGTAGAGCACAAAGAAGTTGTGGGCGGTGATGTTCATACTGCTTACCACCAACGTCTTATTTTGATTCGGCGGCATTGTGGGATGAAGCGGCCCGGACCAACCTTACATGTCCACGTACATGAGACCGGTTCCACCGACTGACATGCAACTAGTTTTGCATAAAGGTGGCTGGCGGGTGTCTGTTTCTCCTACTTTAGTTGAATCAAATTTGACTGCGTCCGGTCCTTGAAGAAGGTTAAAACAGCAAACTTGATAATTCACCGTTGTGGTTTTTGCCTTAGGTAAGAACGGTTCTTGCTAGAAGCCCATAGCAGCCACGTAAAGCTTGCAACAACAAAGTAGAGGACGTCTAACTTGTTTTTGCAGGGCATGTTGTGATGTGATATGGTTAAGACATGATGTGATATACGTTATTGTATGAGATGATCATGTTTTGTAATTTATCGGCAACTGGCAGGAAACTTATGGTTGTCTCTTTATTGTATGAAATGCAATCGCCATGTAATTGCTTTACTTTATCGCTATGCGTTAGCAATAGTTGTAGAAGCAATAGTTGGCGAGATGACCACGACGCAACGATGGAGATCAAGGTGTCGAGCTGGTGACGATGGAGATCATAAAGATGCTTTGGAGATGGAGATCAAAAGCACGAGATGATGATGGCCATATCATGTCACATATTTTGCTTGCATGTGATGTTTATCTTTTATGCATCTTATTTTGCTTAGAACGACGGTAGCATTATAAGATGATCCCTTCACTAAATTTCAAGATATAAGTGTTCTCCCCGAGTATGCACCATTGCGAAAGTTCATCGTTTCGAGACACCACGTGATGATCGGGTGTGATAGACTCTACGTTCACATACAACGGGTGTAAGACAGTTTTGCACATGCAGAATACTTGGGTTAAACTTGATGAGCCTAGCATGTACAGACATGGTCTCGGAACACTGGAGACCGAAAGGTCGAACATGAGTCATATAGTAGATATGATCAACATGAAGATGTTCACCATTGAACACTACTCCATCTCAATTGATGATCGGACATGGTTTAGTTGATTTGGATCATGTATCACTTAGATAACTTGAGGGTTGTTAATTTAAGTGGGAGTTCATTAGTAATTTGATTAATTGAACTTAATTTATCATGAACTTAGTCCTGATAGTATTTGAAAATTTATGTTGTAGATCAATACCTTGCGATATAGCTTCACTATTTTTGATATGTTCCTAGAGAAAACTAAGTTAAAATATGATGGTAGCAATGATGCGGACTGGGTCCGTGATCTGAGGATTATCCTCATTGCTGCACAGAAGAATTATGTCCTTGATGCACCGCTAGGTGACAGACCAATTGCAGGAGCAGATGCAAACGTTATGAACGTTTGGCAAGCTCGATATGAAGACTACTTGATAGTTTAGTGCGCCATGCTTTACGGCTTAGAACCGGGACTTCAAAAACGTTTTGAACGCCACGGAGCATACGAGATGTTCCAAGAACTGAAATTGGTATTTCAGAATCATGCCCGTGTCGAGAGGTATGAGACCTCTGACAAAGTACTTTGCCTACAAGATGGAGGAGAATAGCTCAGCCAGTGAGCATGTGCTCAGAATGTCTGGGTACTACAATCGCTTGAATCAAGTGGGAGTTAATCTTCCAGATAAGATAGTTATTGATAGAGTTCTTTAGTCACTATCACCAAGCTACTAGAACTTCGGGATGAACTATAATATGCAAGGAATGACGAAAATGATTCCCGAGGTCTTCGCGATGCTGAAATCAACGAAGGTAGAAATCAAGAAAGAGCATCAAATGTTGATGGTTATCAAGACCACTAGTTTCAAGAAAAGGGCAAGGGAAAGAAAGGGAACTTCATGAAGAATGACAAGCAAGTTGCCACTCCCATGAAGAAGCCCAAAGCTGGATCTAAGCCTAAAACTGAGTGCTTATACTGCAAAGGGAATGATCACTAGAAGCGGAACTGCCCCAAATACTTGGCAGATAAGAAGGATGGCAAAGTGAACAAAGGTATATTTGATATACATGTTATTGATGTGTACATTACTAGTGCTTGTAGTAACCCCTGGGTATTTGATACCGGTTCAGTTGCTAAGATTAGTAACTCGAAATAGGAGTTGCAGAATGAACAGAGACTAGTTAAGTGTGAGGTGACGATGTGTGTTGGAAGTGATTCCAAGGTTGATACGATCACCATCGCACACTCCTTCTATCTTCAGGATTAGTGTTGAACCTAAATAAATGTTATTTGGTGTTTGCATTGAGCATGAATATGATTGGATCATGTTTATTGCAATACGGTTATTCATTTAAGTCAGAGAATAATTGTTGTTCTGTTTACATGAATAAAACCTTCTATGGTCATACACCCAATGTGAATGGTTTATTGAATCTCGATCGTAGTGATACATATATTCATAATATTGATGCCAAAAGATGCAAAGTTGATAATGATAGTGCAACATATCTGTGGCACTGCCGTTTAGGTCATATTGGTGTAAAGCGCATGAAGAAACTCCATGCGGATGGGCTTTTGGAATCACTTGATTATGAATCATTTGATACTTGCGAACCATGCCTGATGGGCAAGATGACTAAAACTCCATTCTCCGGAACAATGGAGCGAGCTAATGACTTATTGGAAATAATACATACCGATGTATGCGGTTCGATGAGTATTGAAGCACGCGGCGGGTATCGTTATTTTCTGACCTTCACAGATGATTTGAGTAGGTATGGGTATATCTACTTGATGAAACACAAGTCTGAAACATTTGAAAAGTTCAAAGAATTTCAGAGTGAAGTGGAGAATCATCGTAACAAGAAAATAAAGTTTCTACAATCCGATCATGGAGGCGAATATTTGAGTTACGAGTTCGGCCTTCATTTAAAACAATGTGGAATTGTTTCACAACTCACGCCACCTGGAACACCACAGCGTAATGGTGTGTCCGAACGTCGTAACCGTACTTTATTAGATATGGTGCGATCTATGATGTCTCTTACTGATTTACCACTATCGTTTTGGGGTTATGCATTAGAGACAGCTGCATTCACATTAAATAGGGCAACGTAAATCCGTTGAGACGACACCGTATGAACTGTGGTTTGGCAAGAAACCTAAGTTGTCGTTTCTTAAAGTTTGGGGATGTGATGCTTATGTCAAAAGGTTTCAGCCAGATAAGCTCGAACCCAAATCGGAGAAGTGCGTCTTCATAGGATACCCTAAGGAAACTATTGGGTACACCTTCTACCACAGATCCAAAGGCAAGATCTTTGTTGCTAAGTTTGGATCCTTTCTAGAGAAGGAGTTTCTCTCGAAAGAAGTGAGTGGGAGGAAAGTAGAACTTGATGAGGTTTCTCTCGAATTGGAAAGTAGCTCATCACGGAAAACCGTTCCCGTGATGCCTACACCAACTAGAGAGGAAGTTAATGATGATGATCATGAAACTTCAGATCAAGTTACTACTGACCTTCGTAGGTCGACCAGAGCACGATCCGCACCAGAGTGGTACGGTAATCCTGTCCTGGAAGTCATGTTATTAGACCAATGCGAACCTACGAACTATGAAGAAGCTATGATGAGCCCGGATGCCGACAGATGGCTTGAGGCCATGAAATCTGAGATAGGATCCATGTATGAGAACAAAGTTTGGACTTTGGTGGATTTGCCCGATGATCGGCAAGCCATAGACAATAAATGGATCTTCAAGAAGAAGACTGACGCTGATGGTAATGTTACTATCTACAAAGCTCGACTTGTTGCGAAAGGTTTTCGACAAGTTCAAGGGGTTGACTATGATGAGACTTTCTCACCCGTAGCGATGCTTAAGTTCGTCCGAATCATGTTAGCAATTGCCACATTTTATGAAATCTGGCAAGTGGATGTCAAAACTGCATTCCTTAATGGATTTCTTAAAGAAGAGTTGTATATGATGCAACCAGAAGGTTTTGTCGATCTTAAAGTGCTGACAAAGTGTGCAAGCTCCAGTGATCCATCTATGGACTGGTGCAAGCATCTCGGAGTTGGAATATACGCTTTGATGAGGTGATCAAAGCATATGGTTTTATACAGACTTACGGTGAAGCCTGTATTTACAAGAAAGTGAGTGGGAGCTCTGTAGCATTTCTGATATTATATGTGGATGACATATTGTTGATTGGAAATGATATAGAATTTCTGGATAGCATAAAAGGATACTTGAATAAGAATTTTTCTATAAAAGATCTCAGTGAAGCTACTTACATATTGGGCATCAAGATCTATAGGGATAGATCGAGACGCTTAATAGGGCTTTCACAAAATACATACCTTGGCAAAATTTTGAAAAAGTTCAAAATAGATCAGTCAAAGAAAGGGTTCTTGCCTATGTTGCAAGGTGTAAAGTTGAGTAAGACTCAAAGCATGACCACGGCAGAAGATAGAGAGAGAATGAAAGTCATTCCCTATGCCTCAGCCATAGGTTCTATAAAGTATGCCATGTTGTGTACCAGACGTGTAGTGTGCCTTGCCATGAGTTTGGCAAGGGGTACAATGGTGATCCAGGAGTAGATCACTGGACAGCGGTCAAAATTATCCTTAGTTACCTAAAAAGACTAAGGAAATGTTTCTCGGTTATGGACGAGATAACGAGTTCGTCGTAAATGTTTACGTCGATGCAAGCTTTAACACCGATCCAGATGACTCTGAGTCTCAATCTGGATACGTATTGAAAGTGGGAGCAATTAGCTAGAGTAGCTCCATGCAGAGCATTGTAGACATAGAAATTTGCAAAATACATACGAATCTGAATGTGGCAGACCCGTTGCCTAAACTTCTCTCACAAGCAAAACATGATCACACCTTAGTGCTCTTTGGGTGTTAATCACATGGTGATGTAAACTAGATTATTGACTCTAGTAAACTCTTTGAGAATTAGTCACATGGCGATGTGAACTATGAGTGTTAATCAAATAGCGATGTGAACTAGATTATTGACTCTAGTGCAAGTGGGAGACTGAAGGAAATATGCCCTAGAGGCAATAATAAAGTTGTTATTTTATATTTCCTTATTCATGATAAAGGTTTATTCATGCTAGAATTGTATTGATCGGAAACTTAAATACATGTGTGAATACATAAACAAATACCGTGTCCCTAGTATGACTCTACTAGACTAGCTTGTAGATCAAAGATGGTTAAGGTTTCCTAACCATGGACATGTGTTGTCATTTGATAACGGGATCACATCATTAGGAGAATGATGTGATGGACAAGACCCATCCGTTAGCTTAGCATAATGATCGTTCAGTTTATTGTTATTGCTCTCTTCATGTCAAATACATATTCCTTCGACTATGAGATTATGCAACTCCCGGATACCGGAGGAATACCTTGTGTGCTATCAAATGTCACAACGTAACTGGGTGATCATAAAGATGCTCTACAGGTATCTCCGAAGGTGTTTGTTGGGTTGGCATAGATCGAGATTAGGATTTGTCACTCCGAGTATCGGAGAGGTATCTCTGGGCCCTCTCGGTAATACACATCATAAGCTTGCAAGCAAATGACTAAGGAGTTAGTCACAAGGTGATGTATTACGGAACGAGTAAAGAGGCTTGCCGGTAACGAGATTGAACTAGGTATGAAGATACCAACGATCGAATCTCGGGCAAGTAACATACCGATGGACAAAGGGAATTACGTATGTTGTCATAACGGTTCGACCGATAAAGATCTTCATAGAATATGTAGGAGCCAATATAGGCATCCAGGTTCCTCTATTGGTTATTGACCGGAGAGGTGTCTCGGTCATTTCTACATAGTTCTTGAACCCGTAGGGTCCGCACGCTTAACGTTCGTTGACGATATAGTGTTATATGAGTTATATGATCTGGTGATCGAATGTTGTTCAGAGTCCCGGATGAGATCATGGGCATGACGAGGAGTCTCAAAATGGTCGAGAAGTAAAGATTGTTATATAGGACGATGGTAATCGAACACCGGAAGTGTTTCGGAGGGTACCGGGTACTTATCGGGTCACCGGAAAGGTGTTTCGGGCAACCCAGGCAAAGTTATGGGCCTAATGGGCCAAAGGGGGGACAGACCCACCCCTGGTGCGCCCCTTCTTTGGACAGCAGGCCCTAAGGGAAGGAAAGGAGGGAGGGCTAGCCCCTCCTGCCTTTCCCTCTCATGGGAGAAAGGAAAAGGGGGGGGGGGCGCCACCCTCCCTTGCCTTTTCCCCGCACCTATATAAGGCAGGGGGCGCGGCTTGGGAGGGACTCCAAGTAGGATTCCTCCTACTTGGGCGCCTCCTTCGGCTGCTCCTCCCTCCCTCCCACCTATATATATATGTGGGAGGGGGCGCCTAGCACACAACAGACAATTGTCTTAGCCGTGTGGGGCGCCCCCCTCCACCGTTTACTCCCTCGGTCATATTTTCGTAGTGCTTAGGCGAAGCCCTGCAGAGATCACATCACCATCACCGTCACCATGCCGTCGTGCTGCCGGAACTCATCCACTACTTCGCCCATCTTGCTGGATCAAGAAGGCGAGGACGTCACCGAGTTGAACGTGTGCAGAACTCGGAGGTGCCGTACGTTCGGTACTTGATCGGTTGGAGCGCGAAGAAGCTCGACTACATCAACCGCGTTGTGAAACGCTTCCGCTTACGGTCTACGAGGGTACGTAGACACACTCTTCCCCTCGTTGCTATGCATCTCCATGGATAGATCATTGCGTGTGCGTAGAAAAAAATTTGTTTTCCATGCTACGTTTCCCAACAAGCTCATCATCGAAGATGCCCCTTCACTTCAAAGGTTGATCCTTGATTCTAGTTATTCACCGTCGCAAATAACTGTCGTCTCTGCTGCCTAAACTGGAGACCTTGGGTGTAATACATGATCTCTGTGCTCATTTCAAGATGGTGTTTGGCTCCATAGTTCTTCAGGTACTGTATATTATCATCTACACTTGTAATCATAAGCTGGATTTTAAATTTCTACGCATAAGTTCTATATCATCTTGGAGTACACATTTTTTCCTAATATTATGTTCTATGCTCAATGAAGAGTTTCTCCATGGATAGCCTATCAATGGTGCTGGATTCTGTCAAGATATTATATATACAAATGAATAGTTTTGATCTGAACAAGATTATTGGCTTGCTGCAATGCTTTCCATGTCTGGAGAAGTTGTATATAAAGGTGATAATTTCACGCACATTGGAAGCCCGCATATAGTGTATTAGTATTAACCGTTCAGCTGTTGCTCTTTCGACACTCTTTTTTTAGACCTTAACTATTTTCAATCTTCATGTCTATTTAGGCAACAGGACGGGGTAAGAAATTTATAACCAATCGGTGGATTCGTAAGCACCGGGATTTTCTCACTTCTCATGACATTCGATTGAAGACAATAACGTTGGAACGATATGTAGCCAACCATGCAAACACTAGATTTGTCACATTCTTCCTGCTGAATGCGAGGTTACTATTGTCCATCGAGCTTAAGTTTATCAGCAGCATGGTTTTGCGGATGGGTATGTCGAAGAGAAAAAAAAAGGAGTTTCAGGTGGACAAAAGGGCCTCTGAACGTGCCGGGCTTCTATTTACAACATCTTGTGGTCATAATCCAGTAAATTTTACGACCCAGGATGTTCATTCTATGGACCTGACCGATCCATTTGACTGTGACTGCCGAAAACAGTGTTGGAGTTAGATGTTGTTGCCCTTTTCAATCTGGGTTTTGTCTAAACCTGATGAACAATTAACCCTCGTGCTTTTGTACAGTTTGTAAGCTGGAGTTAGATGTTGTTGCCCTTTTCAACTCGGATGTGACTGTCATATTTTATTTGAAACAAGGCAAATGGCTTGCCATTTTGTTTAATTAAGAGTGAAATATTATAACAAATCCCAACCAAGGGAAATAACATCACTCTCGCCGGCTGTTTGAGCTCACTGTGCATTACAGAACCCAAGTGATTAGCCCCCACTAACACCCACAAACTTATTTTGAACTAGCACACCAAATGGGCTGTAAATTTTCATAAGAAAGGCTGCATAACCATGACAGATTTGGATTCTGACATTTGGGAACCATGAGGAAAAAGCCTATCCTAGGTGGTGTCGACTTAATTACTACTCAACAAATGATTCTGCCTACCAGCCGTTGGATTGACATCCAACATCTGTCGTGTATCTTCTATCTCTTGTCTTCTTCCTCCAGCCGCCCAAACCAAACCACCCCGTCGGTTCCGCCTGCTCCCGCCTCCCACGGCTGGCTGCACCTTCGCTGCCCTACCGTACCCTCAAACGTTGGCCAGTCCCTCCCTCTATTCCCCCACACGTCATGTTATTCTCCGGCGATGTCAGCCCCTACACGCACCCGCACCCGAACCAATCAACCCTCGTACTCCCCTCCGCCTGCGAATAGACTGGCGCATCTTCCATGACTCCTGTTTGTTCCGTCCGAGGCCTCGCCGTCGTCCTCCGCTTTGGTTTGCTCGCCGTGCGCGGTGCGCCGCCGTCTGGCATTGTCAACATCGTCAACAAACGAGAGGAACAAGCAGATGACTGTACATGGAGAGGATGACAGTAGGGACCCACCAGGGTTCATGGCAGTACGCAAGCAAGTGCCTCGTTATTACAAGCCCAAAAAATGGTTCCTCCTAATGGTTGGACATCTGGGTCCCACGCCATTGTTAGTGTAGTCAATAAACGAGAGAATTACACAACGAGCGGCTGACACCAGGGACCCAGCAGGTCGCGCAGTTGTTATTTACTTTTTTTTAGAAACAAGCAGTTGTTATTTATACTAGTTTTAGAGATGGATCAGGGTAACAACGGGGCTGTGCGGGGGCTGTGGCCCATCTAGCCATGGTTTTATTTTATGTTTACCACATGATGAGCCTAGTTGTGTTTTTTTCTTGCTAAAAATGGCTAGCCCGGTTCTACTTTTTTTAAAGAAATACCCAACGGACGCCTACTTGCTTTCTCAGCCCTGCTGGGCTGCAAATCTTTCAAGACGAGAGCAATGTATTCGCTTGCCCAGAAAATGTAGTAAGAAATGGGTTGTAAATTTATAAACACAGCAAACTGGCAATTAGTTTCAGATATCGTTTTTTTAAGATTTCGACATTTTGAATTTAATTTTTTTTTGCGGGGAAAATTATGTTGTATTTTAAATTGATATAAATTTATTATTTTTAAATTAGTTTGAACGTGACTCGAAATTTTGGAATTAAAAACAGTTCGGACCGCACCGAAATATGGCCACAATATGGGTTGTAATGATAACAAAAAGAATATGGGCTCCAAAAAAATCCTTTAGAATTAGCAAATGGGCTAGAAATTATTAGAAATAATGGCAGATGGGTTGTATGCTGTTTTTTTCACAGATTTGAGGCTGACTTGTGCACCTACTATAGTTTGACGCGTACGCTTTCCTAAAAAAAATGTTGACGCGCACGCAAGGCCTTGTCAACTTAGTCAACACACGAGAGTAGTGACTGTTGGATGTCCATCCAACGGCCGCCGTGCTTCTTCAATCTCTGCTCTTCCTGCTCCAGCCGCTCAAACCAGCATCGGCGAGACTGCCTGCTCCCTCTTCCCGTGGCCGGCTGTGCTGCCGCGCAGGCCGCACCGCCCCACCCTACTCCATTGCTAGCCAGGCCATTCCTCTACTCACCCACACCTCCTATTATTTTTTGACGACGGCAGCCGAACCAGTAAACCCTCGTACTACCCACCGCGTGGGCAAGCACTACCGAGTCTTCCCCGGCTCCGGGTCATTCCCTTCCTAGGCCTCGCCGTCGTCCACCGCCCTGGTGCTCTCGGCGCGGCGTGGTCAACGTGCTCAATGATCGACATCCATCGGAATAGGACTGTACGTGGAGAGGCTGACAGCTGGGTCCACGGCCGCACGCAAGGAAGTGCCTCCTTATTGCGCGCAAAATAATTATTCCTCCACCTGACAACAGGGACCCACCAGAAAGGCCTCTGTATTTCGCGAAAAAAACATTCCTCCCGTTGACAGCTCAGACCCACCAGCTATATCTTCGCACGCAAGGAAGTGCCTCCTTATTACGCACAAAAAATGAATACTCCCCCTGCTATCTGGGACCCACCATAGTTGGAGGCTGACTTGTAGGCCTACTAAGTTGACGCGGACGGAGGGTTTTGTCAACTTAGTCAATA
Organism: Thinopyrum elongatum; assembly: GCA_011799875.1. Taxonomy (NCBI): domain Eukaryota; kingdom Viridiplantae; phylum Streptophyta; class Magnoliopsida; order Poales; family Poaceae; genus Thinopyrum; species Thinopyrum elongatum. Next base: position 721,645,279 of record CM022298.1, on the reverse strand, counting down.
TGAACGATTCTAGCTCCAGTGACCGTACGATGTCCATCCAACGGCCGTAGTGCTTCTTCAACCTCTGGTCTTCTTGCTCCAGCCGCCCAAACCAGCGCCAGTCGTGCCGCCTGCTCCTGCCTCCCGTGGTCGGCTCTGCTGCCGCGCAGGCCTCACCGCCCCACCCTACTCCCATCGCTGGCCTGGCCATCCCTGTACTCACCCAGACCTGTTGTTATTCTCCGGCGATTGCAGCCTCACACTGCAGCCCAACCAGTAAACCCTCGTACGCCCCTCCGCGTGGGAAACAACTGCCGAGTCTTCCCCGGCTCCGGGTCATTCCCTTCCTAGGCCTCGCCGTCGTCCACCGCCTTGGTGCTCTCTGTGCGGCGTGGTCAACGTGGTCAAGGAACGACTTACATCGGAAGAGGATTGTACGTGGAGAGGCTGACAGCTGGGTCCACGGCCGCAGCAAGGAAGTGCCTCCTTATTACGCGCAAAATAATGATTCCTTCACCTGACAGCAGGGACCTACCGGAAGGGCCTCTGCATTTTGGCTTAGCTGTATTTTGCGGAAAAAAATATTTTCCCCCCTGACAACTGGGACCCACCAGCTATACCTTCGGACGCAAGGAAAGTGCCTCCATATTAGGCACACAAAAAATGAATCCTCCCCCTGACAGCTTGGACCCACCATCAATAACTTCGCACACAAGGAAGTGCGTCCTTATCCTCCCTGACAGCCGGGGCCCACCTGGTCGAAGCGTACGTAGCGTTGTCGCGAATGTGTACGTACATACTGGTCGATCGGTCTCTCTGCAACGATGAACCGTGGCCGAGCAAGCAGCAGCACGTGTAGTAGTAGAGCCCCCGACGTAGCAGTTCAGGCAGTCCCTTCTAAACCATGTACACGTACGTACAGCCACATGCTAAAAAATACGGCCACGTACGTACATACGAGCGCGGTCTTGAACGCGTACTTGCGCATACGTACGGCCAGGGCTTGTGTACATGCAGAGGCAACGGACGGCAGCAACGGCGTCCTGTTCATCGGGCAGCCAACCGCCTGGGTTGTAACGGAGAAACAGCGTCCTGTTCATCGGGAGGCAACAGACTGGGTCGGAATGCGTCCTGTTCAATGGGAGCCAACCGGGTTAGACGGAACAGCCGAAAAAGGGTCTAGCGTACCGCAGTACGGAGGAAACGGCCTTCTGTTCGACCGGCTACGGTTGAAACGGGGGTCCTGTTCATCGGGAGGGGTGTGGCGTACCACAAAACGGAGGAAACGGACTTGTGTTGGAGCGCTACGGCCGAAACGGGGGTCCTGTTCATCGGGAGGGGTGTGGCGTACCACAAAACGGAGGAAAGGGACTTGTGTTGGAGCGCTACGGTCGAAACGGGGGTCCTGTTCATCGGAGGGGTGTGGCGTACCGCAAAACGGGACTCCACGGGCTACTGTTCACCCACCGTCGACTTCCTTCAGCCTCCACCTGCACTGTTCATCCACCGCGTCTTCCTCCTGCCTCCACCAGCTACGGTTCATCCACGGGCTACTGTTCATCCATTCCTCCAACGGCTACTGTTCAACCAGCCCTCCACGGGGTCCTGTTCATCCACCCCCAACCAGCTGCTCGGCTGTGGCGGCCTCCTCTCGGGGTCCTGTTCATCCAGCGGCAACGGCCTACTACTACTACCATGGGGTCCTGTTCATCCAACCCCCACCAAGAACTGTTCATCCAACCCCAACCACGTACGTCTCGACTCGTTCAACCAACCCCCACGTTCACTGTTCATCAAGAGGCAGCAGGTTTGATCGGCTTCAGTTAGCAGCAGTAGCGAAGGAATCCCTCGATCGGGTTCAGTTAACAGCCAGGGATTGATCGATCGCTCGGGTTCAGTAACGTAGCTAGTGCAATCGCTCGGGTTCAGTAAGCAAACGCCTCGCACACACGTGCGTACGCATACAAGAGAAAATGCACAAACCTCCGGGCATCGCTCGGCCCCGACCACCCACCGTAACCGGGAACTCTCCGAAATTTTCCTCGCCCTTGCTTCTACCATGATTTTTTCCATCATGGACGGCCCAAAGAATGTCATGCAGATGCGTCTCCGGCCCGCCCAGGACGAAAAGCCCATTTTCTGTCATGATTTTTTGTCATAGAAGTAGGAGCCCACCACATCTATGATGATACCGGGTTTTGTCATAATTATCGTCATAGAAGTGTCATAAGCATGACAGGAAAAAAATTCATTCGGCCCAAAATGTCACGGATGAGTCTTTTTTTGTAGTGTGTGCTTCACTTATATCATTTGAAGTTTGGATTGCATGTTTCTCTTCACATGGAAAACCGTTAATTGTAGAATGCTCTTTTGCTTCACTTATACTTATTAGAGCATGGTCTTTTATAGAAAGAATTAAACTCTCTTGCTTCACTTATATCTATTTAGAGAGTCAACAGGAATTGGTCATTTGCATGGTTAGTCATAAAATCCTACATAAAACTTATGGATCACTGAATATGATATGTTTGATTCCTTGCAATATTTTTGCGATATAGAGATGATAATATGTGGGAGGTACTAGTAAATGGTTGTGGTTAGTAAGAATGTTGGTGTTAAGGTTTGTGATTCCCGAAGCATGCACGTATAGTCTCTCGTTATGCTATGAAGTTGGAGCATGATTTATTATTGATTGTCTTCCTTATGAGTGGTGGTCGGGGACAAGCGATGGTCTTTTCCTACCAATCTATCCCCCTAGGGGCATGCGTAGTAGTACTTTGCTTCGAGGGCTAATAAACTTTTGCAATAAGTATATGAGTTCTTTATGACTAATGTGAGTCCATGGATTATATGCACTCTTACCTTTCCGCAATTTGCTAGCCTCTACGGTACCGTGCATTGCTTTTTCTTACCTCGAGAGTCGGTGCAAACTTCACTGGTGCATCCAAATCCCGTGATATGATACGCTCTATCACACATAAGCCTTATTATATCTTCCTCAAAATAGCCACCATACCTACCTATTATGGCCTTTCCATAGCCATTCCGAGATATATTGACATGCAACTTCCAGCGCTTCTGTTTTGATGACTTGAGCATTCATTGTCATATTGCTTTGCATGATCGTAAGATAGATAGCATGATATTTCCATGTCTTGTCCATTTTTTTATATCCCCGCTACGCTAGATCATTGCACATCCTGGTACACTGCCAGAGGCATTCATATAGAGTCATATTTTGTTCTAGGTATTGAGTTGTAATTTTTATTTCTTTTGAGTTATAAGTAAATAGAAGTGTGATGATCATCATTATTCATTATTAGAGCATTGTCCCAGTGAGGATAGGATGATGGAGACCATGATTCCCCCACAAGTCGGGATGAGACTCCAAAAAAAAGAGAGGGAAAAAAAGAAAAGAAAAAAGGAAAAAAGAAAAAAAAACGAAGAGAGAAGGGGCATGCTAGTTCCACACTTGTGCTTCAAAGTAGCACCATGTTTTTCATATAGAGAGTCTCCTATGTTGTCACTTTCATATACTAGTGGGAATTTTTCATTATAGAGTTAGATGCACACCCGCTTAGTTTTCATATTGAGCTTTCATACACTTATAGCTCTTAGTGCATCAGTTGCATGGCAATCCCTACTCCTCACATTGATATCAATTGGTAGGCATCTCCATAGCTCATTGAGTAGCCGCGTTGATGTGAGACTTTCTTACTTTTTGTCTTCTCAATATTTACCCCTATCATCATACTCTATTCCACCCATAGTGCTATATCAATGGCTTGTGCTCATGTATTGCGTGAGGGTTGAAAAAGCTGAAGCGCGTTAAAAAGTATGAACCAATTGCTCGGCTTGTCATCGGGGTTGTGCATGATAAATACTTTGTGTCGAGAAGACAGAGCATGACAAGACTATATGATTTTGTAGGGACAACTTTCTTTAGCATTGATATTTTGAAAGACATGATTGTTTGTTGGGATGCCTGAGTATTAATGTCTTTATGTCAAATTGTAGACTATTGCTTTGAATCACTTATGTCTTAATATTCATGCCATGATTAGACATATGATCAAGATTATGCTAGGTAGCATTCCACATCAAAATTTATCTTTTTTATCATTTACCTACTCGAGGACGAGCAGGAATTAAGCTTGGGGATGCTGATACGTCTTCGTCGTATCTATAATTTTTGAACCTATTGATCCAGTGCCCAGTGCCAGTTCCTGTTTTTTGCATGTTTTTTGCTTCACAGAATATCCATATCAAACGAAGTCGAAACACGATAAAAGTTTACGGAGGATTATTTTGGAATATTTGTGATTTTTGGGAGGTGGAATCAATGCAAACAGAGGCCCACAGCCACCACAAGACACCTGGGCGTGCCAGGCAGCCCAGGCGCGTGGTGGTGGGTTGTGCCCTCCTCTAAGGTCAGTTGGAGCTCTACTTCGGGCGCAAGGAAGCTTATATTCGGAAAAAATCATGTTAAAATCTCAGCGCAATCGGAGTTACGGATCTTCGGATATTTAAGATATGGTTTTCGGCCAGATCTTGGGAGCGCGAAATAGAAGAGAACAGAGAGGGAGATCCAATCTCGGAGGGGCTCCCGCCCCTCCGCTGCCATGGAGGCCATGGACCAAAGGGGGAACTCTCCTCCCATCTAGGGGGGAGGCCAAGGAAGAAGAAGAAGAAGGAGGGGGCTCTCTCCCCCTCTCTCCCGATGGCGCCGGAGTGCCGCCGGGGCTAGGATCATGACGGCAATCTACATCAACAACCTTGCTACCGTCAACACCAACTTTCTCCCCCTCTATGCAGCGGTGTAATACCTCTCTTCCCCGTTGTAATCTCTGCTTAAACATGGTGCTCAACACTATATATTATTTCCCAGTGATATGTGGTTATCCTATGATGTTTGAGTAGATCCGTTTTGTCCTATGGGTTGATAGATGATCATGATTGGTTTGAGTTGTATATTTTATTTTGGTGATGTCCTTTGGTGCCCATCATATGAGCGCGTGTGTGGATCACACCATAGGGTTAGTAGTATGTTGATAGGACTATGCATTGGAGGGCAAGGGTGACAACAGCTTCAGCGTAAACATAGAAATTGATGCATACGGGATTGAAGGGGGACCAATATATATCTTAATGCTATGGTTGGGTTTTACCTTAATGAACATTAGTAGTTGCGGATGCTTGCTAATAGTTCCAATCATAAGTGCATAGAATTCCATGTAAGGGATGACATGCAAGCAGTGGCCTCTCCCTCATATAAAATTGCAACAATGATCACCGGTTTAGTTATCGATCACCTAGGGACAAATAACCTTCTTGTTTGACAAAATCTATGTACTTTTATTATCTTGCAATTTATTCATAGTTTTATTCCTACAAAGTGTTCTAGTTTTATTCTTGTTCTAGGTAAAGCAAACGTTAAGTGTGCGTAGAGTTGTATCGGTGGTCGATAGAACTTGAGGGAATATTTGTTCTACCTTTAGCTCCTCATTGGGTTTGACACTCTTATTTATCAAAAAAGGCTACAAACGATCCCCTATACTTGTGGGTTATCAACAATGAACAGGACTTACCCATCTACTATCAGCTCTGGGATAAATTATACCTGCTTCCAGAAGTTTTTGTATTTCAGTTCTCACCACTTCTTTCATCTTAGGATTCAATCGTCGTTGGTGATCAACAACAGGTTTAGCATCAGGTTCCATATTAATCTTGTGCTGACAGAGAGTGGGACTAATGCCCTTAAGATCATCAAGAGTGTATCCAATAGCAGCACGGTGCTTCCTCAGAATTTTTAATAATCTTTCTTCTTCATGTTCTGAAAGGTTAGCACTAATAATAATAGGATATATATTTTTCTCATCAAGATAAGCATATTTCAAAGTGTCAGGCAATTGTTTTAGTTCAAACAAAGGATCACCTTTAGGTGGAGGAGGACCTCCTAGAGTATCAATAGGCAAATTGTGTTTAAGGAGAGGTTGTTGTTCAAAGAATATTTTATCTATTTCATTTCTTTCACGCAAGTGCATATCATTTTCATGGTCTAGCAAATATTGTTCTAGTGGATCAGTAGGAGGCATGGCAATAGAAGCAAGACCAATTATTTCATCCTTACTAGGTAATTCTTTATTACGAGGTTGTCTACAAAACTTGGAGAAATTAAACTCATGAGACACATCACCAAAACTAACACTGACAGTTTCTTTTTCTCAGTCTATCTTAGCATTAACAGTGTTTAAGAAAGGTCTACCAAATATAATGGGACAAAAGTCATCTTGTGGGGAACCAAGAACTAGAAAATCAGTAGGATATTTTATTTTCCCACACAAGGCTTCAACATCTCTGACAATCCCAAGTGGTGTGATGGTGTCTCTGTTTGCAAGTTTAATAGTAACATCAATGTCTTCTATTTTAGCGGGTGCTATGTCATTCATAATTTCTTAGTATAAGGTAAAAGGAATAGCACTCACACTTGCACCTAAATCACATAAACCATGATAGCAATGATCTCCTATTTTAACTAAGACAACATGCATGCCAACCACATGTCTATGTTTATCTTTTTCATCGGGTTGAGCAATTCTAGCAGCTTCATCACAGAAGTAAATAACATGCCCATCAATATTTTCGACCAAGAGATCTTTAACCATAGCAACACTAGGTTCTACTTTAATTTGTTCAGGGGGTTTAGGTGCTTTAATATTACTTTTGCGAACCACAGTTGAAACCCTAGCATGTTCCTTTATCCGAATAGGGAAAGGTGGTTTTTCAATATAAGCAGTAGGCACAACTGGATCAACATTGTAAATGATAGTCTCATCTTTAGCTATAACTGGTTCTTTAATTTCTTCTTTAATAGGGGGATGATATTTAAACCACTTCTCCTTAGGGAGATCAACATGAGTATAAAAAGATTCACAAAAAGAGGCTATTATCTTAGAGTCAAGTCCATATTTAGTGCTAAACTTGTGAAAAGCATCGGTATTCATAAAAGATTTAACACAATCAAACTCAAGCTTAATATCTGACTCTTTACCTTCGTCGAGTTCCCAATCTTCAGAGTTGCTTTAATTCTTTCCAAGAGATCCCACTTGAAGTCAATTGTCTTCTTCATAAAAGAACCAATACAAGAAGTATCGAGCATGGATTGATCATCACGAGAAAGCCGAGCATAAAAATTATGAATAATAATTTCTCTTGAGAGCTCATGATTGAGGCATGAATTTAGCATTGATTTAAGCCTCCCCCAAGCTAGAGCGATACTTTCTCCTTCACGAGGCCAAAAATTATATATATAGTTCCGATCACGATGAACTAGATGCATAGGATAAATTTTTTGGTGAAATTCCAATTTCAGTCGATTCTAGTTCCAAGATCCAATATCATCGCATAGCCTATACCATGTCAATGCTTTTCGCTTCAAAGATAAAGGGAAAACCTTCTTCTTAACTTCATCTCCGGATAAACCTGCAAGCTTAAATAATCCACAAATTTCATCCACATGTATAAGATGCATATCGGGATGCTCAGTTCAGTCTCCTGCATAAGGATTAGCTAGCAGTTGTTCTATCATACCTAAAGGAATTTCATAACCAATATTTTTAGTAAGTGCAGTAGGTTGAGGGGCAACTCTTTGTGTTTCCGGTCGAGGTGAAGATACCCCAAACAAACCCCTTAAAGGATTGTTTTCCATAGTAACAAGTGATAATAAATTTTAGCACGTAATATCATTTTTTTCCTTACTGATTTCCACTTACCAAGAGCGCTTCACTCCCCGGCAATGGCGCCAGAAAAGATTCTTGATGACCCACAAGTATAGGGGATCAATCATAGTACTTTTGATAAGTAAGAGTGTCGAACCCAACGAGGAGCAGAAGGAAATGACAAGTGGTTTCCAGCAAGGTAATTTCTGCAAGCACTGAAATTGTCGGTAACAGGTAGTTTGATAGCAAGATAATTTGTAACAAGCAAGTAACGGTAAATATAGTGCAGCAAGGTAGCCAAATCCTTTTGTGGCAAAGGACAGGCCAAAACAGTCTCTTATGATAAGCAAAGCGTTCTTGAGGGCACACGGGAATTTCATCTAGTCACTTTCATCATGTTGGTTTGATTCGCGTTCGCTACTTCGATAATTTGATATGTGGATGGACCGGTGCTTGGGTGCTGTTCTTACTTGAACAAACCTCCCACTTATGATTAACCCCCTCGCAAGCATCCGCAACTACGAGAAAAGTATTAAGATAAAATCTAACCATAGCATTAAACATATGGATCCAAATCAGTCCCTTAGAAGTAGCGCATAAACTAGGGTTTAAGATTCTGTCACTCTAGCAACCCATCATCTAATAACTACTCCACAATGCATTCCCTTAGGCCCAAAGATGGTGGAGTGTCATGTAGTCGACGTTCACATGACACCACTAAGGGAATCACAACATACATATCATCAAAATATCGAACACATATCAAGTTCACATGATTACTTGCAACATGACTTCTCCCGTGGCCTCAAGAACAAAGGTAAATACTCACAAATGATATTCATGCTCAATATCATATGGGTATTAAATAATCTTCCACCAAATAAATCATACAGTAATCAACTACAAGATGTAATCAACACTACTAGTCACCCACAGATACCAATCTGAGGTTCCGGTACAAAGATTGAACACAAGAGATGAACTAGGGTTTGAGATGAGATGGTGTTGTTGAAGATGTTGATAGAGATTGGCCTCCCAAAGATGAGAGGGTTGTTGGTGATGACGATGGCTTTGATTTCCCCCTCCGGGAGGGAAGTTCCCCTGGCGGAATCGCTCCGCCAGAGGGCAAAAGTGCTCCTTCCCAAGTTCCGCCTCGATACGGCAGCGCTCCATCCTGAAAGTCATTTCATTATTTTTTCTAGGTCAAAAGACCTTATGTACCAGAAGATGGGCACCGGAGGTGGGATGGGCTGCCCACAACCCACCAGGCTCGCCTGGGGGGCCTGGCGCACCCTGGTGTCTTGTGGGCACCAGGTGGTCTCCCTCCGGTGGTTCTTTTCTCCAATAATTATTAAATATTCCAAAATAATTCTCCGTAAAATTTTAGCTCATTTGGAGATGTACAGAATAGGTATCTCTGACGTAGCTTTTTCAGGTCCAGAATTCCAGTTGCCGGTATTCTCCCTCTTTGTGTAAACCTTGCATATTATGAGAGAAAAGGCATTAGAATTACTCCATAAAGCATTATTATGCATAAAACATTATAAATAACAGTAGGAAAACATGATGCAAAATGGACGTATCACCCAACACCCATCAGGGCGCACCAGGGGCCTCTGGCGCGCCCAGGTGGGTGATGGGCCCCATGGGCCTCCCCACCGGTGCTTCCTTGGCTCCCAAGTTTCTTCTGGTCCAAAAAAATCTCCAAAAAGTTTCATGGCATTTGGACTTCGTTTGGTAGGGATATTCTGCGAAGTAAAAAACAAGCAAAAAACAGCAAGTGGCACTGGGCACTATGTCAATAGGTTAGTCCCAAAAAAATGATATAAAGTTGCTACAAAATGAATATAAAACATCCAAGAATGATAATATAATAGCATGGAACAATAAAAAATTATAGATACGTTGGAGATGTATCAAGGAAGACTCAAAGCCCGACCACTGCAGAAGAAAGAGAAAGGATGAAAGTCATTCCCTATGCCTCAGCCATAGGCTCTATAATGTATGCCATGCTGTGTACCAGACCTAATGTGTGCCTTGCCATAAGTCTGGCAGGGAAGTACCAAAGTGATCCAGGAGTAGATCATTGGACAGCGGTCAAGAATATCCTGAAGTACCTGAAAAGGACTAAGGACATGTTTCTCATTTATGGAGGTGACGAAGAGCTCGTCGTAAAGGGTTACATCGATGCTAGTTTTGACACAGACCCGGATGACTCTAAGTCTCAAACCGGACACGTATTTATATTAAATGGTGGAGCGGTCAGTTGGTGCAGTTCCAAGCAGCGCGTCGTGGCAGGATCTACATGTGAAACGGAGTGTATAGCTGCTTCGGAAGCAGCGCAAGGAGTCTGGATGAAGGAGTTCATATCCGATCTAGGTGCAATGCCAAGTGCTTCGGATCCAATGACTATCTTTTGTGACAACACTGGAGCTATTGCCATTGCCAAGGAGCCCAGGTTTCACAAGAGAACCAAGCACATCAAGCGCCGCTTCAACTCCATTCGTAATTATGTTAAGGATGGAGACATAGAACTTTGCAAAATACATACAGATCTGAATGTGGCAGACCCGACTAAACCTCTTCCGCGGGAAAAACATGATCAGCACCAAGACTCCATGCGTGTTAGATTCATAACTATGTAAACTAGATTATTGACTCTAGTGCAAGTGGGAGACTGTTGGAAATATGCCCTAGAGGCAATAATAAATTGGTTATTATCATATTTCCTTGTTCATGATAAATTTTTATTATTCATGCTAGAATTGTATTGACCGAAAACTTAAATACATGTGTGAATACATAGACAACACAGTGTCCCTAGTGAGCCTCTACTAGACTAGCTCGTTGATCAAAGATGGTTAAGGTTTCCTAACGATAGACATGAGTTGTCATTTGATAACGGGATCACATCATTAGGAGAATGATGTGATGGACAAGACCCAACCGTAAGCTTAGCATCGGATCATTTAGTTTATTTGCTATAGCCTTCTTCATGTCAAGTATTTGTTCCTTAAACAATGAGATCGTGTAACTCCCTGACACCGGAGGAATACTTAGTGTGTATCCAAAAATCAATTCGTAATTGGGTGATCATAAAGGTGCTCTACAGGTATCTCCGAAGGTATCTGTTGGGTTGGCATGAATCAAGACTGGGATTTGTCACTCTGTTTGATGGAGAGATATCTCTAGGCCCTCTCGGTAATACAACATCTTAAAGAGCTTGCAAGCAATGTGACTAATGAGTTAGTCACGGGATCTCGTATTACGGAACGAGTAAAGAGACTTGCCGGTAACGAGATTGAACTAGGTATGGAGATACCGACGATAGAATCTCGGGCAAGTAACATATCAACGGACAAAGGGAATTGCATACGGGATTAACCGAATCCTTGACATCGTGGTTCAGCCGATAAAAGATGTTCGTGGAATATGTAGGAATCAATATGGGCATCCAGGTCCCGCTATTGGTTATTGACCGGAGAGGTGTCTCGGTCATGACTACATGATTCCCGAACCCGCAAGGTCGCACGCTTAACGTTCGTTGACGCTAGAGTAATATTGGAATATTTGATGATTGGTAACCGAATGTTGTTCAGAGTCCCGGATGAGATCCTGGACGCCACGAGGAGTCTCGGAATGGCTGAGAAGTAAAGCTTTATATAATGGAAGTCATATTTTGGGTTCCGGAAAAAGATGCAGTTTTTTTGGTATTGTACCATGAAGCTTCTAGAAGGTTTCGGGGGATTCCGGAGGGATCCAAAAGTCCACAAGTGGGTCCACCATGACACAAGGGCTGGCATGGGCTGAGGGGAGGCGCCCTGGCCTTATTGGGCTAGGCGTACCAAGTCATCAAAAGCCCATGTGGCTAGTGAAGAAAAAAAAGGGAGTCCTAGTAGGAATAGGATTCGACTTGGAGTCCAAGTCCTCTCCCCCTTGGCTTTGTCGTAGGGCTTGGAGGGGCTGTTCCCCATGCCCTCCACCTATATATAGAGGGGAGGAGGCTCCCCAAGAGGACACACCAAGCCCTTGGCGCCCCTCTCTCGCCCGTTACTCCATAGTTCCTCCGTCCTCGTTCTAGTAGCGCTTGACGAAGCCCTGTTGAACTAGCTCCACCACCACGCCGTCATGCTGACTGTGATCCCATCTACTTCTTCGCCTTCTCTTGTAGGATCGAGGAGGAGGAGATGTCATCGAGCCGCACGTGTGCTAAACTCGGGGGTGCCGTCCTTTCGGCACTAGATCAGTTGGATCGTGATCGGATCGAGAAGAGTACAACTACATCAACCGTGTTATATATGCTTCCGCTTTCGGTCTATGAGGGTATGTAGACACACTCTCCCCTCTCGTTGTTATGCTTCTCCTAGATAGATCTTGGGTGTTCATAGGAAATTTTTTATTTTCATGCTTCGTTCCCCATCAGAAATCACATGCATATGAGCCCTAGTTTAGTGGCAATGATCAAGCAAACATTGAATGTTATAACAGTTACAACCGTTAAGTTCATGATGCACTTTTGCAAGGAATATTAGTGCATGAAGATGAATCCTATTATGCATGCAAATGCAAACATCATGTAGAGCACAAAATGCAGAACAACCTCCATATATGGCACATCTCCATGGGACAAACATGCAGAAAGTTACAATAGCTACAAAATGCAATATGATGTCAAAATCTCAGGGACTTAGCCAAAAATCACCCAGCTAAACCGAGCGTAGGATAGTTAAATGGCTCTCAGGCGGGATATAGAGGGGTGGCGCTCACCAGAGGCCCATCGAGCCGGCTCGGGGCTGGTTGAGGTCGGTCTGAGTGGCGGTCGACGCGGACCAAGGTGAACCGGGGGTTAGAGCGGACCGGCTAGACCGGACCGGTCGATGACATTTTGACCGGCTGATGGCTGCGCGCTAACAGGCAGGGCCGCCGAGGTCGTCCTGCTCGCGTGAACAGGAGCAGCGGTGCTCGATGCCAGGGACTGTGGCAGCGCGACAAAGTTTGGTGGCCGGAGAAGGGCTTTAGAGGAGGGGATGACCCGGATTTGGACGGTTTCGGGGTGGGGAGCCCGTTCCCGACGACAGAGAGGGAGATCCGGCGGTGAAGATCTCGAACGGCAGTGATGGGATACCTGCGGGAGAGAGAGAGAGGGTGAGAAGCAATGAGGGAGAGGGAGAAGAAGGAAGAGGGCGAGAGTGCAAGGGGTGGAGGGGTCGACAGCTCCGGCGAGGCAGGGCGGCGGCTCCGGCGAAGCCGCGGGGCGGTGCAGCTCCAGGGAAGGCTCGTGCGAGCTGCACGGCATGGGGCTCTAGGGGTGCGGGTTGCGACGGTGGTGAACCGGGCCCGAATGGGCTCGACGGGCTCCAGATGGCCTTGAAGGGTTGCGGCTGCGAGGTGGAGGCTGGGGGCGCTGCGGGCAGTTGGATCTGGATCTAGCGATCCAGATCTAGGTGGCTGGTGGCGGCGGCACCTGCCAAGTGGCGAGGAAGGGGTGGCCGACATGGAAACTGAGGGAGGTGGTGGTGGTTGGAGGTTAGGGTAGGCTAGGGTTTCGAAAATGGAAAGGGGAGGCTGTCCATTTATAGCAGGGGGCTAGATGAAGGGGTTTTAGTCCGTCTTCGGACCGTTCGATCGTCATCGGACGGTCCGGATCGGAGGGGGGGTTAGGTAGTCTTAGGTGGGCTGTGTAGAGGGGGGTTTTGGCTGAGATGAGAGGATGGAAAATGGCCTGACAACAGGTTTCGGAATACCGAAACGTCCAACGTTTTATCCGGCTATAATGCCACTATAGTTTAACGTTTCGGGTATCAAACGGACTCCGAATGCGATGAAATTTGGCAGGTGGTCTACCGACAATATAACAAGACTGCACGCCAACTTTCACCCAATTCCGAGAACATTTTTATCCCACTTATAAAATAATTTTCCGGAGATGCTGCGGGCATGTGCGAGTGTGGTTGGTCTCAGAACGGACAACGAAAGGGACGGGGAGAACTGGCAGCTATGAACGGATGCAAGTTTTGAAAAGAATGACGGCACAGAGTGCCGATGCAATGCGGATGATGCGATGATGAATGCAATAAACAAACGAAACACACGGCGACAATGAAAATAAATGGAAGGCATCTAGAGTATCGATCTCGGGGCGTCACATCAGATGCATGGGCATATCTATGCGTACCCGGCCAAGGTCCCTCGTCTAAGCATATGCGGACAATGGCATGATACGTCGCATATAGAACGAAGACAATGTGTAACTATTGTAAGCTATGTTATCAATCATTCATTCATCTTTATGTCGTGTTTAAGGTTCATCCCCCGATCCGATCGTCATGTGTGAGTAATTCCTTAAGGCATTGGGTTGAGGCAATGCCTTGCAGCCCTATGTATTTGTGCATGGGATCATTGGAATTGACATCGCGTAATTAATGATACTTGTATGTGCGCTTCGCAACAGAGTTGTATTTTGTCTTCTTCTCGTCCTAAGGACCTATAGGTACCCAGGATCCTCTAGATCAATCAAGGAGGAGGTAGTAAGTGAGGATGCGCTGAATAGTATTCTGAACACCACTAAGAGAAATAATTAGTATGTTAGCGGAAAGCAATTTCTTGTTGAAAAATGAGGTGTAGTTATTAAACTCCCAATGATTTTGTCTGAAGTTATTTCTAACAATCCATATAAGCCCGCGCGACGGTAAGGACCATTCGATGGACAAGTGACTCTTGATGTAGGTTGTGAATGGATCAAAACATACTTTGGACACATCCCCCATTTCATTTTATTGTGAGCACATCGTAATGGGTGTCTTTGAGAACTATGTTGATTATCTAGATGAGATCCCACACACAAATATAAGGTTGTGAGAGTATGGCCTCATACCCATGGCTATCTCCATATTATTTTTTACTTCCAAGAGGTTGTTTAAGGCTCGTTTTAAAAACTGCAATATAATTCAAGGATAATAACTCGTTTAACTCCTTGTCATAGTGCACATCCTCTCATGGGCTCGATAACCCATGCTCACTCCTTGGGGAAAAGGAACAGGGCCTTCTGCTATCCAAATCGGATCACAATGGTCATCAACCATCTACCAGTACTAGTTAATGCTTGCAAAGAACGATCATTGTCTAATAACACTGGAGCAATATGATGCATGTCAGTGTGTGTTTTTGCACCACATGCTCTTTTGTGTTCATATTCATCTGGTATTAATAGGATGCACTTGCAGGCTTCATTCCTAGTTTATTGGTCTACTTCTCTACACCTTGGATCTTTGGTGGTAGGTTGATACTACTACGAGTAAGTCACTCGGCCAAACCATTTGCAAGGGGACAAGCGAGTATCCTGATTCGTTCCTTTATTTTAAAATCAAAAAGTAGTTTCTAGATGGCACCACAGGTTAGTTCTAGTGATGATGCATGCAACGGTTACTCATAGACTTAACACACCATTCACAATGCTTTTGGTTCCACGTTGATGTTTCTAAAAGTAAATCAACACACCTTCGCAATGCCTTTGTTGTCAGTTTGATGCTTTGATGGGCCATATTGATGCGTCTAGGGATCAATCATGTGTCTATGTATTATGTTTATTAAGAACCTCACATATTGTGCTCATTCTATTAGTGCAGTTTGCCCGGATCCATCACCGCCAGTCCACTAGCCACATGTAATTAAAAAGAAGAATACCAATATGACATTATTCCCCATGATGACAAAGAAACCAACTCCTATGGCTTGAAGAAGTAGAACACCAAGTAAAAGAAGAGTTTGAAGAGCCTACAACCCAAGCTACTGCCTTACAGTCATAATCACTCTTCTAATGAAGAAAACGACAACATGTCATGGATATTAGAAGCAAATCACATGAAAAATCTACGGTCCATGATTCACTTTAAATTTTCATTCACAACTATGTACCATCTAACCGCGCAATTTACATTCTCTAATCACAGCTTTGTCCATTGTGTATCACCATTGGTCGTTTCTTCCCACGTCTCTTACTTGATCTTTCACACAAAAATAACAGCCCATGAGCAACTACTGACCGAACAATTGTCAGCCAACCGACCTCTACTCACTATTTAATATCTTTTACCAATTTAACACCAAAAATACTACGAGCATGACGGCTAGTAATTGCTAATGATGCATTATATGTATTTAACTAAAAATAACACTAAGTTCGTAGATAGAGGAAACATTTATACTAAACATTTATAGTTCCTTAAATTTTACTTTATCAACCCACAACCCTAAAAAATATATTTCTTTATTATTTTACATGGCATACTTACACATAACAATGTTGTTATTAGCATGGCTTTCTTTTTCATAGATTCCTAATGTATATCGTTGGAAAACGTATTATTGAAAAACTTACACCATATGTTATAGAAAAAGCTACATTTTTTCTTTTAAGAGGCGCGACCCCTTGAAAATGGTCCTGTTCGCATGAACCCTTTATGACAATAAAAAAAATTAAAAGACAACATTGGTTGTCTCAACGAATTAATATGTGACTTGCACAGTTAACATCGTATATATATTTGTATGTGCATGCGTAATGTTTTATATTCTCAGATGTCTTAGTAAGATCCCCATCGCATATGGTCTAACAAATATTTCAATAGATGTTTCTAGTGTATGATCAAGTGTAGCCAGATAAAAAATATTATGTATTGTGCTTAGGAGAATTTTGCAAACAATGTTGCTATTTCACTTGTTATCATGGACACGTGTCTTACAAGTTTGAGTGGATTCAATATTAGTATAGTATACAATAGTAGGCTTACCAAGGTGCATTGGAGGTGCTATAATGCTTAATTTCTTGTTGTTCAAAATCACTGAAACCTAAACCTCGCCCATCTGCCGATAACCTGGCAGGAGTGTTGCCTTTTCATTAAATCGGAAGAGAGAAACAATGTATTGACCCTTTTTGAGTTTGAAGGAAACATGTGGAACCTGGTTGTGTGTGGTGGTACTCTACAATTACAATCGCCATAGTTTCATTGAACAATCAAGCCGGTTACACGATGCAAAGATTGGTTGTATAGATACTCCCCCATTCTAGGTTTACTAGGACCTCACAAAGAAAACGCATCAACCAATGCACTCTTTAAATTGCACAGAAAACTATTTAGTTTTCACCGATTCCTCGTGTGCCAGCCCATTTAAAGCATTAATTCACTTACCTAACTTATATCTCTCCACTTCTAGACAATGACTGATACGTCTCCAATGTATCTATAAGTTATGAAGTATTCATGCTATATTGATATCAATTTTATTTAGTTTTAGTGCACTTTTATATTATTTTTATCAATGCTGAGGATATCGCTTATCATTATCGTCTCGGTCAGGTAGGGATTAGAGATTAATCGAAAATTGGTCGATTAATTAATTTTATCGGTCGACTATTAATTAGATATTTTTTGCAAATCTCAGGTTCCAACACTAAAATACGCTATATTCAACACCAAAACAATATTGGACAGAAGTGTTACCTTGATTCCTAGCCTTTGAATACTCGTATAATGACAAAAAAAAATAGTACAACAGTACATATTGCGTAACAAGGTCCACAAAACATAAATAAACATAGTTTTTGCCAACATAGTGCTATGAATAGGTCCAATTTATCGGTAGATTCCCAATAAATCGATTTTCAGAGCGATAAATCGGTCCAAAAGATAAATGATGAAGATAAGGCATAAACTTATCGGTCACCCCCCGATTAGCGATAAATCGAAAGATTAACCTCTCAATCGGAAGATTTTTTGAACAATGATTTTTATAAACTAACTTATTACTCTAGGGACCAGTGTCAGTTCCTATTTTTTGCATATATATATTTTTAATAGAAAATCCATATCTACGAAGGTCCAAATACGATGTTAATTTACAGAGATGTTTTATGAAATATATGTGATTTTTAGGAAAAATAATTAACGCAAGGTGGTGCCCGAGGCCCCCACAAGGCAGGCCGACGTGCCCTACCCTAGGGCGCGCCGGGGTGCCTTCTAGGCAGCCCTTAGGTCGGTTGGAGCCCTTCTTTCACCGCAATAGAGCTAATTTTCAGAGAAAAATCCCCTCAAAATTTTAGCCCAATCAGAGTTACGGATCTTCGACTATTAAAGAAACTGTAAGTGCATCAAGTGTCCCTTAGTGATTTTGGAGTATTGAAGACAAGGACGGTTGGAGCCCTTCTTTCACTGCAATAGAGCTAATTTCCGGAGAAAAATCCCCTCAAAATTTTAGACCAATCAGAGTTACGGATCTTCGACTATTAAAGAAACTGTAAGTGCATCAAGTGTCCCCTTAGTGGTTTTGGAGTATTGAAGACAAATGGGTTAAGGGACTAATGTGTTTATGAGTATGCACATGAGTTATAGTCCTTGAAGATTTGGTTTAACCGAAGAAAGATGGCCCCTAAAAATGTATTTCTTCAAGTGAAGAATTTGGTACGGCCTATGAGAAAATTGGTGTGAAGACTTGGAAGCTTCAAGATTTTTGTTTTCGTAGTTTCTTCTTATTTGAGTCATAGGAAAAACCGTACTGTTAAAGGAGGTATAGGTGATACATATTTCGTATTTCCGAAGTGATGCTCAAACCAATACACTCTTGCCGCTTCGAGTGAAGCCTCTGGAAATCTCCGGCAGAGCTGATGAATTTGCTAGTGACAGAGACGCAGTTCTTCTAGTCGCTGACGAATTTGGTCAGACTGAGGAGTTAGGATTTCCCCAGTGCCATCTGCCTATCGTGAGGAAATTGAGTGCTCAACAAAATTGAGAGATCAATTTTCCAACCGTTGCTGCGCCGCGTGCCAGCAGTCGAGTGGATTCTTATCCTGACAACGGTCATGTCCGACGGGGCATTTATGACAATTCATGTCAGGTTGCCCCTGGCTATAAATAGCCGCCCCTACAACCACTAGTTGGTTGGCTGTTCTAGAAAGAACTTGACACTTGTCATTTAAGAGCAACCCTTTCTTTGACGACTTTGAGAGAATTCCAAGTGAGAAAAAACCTAACCAGAGCCCAAGTGATTGAGCATCACTGAAGAAATTGAACTGTGAGATTCGACGCCTGTTGCCTTTGAAAACTATCATTCTTCCAGACGGTTAGGCGTCATGTTCTGAGCACCCAAGAGTAATTGTGGCGTGCCGGTAAACAAGTGTGTGAAGGTTTTGGAAGTCTACCTTCAAGACTTACCACGAGTGATTGGGCGACGTCTGCTGTGACCTTAGCTCAAGAGAAATACGGTGAAGATTTAGTGTCTTCAGAGTTCAACTCAGCCGCCTCAACCAGACATAAATTTGATACAACAACTGGAACTGGTCTACCAAATCACTGCATCTTCACCGAGCCTACCTGGTTTCAAATTTCTCACCTCTTACTTTAAAGTTATTTCGCTGCTGAAGAATCTGTGATTTATCTTCAGAAGACTTTCATCATGCTGTTTTTTCTTTTATTCAGTATATCTTCCCATGCTTAAATGCTTGTATGATTACATGTTCTTCATTTGTATGTATCCCGTATGCATGCTTTCTTCCCGGTTGCGGATACCGGCGATGTCATCGATATAGGCGACACAAATTCAACCGCGTTTCAAAACCAGTTTGTTTTTCTTTCCTTATCATGACATCCGCGGCGATTTTGTGAGGTCCTTGGGGGCGAAAATTGTATTCACACACACGCGACCGGATCTGTTGGTTTGAGTGAACCTTTTGTTTTGCACATGCGATAGATACCTGTACAAATTTATTGTGTTTGCATATGGTACTTGTATGAATTTGAATTTATCTGTGGCGAGGCAGGGTGCTCGCCGTTCCAGCCCAAACAGTGAGAGGGAGACAAGACGCTAGTGCCAATGTGTCTGAAGATCGAGACAGATGCTCTCGGGAAGGATCGAGGTTGTGGTGGTATGGGTCAAACAGTGAAAGTAGTACGAGTAGCATGGACAGTTGGGGTGTGAGGCCAACTCCAAGGCGCTACCCCCCACCAGCGTCCGTTTGGACACGGTCCAACGCGCAGCCGCATTCTCAAATTTTGTCCGTTTTGTGTCCGGCCCGTCCCATTTTTGCGCCCGGTTTGCGTCCAAACGGACGCCAAACAGACGAGCACCTCACCCGCCATGGGGACGTGTGACGGCCGTCCATCTACCTCCACCGCCCAAATTGAATGCACACGCACGGCGGGGCCCGGCTGTCATTGACACGAGCGTGGGGTCGCCGTCCTTCTTAATGTGGAAGCCGTGGACCGGTCAGTCCACAGCTTCCACTTCCAAGCCGGCCTGCCTCCTCCATTGCCGACAGGAACAAACCCTAGCCACCTCCCCACCGTCGCGCCCCGCTCGCCCACCTTGCCGTCGGTGTCATGGGCTGGCATTGGATCAAGGGGAAGCACGACCGCGAGGCCGGCTCCTCCTCGGACCGACGCCGCTCCACAGATCCGCCCCGCCCGCACCGCCTTCTCCTCCGCCGTCTCTGCCACCTGCGCCGCCAGCATTCCAGATGGGGCCGCCAGCCGCCGGGCATCGCGACAGGCCATACATCCATGTCGATGTATGCCGTCGCTACTGGGAGACGGCGACGCCGGTGCCATGGGGAGATGTCCACCTGCCAAATAACTGGCATCTCTCCGCCGACCGCGTGCCCGCGAGCGGCCGCGCCCGCCGCGAGGAGATCAACCGACGGCGCCGGCGCCTCCCACCGGATCTACTGGCAGACTCTAGGTACGCCATAGATTCGCCGCTATGGGACACCTGGCTCCGCGACGAGCACGACCAGCGGCGGCAATCCTTTTTTGCCGGCCGTCCTCCTAGCCCGTGCCGCCTGCGTCCTCCTCGTGCCGATGATAGCCCTTCCCAGACGAGGGGCCGTAGGCATGTGCGTGGCATCATGCCGACGCCTTCTCCGTCCCCATCCCCGCCACCGCCGCCTCCCATGACCGAGAAGGAGGAGGCCCGGCTCATGAGGCATGTCATGGAGTACTCCATGAACACGCACGACGAGCGGCAATGGGATGACCTGGAAACCGCTCTGTCCCTGTCGGCGGCCAGAGACATGGCCATCCTGGACATAGACGTCGACGTCAAGGAGGAGGTGCCGGAGGAGGTGCTGGAGGAGGCACCCATCGCCGTGTGGAACCCTCATCTGGTGGGCCAGGCGTGGAGCTGGTCGTGCACGGCGCCGGAGATGGCTGACTCCGTGGGTGTCAGCCCATGGTCAGCCACATCGCCGCGGTCATCAGAGCATGAGCAGGAGCCACGGGAGGAGGTGGTGCAGGCTCCTCCGGCACAGGAGCCACCGGCGCAGGAGCCGCCGGTCTGGCAGGGGCCGCCAGCCCACCTATGGCAGCCACCGCCCTACGTCAACCTCACCGGCGACGACGACGAGTAGGACGGCGACTCCTGAAGACGGCGGCCACCGGCGACGGCCTTTATCTACTTTTTTTTACGTCTTTTATTAAGTTTTAGTTTAATTAAGACCTGTGGTACTATGGACGTATGGGCGTATGGACGTTTTATGTTTATATTCATGTTTTCGTATTATTTGCAAATTTATTTTCTTTATTTTTGGGGCAAAAATAAAAAGGCCACGACCCCGGACGGTTTGGGGCGAGGCGTGCCCGTTGGGCGCACCGATGCCGCACGATCGCAAGCGGACGGTCATGTCCGTTTTCCTGCCCCAAATGGACAAAAAGCGGATGAACCGGACGTCCGTTTAGGGTCGCACGTTGGAGTTAGCCTGACGACGCACCGCGTCTTGTGCCAAACAAATATTAGTACCTCAAAAGCATTAATGGGCTTCCTTTAAACGGATGAAGATTTTCCTTTTCTGGTCCGGTGGTTCATGGAACCGCCGAGTGGGACCCACCGGCGATCCGCTGCCTCGTCTCCCCACCGGGGAAAAGGTCCAAAACAAACCTTGAACTTGTAGACAAAAACTAAATCTAACCCTGTCCTTGTAATCTTAGAAATCAACACAGCAACCTCTTCAATCCCGGTCTATTATGAACCTTCGGAGCATTTAAAAACAGGGATTGTCAACGTGGCAGGTCGAATCCCAGAATTGTTGTCTACGTTGTTACTGGGCCGGCCCAACAGACAGGAAACAGATATTTTTTTTCTTTTTCTTTTTTTTGAGGGATTATTTTTTTCCTAAAACGCGAAACAAAAATACTGAAGGGTGCAGTTGCGACTGGCCGGGCGAACGAACGAGAGGCAATTTTTTTTTCCTATTTCGTAACACGCAAAGTAAAAACACAAAAAAAGGGAGAAACAAGGACTTGAACTTGCGACCTACGCTGCTGAATTCCTCCCCCTAGACACTAAAATCATTAGCTGTTCCTGCTATGATTTGAGGGCCGAACAATTAAACAACATAGAGCAGCAGTGAGATTTGAATCATGTTTGAAGGGCAAACTAATATTGAAACCGTGCAGGTCCGAAAATTTTTTGAAATATCGTTTTTCTTAAGTGGGAACACTTTTTTAAAATTCGGACTATTTTTTAAAAAAATGAACATTTTTTAGAAAACACAATAAATTTTGAAAAAGTGAAACACTGTTTGAAACATATTTTTTTTTTTAAACATCAGAACAAATTTTCAAACCTGATTTTTTTTGAAAAAATTAAACAATGCAAGAAAATGTTTGTATAATTTAATAAAATCTATATTGTCATTAAGAAAATGTAATACACGTATTTGGCAAAATGTTACCATCTCGGATTTATAAAAAAATGAAATTTCATGAATTATTGCATTAAAAGTATAATTGGTATTTCAAAATTGTTCACATTTTTTTTCAAGAAATATTTATAAAATTTTCAGGAATTTTTTCATACACGAACTCTTCTATCAGTTTTTTAAAACGACACTCTATCTATAATCACTAGTAGCCCTCAGGGCTATTGTCCAGGTGCGGTCTTTTCTAGTGTGTTGGGCAACTTATTTTTGCAGCTGCTGGTATTTTTGCTAGTGAGTACATTTTTTTAGGGGAAGACAAGTGGGTATGTGTTGTTCTACAAAATGTTTATTGTCATTATGAAAATGTAAAATAGAATTTATTATGTTTACAAAAATGAAAAACAAAGAAAAGGAAAAAAAAAGGGGAAATGAAATAAAAATAGGAAAAACTAAACAGAGTAGAGCAAGCGAGCGACTGTGCTAATGGGCCAGCCCAGTTCGTCCTAATGTCCAGCCATCCCTTGCCACGTCAGTGAATACCAGCTAAATACCCAGGGGCGAAGCCAGGATAAAAGGTCGTCAGGGTCAACACGAACAAGAGATAGTTTTTGTAGTCGAACCAGAGGTAACTAGTACTAACGCCTTCAAAAAAAAAAAGTACTAACATAGATAAATCGCAATACAAAAACACTACAAATCCTTCTTGCTAGCTTACCTGAAATTATGATGGGATGTGACTTGAGGCCTAATCTAATTATGTAATCTACGTGATTAGATTGCCCACCCAGACCTTCAAGTAATTATAAAAAAAAATCAACACCTCAAACAAACCCTAAGATAATACTCCGGGACTTTACATAATAGAAGAATAGCAATTAAATGAAGAAATTGGTTCTAGTATAACTTACAGATGGAATCTTTAAAACGAATCTTGAATTTTTATAGGGAGGAGGAGTGGAGATTGGGAGCTGCAGGCGGCGGCGGCCGCGGCGGTTTAGGGGAACACACAAAGCCGGGGCCCACACGCGAAGAAAGAAGAAGGGGGCAATAAGAGAACGAGGCAACCTGGCGATCGTTTTCTCTGGATTGATCTATTCTTTTTTTTTAGGCGCGGGAGTCCTGGTCTCCTGGCGATCGATCGAGCGGCATCGAAAGTGCCCACTGGGCCTTCCGCCAGCGTTCTGTTTGGCGGGCTGCCATGAGGCTATGGGCCCTTTTGGACTGGGGTCAATTTCTTTCACTGTAACAATTTTTTCGAAATCAGAAGTACTCCTTGCAAACATCACTCCCACCTTTCCAGGTTGCCACCTTTCCAGGTTGCGACAAGTGGCGCGCTGGCAGTTTTCCTTTTTTTCGTATATTCGTTTATTTAAAACATTTTATCTCTTAAACCGTGCGTCCAAATCTCGAACCGTTTTCACCGTTGGATTCCTCGCGTCGAGATCTTCAAAACTAGATCCCATATTGATAGGTTTTGACGAACTTTTTTTCACAAAAAAAGGGACGAAAAAAACCGGTCAAAAAAACGAACCGGGAGCACGGGTTTTTTCCCTTTCCGAAAGAGACACGCCTGTGCCTCTCGCGAAATCACAAGCGTGCCTCTCGTGGAAGCAAAACCGTGCATCTCGCAGAAAGAAAAAAAAAAGAGAAAACACTTTTTTTTTTTCGTTTCCGAGGAGGCATGTCAGTGTCTCTCGCGAAAGCACAACCGTGCCTCTCGCGGAAGCAAAACCGTGCCTCTCGCGAAAGAAAAAAAAAACAGAAAACGCATTTTTTTTCGTTTCCGAGAGGCACGGCCGTGCCACTCGTGAAAGCACAACCGTACCTCTCGTGGAAACAAAACCGTGTCTCTCGCAAAAGTGAAAAAAAAATAGAAACGCATTTTTTTTCGTTTCTGAGAGGCACGGCCATGACTCTCACGAAAGCACAACCGTACCTCTTTCGGAAGCAAAACCGTGCCTTTCGCGGAAGAAAAAAAATAGAAAACGCGTTTTTTTTTGTTTTCGAGAGGGACGGCCGTGACCCTCGCGAAAGCAAAACCGTGCCTCTCGCGGAAGCAAAACCGTGACTCTCGCGAAAGGGGAAAAAAAGAAAATGCGTTTTTTCGCGCAAAAAAAAATTTTTGGTCCAAAAGTTAAGAAAGACTGGTGGAAAACCGAAACGTAAAAAAATGTTTAAAAAGCCGAAAATGTGTGCGGAAAAAAAAATCCGGAGGGAGCGTCTAGAGCGCGACACGGGGCGGGGCGGCTGGGAGCGCTTCAAGTGGCGCTGATAGTTGCGAGGCTCCCGAAGGAGCTCTCGTTAACTAGTTGCTTTCTAATTTTTTCCCTCGGTTGTATGTATATAGCAGGGTTTGGGCTAAGGTCATCGGGGTCAATTGACCCTGGCCCAACACTGTAGCTCCACCACCCTCAAGGTTTAAAATAGACTGAGATTAGAAGGTTTGGTGTGCTGATTTCCAAGATTAAAGGTTCAGGGTTTGATTTAGCTTTCGTCTATAAGTTCAATGTTTGTTTTGGACTTCTTCCCCAACGGTCAATCCTCGTCATCGGCGCCCGGCTGAGGCATATACGTGTTGGCTCGCTGGTCGCTGTCGTCCACGATCTGCTGCTGGGCCGCAAGTGCCACACGGGCCAGACAAGACATAGCCCACCAGAAAATTCAAGACCGAAGAACCACCGAGTGAGGCCTCCCTGGAAAGAAAAAGGCACCTGAGGCCTTTCTTTAGCCATGACCTGTTTTTTGCGAGAAAACATCCGACCTATTCATCTTTAATCATGGGCGTAGCAAAAAAAAATATGGACATAGAATGAACATCAGAAATAATAAAAATTACATCCAGATCCGTAGACCCTAGCGACGACTACAAGCACTGAAGCAAGCCGAAGTCGCGCCGCCGTCATCGCCCTTTCCTTAGCGGAGAGCAAACTTGTTGTAGTAGACAGTCGGGAAGTCGTCGTGCTAAGGCCCCATAGAACCAACGCACCAGAACAACAACCGCCACCAGTGAAGAGTGACGTAGATTAGAAGGATCCAACCTGAAAACACACGAACATAGACGGACATATCCAAGCAAATCCACCAAAGACAGATTCGTCGGAGACACACCTCCACATGCCTTCCGATGATGCTAGACGCACCACCGAAACATGTGCTAGGCGGGGAGAACCTTATTCCATCTTCAGTGAGCCGCCGCCGTCTCGCCTTCCTGCTCACCCTAACAAATTTCGAATACACATCCAAAAACAGAGCCCTCCCATAGGCAACGACCGGGATCCACCGCGCCCCCGTGACCCTAAGGCTATCGGAGACGAGGCGGACCGGCGCTGGCGGGAGGCAGAGAAACCCTAATTGGGGAGGAGGCTCTTGGGTGAGGAGAGCGTTCCCGACTAACGTTTCGTATTGCTTAGCCCTGACATTTCATTGATGAGTTTTTATCTTCTTTTCCTAGAGACTTTCTTTGATGAGTTGAAAGAATAAAATCTTAGTAGCAAGCTAAAAAAAAAGTGGAAAAGGGGCGGTACCAATCTAATCAAGATTGCTAATGCCAGCCCAGCCACCCATTTTCTTCCTCCTGGCATGCGCAAAGGTGAAAGCAGGACACCAAATGATTGGTTGCACTTCGGTTACATCAGGCAAAAGGCCAGGGTGCACCTCCTCTCCTGCTCCCTCCCTCGTGTAGCCTCCCAAATTGCAGATTTTTCCTTTGCGGGGGCTTCCAAAGTGTACATATAGCAGTACAAACTCCGAAGTAGAGACACGTACGTACATGTGCACATCTAGTGAACTCACCGGCCCACGAGCTTCATCAGGTGCTTGGCTCAGGGACCAGTGATTGTCCGACAACTGGCAAAAACAACATATATAAATATGTACTTCCTACCGAGCGATGGCTCGAAGAATATGCATGGTAGGCCAGCCATAGAACAATCCAACATGAAGCACTTTTTTCTCTTATAAGATTCTAGCATCCTTGTCGAGTTCATCATTCGAGCCTCGGCACGAGGTACGGAGTGATATGTTTAGGGGCCAATATGTGTTGGTTCTTGCGTGCACAGAGAGAGAGAGTTAGGGCATCTACAGCGGCCGCCCGCAAATTTTCTTCCGCATCCGTGCTCGAACAGAGGGGACCAGTCCGCGCACACAAATACGGGAGGCCGCCATCTAACCGTAGCCGCATACATTGCAAACTCTTTTTTGACAAACCAGATGAAGTTCATGTAAACTCGGCCGGATTTCATATAAACATGACGGATTTCATACAAACTGGGCGAAAACGGTTACATTTTGGACATATTTTCAACTAAAATGGTAAGACTATGTGCACATACGGTCGCACGGAGCTCCACTCCCATGACACGGATACACTAGTCCACGACCGGCCGTGGCGGATCCCTTTGTCAGTCCGGGAGTCCCGGAGGCATATTCTTCCCCCGTATCTTCACTATGTACGGCCCCGCTGCTCATCAGAGTGGCAAATAGGGTGCTTCAGCCGGAGGGGAAGCGTGCTTCTGTGGAGCTCATACAGATGCCCAGGATGGTCTGAGATAAAGAAGAACCGGACAGGTCACCGGCGGTGGCCTTCCTGGGACCCAAGCGGCGGCGGCATCCCGTGTTCTACTTCTCCTCGATGATGGCGGCGGGCGCGGACGTGCTGGCTGCCACCTCGTCGACATCCGCGTAGCCGGCTACTCTCTGCCTGCATGGCGCGGCGGCGCCCGCGTCGACGGCGGATGGCGCGGTCGCAGGCACTGGAGGCGCGGTACAATGCGGCGTCGGCGGCAGCGACGGTGCCCATGCCACCATGCTCCCCATTTGTGCTGGTGTGGAGCAACTCGCCACTGCTCCACAAGCTGGCTTGAAGCGCCGAGTTGCTGAACCGTGCGCCAGCTTGGGGCGGCAACTTGCATCGTCTGGCTAACCGAAGGAGGTGGAGCAGCGAGTTGCCTCGCTCGCATCCGCCGGGCTCGGGGGGCCACCCAGCCGGCTTTTTTGACGGGGAACTGCTCTTTCTGCTCATTGGATGCCTCAAAAGAGTGGAGAAAATAGTGGAAGAAGGAGATAGGGAGCGGCGAAGTGGTGTGATTATTGCCCAGCGTCTGGCCTCGTTTAAATAGAGAGCGGACGGGAGGAGCTTGCCCGGCGTTGCGTTTAATGCCGGCCTGCTTGTGAACGGACGTGTAGCCGAAGTAGGTTTCTCGGCTTCCACGCGAGTTTAATGCCGGCGTTTGAATGCGGCAAGGAGGCGTGTTCGATCGCGCGTGCAGCGGGCGGTGCCCTCAGCCGACGTGCCGCTTCAATGACGGAGGCAATGAGAGATCGCGTCCACCGTGAGTTGCCTTCAATGTGGAGCGGCGCGCTCTACAGCGGCATGAATGGGGGCAGCTGGTGACAGGCGGGAAGCGCGCGCGGGAGGAGGAAGGGATTTTTTATGGGCAGGGCAGTCAGAAGCGGGCGTGACAGCGATCCGGACTCCCGCAAACCTCCCCCACATTTGTCTTCGGTTTGCGGGAGGAAACACGTCCGGACCGCGCTGCGGACCGATACAGGACCGCGTTGGTTGAATTCCGCGACGGTCCGAACGGTTGTGGCAGGTTTGCGGGTCGGCGTTGAAGATGCCCTTATATATGGCAGGACACAACCGGTGTACAAGTTGCTAGACCATGTTTAAACAGGCAATACATTTACCGGAACAATGTGATGAACTAAGCAGGAACACGGCGGTCTAAAATAAGTGTCTCAGCTTCGAGTGCGGCGATAGCGCGGACGAGCTCGCCTGATCCTGTTATGTGGACCAATAGCACAACGTTGTGTTGGGGTCAGCATTTATTGCGAATGGAAATCCTGCGGGCATATTTCTCGTACGGGAGTGGGCCATCGTGACGAGGCAACGGAGCGGTGCGTTGCTGCCGTGACGGAGAGGTGTGGAGATGGACCACGGGTACGGGATGTATGTAGGTCTGACGAAAGGACTGGCACGGACGAAAACGGCAACAGCGGGCGTGCTAAGTGCTGTTGCACGGGATTCAGGTCATCATTTGCTGGGGCTGACAGAAATACCTCCTTCCAACTAAAATAAAACAGAAATACGTGCTAAACATATAATGAAGGACGAAACGGTGAACTCGGAATGCCAGAGACGAGCTCCCGAGATACCTGATGTACTTGCAAAAGGATCATATTTCCCATGGTTCAGTTGCATACTCTGGAGGTTGTCTGACTTGGCGACGCAAACCCATCTGACTAGGAGAAGGTAATGGAAATATTTTTAAGGGTGCCAATTAGGATCGTACCTTAGCCGACGCTTCCCTTAGCAAGGATTGTTCGCTCAAGACGTACCTCACACATGACGCTCAGTACTCCCTCCGTCTCAGTTTACAAGTCCTACGCGTATACCTAGGTTGTCAATTTTATCATCCTAATATAAACTATATAACACAAAAATTATATCGTTTGAAAATAGAACATCTGAAGTTTATATTGATATATTTTTTGTAATATATGACTTGTATTAGGTTGGTCAAATTGACGACCTAGGGTTACGCGCACGCCCTGTAAACTGAGAGAGAGGGAGTAGCTTGATTCCAATGAGCGCGCCTGGCGGCTGGCGTCAGAGCCCCAAAGTAAACTTCATGATTCGGGCTAAAAAATTGGCATGTTATATATTGTAAACTAGCGCTGAAAAAAGCGCGGCGCACGCCGCGCCCGTGACCGATTTCTTCTATATTTTATCGAAATAACCAAGAAAACAACATTTTTTTTGTTATTTCTTTTGAATTACTGTTCGCGTGAATGCATAGTGTTGGTTTACTATTTTTATTGTTCCGGTTTATTCAGATGTATTGTTCTGGGTTACAATTTAGGTACTGTTTCGGTTTATGATTTGGGTGGGTTAATGTTTTCGGTTTATTTCGGTATTCTTTCGTTTCACTGGTTTTACTGTTATGGGTTGAGGGAGGAGGAGTTCTATTTTTTTTAAATATTTCTTCTGGATAACTGTTCACGTGAATGCATAGTGCTGTTTTACTTTTTTTTTCCAGTTTATTCAGGTGTATTGTTCTTGTTTAAAATTTGATTACTGTTTCGGTTTTATAGTTCGTGTGGGTTAATATTTTCGATTTATTTAGGTGTTGTTCTGTTTTATTGATTTTACTACTCCAGATTATTCGGGGTTGTTGTTTCAGTATCACTTTGTATCTCTTGTGATCCTTCGATCCAACTCTTACTTGAAACCCCATGTTATCGCTACCTCGAAGCATGATAGTGGTATTCCGAATATCAACAAGAACATTGGAAACACATTGCCAAATGCTTCTCGATCAATTACCCAAACATCGTTGCATGGGTAATATCATGATTCATCCCTCGCCTCTTTACCTTAAAGCTTTTGAACTTGTTGTCCCATCATGTATATCATGTTCCACTTTTCCTTGGACCGGATATACTCCCAATTCTTGTGTGTAAACACATTTTCCTTTCCATTGTTTTGTTTAACCTTTCTTGTGATCTATATGATGTAAGCAGAACGAATTCCCTGCTTATAAAACACCCCGGTCTACAACTCTGTAAGTGAGACCCTGATACTATTGTTGATGGCATTCCGGTAACCACCGATGGACGAGAACTTTGCCTAATGGTCCGCCTCGTTCCACGAGCAGGAAAAAGATTCTCTTCGTCCCTCGCCCTTGGTACCGACGTTGTTACCGACATAACTGACAGACTATCCTCTGACATACCTTGATGTCGTGACCGGTAAGATGTCACCGTTCTCTCTACTTTTGATCGACCCTCATCACGGTTTCACAGGATCGGAACCTGACTCTCCTATACATCTTCGATTCCGAAGTACTATTTGCCCATGACTTTGTGTTTTATCACGAGCCACCCTCCGAGAGATGAGCTATTCCCGATGCTCTGAACCCCCTTCTCACACTCTGTTCAGATATCGATCGTTTGTCCATTCGCTTGAAAACTTCTTATGGTACCTTCATACTTTGCTCTCGATGTTTTCCTAAGTTTCAACTCGAGAGATACTTCTGCCACATTTCTTGCAATGTTCATCAGATAGTTAACCCTATAAGGGTCAGTTCTCCCGAAGTTACTCTTTACTTCCCCACTTAAATCTCAGGACGAGATTTCTTGTAGTGGAGTAGATTTGTAACATCCCCAGCATCACACTACAGTAATCTTCCTTTAATAGTGGCCATATCATCATGATCATCATGTTAATCTGCCACTTGTCCAAACTCTGCTTCAAATTAAAATTAAAATTGCATGTCAAATATTTACTTCATCTGTCATGCAGTTAAAATAGTTCATCCTATGGCAAATAATCCCTAAATATTTGTCATGTTGGAACCAACATTTTTGGAATCCCCAAATTGCCCCTGGAAATTTATTTTCTGGCCCAGCAGCATTTTATATCGCCTTTTCACTTTCTAAAATTGCTTGGACAACTCCTGTTGGCCCCAAACTTTTTGTGCCATCTCAGTTTATTGTCAAGTAATTTTGTGCCAAGTCTCATGAGCAACAAAAGTCATTTGCTTGCTCTAATAAATCCAACAGGAGCTTTTCTTTTTCCAGAAAGGATTAAAAGGAGGAAGCCTCCTGTGCACCACGGCCCAGCTGCCCAAGCAACGGCCCAGCCTGCCAAGTCTTTCTCTCTCCTTCCCACCTGCTCCCCTACCCGTGGCGGCGCCGGAGCCGCCCCGATCGTCGGCGGGTGTACGCGTCGTTTATCCATCGTCTCGCCACGCGGATAAGGCCGCCTTCGGCCTCCCCAATCACCCCCGCACCTAACCCTAGCCCCATTCCCCTTCATTCCCTCCTCCCACTCGTTTTGGAGCACCGCCGAACGTGTCCGTCGCCGCCGCTCGCCAGTGCCGCGGCCAACGTCATCCCTTGACCTCCCCGCCGTGTCCAGAAGCGCCGCGAAGCTCGCCCTCGTCTCCCTTCCACAGCCGCTCGAGCTGGGGAGCTCTCCCTTCGCCGGATCGACCACAACCACGCCGCCGGTCGCCGCCGCTGTCTCGCCGTGGATCTGCGCTCTGGCTCGTCCCCGACCCTGTCCGAGCTTGTCTTCCGCCCCACTGTGAGCTCACGGTCCTCGGTGACCTCTCCTCTCCCCTCCCCCGTGCCCCGTAGCTCATCTGCCGGCGAGGCCGAGCCTCTGCCTCCGCCATAGCACGTCGCCGGTAGCATTTCCCATCGCCTCCGGTCAAGCCGTCGCCACCGTTGCACGCGGCTCATTGTGCCCGATCGAACGAGACGACCCACGCCCGATTTGGGCGCCCGTAGCACTTTTTCGGCGGGCCACCGCCGCGTCGGTCTCGCCGCCGGCGTTTGTGTGCGCGCGCGTGACTAGTTTGACCCGGCCCTGTCTCTCTGACAGTGGGCCCGGGTCGTTAGCAGATGATTAGGCACTAATTTAGTCTGCTAACAGGCACTGACAGCCGGGCCCCACGCTAGATAACCTTTCACTTAAGTGTATCACTGGCATGTGGGACCTGCTCCCTGTAGCAATTAGGTTAACACTGATTAGATCCTGTGAGGCTGACACAGGGGCCCCACCTGGCAGCTTTGACCAGTCAACAGTCAACCCAGTTGACTGCTGACTGGAGCATTGACTGTGGTCAACTGCCCCCTGGCCCACCTGTCATCCACTGTGGCTAGCCCACAGTGGGTACAAAAAGTATCTGCACTGTTTAAATTCGGTTTAATAATTCCAGTAATTTCTGAAAATGCCTAAAACTTCGAAAAATCATAGAAAATAATCCGTAGCTCAGATCGAAAAACTTTCTACATGAAAGTTGCTCAGAACGACGAGACGAATCTGATCGTGTCGTCCGTTTCCATGACGGAACCCCCTACGTAGGAGAACTCGTAACTTTGAGCCCGATTCCGGTAGATGAATAGTGCATTCATACCGGTTAATAAATCCCACGTTAATTCTAAAATAACTAAAATGACTTAGACATATCTTTAGGCAACCCTGCACTGCATCATAGCATAGCATGCTCTGTGTTGTATATATTTGCTGTGTATTTATCTGTTTCCTCCCCCTCTTCTCTCTCGTTAGACCCTGACACCGACGTAGCCCCGGAGGCCGACGCAGCTCCGGAGACCGACTACACTGTTGAAGACCTTGCCTTTGCCACAGAGCAACCAGGCAAGCACCCCCCCCCCTTTTTGAGCATTCTGATATAGCCTATTCTCTTCTCTCTTATGCTTGCATTAGAATTGCTGCTGTTACTGTTATCCTATTTCTGCTGCATAGCCTGTTTATTGTAATCTGTTGTTGATACCTACCTGCTGATCCTAAACTGTTAGTATAGTCTGGGTAGAGACCCATCAGAGACCCCACTTTGTCCCGACTGCCCCGCTGGATTATCAGAAGACCCGATCAACGGGATCGAAGACCAGGCCCCGACACCGCACATCACTTCCCCCTTAGTTGCTCGACACTACTGGGTTACTATCGAGTGCCGAGGGTGATACCTCAGCAGCACTTCTGATGTTAACCTTGTAGGTTAGTTCATCGGTTGTGGTCATCGAGGGTGATTCCTCCTTCTCCACTCCCGCTAACGACACTGTCGTGCAACTCCTCAAGAGTGGACCTCGAGGGTGATTCCTCCTTCGTTCACCTAGACGATAACATCAGGTGGAATTCCATCGAGGGTGATTCCTCAGGGTTCCCCTTGGTGTTAGACACACTGTTACTATGGTTACTATGATTTCATACTGAACCATGTTACTAAAGACGGGTCGGCCCTGATGGGTACCCGCGCGAGCATATTTGCGAGAGATGTGGAGTCGGGTTGACCTGGAAGGTGCCCGCGAGATAATTACGAGGCGTGGCCGGGCATTCTTAGCCCTTGCCACAAGTCCTCGAGACGGGGCGACGGGGTCACATCGATCATGAGTCTCTGCTCGTTACCGCGCGCTCCTAATCCACTACGGTTTGGATATTTGATCCGAGGGGCCTCTGGCCTGATAGCACTAACCATCACGTGGGCATAGTATGGGTATTCTGCATCGTATACTTCAGCCGGAGCTTAATAGACATCAGCGACTGAGCGGCACACGCTGGGTTGGACTGGGAACGCAACCGCGCTTGTATTAAGGGGTTGCTAGGTCTGCTTACCAGCGGTGTACGCAACGTGCAGGAGCGTCCGGGGCGATGGCCCAAGACCCCTGGGGGCATAGGTTTAGTCCGGCGTGCTGACCTCTCTGTTAAGTATTCGGTCGGGTTGCGGCGTATCGTTTGGCCGAGGCCAGGCATGACCCAGAAAAGTGTGTCCAGCCGGAGTTAAGCGAGCATGGTGGGTAAGTTGGTGCACCCCTGCAGGGAAGAAAACATCTATCGATAACCTGTCCTATGGTAACGGACACTCGGAGTTGTATCCCGATCGGTACAACTAGAACTTGAGATGATAACTGGATAGTATGGCTCTGGGATTGCTTTCTCGCAGGGAGTCGAAAAAGGATCTCTGGGCGAGGTTGTTAACACTACTGCTGCTTTACTTTATGCTAATCTGCACTCTTCTAATGCTGCAAGGCTGCTGAAGATGTTGAAGATGCTAGTCTTCGATAGGACTAGGCTTCCCATCTATTCTGGCATTTCTGCAGCCCAGTCCACATATACAGCCTCCCTTTGAAAGTGTTGCATATGTAGTGTAGATCCTTACTTGCTGAGTACTTTGGATGAGTACTCACATTTGCTTTGCTTTCCTTTTTCCCCATATCCTTTTGATGCGACCAGATGACGGAGCCCCTGAGATTGTTGCCCCCGCCGACGGCTGTTACTACTACCCTCCCGGCGAGTACTACTACGAGGAGCAACCCGACGACCAGGAGTAGGTTCGGAGGGTCCCAGGCAGGAGGCCTGCGCCTTTCGATCGTAGCTTTTATTTTGCCCCGCCATTCTAATGGCTTATCTGTTTTGTCTTTTATATCTGTACTCAGATATCTGATGCTTCCGCTGATGCTTGTATGTCATCGAGCTATGAATTCGAGCCCTCGAGGCCCCTGGCTTGTAATATAAAGCTTGTATGACTTTATTTATGTTTTAGAGTTGTGTTGTGATATCTTCAAGTGAGTCCTAGGCTTGATCGTGTGCATTTGCGTGTATGGTTAGTGCACGATTAAGCCGGGGTTGTCACAGGTTGGTATCAGAGCCGACTGCCTGTAGGATCCCCCTTTCTAACTCTTTGGCCGAAGTTGAGTCTAGTCGTCCAAAACCGTTTTACTAACTTGGCTGTGTGGCTTATGGGCCCACGTCGCCAACTGGGTGGTATTAGGATCTTTTATTCCTCGTCTATACTCTGGGACTCTGATCTCTCTTCTATTCGGGTTAAAACTTTTACTAACTCTGGCATTAGGTTCTCGTAACCACTTCATCCCGGAGAGCCCCTTCACCACAGATGATCGTCTGCTTCGTCAGAAGATTCTGAAGACACTCCTTGAAGTTTCTTGAGATCCTTATGCCCACTGCTTTTGCAAGTTCCCTACTACCGATGATCACTGTGAACAGCTATACATCTTTGCCGTTTGTACATTCTTCCCCAGTTACTCTGGTTAATACCAGATATCCCAAGATACTCTCCGTTGTGCTGAGCATCTTTTGTGCCTACCGCTTTGCAGCTTCTTTCGCACTGCGAGTAATTCTTCATACTTGCGGGGAACCGTTCATCCCCAGATGTTCATGCGTTTCCCAAATACTTTGAAATACTATCTGACCTCCCGAGAATCCTCTGCAGCCTATCGCTCTTGATTATCCTTGCCGGCCTGAATTATGGTTAATTCCATATGTCTGGCAATATTCACTGGTATCCTTTGACACCGTCATTTTGGTCTTATTGATTCAACATGTGTGCGAATACTCGCAATCATCATATGTTTCCTATTAATCCATTCTTCCGGCTCTGACATCATTCCGGATATGAGCTGGTTCTTGCCCAATCAAGATTCGATCGGTGTTGCTCTAATTCTGTTCAACCTATCCATCTTCGATCGGAGCATCTGATTCTGATACACCGATCTAGTAATCAAATTTCTTTGAATTTAAGCATCGAATTATTCGGATGCTTCCATACACCGATGCCCTTGAATTTCTTCTTCTTCTGGTTGAGTACAGCTACTCACGTCAGATCCTTTGTCGTCGTCTACCTGATCTTTTGTTGGATTAATATCCGACAGTATCCTTCATATTCAAACATCTTATGAGCTCCCCCTTGGTATCTAGTACCTCCGGTAAATTGTATCATCTGCTTTGACTTCGATACTCTGCTTTCGAACTCGCATCCCATGCTTTGGTTGATGGTTGCATGGATTCGTAAAATTGTCCCGATGGGTTGTATCTATGCTTCTGCCATCTGCGAGAACCCAGAAACTTCTACGAGTCATACTCTAATGGCGTTACGCCATATAAATTTTCAACATTTCAACTTCACCAAAAGCGAGAAGTGAATGAAAGGTTATGCATTGAAGAAGTGGGAGTCGACCTTGAACCTTTGTGTTCATGCCCATGGAAACGATGTAGAACTTATCATGGAAGCTGCTCATAGAAAAAAATTCCCCCTTGGTATAAGTTCATTTTGTATCTATGAATTGATCCTTTGCAATCGTGGTTCCGACCATATTTCCTCCTTGATCCCATTTCCCGGATAAGTTAAAATACTTGTCCTCTGCAGATCATTTCACCCATCCAACCTCTACTCCGATTTACCTTCCGGTATTAACCCTAGTACTTCTTACTGGAAAGTTTAATACTCCGTCACATCATTCCTAGCCCGATTGGCTATATCTTTATCGTGCTAAACTAAACTGTGCCATCTGGTTCTCCTTCCCGGTGCACATTTCTGATAATGGGCTAAGCCCGTGTCAAACTTTCATCATCATATCGTTTTGCTTACACAACATGAACCTCACTCCAGCTGCCTTGATCATCCTACTAATCGATTTCATCTTCTTTAAACCCCTCGACTAATGTGTCGTGATCACTGCCAATATTTTGGCTTCCTCGGAGATGTCCATTGAATTCATGGCTAGAAATACCATCCCTGCCCCTCGATGACTTGTGATATCATCGATGACATCTTGACTTTCTGCCAACACAGACCCGGTTGTGCTTGGTTAATCCTTACATTCCGAGATAATCTTGGAAGTGTTCCTTTGTATCTCTTGTGATCCTTCGATCCAACTCTTACTTGAAACCCCATGTTATCGCTACCTCGAAGCATGATAGTGGTATTCCGAATATCAACAAGAACATTGGAAGCACATTGCCAAATGCTTCTCGATCAATTACCCAAACATCGTTGCATGGGTAATATCATGATTCATCCCTCGCCTCTTTACCTAAAAGCTTTTAAACTTGTTGTCCCATCATGTATATCATGCTCCGCTTTTCCTTGGACCGGATATACTCCCAATTCTTCTGTGTAAACACATTTTCCTTTCCATTGTTTTGTTTAACCTTTCTTGTGATCTATATGATGTAAGCAGAACTAATTCCCTGCTTATAAAACATCCCGGTCTACAACCCTGTCAGTGAGACCCTGATACTATTGTTGATGGCATTCCGGTAACCACCGATGGACGAGAACTTTGCCTAATGGTCCGCCGCGTTCCACGAGCAGGAAAAAGGTTCTCTTCGTCCCTCGCCCTTGGTACCGACGTTGTTACCGACATAACTGACAGACTATCCTCTGACATACCTTGATGTCGTGACCGGTAAGATGTCACCGTTCTCTCTACTTTTGATCGACCCTCATCACAGTTCCATAGGATCGGAACCTGACTCTCCTATACATCTTGGATTCCGAAGTACTATTTACCCATGACTTTGTGTTTTATCACGAGCCACCCTCCGAGAGATGAGCTATTCCCGATGCTCTGAACCCCCTTCTCACACTCTATTCAGGTATCGATCGTTTGTCCATTCGCTTGAAAACTTCTTATGGTACCTTCATACTTTGCTCTCGATGTTTTCCTAAGTTTCAACTCGAGAGATACTTCTGCCACATTTCTTGCAATGTTCATCAGATAGTTAACCTTATAAGGGTCAGTTCTCCCGAAGTTACTCTTTACTTCCCCACTTAAACTCGGGACGAGATTTCTTGTAGTGGAGGAGATTTGTAACATCCCCAGCATCACACTACAGTAATCTTCCTTTAATAGTGGCCATGTCATCATGATCATCATGTTAATCTGCCACTTGTCCAAACTCTGCTTTAAATTAAAATTCAAATTGCATGTCAAATATTTACTTCATTTGTCATGCAGTTAAAATAGTTCATCCTATGGCAAATAATCCCTAAATATTTGTCATGTTGGAACCAACATTTTTGGAATCCCCAAATTGCCCTTGGAAATTTATTTTCTGGCCCAGCAGCATTTTATATCGCCTTTTCACTTTCTAAAATTGCTTGGACAACTCCTGTTGGCCCCAAAATTTTTGTGCCATCTCAGTTTATTGTCAAGTAATTTTGTGCCAAGTCTCATGAGCAACAAAAGTCAATTGCTTGCTCTAATAAATCCAACAGGAGCTTTTCTTTTTCCAGAAAGGATTAAAAGGAGGAAGCCTCCTGTGCACCACGGCCCAGCTGCCCAAGCAACGGCCCAGCCCGCCAAGTCTTTCTCTCTCCTCCCCACCTGCTCCCCTACCCGTGGCGGCGCCGGAGCCGCCCCGATCGTCGGCGGGCGTACGCGTCGTTTGTCCATCGTCTCGCCACGCGGATAAGGCCGCCTTCGGCCTCCCCAATCACCCCCGCACCTAACCCTAGCCCCATTCCCCTTCGTTCCCTCCTCCCTCTCATTTTGGAGCACCGCCGAACGTGTCTGTCGCCGCCGCTCACCAGTGTCGCGGCCAACGTCACCCCTTGACCTCCCCGCCTTGTCCAGAAGCGCCGCGAAGCTCACCCTCGTCTCCCTCCCACAGCCGCTCGAGCTGGGGAGCTCTCCCTTCGCCGGATCGACTACAACCACGCCGCCGGTCGCCGCCGCTGTCTCGCCGTGGATCTGCGCTCTGGCTCGTCCCCGACCCCGTCTGAGCTTGTCTTCCTTCCCACTGTGAGCTCACGGTCCTCGGTGACCTCTCCTCTCCCCTCCCCCGCGCCCCGTAGCTCATCTGCCGGCGAGGCCGAGCCTCTGCCTCCGCCATAGCACGTCGCCGGTAGCGTTTCCCGTCGCCTCCGGTCAAGCCGTCGCCACCGTTGCACGCGGCTCGTTGTGCCCGATCGAACGGGAAGACTCGCGCCCGATTTGGGCGCCCGTAGCACTTTTCCGGCGGGCCACCGCCGCGTCAGCCTCGCCGCCGGCGTTTGTGTGCGCGCGCGTGACTTGTTTGACCTGGCCCTGTCTCTCTGACAGTGGGCCCGGGTCGTTAGCAGATGATTAGGCACTAATTTAGTCTGCTAACAGGCACTGACAGCCGGGCCCCACGCTAGATAACCTTTCGCTTAAGTATATCACTGGCATGTGGGACCTGCTCCCTGTAGCAATTAGGTTAACACTGATTAGATCCTGTGAGGCTGACACAGGGGCCCCACCTGGCAGCTTTGACCAGTCAACAATCAACCTAGTTGACCGCTGATTGGACCATTGACTGTGGTCAACTGCCCCCCTGGCCCACCTGTCATCCACTATGGCTAGCCCATAGTGGGTATAAAAAGTATCTGCACTGTTTAAATTCGGTTTAATAATTCCAGTAATTTCTGAAAATGCCTAAAACTTCGAAAAATCATAGAAAATAATCCGTAGCTCAGATCGAAAAACTTTCTACATGAAAGTTGCTCAGAACGACGAGACAAATCTAATCGTGTCGTCCGTTTCCATGACGGAACCCCCTACGTAGGAGAACTCGTAACTTTGAGCCCGGTTCCGGTAGATGAATAGTGCATACATACCGGTTAATAAATCCCACGTTAATTCTAAAATAACTAAAATGACTTAGACATATCTTTAGGCAACCCTGCACTGCATCATAGCATAGCATGCTCTGTGTTGCATATATTTGCTGTGTATTTATCTGTTTCCTCCCCCTCTTCTCTCTCGTTAGACCCCGACACCGACGTAGCCCCGGAGGCCGACGCAGCTCCGGAGACCGACTACACTGTTGAAGACCTTGCCTTTGCCACAGAGCCACCAGGCAAGCACCCCCCCCCTTTCTGAGCATTTCGATATCGCCTATTCTCTTCTCTCTTATGCTTGCATTAGAATTGCTGTTGTTACTGTTATCCTATTTCTGCTGCATAGCCTGTTTATTGTAACCTGCTGTTGATACCTACCTGCTGATCCTAAATTGTTAGTATAGTCTGGGTAGAGACCCATCAGAGACCCCACTTTATCCCGACTGCCCCGCTGGATTATCAGAAGACCCGATCAACGGGATCGAAGACCAGGCCCCGACACCGCACATCACTTCCCCCTTAGTTGCTCGACACTACTAGGTTACTATCGAGTGCTGAGGGTGATACCGCAGCAGCACTTCTGATGTTAACCTTGTA
Organism: Thinopyrum elongatum; assembly: GCA_011799875.1. Taxonomy (NCBI): domain Eukaryota; kingdom Viridiplantae; phylum Streptophyta; class Magnoliopsida; order Poales; family Poaceae; genus Thinopyrum; species Thinopyrum elongatum. The sequence goes on along the minus strand of CM022298.1, from coordinate 721,605,389 downwards.
GGTTAGTTCATCGGTTGTGGTCATCGAGGGTGATTCCTCCTTCTCCACTCCCGATAACGACACTGTCGTGCAACTCCTCAAGAGTGGACCTCGAGGGTGATTCCTCCTTCGTTCACCTAGACGATAACATCAGGTGGAATTCCATCGAGGGTGATTCCTCAGGGTTCCCCTTGGTGTTAGACACACGGTTACCATGGTTACTATGACTTCACACTGAACCATGTTACTAAAGACGGGTCGGCCCTGAGGGGTACCCGCGGGAGCATATTTGAGAGAGATGTGGAGTCGGGTTGACCTGGAAGGTGCCCGCGAGATAATTACGAGGCGTGGCCGGGCATTCTTAGCCCTTGCCACAAGTCCTCGAGACAGGGCAACGGGGTCACATCGATCGTGAGTCTCTGCTCGTTACCGCGTGCTCCTAATCCACTACGGTTTGGATATTTGATCCGAGGGGCCTCTGGTCTGATAGCACTAACCATCACGTGGTCATAGTATGGGCGTTCTGCGTCGTATACTTCAGCCGGAGCTTAATAGACGTCAGCGACTGAGCGGCACACGCTGGGTTGGACTGGGAACGCAACCGCGCTTGTATTAAGGGGTTGCTAGGTCTGCTCACCGGCGGTGTACGCAACATGCAGGAGCGTCCGGGGCGATGGCCCAAGACCCCTGGGGGCATAGGTTTAGTCCGGCGTGCTGACCTCTCTGTTAAGTATTCGGTCGGGTTGCGGCGTATCGTTTGGCCGAGGCCGGGCATGACCCAGAAAAGTGTGTCCGGCCGGAGATAAGCGAGCGTGATGGGTAAGTTGGTGCACCCGTGCAGGGAAGAAAATATCTATCGATAGCGTGTCCTACGTTAACGGACACTCGGAGTTGTATCCCGATCGGTACAACTAGAACTTGAGATGATAACGGGATAGCATGGCTCTGGGATTGCTTTCTCGCAGGGAGTCGAGAAAGGATCTCTGGGCGAGGTTGTTAACACTACTGCTGCTTTACTTTATGCTAATCTGCACTCTTCTAATGCTGCAAGACTGCTGAAGATGTTGAAGATGCTAGTCTTCGATAGGACTAGGCTTTCCCCTCTATTCTGGCATTTCTGCAGCCCAGTCCACAGATACAGCCTCCCTTTGAAAGTGTTGCATATGTAGTGTAGATCCTTGCTTGCTGAGTACTTTGGATGAGTACTCATGTTTGCTTTGCTTTCCTTTTTTCCCATATCCTTTTGATGCGACCAGATGACGGAGCCCCTGAGATTGTTACTCCCGCCGACGGCTGCTACTACTATCCTCCCAGCGAGTACTACTACGAGGAGCCATCCGATGACCAGGAGTAGGTTCAGAGGGTCCCAGGCAGGAGGCCTGCGCCTTTCGATCGTAGCTTTTATTTTGCCCCGCCATTCTAATGGCCTATCTGTTTTGTCTTTTATATCTGTACTCAGATATCTGATGCTTCTGCTGACGCTTGTATGTCATCGAGCTGTGAATTCGAGCCCTCGAGGCCCCTGGCTTGTAATATAAAGCTTGTATGACTTTATTTATGTTTTAGAGTTGTGTTGTGATATCTTCAAGTGAGTCCTAGGCTTGATCGTGTGCATTTGCGTGTATGGTTAGTGCACGATTAAGCCGGGGTCGTCACAAGGACGGGGAGGGAAATGGTGTCTAAAAAAAATCCTAGTTTTTTCTTAAAAAACGTGCGTATTTTTTCTTCGGTGAAAGCTAAAAGAAGTAAGGGGAGAAAATCAGATTATTTGAAGTACTGGTTAAGCAGAAGTACTGGTCATCCGAGATGGCTGTTCACCCATGGTTACTGTTCACAGACGGTTGCTGTTCATATATGGTACTATTTGTCACTACTGTTCACTGAAACATGCGCATTTTTCTTCGATGAAAGCTAAAAGAAGTAAGGCGAGAAAATCAGATTGTTGAAGCACTGATTAAGCAGATGTATTGTTCATCCGGGATGGTAGTTCACCCGCGATTACTGTGCACGGATGATTATTGTGCGTGTATGGTACCGTTCGTAGGTGATTACTGTTCACAGACGGTACTGTTCACTAACAGCAACGGAAAATGAGTAGTAATCTTTATAAAAAAAGGGAATCCTTCCCGCTCTAGTATTAGTACTTTCGCTAGTTTTGTTGCTCCAGATTATTCGGGGTTGTTCTTTCGGTTTATTTGGGCTATTGTTTCGGTTAGTAGTTCTGAATTCATTCCAATAATGTCCGGTTTTTTGTTTGGATATTTGTTAGTAGATATTGTTTTGATTTATGATTCGGGTGGGCTAATGTTTTCGGTTTATTCCGGTGTTGGTCCGTTTCACTGGTTTTACTGTTTCGGGTCTAGGGTGGAGGAGTTCCAGTTTTTTTTTTATATAATATATTTTTTATGGATTTCTGTTCACGTGAATGCGCAGTTTTTCTTTTTTCTTTTTTTAGTTGTTTCGGTTTATTATGGTGTATTGTTTTGGTTTAAAATTCGGTTACTGTTTCAGTTTTATGATCCGTGTGGGTTAATGTTTTTGGCTTATTCAGGTATTGTTCCGTTTTCGTTGGTTTTACTGCTCCGGGTTTTTCAGAGTTGTTGTTTCGGTTTATTTCATCTATTGTTTCGGTTAGTAGTTCTGAGTTCATTCGGAAAATGTCCGGTTATTATTCGGGTATTTGTTAGTATATTTTTAATTGATGTTGCGTTATAAAAATGGGAAGTAATCGGTCTAGAATATTTTTTCCCACGGATTACTATCCGTGCAAATATACGATTCCAGCCTAATGTTTTCGTGCTATGTTAAATTATCATCGAAAAGAATTAGGAGACGATTGAGGCGGCTGTGTATCGGTACGCCGGTGTTATGCATCGGTACATCGGTGTCGAGAAATGATGTATAGAAAATTCTAAATCCTAACTCTCTATATAAGAACATGAGGGTGGAGGAAGAGGAGAGAAATGATGCGTAAAATAAAAAAAAGTTGCATATTTTTTCTTGGGGGGATTTTTTTTCTAGAGAAAGAAACACTGTTTATCACAATGAAAAAAAAAACAGAAGCAGAAAAGGCGAAGGAACACTGTTTACGGAACTGTTCACGTGCAGTTACTGTTTACTGTTTTACCGATAGCGACGTTGCCGTGAAATACGTACAGTAGGCGTCAAAAAAATTCAAAAAAACCAGAAAAATCAAAACGCTCCCGCTTTAGTTATAGTATATATATATATACTTATGTGTCGTACCGTAGAGCATAATTTTTTTGCATGTAACAAAAAAAATGCACACAAAGTCGCCATGCTGTTTGCCATGACATAAAGTATAAATTTGCCATGATGTATAGCATAATGAATAAAAAACAAAGCAAAACGAACATTCAAAGTAGTTTATGAAGTTGTAGATTTTTGCCATGACAAAAAGGTATAACATTTTACATTAAGATGTTGTTTATGAAAACTTGTAGAATTTGCCATGTACAAGTTGTAAAAAAGAGCATAGTATTATGAAGTTGGCATGTACAAGATGGTAGTGCATCATGAAGCTGCAAATATAGCCATGCATAAAATATTTTATATATGCTAGCAGAGAGAATATAGCCATGATGCCAGGGGAAAATCCACCTATATATAATATACATTTGCCATGCTATACTCAATAAAATTTCCATGGTATACACAATAAAACTACCATGGTTCAAATACCAAAAAAATGCATACGGAGGGAAAACGTGTAGTATCATCGTCACATGACAAATATAGGAAAAGTTTGTATTGGTCACATGGCAAAACTAACAAAATTATGTTTAAAAAAATAACCAATTAAAAAATTGCCATGGTCCAAAAACATAAATGGTCAAATTACTATGATCCAAAACAAAAAAATGCCAATGCTCTAATTAATAAATTTTCCATGCTCTCAAATAATAACTAGAATGTGATTTAATTTGTCATGGCGATATGTTTTTAAGTCCCTTTTCAAAAAAAAAAAGTTCCATGGTACAATGCAAAAAAAAACACATGCATTATACTCCCTCCGTTCCTAAATATAAGTCAGATGTTTCAAATGGACTACAACATACGGATATATACTAGCACAAATGCCCGTGCGTTGCAACGGGAGGATATCACAAACTCTAACCCAATATGCACGGCTCAAAATCCCCACATATTCAAATCATCTTGCGAGATGACACCTATTTAAAAAATATAGTAGTTAGTTTGAAGTTATTCAGTCAGATACTGACTCGTTAACTCCTCTACAAAGAAATTAAAGATGAATTCTTTATCCCTTTGAATACTACATTGTTCAACTTTTGTGATGCTTTTATTGGATGGTGAAATTCATAAACTCGCCCCATTTATCCATCTTCCTGACGTATAAAAGAGCCCATGCTTTTTAACGAGAAACAAAAATATTGAAAAGTTTATGTTATTGTGACAAACACCAACATCTTGTTCATGTCCCTTTTCTTCATTGATCCGACGACATCATACCAATAGATTACTTTTCTCTATATGGGATATGTATCCATCTTAACCCTCGTAAGAATACTACTCATGCAGCAATCATTAATTCTTAATATTTATAAAATTCAACGATGAAGCAATGAATGAATCCAGCCCATCATAGTATGTTCTGTAAACAGGGTTGGCAACCCTATTGACCCCGCATGACCTGTGCAATATGATCAGGTCGTCTTGCAGGCACACCGAGCACGGGTGTTTGCTTTGTTTTTCTTGGTTGTGATGGTCTCTTTCCCATGGATACGAACCGAGTCTCCATACTTTTTTTGGGTTTAAATCTTGCACGCCTCAACTTTTCACATACGTATCCCTCCCTCTCTCTCTTACATATTTTTTATGCCTCTATCTCTCACGTTTCTCTCACTTCTCATGTACCATTCTCTCTCATGTGTCTCTCTCAAACTCCCAGATCTCTCTCTCTATCCTCTATTTGGCTAACCCGGACGACATGCTAAAAATCCTGGATGACCAAATTAAAAACTATGAAAATTTTCAGGAAATCATTTGAGCCTTCCTTCTATTTTATTTAAATTTCCTTTTCAAATTCCTTTTGAGCCTTTACAAAAATCCCATGCCTTTTTCTACTTCAAGGTATACCTCCAAACTTTGCCGATATCTCTTCTATCTTTTTCCCAAGTTCCACCAAAAATCTTAATATTTTTGGACACTTATAAAACCTATTCGTAGAGTTTGAATTTAAACTTTCAATCATGCCCATTTATATTTTATGGATCAAGATCATTTTTGTGAGTCCAGGTAAAATAACCCCATGCCCAAACTCTTCTCCTAGACCTCCTTTTCTTTCCTCAAATCTCTGGTTTTTTCAGAAATAGAAAAAAAAACTGAATGAAGAGAGAGAGAGCAGCGCCAGCCAGCACTTTTGGCCCTAGGCCCAGCGGCACCTCGTCAACCCTAGCCACCAGGGAGAGCCTCGATCGATCCCGATCCCCATTCTTTCGATCCCCCTCGTCCTCCTATCCATCCCCAGCCACCAGAGACACGCACACGAGAGAGAGAGAGGTTCGGCCGTCGCCGCCCCTCGCGCGCTTACCTCCCGCCGGAAACGCCGCCGCCCGATGCCGTCCCTCCGGCGAGCTCCTCCTCTTCTCCTCCCGTTTCCCTTCTCGCGCCGTTCTGCTCGAAGCAGCCATGCTCTGCCGCAGTCCGCGGCGAGCGTCGCTAGCCCCGCTCCTTCCCTGCCGCTCCCCTCCTCCCATGGCGCTCCTCTACCCCATTGAGTACGAGGCTGGCGAGTCCTGCCGTCGTCCCGAGGCAATCCGCTGCCGTCCCTCTCCTCGTTCCCTTTCTCTTCTCTGCCATGGCCACCCGCAGGAGCTCGAGCTCGCCCCGCACCTCCTTCCTGCCGTCCTGCTCGCCGTCGCCTGGATCCGCACCTCCCCATGCCCTGCAAGTCCCGCCACGCCACCCTCCTGTGCATCGAGACGCGCCGCCGCCTCAAGTGCCTGCCTCGCCTCCCCGTGCGTGGATCCGGTCGCCCTCGAACCATTCCCGCCGGAATCCGGCATGATCTGGCCGGAGAATGAACGTCGCGCGCGTCGCTGGTCTTCTTCCACGCCGGCGCGGGCTGGAACCTCCCCTGCCTGCATCTTCGGCGCTGCACACCCCACGGGATTTTTTTTAAAGATTGAAACGTTTTTGTCAGATTAAAAAAGGATTGCGGGTTAAATACTAAAAAACACAGGGACCTTTTTGTAAAAACGCCGCCCGACGGAGTCACCCGTGCTTTATTAGTAGGGAAAGATAGACATATTTTAAAGTATAGATTTACTCATTTTGCTTCGCATGTAGTCTCTTGTTGGAATCTAAGGACTTATATTTGGGAACGGAGAGAGTAGAAAATTAGAAATTGGCATGGTCCGATGGCAACTGCAAGAAAAAAAATGCTCTCTAGATAATGGCGAGTTAAAAAAAAATTGTAGTTTGGAAATGGCAAATTTAGAAGAAAAACAATAACTGTAGTCCAGCTCCAGCTAGTTGGTGCACGGAGATGCGACAATGGGATCGGTGGCTGGCACCGTGTGTGCCATTAGTGATTAGGTGCGTACGCATGTCATTACGGTAGCAGTAGGTAGTCCCGAGCCGCTGACCAAACCGCCGCCATGGCCGCTAAGTGGCCCGCGTACGACTCCTGCCACCTGAAGAAATCGCATCCTCAGCGGGTGCTTCGTCATGAACAAAAATGCGAGCAACTAAGTGGCTGAATGGGATCGAAAGTCCCTGAACTGAAAAATATACTAGATTACTTACATTGTGGTTCATGCACTTGTAGAAACTCTGGCCGGCGTTCTGGCTAATTTTTTTTAAATAATATTTTTTTATAATAAATTTGAAAAATAATACGCAGTTTGAGTTATTTTCAAAAATATTACACCGTCGGCCTAGCCTACATCAACTGGAGCTTGTCGGCCTCCTCAAGGCCGACTGGAGCTTGTCGTCCTATAAAGAGCCGACAAGTGTCAACTCTGCCGCGTGGCAGCCGACCATTGGGCGGGCCGCGTCACTCGGCCAGGCTGGCAACCTATCGGCCTCGTACAGGCCGACAGGAACCTGTCGGCTCACCAGTGGCCGAATGGCCTCCAGTCGTCCTCCTCAAGGCCGACAGGGAGCGGATAAGCCCGCAGCGCTCCTTCTTCCTCCTCCTTCTTTCCTTCTTCCACCTTTCTTCTTTTCTACTCTTCTAACCCGAAACTACACCGAATTAATACCCATTTTCTAGCCGATTTCTTCCCCGTTTTCCACCGTAGTTGCATTGTAGAGGGTAGGAGGAGGCAAGGAAGACCTCGATCTCGCGATGGGATAGCTCGTGGTGGTTGTGGTGAGCATTTTTTAAGAGGTGGTGGAGGTGGAGGAGGTGGAGGTGGAGGTGGTGGAGGAGGGGGTGTTGCACGTGGAGGAGGGGGTGCTGCACGTGGAGGTGATGGTGGTGCTCTCCGGTGATTGAGGGCCGTCGTTCGTCGTTTCTTCGCACGGTTGAAGGGTATAATACAAGTTACATTTTGTGTGTCATATTACTTGTGCGATTTTCTAGTTGGTTCGGTAATATATCTTAACATATTTAGTTGGTCCGATAATATTTTGTTGTCAAGTATGTACATGTCCGTTAATATTTAGGCGTCCGGTAATATATAGTTGTCTGTTAATATTTAGGTGTCCGGTAATATTTAGATGACCGGTAATATATAGGCGTCTGGTAATGTAGAGTTGTCCATTAATATTTAGGTGTCCGTTATTATTTAGGCGTTCGATAATATATAGTTGTCTTTTAATATTTAGGTGACCGGTAATACGTAGGCGTCCGGTAATGTAGAGTTGTCTATTAATATTTAGTTGACCGGTAATATTCCAGAATATTTTTAGATGTCTGATATTTCAGTTTATGAATATTTTTAAGTGCACCGATAATATCCCATAATATATTATAAGTTTGACTTGCTGCTGAATAGTTCTTCATGTTGAATATTTTAGGTCGGCAGATATGTCAGATGTAGTGAAGTTCACTTTTTTCTACGGTCATGGTACTGTCCAAACAAATCAGTTGGGAGTTGATCTTAGTAAGTTCGAGAACATAGTGGTGCCAATTAGTGCCCCTCAAACATGTTCTGTTAGTCAGTTGACAGAGTGGTTGACAAGATGTTTAGGGTATAATACTGAAACTCACACCGTCGGTGTTCATGCATTGTGGAGTCGGTCAAGTTCGAACATTTTCTTTTATTTGAGGCCAATCGAGCGGGACTCTCAGTGGGTGCGCTGGTTGCAAGGATGTGCAAAAAGGATAGTAAATCCTTGTGCCTTAGTGCTTCCTGTCATGAAGGAGGTCAGTGCCCCTGAAGCCGAGGGTGGTTATGATCCTGGCCAGAGCAGTGCAGGGATACATTTATCTATGTTAGATGATCCGTTAAATGATGGATATGATGGCCACGAATCAGGGCAGAGTAGTCAGGTAGAAGAAGGAAATGCTGATGGTTATGACGTTGGCCAGGCTGATGCTGACGAGGTAGATAGTCAAATGCAAAACCTGATGGAAGATGAAGATACAGATGTTGATATTGTTCATGCTGATAATTCCGACGAGTCGGATGAAGATGAGAACATAGAGGTGGTGCCTAATCCTGCAACTTGGAATCATGACTTCTCATCTGCAATGACCGTGAATGATGGCCATGATTCTGCCTGGCAATATCACCAGAACAACATTGCTACGGGTGGTATGTACCCCAACAAGGAAGCTCTGAAGGATGCAATCACTCAGTGGGCAATGTCCACGCAAAGGGTTTTGAGAGCTGCCATGTCTAGTCAGAATTTTTTGACAATGGTATGCAAGAACGATGATTGTCCCGCTAGGGTGCATGGCTATCTCCCAAAGTATGGCGTAAGTTGGGTGATCAGTGACTTCGTACAGCACACATGTGTTATTTCGTATATCCCTCAAGATCATGGTAACCTTTCGTCCACGCTTATTGCTCGATTGCTTTACAGCGAGATAGTGGAGAGCAAAGCGATGGAAGTAAAGGCTATCCAGACAAAAGTCTTCGTCAGGTTCAGTTACAGAATTTCTTATGGCAAGGCTTGGAGGGCTAAGCACATGGCGCTTGAGAAGAGATTTGGTTCGTATTTCGATGCATATGACTGTGTTGTCCGTCTCCTCCGCACACTGCAGTACCGGAATGCAGGCACCTATGTTGACATCCAAGACTTGGCCATGCCGGAGTTCCCAACTGTGATGGTGCTGCATCGATTGTTCTTCTCTTTCGGTGTATGCATTGAAGCTTTCAGTCATTGTAGACCGGTGATATGTGTAGATGGCACATTTCTCACTGGCAAGTACAAGGGTCAGATCCTCACCGCCATTGGTCAAGACGGTCAAAATCAAGTAGTCCCACTAGCATTTGCTTTTGTGGAGAGCGAGAATATTGAAAGTTGGACTTGGTTCTTCAGGCAACTGAAAATAGCAGTTGTGAAGGATAAGCCGAATGTGTGCATCCTTCATGACAGGCATGCAGGTATACTGAGTGCGATAAGGACACTGACAAACCCTGGGCCTGATGAGCCAACTCCATGGCAGGACCTGCAGAGCCGTTGGTGCATGCGTCACCTGGGGGCCAATTTCTTCTCGCAGTTCAGAAATAAGAACCTTATGAATCTATTCAAAAAACTCTGCAAGCAGAACCAGGAATGGAAGTACATGAAGATATGTGAGAGACTTAATGTGTGCACTCTGAGACATGTTAGGGACAGGAAAGCTGCAAGGGATGCAGCTGTGAGGACACATGTAGAAGCAGTAGCTGCACAGTTAGCAACAGGACCAGCGGCCGAGGAGGAAGAACCTGTTGGGCTTTGTGATTTGCCAGGATTTGACCCACCTGGTACTAGGAGAAGGCTTGGCAGGACGATTAAAACATTTGAGCAGTGGATAGAGCATGAGCCTCTGGAGAGGTGGTCTTTGCTGCATGACACACATGGAGCAAGGTATGGTGTCATGACTACCAACCTAGCTGAAACTTATAACTTTGTCCTCAGAGGAAACCGTGATTTGCCACTGACAGCAATCGTTGAGGGTATTTTCTATGGCACGGTGAAGTATTTCAGAGATAGACGACAAGCAGCAGAGTTGCATATCACAAATAACCCGAACACACGTTATTGTGAAAGGGTTATGAAGTACATGAATGATAAGATGCGGAAAGCTAGGACTCACACTGTAGTCCCCATCAAAAATCAAGAAAGAAGGTTTGAGGTCCGATCTGGACACGTCGGCAGGTATGTGTCGTGTAAACCATGTCCTTATGTACACCATGACGGAAAATAACTTCTTGTTCGTGCAGAGAAACTTCGCTCATGAACAGACTAGGCGAGCCTACACCGCATTGAACGAGTAGTTCGATGTGTACACTGGGGTGATCTGGCAGCCATAGATGCTAGATATCCCGGCGGTATTTTCGAGCTATGCACAAGAGATCGGGATTACTGGATGACAAAATCGAAGATCATCTTCGATGTATTCGTCGAGGAGATGGCCCAACAGAGGGTCATGAGACAGTTTGGTCTTCGACAGTTGGCCCAGCCCCCACCTACTGAGCGTCGGCTGTTAGACGATGTCCACAGGTATGTCTAGTATTTCAATGTTGGTTGGTCTTCACATTTCGAAATACCAAAGAATTACTTAATCATTGCACACACAATGCAATTTCAGAAACACTAGGAAGGGGATTAACAGGACCATGGATCAGTGGCTGGCACGTGTTCAGATGTACGTTGCAGAGTGGGAGACTGCGACGACACAGATTTGGGACGAGGATCGCGCGTTCGATACGGCTGAGTTCAATGCCTATTGGAATCTATACAGTGATATGACACGGTTACACATCATTAACCACCCTAAGAGACAGGAGATACCGGCCCCTGCTACGAGGGATACGTACCCGAGCTATGATACTTCCGGCTCTAGACAGAACGTGGTAACATATACTGAACTTATCTAATGCATCTAGTTCTTACATACTTTGTTGTGCGGACGTAATAATCTTCGAATTCATTTCAGGCTGACATGACACTCGAGCTTCACGAGGAGGTGGCCAGCTATACATGGCAACTATCGTCTACTGCTCTTCTAGAACCTCGTCCAGTGCACTCCTTTACGCGCATCGAGGGGAAACTACGAGCTATATATCAGGCTATCACGTGCACCCGCTCTACGGACGTTGTTCTCCAGCAGACCCAGGTACGCCCGCCTCGTCACTCAACGGGCCAGCAACAGGAACCCACACAGCACCGACATCAGCCGCGTCCACGTGTAGACCATCAGTGGATGAGTAGGCCACCACCTCCTGACCAGGCCGGGAGTTCAGCGTGGCAGCACCACCATGATCCCACGTCGGGCTACGGGTTTCGACCACCGCCGAGCTTCGTGATGCATCAACATCCTACAGGTATGTTTGTTCATATCTATTCTTTTCAATATCAGTTGGAACTACCTATTTCTTAATTACTTATGTGGCCTCCCTGTCGCAGGAGCCTACGGATATAGGGTGTAGGGGAACGCGACAGAAAATAAAAAATTTCGGTATAGCGAGCACGCCCAGCACCACTATGGAGACTGCATACAAGGTTACATCTGATCCGTACCGACTCGAAGCGCAGCGGAAGAAGAGTCAGTGTAGATCGTCGGTGCAGATCCCCGCAGCTAGGATTTACATCCTCCCAACCGTGAGGATGTACTCCCTCGCCGGACAGCCCTTCGGGAGGCGGTCGGACAGTCCCCCGGACGATGTCGCGGACAGCCCTTCGGGAGGACCCTCGAAACTCGAACGGAGACTCGGACAGCCCTCCGGGAGGGCACTCGAACAGCCCCTCGGGCAAAAATGATCGAAACTACGACCTCTCTACGGGGTTGCACACATACGGTGTCAGCTATCCGGCAGGGCTTCGCCGTCCAGAACTAGTTCCTACCGGAACCCAGACAGCCTTTTGGCTCTACGAAAAACTCTTTTCGTGGGAGGGAGAGAGAGAGCTAGCAAAGCATAGCATGTGTATGAGAGCAAGGGATGAAGAGATGGCAGCCCCCATCTCCTCTATTTATAGGAAAGCCAAGGGGTAGGGCTCCTCCACAAATTACAAAAAACCCATGCATTAGGTCACACCTCATGGGCATAAAGGGTAAAATGGGATGCCATGTGGAGCTCCAAGGAGCTCCACACTCCATGGCCGGCCACCCCTAGCCCCCCCCCCCCCCCCCCCCCCCCCCATGAGGGGCTCTCATGGCCCCCCAAGCCCTTCTAGAAGCCTTTAGTAAAAGCCCTAAAAGGTGGCTTTCCAAAAAATATCCAAAATGCACTTTCACTATTCACGACGACATTTTTCAGCGTCCGTTCGAACTGAAAATTTTCATGTGGTCCTAGAACAATTCCAGTACCCACTAAAATAATTTTCAACGCGTTCTGGAACAATTCCAGATTAGTGATTTTCATCTGCGAAAAGCATCTGAAGTGGTTCCGGCAGCTCCGAAACATTTCCGGTTTTCATCCCCGAAAATTCCAGAAAGTTTCCAGAATGATTCTGGCACCCTCTAAGAATTATCAGGCATGTGCCGAAACCAATTTGACTTTATGGTATCCTCTGAAACAACATTTTCAGTTTCACCGGAACTCATCCGGTGACCTCTTTGCGGAACTTTTCCGTTGTCCGAAACTTTTTTGGTGTCCAAAACTTTTTCGGTGATTTTCTCTCAGACTCCCTGTCTAGTATTCAGCAGATAGATGACCCTTAAGCGTGTGACCCTATAGGTTCGATGAAGTATAGACATGACCCGGAACCCCTTCCGATCAATGATCAACATCGGAGCCGTGGACACCCATATTGACCCCTATACCCACACGAATGAATATTCGAGTGAACCTCCAGTTGCCGTGTGCTATTCCTGTTGCTACGCGATATGTCACAAACACCCGAGGTGAGATTTATTGCATCCCCGTGGATCAACAAATTTGTCCACTATGCAAGTTACCTCGTTACCGGTTTTGTTCTCTTTTCTCGTTTCCGTGTTTTCGGCATCCCAGTGATCAAATCACAAGTTGTCTGGCCAGACGATGATGGATACCATAACACCGAGAGGACCCGAGAATATCTCTCCATCGTCAGAGGAGCAAATTCCAATCTTGAGCTATCTCGTTACTTGACATACTTTTCCATGAACCCGTAAGCCGCCGTAATAGCCATCCAGTTACGGACGACGTTTAACAAACCCCAAAGTTCATGAAGCAAGCATGAAGAAACTCGATACTCTCATGGTCTAAGGAATCATGCAAACATAAACTATCTCTGTGTTATAAACCATAAACTTGTGACGAACATATCTCATAGCATAACATCAATCTGGGTCGATTCAACACAAGTGTTCTACTAACATTGTGCCCTCAAAATTGCTGGCACAGACATGCCCATGATCAGGAAAACATAATCATCATGCAACACTTGAGCTAGTCTTAGAGGCATGACTAGGAATACTTTTCACCGTTTATTATCCCACACGTGCACATGGGTTTTCCTCAGAGCCTTTATGGATATACGGGCTCGGGAGCCACAACAGTTATAGCATGGAACATAAACATTCATTACAAACCAGGAGATACAAAATAATTGTTATTACTGCATCTAGGGCATATCTCCTACATAGGGCGCCTATGTCCGAACATGAGGCCTCCCATTCTGAATCCATGTTTGAAAGTGCTCCGGAAGGTGGGCACAACACACAGGATCAGGTGTCGCAGCACATCGCCAACTGGATGGGCACGTATTATTCTACTCCTCCACCAGATCCCACACAGCCCACACAGCCCACGCAAGACACACAGTATGGCGAGGACGGGTCTTGGATTCCTCTTCGTAACGTTCGGCCACCGAACAGGTATGAGTGGTCGACGCCCCCTCCACCACAGCCATGCCGCGGACGAGCACGACGTGGCTGATACTTATGTATGCGAGGGACGTATTTGTATGTGAAAGACATATTTCTACCTATATATGCGAGAGACATATTTCGACCTATGTATGCGATAGACATATTACTGTTAATTCGCATTGTTATTCGAGTTACATTTCCACACTGACTGAAATAAGATATATTAAACTTTTGAAATTAAGATGCATCGAAAATAACATGCATAAAATAAGATACATAAAAATTAACATGTTCAAATTAAGATACAACTTGCTGTGAATTTTAAGATACAACTTGCTGCAATGCGAAGTTTAGGATACAATAACATAAATCTAGTGAGTTCAACGTGGATATTTTCCTTTTCCATCATCAGCTTCTTCTGCTGCCTTGGCTGCACGAGCCCTTTCTTTCTTTATCTGTCTCTCAGCCTCACGGGCCTCCTGTCGCTGTCGTTGAACCTCCGCCAGTCGAAGTCTCTCTTCTCGGTTTTTCTTCAAAAGTTGGAGTCATGCAGCAGTCGGCTTAGAGTAAGCCGATTAGGTCTAATCGGCCTATAGTAAGACGATTAGTCTAATCAGCTTACTCTAAGCCAACTGTTGCATGTGGTGCTGGCCGAAAGGCCTATCGGTCAAGCCCAAGACGACTGAAATCCAGTCGGCCATGGCTAGGCCGACTGGAATCTAATCGGCTTATAGTAAGCCAATTAGTCCCAATCGGCCTACCACTGGCCGACGGTGTATTATTTTTGAAAATAACTCAAACTGCGTATTATTTTTTAAAATTATTAAAAAAACTATATTATGTAAAAAAAATTAGCGGCGTTCTGTCCACGGCGAGCGACTCCGGTGACTACGTTCTGCGCGCTGTCCGAGCACAACACGATGGGGAGCACGACCAGATCTTCAAGCGGCTGCTGGTTCGCCATTGGTAGGGTTAGTGCGCTCGAGGAGAACTGAAAAAAATGCACTGTAACCGCATTGTTCTTTTTTTAGGCAACTGTAACCGCACTGGTGGGGTGTGGGCGATGGACCTCTTCCTCTAGGCCTGGCACCGAGAGGAACTGGGCTGCGGGTACGCTGGCCGTCAGGTCCAGCTCCGCTCTCACGACGTTACCGTACCATGTGGGCCAACTCGGTGTAGCATTAAATCGAGGTCTGCCGCATGCACTGTCTGTGTCGGATCCATATGACAAAGGACGGTAGTATACAAGATAACGTGACCAGGCGAGGACGAGCGCTCCTGTGAATTTTCGGTGTCTCACCTTTGTATTAACTCATTCACCAGTCTCAGTGTAGTTCTATCAGGTGCGCCTCCGGCCTGGCTCAGACGGACCAAGGGTAATCTCCCCTGTGTCCCAATCACAGCAAAAGACATACATACCTCTTTTTTTTTGCGGGATAGCAAAACACATACTTGATATAATTCCTTCTTTTTTCCCGCGATTTCAGAAAAGAGGAAGTTCCTTGTCATTTTTTATTCATACAGTAGACAGGATGCGAAGATGAGACTAGTTATTCTTTGTCTATGAAAAATCCAGATTCTCACATCTACTCCCTCCATCCTATATTGTACGACGTTTTCTGAACTAGTGTAGTGTAAAAAAACATGTTATATTATGGGACGAAGGGAGTGATAGATTGGCTGAATTTTTTCGTACGAATTTGGGTGTCTAAAAAATCTCTCAGTTTTTTTTCTTCTCGGTCGGCCGGCCGCGATAGTTGATGAAGGTGCTCGTGTGAATATCTTTTCCGGCATGTCTAGGGCTCGTTCTAGGCCAGTGGCGCGGAGACGAGACCCTACCTGGACATGTCTCTCGAGAACCAAGATGAGGACAGATGCTCTAGATGAGATGCGACCTCTATGGAGACGGAGATAGATGAGATGCTCTATCCACGTCTTGGAGGGAGGATCGAGGTTGTGGGACCCAACAGCCATCCAATGCAACATCTCTCCACCGTTCTTTCAGTCCTCGTCATCGGTGCTCGACTGACCGCTGACCCACACTTTTTTTAAGGGACTGACCGACACGGGAGCTCCTGTTCGGCGCCTTAAGCGCAGGTAGCTGACGCCCACGCGCCCGACCTCATGGGCCGGCCAGGAACGCGTATCGGAGGGAACTTATGGAAGCACGAAATAAAAGCAAAAAACTCAGGCCAACCCCAGGATCCGAACTCACGTCATTACGTTCAAGTAGGAGTTTGGCTAACCACTACACCTATTCAACTGTCGTGACCTTAATAGCTCTAACCTTTTTTTTTGCCGGTATAATAGCTCTAACCTTATAAGAACAATGTGGCCGCGCTATTTATTGCATAGTTCCATCTACTGTATCACTTAGTTTTTTGACTTATTTGAATAAAAAAATGTGAATTTGAAAACATTCATCATTTTTTAAGAAAGTTAACAAACTTGAAAAAAGATCACCGATTTTTTAAAAAGTTCATAAAAAAGGAAAAAACTTTATCAAATTAGAGAAAATTTCATCGATTTTGAAGAAAGTTCAACGAATTTGAAAAAATAGTTCATCGATTTTGAATAAAGTTCGCTGAATTACAAAAAAGTTCAATAAAATTGCAAAACAAAGTTCATGAATTTGAAAGACAAAGTTGATCAAATTTGAAAAATTGGTTCATCGAATTTGAATTTTTTTCCTCAATTCTGAAAAAGAGTACATTAGTTTTGAAAAAAAGTTCATCAGTTTTGAAAAAGTTCATCAATTTGAAAAAAGTTCATCCTAACTAAAAAAAAGTTCATGGATTTTGAAAAAAAAGTTCATCAAATTTGAAATAAAGTTCATCAGTTTTGAAAAAAAATCTTCAAAAATTGACAAAAAGTTCATGGATTTAAAAAGGACCACAAAAATATAAAAAAGTTCATCAAATTTGAAAAACTTCATTGAATTTAAAAAAATCATCGATTTGAAGAATAATTTTACGTATTTGCAAACAACTCATCGAACCAGGTCGAAGAAAAAAGAAAAAAAAACAGAAAGCAAAAAAAGAAAAAGGAAAAAAAGGAAAAACAAAGAATAAAAGACAGGAAAGGTTTAAGTTACCAGAAACTGCTTGGTGGCAGGGTGGTTACACCAGCATGTATCAATGAGGGGGGGTCCATGATTTGAATCGCGACCAACTCGTGTATTTTTGCGAATTAAAACATAGGGAAAAAAACCTACATGGGCCGGCCCAGCGCGGGGACGATTCAGGCGCCTGTTTGCAAAATACACACTAATGGGCGCCTGAATCGCTGAAGAGGAATCGCCGACCGACACATACACGCCCCCATTGACGCCCACGTGGGCCACTGGGCCGGCAAACTTCCAGGCACAAAACTGACACCAGAGCCAACCGGCCCAATCACCTGGTGCCTACCAAAAAAAAACTACCTGGTTCCGTCCTTTTCCTACTAGTACTGACTTCCCCAAAAATATAACAAAGTATTAAAGTGGCTAAGCTAGCCCTCCTATGGTGAATTCTCAGTTCTCACGGTGATTTCTTCTTAGGCTGACACGTGCACGTGGTTTTTCCGGTTCAGCTCCGGTTTTTCTTCTGCTTTTCTACTGGTTTTTATGGTCGCTGCTGGTTCACCGCTCATCCCTCCCGTAGAAATATCCAGACCCTGCTACCCTAAAAAATACCGAGACCCCACTGTCCACCGCCCATGCGTGGTCGCTTCCTTCTTTTTCCCCTCTTCTACATCCGCACGCTGCGCCGGACTGGGATCAGGTGTCTTGCCCACAGGCAGTCACCACGTAACATGCGGCCACCAATTCAGCATTCATTCTACATCTAATGGACAGCATTGATCTAAAGAAAAATCAGCCAACACTTGGCAGTTTTTAGCGTGGAGACGCTCACATTTATAGTTTTATTATGTACATGCAACAAGCTATGCACAAAGTGCTCTGCACATTGCTAATACATTTAGAATAATTACTTGTAGTAATTAAGAATATATTTTAATAGCAACAACTAGACTGAACGTACACATGCTCTATTTTTCGCAAGTTCCATATATTACATTTAAACCGGATGGTGACTGTAACATCCCTATGTAATGGCTACAGTGATTACCTTTTGATAATGCCAAATCACCTTGCTCAACAGTGCTTGATCATCACTTGCATCATATCTCATTTCAATTCCAAATTCAAATTGAAATTCAAATGCATGTGAAAATATTAATTTGCAAATCCTCAACTTGTTTCAGACCAAACTCAAATTCAAGTTTAAATTATAAGTGAAATTAAAAGTTGCTCAAATCTGAAAACTAAAGTGTTCATAATTTTACAAATATTCCCTAAGTAATTTTCAAGTTGAAACCACTTCATTTGACTCAAAAATAAATTCCTAGGAAATTAATAACTGGTCCAACAGCAAATAAAATGGCCTTCTCCAAATAAATAAATACTTAGACTTTTCCAAATATTTGGAAAACTTTTTGTGCCACTCCACAATGTTGCAATGGATTTATGTGCCAAGTTTCATATATAACAAAATTCGTTTGGTGGACCATTTATATGCAAAACAGCAGCTGAATTGAAAGACCAAAAAGGAAAAGGAAAATTGCCTAAAAGCTACTGTGCGTTTGGGCTCTAGGTAAGCACAGTGCGGCCTGGCCCAGGGCGACCGGCCTTTCATCAACCCCGTAACAGAGGAGGAGGCAGTGCCATGGCGTTGCCTCTGGCCACCCGTCCACGCCCCGATGATGCTGTGTCAAGCATCCAGAGCATCCCCGACGTGGATAAGGTCTCCCCCAACCCGTTGGACAAACCCTAATCCCCATTCTTTCCCTCGTTCACTCGCTCTCGACAAAAGTTCGTCGCCCGAGCGCTGCTCGCCGCTGTTGCCGTCGTCGTCGCGGCCACTGGCCTCCCCACTCCCTGAGTTCATGTCCGGGAGCTCCGTCGTGGCCGGCTACATCACCACGCCGAAGGGCTCGCGCTAGGAGGCCCGTACGCTCGGCATCGAGCTCATCTTCGTCACGAACATCGCCGGCGTTCGTCGTCGTTGCCGCTGCTCCGGGCCGCCCCGCGCTCCCTAACCACGACCACTAGCTCCGCGGTGAGCTCCTCCCTCGAATCCCCCCCTTTCCCCCTTCGATCCGTTCCGTTTGCGCTGTCCCCGAGCTCGGCCGTCTTCGTCCGTGGCCGCGTCGTACTGTTGTGTGTGCTGCTGCCGCTGGTGGCTACTGCTGCTGCTCGTTACTGCTGCTGCTTGCCGTGGCTGCTAGCTGCTGCTCTTCCTCCTGCCTAGCTGCTGCCCTCCGCCACTGCCGCCGGCTGCTACTGCTGCTGGCCACGGCCATGGCCGTGGGTGTGTGTGCAGCGTGTGTGTGCGCTGTGTGCTGTGTGCTGTGTGTGCGTGAGTGTGTGGGTGTGTGGCCGGCTGGACACTGTCCAGTACGGCCGGCCCTGATTCTAATTAGTAGTACTAATTAGGTTAGCTAGGTTAGTTGATTAGTTAGTCTAATGTATGTATAACATATCGCCCCCACTTCTAATCAATCTAATTTAATTAAAGTCTAACTAAATCTAGTCACTGACAGGTGGGCCCCCAGTCAACTTTTGACTAGTCAGTTTGACTTGGTCAATTCAGATTAAAATAAATGCAAAATTCCAGAAATTTTAGATTATTGATAAAACTTTGGAAATTCGTATAAAATAAACCGTAGCTCTGATCGAAAAACTTTCTACATGAAAGTTGATCAGAACGACGAGACGAAACTAACCGTGCTGTCTGTTTCCGTGTCGGGATCCTCTAGGAGGTGAACCCGTAAATTTTAGCCTGTTTCTGATAAATGAATAGTGCCCAACTACCGGTTAATAATTGCAAATTAAACCCTAAAATAACTAATATGATTTAGACATGCTTTTAGGCAACTCTGCACTGCACGTTAGCATAGCCTGCTCTGTGTTGCATATGTTTGCCGTGTATTTATTTGTTTTCTCCCCCTCTTCTCTCTCGGTAGACCCCGACACCGACGTCGTCCCCGAGACCGACGCAGCTCAGGAGCCCGACGACATCGTTGACGACCTTGCCTTTGCCGCCGAGCAACCAGGCAAGCCCCCCCTTGATCATCTCGATATCGCCTATTCTATTTTCTCATGCTTGCATTAGATTTTGCTACTGTAATTGATTGCTCCCATTCTGATGCATAGCCTGCTTTTGTAACCTGCTTGTTGTTACCTTACCTGCCTATTTCAAACTGCTTAGTATAGGTTGGTTAGAGACCCACCAATGACCCCCACTTGTCCCAACCGCCCCGCTGGATTATCAGAAGACCCGATCAACGGGATCGAAGACCAGGCCCCGGCACCGCACTTCACCCCCTTAGTTGTACGACACTACTGGGTTACTATCGAGTGCCGATGGTGATACCTCGTCAGCACTTCTGATGTTAATCTTGTAGTTTAGTTCATCGGTTGCGGTCCTCGAGGGTGATTCCTCCTTCTCCACTCCCGATAACGACACTATCGTGTAACTCCTCAAGAGTGGACCTCGAGGGTGATACCTCCTTCGTTCACCTTGACGATAACATCAGGTGGAATTCCATCGAGGGTGATTCCTCAGGGTTCCCCTTAGTGTTAGACACACGGTTACTATGGTTACTATGACTTCACAACTGATACTTGGAAAGGCGGGTCGACCCTGAGGGGTACCCGCGAATGATGGGATGTCGGGTTGACCTGGAGGTTACCCGTGAGACGAATACGAGGCGTGGCCGGGCATTCTTAGTCCTTGCCACAAGTCCTCGAGACGGGGCGACGGGGTCACATCGATCGTGAGTCTCTGCTCGTTTCCGCAAGCCCCTAATCCACTAACGATTTGGATATTTGATCCGAGCCGGCCTTTGGCCGGATAGCACTAACCATCACGTGGGAAGAGTTATGGGCACTCTGCATCGTAGCATCAGCCGGAAGCTCTGTCAGACTTCCAGTTCAGCCTGGCGGCCGGGTTGGGCCGGCACCATCCTGTAGTGGTGGAGCCTGGACCCGCCCTGCTCGCAACGAGCCGGAGTGCACAGGGCGATGGCCCAAGACCCCTGAGTGCTTAGGAAGTAGACCGACGGGGACCTCTCTGCTGAGCTGTAGGTAGGGTTGCGGTGTATCGTTTGGCCGAGGCCGGGCATGACCCAGGAAAGTGTGTCCGGCCGGAGTTAAGCAAGCATGATGGGTAAGTTGGTGCACCCCTGCAGGGAAGAAAACATCTATCGATAGCCTGTCCTACGGTAACGGACACTCGGAGTTGTATCCCGATCGATACAACTAGAACTTGAGATGATACCTGGATATGTGGCTCCGGAATCGCTTTCTCGCAGGGGGTCGAGGAAGGATCTCTGGGCGAGACTGTTACTTGACACAACCACTATTATATATTGTACTGTTCTACTCTCTTCTATTGCTGCAAGACCGCTGAAGATGATGAAGATGCTAGTCTTCGATAGGACTAGGCTTTCCTCTCTATTCTGGCATTTCTGCAGCCCAGTCCACATATACAGACTTTTTTTGATAATGTTGCATATGTAGTGTAGATCCTTGCTTGCTGAGTACTTCGGAGTACTCACGGTTGCTTTGCTTTCTTTTTCTCCCCATATCAGTTTGTCGTGACCAGATGACGGAGCCCCTGAGACAGCTGCCCCGCCGACGACTACTACTACCACCTCGAGAGTGGTTGCTTCTACGAGCTGGCCGGCAATCAGGGGTAGGATCGGAGGGTTCTAGGCAGGAGGCATACGCCTTTCGATCGTAGCTTTTGTTTTGTTCCGCCTTGTTAAAGGCTTATCTCTCTATCTTATGTCTGTACTCAGATATCTAACGCTTCTGCTGATGCTTGTTTGGCATCAAGCTTATGTATTCGAGCCCTCGAGGCCCTGGCTTATAATATAATGCTTGTATGCCTTTATTTATGTTTTAGAGTTGTGTTGTGATATCTTCAAGTGAGTCCTTAGGCTTGATCGTGTGCATTTGCGTGTATGATTAGTGCACGATTAAGCCGGGGGCGTCACGACTTGCCCACAGGCAGCCACCACGTAACATGCGGCCACCAATCCAGCATCCATTCTACATCCAATGGACAGCATTGATCCAAAGGAAAATCAGCCAACATTTGGTAGTTTTTAGCATGGAGATGCTCACATTTGTAGTTTTATTATGTACATGCAACAAGCTATGCACAAAGTGCTCTGCACATTGCTAATACATTTAGAATAATTACTTGTAGTAATTAAGAATATATTTTAATAGCAACAACTAGACTGAACGTACACATGCTCTATTTTTCACAAGTTTCATATATTACATTTAAACCGGATGATTTTAACAAGTTTAACTATTAAAAAAAACTAAACAAAAACTAAGCAAGGTATCGGACGATGACCTTGTTCACATGTCCGCCCTTGTCGGCAGCACATTCGTCGTGTTTGCGCCGTTGTTGTCGTCGTCGGAAAGGCGGCGGCGACACCACGTGGACGTCTTCGTGGTGGTCATGGACCGGTCCTTAGCCAGGCTAGCGTGAGATCGGGGTCCGACACCACCCAGTATGTAGGCGAGCAACAAAAAAAAAAAAAATCCAAAGCGATTTGATCCCTGATCGGCAAAATACAACAATGCGCGTATCCACATCAGCCATATCATGACACCACATAGACGACGGGATTCCATATATTATGTTCAAACCAGACGATTTATAATGTGGTCCGGCACTGCACGTTGCGCTACTCCCGCCGCACTTGCTCTGCTGCCACCTCGTCGACCGCCGTGCTACGCGGCGAAGAGTTGGGTGCGTCGTCGCCGAGGTAGGGGAGGAGGAGCTTGTGCGCGTGCTACGTGGCGGGGAGGGCGACTATTTTTAACAAGTTCTATATATTACATTCAAATAGGACGACTTTAAACATGTTCAACTATTTTTTAAAAAAAATAAACAAAAACTAGAGTGAGGTACCGTACCGGGGTCTCCGCGCAAATTCAGACGACATCGACTCCTTGTCGTGTAGCGTGGTGGTAGGCGAGGTGGTAGCGGAGCAAGCGCGGTGGGACTGCGCAACATGCAGTACCGGCCCACGTTCAGTGTGACGTCACACGTCGTGCCAGACTGGGTGGTGTCGGACCCCAACCTCGCGTTGGCCGGGCTAAGGACCGGTCCAGGACCACCGCGGAGACGTCCACGTGGTGTCGATGTCGCCTTCGGACGGCAACAACGGCGGCGCGAACACGACGAATGTACTGCCGAAAAGGGCGGGCATGCGAACGAGGTCATCGCCCGGTACCTCGCTTAGTTTTTTTTAATTTTATTTAAAAAATAGTTAAACTTGTTAAAATCGTCCGGTTTAAATGTAATATATGGAACTTGTGAAAAATAGAGCATGTGTACGTTACCGAAAAAGGGTTTCCCCCGCTTTGTATTCCAAAGCAAATCACCATTGTACACATCGCAATGCTGGGGCGAGCAGCACATCAAGCCCAAAGAAAAAGAAGAAGAAATAAATGCCAACGGCGGCAGCTCGACAAAGTGCGGAAGACCCGCGACCGCTGCGCCCTCCGGAAACAAACCACCACAGCCCGAGGCTCCGATCTACCGCGAACTAAGCAGCACCTCCAAGAAGGGATGCGACGCCGACGACGCTGCTGCCCGGACAAGTCCTAGGGTTTCCCCCAGTACGCGGAGGGAGGTGGGGGATAGCTACTACCGACACCCTCCAAGAAGGGATAGTGGCACCCGCCGGTGTCACCGCATCGGAGCCAGACGAACCGGCAAGGATTTCTCCCACACTCCAAACCCCACCGGCCAACCGGAGCCGACCAGCCAAACCACCGCCCAACACCATGCGCCATCACGGTTGCGCCGCTACCACTACGAGGCCAAGAAGACCGGAGAGAAGATCCAAACGACGGGAGCAGCAGCACCAAGGCCGAGCGGGAGGGAACCACCTCCACCGCCGTCGTGCGAGAGGCCCGCGCCTCCGGCACCGTCGCGGTAGCCGTCCGGACACGGCAGCGGGGCATACCAGGCCACCCCAGGCCCGGTCAGGCCCGAAACGGACCCGCTAAGCCCCGCCGGCCACGCTGCAGCAGGCTGGCGTCGGCGCCGCCAGCACCCCGCCGTTCATCGCCGCTCCCCCACCTCCCGGGAGTCACGCTGCAGACCCGTCCCGCCGGTGGCCCGCCTAGGCCCAGATGGGGCCCGAAGGGCCCAGATCTGGGCCAAGCACAGCCGCCAGGCCGCGCCGCTGCGCCACCCCGCCGCCAACGACGGCGCCGCCCTCCCACGCCGCGTCGAGGAACCCCGCCGCCAGGCAGACCGCCGCCGCCTAGGAGCACCCTCCGGTGCAACTCCGCCCCGCGCCGGAGAGCCACCGGGAGGGGAAAGTCAGGGGGCCGCCGCCACCAGCGTCCCCGGGGCCAGGCCGGCCGCGGGCGCCAGCGTCGGCGGCGGGGAGGAAGGGGAGAGGGGGGGGGGGCTGGAGGAGGAGGAGGTCGCCACGCGGCCGGTCGCCCGCGGGGGCGACGCGGTCGCGAGAGAGGGGTCCGTCTACAATCATTCAGTACTAACTTAGGAAAAGGGAAGAAAGAAAAGGAAGGCACCTCAGCATGTGTACGTTCAGTCTAGTTGTTGTTATTAAAATATATTCTTAATTACTACAAGTAATTATTCTAAATGTATTAGCAATGTGCAGAGCACTTAGTGCATAGCTTGTTGCATGTACATAATAAAACTACAAATGTGAGAGTCTCCATGCTAAAAACTGCCAAGTGTTGGCTGATTTTCCTTTGGATGAATGCTGTCCATTGGATGTAGAATGAATGCTGGATTGGTGGCCTTATGTTACGTGGTGACTGCCTGTGGGCAAGTCACCTCATCCCAGTCCCTCTCCCAGTCCCCTGCTTCTCCTCCCTCAACGCCTCATTCTTTCCCGCGCAGACGATGTGGAATAAGCCATCAGAAGATGGATCGGTCGACGCCGACCATCGCGGGAGGAGCTGCGATTGGCACCCGATGTTGCCGGTGGCAGAGACCTGTAGTAGGTGGAGACATTCTCGCCTCCTACTAGCAACAGCCGCCTCTAGGGTATGGTTTGCTGCCATCGGACATTTGGTCGTCGTTAGGCGGAGGAAACGACTCTGGATACTTCTCCCAATTCCGTTTTCGGGCCTCTGCTGCCTGCTCGACGAGTTGCTTACCACCGCTGCGTATCGACCTCAAGTGTCTCTTGGTGTGTGTGCTCCTTCGTTCCTGGGCCACTTTGACGCCCCGCGCCCTCCAGCCGTCGATGTCCGCGGCTCCCAGGCTGAGGTCCTCCGCTATTTTAGGCAGTTCGTGTGTTGCAGCTGCTGCTGATGTTAGCCTCAGACTCGCTAATTAGGAAAATTTCAGGTGGATTTATTTTCTGATTTGGGTACTTTTTTTCAGATCGCGATGGCCGCCTGCTGCACCGGTGTGTGGACGAACGCAGCCATGGACTGGTTGATCATCCCCTTCGCCTGCAATGCAGCTCCTCCTGCTTGGCGCCACTCCACGTTGTCTTCAATTTGAGGTCTCTGCTTTCTTCCTGGTTCGTACAAGTATTATTGTTACTGATCATGCTTTAAAAAATTAGCAAGCAACAAATTTTCTTGTTGTTATAGATTGGCATCTAACTGAAGTGTAGATATGTACATGGTTCAGTTTTAGCTGTACTATTTATTACATCGTAGTGTTGAAACCAAAGCATCTCGGTAGTGTTTGGAAACTAAAAGAACAACATAAATGTAATGCCATGTTAATTTTGTTTGCACTGCTAGGGAAATGCTTATACACAGGAGCTCACCAGTAGCGCTTTTTATAAGGAAGCGTTGATGCTAATTAGCAGTAGCGCTGGTCCGGGGCAGCACTACAAGTAATGCTTTAGCAGTAGCGCTGGAAGCAGAAAAAACGCTACTACTAAATGGGACCCAACGCTCCCACCGACGCTAGCTGTAGTAGCAGCGCTGTCCAGAAAACAGCGCTACTACTAAGATTTTAGCAGTAGTGCTTTCTTTTACAGCACCGCTACTGCTAGTGGGCCCCACTTAATAGTAGCGCTTTTCCTAGAAAGCGCTACTACTAAGTACCATAGCAGCAGCGCTTTCTGGGAAGCAGCGGTACTGTTAGTTGCGGCTGGTGCCACCTTTTCACCCCCTCCCTCTCCTCCCCCCCCCTTTGCCCTTTCTCCCCCTCCTTTCCCCTCTCCCCTCTCCACCATTGTTGCCCTTCTTCTCTCTTCCTCCTACCTCTCTTCTCTCCTCATTAATGTCCCCCTCCACCATAACTATCCTCCATAAATGGCCTCTCATCTCTCTCTTCCTCCTACCTCTCTTCTCTCCCCATTAATGCCCCCCTCCACCATAACTCCTTCTCCATTAGTTAGCTAGAGTCATCTCTCCTCCCCAACAACTAGATCTAGCTAGCTATTTAGCCATCCACACTTTCGATCCGTATAGGTAGCGAAAGGCCTCATCTAACCGTGCTCTCTCGGTCTCTCTCGGGAGATATATAGGTGAGTAAAAAGTTGTTCATTTCAAGAATGGGAATATGTGTGTGAATGAGAATATGTGTGTTTGGGATATGGAGAGATTTGTGCGAGTGACATGCCCCCGAGTTGCTTATGTTTTGCCGAAATGTCGATTTATTTCCGTTTCGGTGAATTTCGACCAAACTCGATATGTCCTATTTTTAGGCAAGGTCATGCCAAATTTTTATATGACTTTGAAGCATGCATGCATTTTGTTTATAACCCTTTTGCTTGTTATACCGTGCAGTCGGTCATGAAGGTGAGTGGATGGAACATGGAGCGATACATGCAATCCGCGGTGATGGACATGTATGCAAATAATTGGACTAGGATTAGATATCCGTGTGCAAGATGCAAAGAAGGAGTCCTTTTGGACCCTTTTGATCATGGCACTTTGAGGGCGCACCTGCTGATGAATGGTTTCATGGATGGCTATACTCGGTGGATAAGTGAAGAAGATGATGATGATGAGGACGTCCACATGGCAGGTAATAACTACATGGGGCTAGACGGAGAGATGACCGATCGACACGAAGACGATGGCGCTGGACATGGCGGCGGGGAAGAGTCCGAAAATGATGGTGGCGGAGAAGATTCTGGACACGGCGAAGAAGAGTCCGGACATGGCGGAGAAGAGGTGGCGGTCACGCCGCAGTCTTCGACGCTACTAAGTGCAGTCGTGCAGGACCCTCATGTTCGAGACCTCCTTCACAAGAGTACGACTAGCGAGAGAGCTGCTTCTAGAGAGGAGGCCAAGCTAGCGCAACTTGAAGTAGACTCGAAGACTCCATTGTATGACGGTTGCGATCCCGAGGTGACCCGCTTGAGTTTCACGCTCGAACTTCTAAAGACGAAGGCCAAAAACAAATGGACAGACAAAAGCCTCGATGAGCATTTGAAGTATCTACATAATAAAGTTCTTCCCGCGGGGAGCCTGTGTCCTACTAGTGTCGAGGAGGCCAAGAAAATCGTTTGCCCTTTTGATTTGCCGCACATTAGGTACCACGCATGCATCAACGATTGCATCATTTATCGGGGAGCACGCGGAAAAAATCAACTGTCCAGTGTGCAATGCTTCTCGATATAAGAAGGCAGGAAAGAAAGCTCCTCAGAAAGTTGTATGGTACTTTCCGATCACTCCCCGTCTGCAGCGGTATTTCATAGATCCTAAGGAAGCAAAACTCATGCGCTGGCACGCGGAGAGGAAGAAGCCCGACGATGGAGATGATCCGAGGCTGAGACACCTCGTAGATGGTAGCCAGTGGAGAGCATTCAACGCCGTAAATGGATTTGCTGCAGAAGATCCAAGGAACATCGGGCTTGGTGCGAGTACCGATGGCATGAATCCGTTAGGAAACCAGAACACCAACCACAGCACATGGCCCGTGTTTGTATGGATGTACAACCTCACCCCATGGAAGTGCATGAAGACAAAGTACATACACATGAGCATGCTGATTCAAGGGCCGAAACAACCGGGAAATAGTATTAACCTGTATATGGGGCTTCTGCAAGAGGATCTAGACACGTTATGGAAAACACCGTCATGGACATGGGACGCCAGCAAAGGAGAATATTTCCATATGAGAGCCGCGCTGATGACGACGGTGCACGATTATCTCGGTTACGGGTACACCTCAGGCCAGGTGTGCCACGGATACTGCGGATGCACGAGGTGCATGGATGATACAACGTCTCAGCAGCTTACGTCAACGAAAGATGGCGGGTCCGGGAAAATTGTGTACATGGGGCATCGTAGATGGCTCGAGAAGGATGACCCGTGGAGAAAGCGTGGGGATCTATTCAATGGGTTGGCTGAGCTTCGAGGACCTCCACGTAAGAGGAGCGGCGCCGAAATCGACGAGCTGTTGAGAAACTGGGAACAATGCCCCGCGCCGGGAAAGATCAAAAAGGCGCCGGAGCCGCTGCTGAAGGTATGGAAAACGAGGTCTATTTTCTGGGACTTGGAGTACTGGCCCAATCACGACACGCCTCATTGCCTTGATCAAATGCATATCACGAAGAATGTCCTCGAGAACTTGCTTGGCACACTGATGAACATGCCGGAGAAGATCAAGGATGGGCCGAAGGCAAGGAAAGACTTGGAAGATTTGAAGATCAGGAAAGATCTCCACCGTAAAAAGTTGACGGAGGAGACGGAGATGGAGACGGAGGAGGGGGAAAGGGGCAGAAAAATCAACAAGAAGGAGGAGAATTATTGCCCCCCTTCTTGCTTCACCTTAAGTGCGAAAGAGATCGATCAATTCATCAAGTGCCTTATGGGAATCAAAGTCAGTTCCGGTTACTGTGGGAAGATAAGCAGATTTCTAGACCCAAAGAAGAAAATGTTCAGCAGATGAAGTCTCATGACTATCACGTGATGATGACGCAGATACTCCCGGTTTTCATTAGAGGGATAATGGAGAAGCACGTCCATGACACGCTTACTGGTCTCTGCAACTTCTTCGACGTTATCTCTCGAAAGTCCATAAGTGTGAAGAAGCTCCGAAGGCTACAGGAAGAGATCGTTGTCATACTATGTGAGCTTGAGATGTACTTCCCGCCCGCGTTCTTTGACGTCATGGTGCATCTGTGTGTCCACATCGTGGACGACATCGTCGACCTCGGGCCGACATTCCTTCACAGCATGATGCCGTTCGAGAGGATGAATGGGGTCATCAAAGGATTCGTTCGTAACATGTCCCGTCCCGATGGGAGCATCGTCCAGGGGTATCTGATGCATGAGTGCATCTCCTTTTGCGAGAATTATATAGGCGTCGGAGACCCTGTTGTTGGTTTGCCCGTCAAGAAGCACGATGGGAGGCTCGAAGGAGAAGGTCACAACAACGGCCGGAGGGAATTGCACGTGGACTACTCGGATCGACGGAACGACTTTGACAGGGCTAACTTAGTAGTGCTACAACACCTACATGTGTTAGATGATTATGTGGCACGGCACAAAGAAAGCATCGCAAAGAAGTACCGTGATAAGGGGATGCTCAAGACGGACGACGAAGTTACTGTAGAGCACAACGCCACTTTCTTGCGTTGGCTTAAAGAGCAAGTTCTTGAAAATCCCCCGGAAGAGGGCAGTTCGGACGGATTGCTCATACACGCCTTAGCACATGGCCTCGCGCCCAAACTCGCGACCTATTAGTCATACGATATCAACGGGTACATGTTCTACACGGAGGCCAAAGACATGGACAGTGATTACCAGAACCCTGGGGTGACAATTGAATGCGTGACCGACGCCAACGGCACAACTGAAAGATTCTACGAAAGGGTCGAAGAGATCTGGGAGCTTGACTATGCTGGAATGCACGATGCGACGATGTTCCGTGTCAGATGGGCTAAGGACGTCGTAAGAGAAAACAAGTATTTCACTACCATGTCTATACTCGACGCGAAGAGCACTCCCATGAACGTTAACGTCATCGCCAAAAATGAGCCATGGGTACACGCTAAGCACGTGACACAATACTTCTTCATAACAGACCCGGCCAATCCCAGCCGTGTTGTCGTGAGGAGAGGCAAAAGGAGCATCGTCGGAATGGATGGAGTCGCCAACGAGAAAGACTACGACCAATACGGCAACCCAATGAGGGAAGATGACGATGACGATGAAGCATACGTGAAAAGAAGAATCAATACTACATTACCTAAGAAAGATCGTACTCCATGGTTCCGGAAAAGTCACAAGGAGGGGCTCAATTATTCGGCAATGAATAAGAAAGGGAAGAAGCTCAATGTGAAACGTCGTCGACGCAGCTGAGAAACCATCATTTATATATATGTATCTATTTTGTGTACGCACTTAAGTAACCGTTGTCGGTCAAATGATGTAATCGTATCCCCCTTCAATTACCACCACATGCATGGTTCTGGTGATATTCGCGCAGTGTGGGAGGGAGACGCCGTCGTCGGGAGAAAAACAAAAAAAAAACAAAACAAAAGGGAGAAAGCAATACAAAAGAAAAAGGAAAGTAAACAGAAAAGAAAAGGAAAGTAAAAAAAAAGAAAACTAAAAACTAGAAAAGGAAAATAATAAAAAGAAAAGAAACATAGCAGTAGCGCTGGGTTGGGAACCAGCGCTATAGCTAAGTTAGCTATAGCGCTGGATACTGGTCAAGCGCTACTGCTGTTTGTATTTTAGAAATAAAAAAATTAAAATTGGAATAGTTAGCGGTAGCGCTTAGCTATAGCGCTGGTTCCTAAACCAGTGCTACTGCTATTTTGAGTTAACCACCGCGCGCGCGGGCTCAAAATTTTGCCAAGTCCCATTCCCCCCTACTCTCCCACCTCCACCCCTCATCTCTGCTGTCGCGCGCCGCCGTCGCCCCTGCCTGCCGGCCGTCGCCCCTCGACCTGGACCTCGACGCCGGCCCGAGCCCCTACCCGCCGCTCTGACCTCCTTCTCGTCTGCGCCGCCGCCGCTCCGACCTCCTCCTCGTCCGCGCTGCCGCCGCTTCGGCCTCCTTGTCCGCGCCACAGCCGCTCCGACCTCCTCCTCGTCCGCGTCGCCGCCACTCCGACCCCTTCAGGTACTGCCGACCCCCTGCCCCCCACCTTCCCCTGTCTCTGTCTATTAGGTTTTTTTTAGAAATGAAACTAGGTTTTCAATTTAGGGTTCAATTAGGTAGGCAGTAGGAATCAATTTTAGGGTTCAATTTAGTAATTTTTATTAGGACACAATATTTATTAGCAAAGAAAATTTCTAGGGTTCATAAGTCAAAAGTTATAGAAATTTCTTTAACCGCAAAATTAGGTGATGTTGTTGCTGCTTTAAACAAAATTAGTAAAATAAAAAAACAGTAGCATTTAGCTAGGAAATAAAAAACAGTAGCAAAATTTTTAGCTATAAAAAATAGTAGCAAATTATTTGTAGCTAGGCAATTTATCAAAAACAGTAGCTCCCTAAAATTGCAAAATCAGTGGATTTTTTTAGCTATAACTAAAATAGTGGACTTTTTTAACTATAAATAAAAAACAGTAGCAAATTGCCTAGCTACAAATATTTTTTGTAGGTTTATAGAATAGCTATAAGTAAAAGTTAGCTATAGGCAATTTTTGTAGGTATATAAAATAGCTATAAATAAAAAACAGTAGCAAATTTTTGTTTAGGTCAGTAGCAGAGAGAGAGAAAGATCATTTAGAAAAAAAAACAGTAGCAAATAAAACCCTACATGATGTTTTAGGAGCATGATATGCCCTGTGGTGACTAGCACAAGCATGCAAAGTAGTCTATACAATGTTGCTGTTTTTAACACTTGGTTAATTTGCTAAGTCCTGGATATCTGTTATATGATGTTGCCATGTTCTCTTGATGATAGCATCAAAACTGTTATATATATGAACTTGTGCCAATTGTCGAAAAAAATTCGAGTGGCCTATGTTTTGCCGAAATGTTGATTCATTTTCGTTCCGGCAAATTTTAGGCGCTCCATATGTCCACTTTTTAGCAAAGATCATGCCAAAAAATTTCGTGACATATGGAGTGCCCGGGATTTGCTGGAAGGGGAATGAATCAACATTCCGACCAAATATAGGCCCCCTTTTTTATCTTCATTATATCTTTTATTTACAATTGTTGAA
This sequence comes from Thinopyrum elongatum, assembly GCA_011799875.1. Taxonomy (NCBI): domain Eukaryota; kingdom Viridiplantae; phylum Streptophyta; class Magnoliopsida; order Poales; family Poaceae; genus Thinopyrum; species Thinopyrum elongatum. The sequence continues at coordinate 721,573,309 of CM022298.1, read as the reverse complement.
TAGGAAATATGTCTACCCACGCCGAAGCCGGGGGTTCTGCTCGCCTCGAAGACCCCATCGAGGCAGCAAATCACTATTTCGATTACCTGGACGAACACCAGATGGGGCTGCATGGTGGCGGCAGTGGCACCAACCGCGACACCGACGCCGACACCGGCACCAGCACTGGCACCGGCACCGACACCACCCCCGAGACCGGCAACGATGCTGTCGTAGCCGGTAAAGCACCGAAGCAGAAGAGGTCACGAAGACCAAACGAGCTCGGCATCGGACAAATTGTGGTCACGGAGATGCACCCAAAGAAGTTAGAGCCAACGGCGCCGGAGGAAGCGCGCTCGTGCTGGGGCAATCAACTAGGATGCATCCTCAGGGAAACCACCAACATCAACGACGAGAAGTTGAAGAAGATATCACATATGAAGCACATGCTCCTAAAGAAGTTGCACAATAGGTTCCTGTTCCCCGGCCGGGATGAAAGCAAATTTAAAGAGCCGTGGGATGACGTCGCCATGACAAAGATAAACGACAAGGCGATGGTGACGTTCACCAATGACTTGTCCTCCTGGAAAGTTCGGGTGAAAAAAGCGATTGCGAAGAATGAACCGTGGTCCAAGATTCATGCTGATAATCCGTCAATAACGGAAGAGGACTTTGAAAAATTCAAGGAGACTTGCGCTAAAGAAAAAGTCAAGGCAAGGTCGGAGGAAATGAAGGCGCTCCAGGCTAGGAACACACCTCCCCACCACCTCGGAAGCCGTGGTTACGAGGGAAAGAGGCACGTATGGGCCAAGGAGGACGCCGAACGTGAAAGTCACGGAATCCCAGACCCCTTGGCGGATTTCACCGACCCGCTGGAGCGTGACTGGATCAGGGCCCGGTACAAGTGGGACCGCGTCAAAAAGATCTTGTACACGGACCCGAACATGAGGGAGTTCATGAGACTTTTGGTAATTGTTATATTACCACATTATCATATTAGCTTCCAATCAATTCGATTACAAGTTTTGTCACATTAATAAACCATCCACGTTCCTTTTGCAGAAAGAGCAGCACCAAAAGGCAGCAGAAAGCGACGAGTCGTCACAGTCGTCGGCGAGGCCCAAGTGGGACACCCCATTCAACCGGGCCCTGAACATACTGAAAAAGGTCCCGAAGGACAAACCGCCGTCCTATGGACGTGTGCACGGCGTCGGAGATGGCGCCTCGTGGAAGACGTGCTACCGTGAGGAGCCAGAGGAAAGAAGGAAGAGACGGTTGGTCGTCACTCAGCAGACCATCGACGAGAAGGTCGCGATTGCGGTCAATAAGACCAAAGCTGAGACCAAAGAAGAGTTGCTCGGGGTAGTCAATGCAGCGGTCACTGACGCGGTGGCCTGCTTGATTCCGGCAATTTTTGATTGGTCGAAGAGCAATCCAAATAAAGGGCCGGAGGACTTTCCCCTTCCCAGCTTTGTCGGGAGCAATTCGGTGAACATCACAACACTAGCACCTGCTCAAGCAACCGCAAAAGGTCCCGCTCCTGTTCATAGCAGCCCGACCTCCGTCTCTGGCATGCTCGGCGGGCCTTCGTCGCTGGCTGAGCTCGACGCCCTCACGGTAATTACGCGTCATACCCTTTTCACTAGCATGTCTATAGTCTTCCGTTTCAGTTGCCTTTCGGATGTTTGACGTCGCAGACATGTCTTCTTCGTAGGTCGACGATACCCCGTGCACCCTACTCTACGACATCAAGGGCCAGAAGGTGGCTGTGGGAAAGGCAACGATCATGAAGCCGAAGGACCGCATGTTCCACAACCGAGAGATGCCCGATGGCGTCTTCAAGGTTAACGTGGCCAGTGTCTTAGCGGGCTTCAAGGATTTGCCTCCTCCGGTACCAGTCGATGACGAGGAGACCCCTAAGAGGATTGGTGCATGCAAGAGCTGGTTCTTGCCTTGGCCGAAGTCTCTTCTTCTTCTCGAGGAGCCCAGTATCACACCAACGCCACCTTCTCAAGAAGGTATGAACACCACCCCACCTACCAAATTACCTGCACCTGTCGTAGCGGGTGATAGCGGACGACGCGAGGGAGTGCCTCAATTAGTGCCAGATCATGTCGCCCCCGTTGTCGAAGAAGCAAATGTTGATGATGACATGGAGGATGATGATGATGACCCAGACAAGTGTTTCAATACCGCCTATGATGATGGAGGATTGATGGCCCAGGACGACGAAGACTTGATGCTGCCTGATTTGCCGGAGCCGAAACGTCCTAAGGCGGAATGCAAAAAGTCTCTCTTCAAGCGATCCTCGCAGGAGACGCCTCCAGATGCCGCCTCTACCCAGCAACCCGAGGGCCGTCCACTGATTAGCCCGACGACACTGGGGGTGGTGGTTAGTGAAGGTATGGTGGGCTCACTACCGCCACCCGCCAAGAAGCAAAGGAGGAGACCAGACAGGAAAGGCCCTAAAGGCGCCAGAGCTGCTTCAAGCAGCCAGCCGCCTCTGAAGCCCCGGGTGGTAGACAGAATCCCTGTCGAAGGTGCGAAGCGTTTCCATGTCGCCGGTGAACCGATCCTACCTGCGAAAGCGCTAGAGCACATACTGAACAATGATCTAAGGAGACTCCATGAAGATGTGCTGGCCAGAGAGAAAAGCCTTCTCATCTCGAAAAAACCAGGATACCCGCTTTACGCGGCTCAGGTGCCGGGTGGGAAGTTGTACGTCGAGAGATGGCCCGCGGATAAGTTCATCCTGCTATTTAACTACATCTACGACATGTTCCACATGACCAAGCTGGATTTCCAGTTCATCCGCATGTATGCGTTGTATCTCAACTACTTCATCAGGATCGAGAACATAAAATATATCTGCGTCGCGGACCCGTACTATATGCACGAGAGCTTCTTGGCAGTTTGCAAAGAGCACCGTGACTATGCGAGCAAGTACCTTGGCGACTTCATGATCGCTAATAAGGACAAGGAAGCGATTCTCCTGCCTTATCATCCCACGTAAGTCATCCTCGCATATACTTTCGTAAGTGTTAATCATTCCTTTGCAAGCATGGAGGCTAATTTGAGGGTTGTACGTAATTTGCGCAGCGCGGGGGGGGGGGGGGAGGGGGGGGGGGGGGCGCCGGTTTTTCCTCATCGTTCTGTACCCGGAATACTCCTATGCTATGTACTTGGACTCATCGAAGAACCTCAAGAAAAAGGATTACAAGCACATAAAGAGTGTTCTTGATAGTGCCCTGTTAACCTTCAGCCTGTCTGGTGGATATATCAAGGTGAAAAAGTACAGGCAGAACGGGCTGGCTTTCGGCCATAAGACCGACTTCTGCTGCATCCAGCAACCGCACACCAGTAAGGCTGATGGATTCTACCTCATGCATCACCTGCTCGAGTACAGAAGGGATAATCAACGCCTTCGCATGTCAGCTACTACCAACGATGCCGAGATTGTCAGCTGGGCCACAAGCATAGGAAAGACACCGGATCATCGAATCAGAGCTGAGTTTTATCACGTACAGTGTGAACTTGCCCAAATGATCATGAAGCAGGTCCTCGAACCAACAGGGATGTTCTACCATGGGCCAATCACGCGGGATGATGTCCGAGCACTGCTACTCGCTCAGCGTCTGGACCTGAAGCCTTTCAATAAGCTCGGGTGCTTCCTCCCTGACTATGAAGATTGGACTGCCGACATGGAGGACTGATTGTCGATGACAATGTGTCACTACTGTCTTTCTATCGCAAAACTTTGAATTTATGCACGGTGAAACTATGTGATGTAACTAAAACGTGGTCCTGAACTAGCGTAGATCGCTCTAGTTAATTAGTTTGGGTATGAGGAACTTCGTCATTTATGTTTACTATTGGTTGCTTGTATTTTTGCTAATTATGCCTCTTTGTTTTCTTAAGTACATTATGTTGCATATTATCGTTCAATTCATCAACTGACGATGCAGGTACATAGATCAGAGATGGCAAAGGACTGCTACGCCGTGTTCATTGGGAGGGTTCCAAGAGTCTACGACCACTGGCCAGACGCTTAGGCCCAGGTAGACAAGTACCCGGGTGCTAGCCACAGAGGGTTCGACAGCAGAGCCGAAGCGGAAAGTAGTTACTTGAGGTGGACGCTCCGGCATGAGCGGGGGCGGGACCGCCGGTGCCTCAAGTACTACATAGTCGCGCTCTTGCTCATGCTGATCGCTCTTCTCTTCTACATCATGGTTTAGATAGAGATGATGAAACTTGTGTGTGTGCCATGACCATGCAGTTGCACTTATTCGAGACATGACATGACTTGTGTATCGCTATTTTCGAGATGTGATGATATTTGTGTTGAATGATGATGATGATGATGGTATGACGAGACTACGGTATGTCTATGATATGATGAGAATAGTGTATGTTTAGTATGATCTGATGAAACTACTGTATAGAGCCTGTATAAATACATCATAAATACGTAGAGGGAGTATAAATCTGTGAAAGCAGGAATACGAGCAATAGCGCTGGAAAGCATCTACTAGCAGCGCTTCATTTGTTCAAGCGCTACAGAGCGTTATCAGTAGCGCTGGTCTGGGCAGCGCTACTGCTAACCATACTTACCAGTAGCACTGCCCTTACCAGTGCTACTGCTACAACTTAGCTGTAACGCGTTAGCACTGCTATATATATTTCAAGCGCTACTACTAGGGTTTTCCCTAGTAGTGTTGGCTAATCACTTCTATGTTCCTTGCTCTGGATCAAAAAGTCGACACTAGAATTTGTGGCCGGGTGCATTCAGGAAACTTCTTGCTGAAACTTCCCATGTCAAGATGTATTTTTTCCTCCGACTATTATTCTTAGATGTTGTAATGTGTCCTTGACATGTGACAACACTAACTGAACATTTTGGGGTTGATTGACCAAATCTGGAGGATGAATGTGACCCTGTACGTGGTGCGGTGCCGGAGGACAATGAATTTCTTGGATGGGAAATAATTTCTGCAATTGAGGCATACATGAACAATGCACACTTTCTCTAAATTGATGTTTTCTGTAGTTCATATATATGGCAAATATGTCTTATGCAATATTCAGGTGTCAGTTGCGCAAACTTCTTTTGTAGGTTGTTTTGCTGAGATGACAGCGATTCATCTTCCCCGTGACTTGCTGAATTCGAGGAAGTGTCCTGATTGTGGTTTAAAGAACATCTGCGCGATTAGGTTGGAGGAATAGTTGTGTACAGTGGTTGCCTATAGCTCTTGGGTACTTAACTAGCCAATTTTCTTATCCCCCATGGTTTAAGTGTTCTCATTTCTTTTATTTTTTTAATCAAATTCTCAATGCCACTGAATCAGTTTCGCTTGCCGGCATTATGATGAATAAACACTGTCTTAAGAAGGTATCTAGATGATTAATTGAAAATGATCGTCAGCGGTACTACATAACATCTACATATCAGAGTTCGGATACATGGTGGATTCAGCTACTATATCATGATGCAACACCAGCTGGGTTGGGTCCTATTTTTTTTATGTTATATTTTTAATTCCCTGGACATGCTCTATATGGTTGTTTACATTTTGTCAGATATACTTCCATTGCAACGAGCATGTGTATGAACCAGCAGTCATCAATCTGATTGGCCAAGAAATTCATACGTTAAGCAATACATGGAGCATCTGGTGAGTTATAATAAACATATGAATAGTTCCACAATGACTCTCCCTAGATGATCAATTTGACTGTGCAAGACATGAGCAAGACATTGACTTATTTTTTCACTTGCAGATGCATATATGCAAGGAGCATCCACCATTATGTGAAAGAGAGCACATTATGTATGGATCCGCTTTGTCCCATTGATGGTAACCCTTCTTGCTATTCTATCTAATAGCCGGAAATTGTTATACTGTACACTGTGATACTATACTATTGTTGCTGATCTCCGCCACATCCAAACTGCGCCACATGCAAAGATGAGGTTATGTTCAGATCCACATCCTATGAATACAAAGCTTGGGATTTTGGAACGAGAGGACAATTCGCTTGAAGCCACTGAATATATAGCTTTTGAGGTAATTCCACCTTTCATACATATATTATATTCCTTACAAAGTGAGAACTCTGAAAATTAATGTAACTGAACGAGACAAAAATTTAGTGTGAGTATAATGCGCATTCTTTTTTTATGGCAGAAATATGTATTTGTTCAAGGCGTCGACCAGGTAAGTCCTATTTTTTGAGAAGCAAAGCTAACTACTTTGAAGTAGGTAAACCCTCCTAATTATGTGGTGTTTACAATAAATACCTTGGGATTTCACATGGCCCATGGCTTTGGAATAGAGAAATTATCACGACAATACTACTTCAGATGTAATTTCTGTGTACACATTCCGAAGGTAGACAACTTTGTGTTGGTCTTTGAGTCCTTATGTTGCCTCTTTGAATAAGTGAAGTAAATTTTCATGCTGCAGTAGAGTAAGAAAGCTTACACTTATCCATGGGCATTCACTTACATTTGATTGATTGAATATAACAGGAAGTGAGCATTGCATGATTGATTGAATATTAATTGATATATTTGATTGTTTTTTGCTACTTCGGTGATTGTTAGCCACGACCAGTTTTTTGAGCATGAGCGGCGGACAGGTTTTAGTTGATAGCTTTCACAAAAGAATAAATGTTGTTCCTCGCTAAAATAAATGTTGTTACTTTGTATGCTTATACATACCCATGGACATCCACTAACAAACAGTTAGTCTTCTATGTGTCGTTGCCAACGACAAAGAAGATCTTTTTTCGCGGAAAATGTAAACTAGGATTTCAACGCATCCTACATTGTTCAAATTGTTCTTCTAAAAGCAGTAATTTACATTGCATTTGGAAACTTACAGGCCAGTTTGGGCCAATGGAGGGAAACATTATCTAAGCTTATGTTGTCTTTTAAAACTGACCTTATTAATGTCTTCTTTATCAGGACGCAAAAATACTACCTTGATTGCTGGCTGGTGATAGAAACAGATTGTTCTGCCTCCGTCCAGTGCAAATGAAGATTTAAAGGAAGTACATTGTGTCTCCTTATCAAAGGTGACCAGAGGTGTCACCGATTCTATTTCCAAGCCATAATACCCTACTAAAATTATAACCATACTTCTTTGGGTTTTTTGAGTTGATAAATAGTTGATCAAGCTAGGTTGAGGACCTTGGTTTAAAAGCCTAAAGTATGTTCCAATCATAAACAGTTTTCATTCTAAAGAGGATTTCAAACTACAGCTCATGTATGCTCTGATGAAAGAGTTGAAACAATTCATTTTTTTATTTAATATGTAGTTATCACGATTTAATAGATTGTTTGAATTTTAATTTAAACTTAAACGCGAGACCAGTTACTATAGCGTTGCATTTTTTTTTTCTTCTCCTCATATCATATTATGCTTGAATGTATGAGTTACAGGAGAATGAGATATTACAAGATTTAGCAAAATCAAGACACAATAGTTTCTACGCAAAATCAATCTCCTCCTAAGTCATTCTTTATTTTTCTTCCTCCCATAACAATTTCCTTGCATGTATTATCTACCATTGTTTGTATTCGTATATGGGTTCACGTAATTATATGTTTTCAGCTTACACTACAATAGCCGGATAAGTCACAATTAAATAAACAATGGGCATTTGCATGGCGCGGCGTGTCGCCGCGCCTCCACCTGCTAGTAAGTACTAGTAGTACTACTGATCGATGGACCTTTCTTTGATGAGTTGAAAAAAAAATCTCAATACGCTCATAAAGAAAGTAGATAAAAAAAAAGAACAATCAAGCTAACTTAGATTGCCAGCCAGGTAGCCATTTTATTCCTCCTGGCATGCATGCATGCCAAAGGGTGAAATAAGGATACACCAAATGATTGGTGCACTTTGGTTGGATCCTACCCCCTGTCTGCCACATGCTACATCAAGCAAATAGACAGGCTGCACTTTCTCTTGCGCTCCTCTTCCCTCGTGTAGCCTCCAAAAGTGCAAGATGATACTACCACGCAAAAAAAGAAAGAAAAAAAAGAAAGAGTGGTACATGGATACTGCATAACACCAAAGCAGACACACACATACATGTGCACGTCTATGGAGTATGGACTCAGTGGCCCACAAGCTTCATCAATCAGCATGGATGGTAAACAAGCAAAAAAAAAAAGGGAAAAAACAAACAAACAAGAACCTTTGTTTTTCTCGAAATTATATCATCATCGCGATATTCATCACATAAGCATCGACGGATAACAAATGGTAGGTCAATTCTCGGATGAAGGCGCGCCCGTGCGCGCACACACACACAAAGAGGGGTTATGGCAGGATACAACGGGGGAGAACAATGTGATGAGCTAAACACGGCCATACAAGACCGGCCTGTGAACAACACCATAGCTTTTTTTGTTTTTGTTTTTTTGGCTTCTCTCAGGTTGAACCATGGCCCTGCACAATTAGACGCAGAGCACAGCCGTTTTTGTTTCTAGGCCAAACACAAGAGTTAGTATCAGAGCATTTGCATTCGACCTGTGCCAAACAATGGACACCACAAACATTATGGAACGGCCCATCCGTCGTCATTGGGTCCCGGCCGACACGTATACCACCAGCGGGAGCTGTGCCTCGCTTATCGGCGCGACTATGTCTCGTTTCAATCAAGACAACATGATATCTCACTCAAAGCAGCCGCGCGATTAGGCCAGCCTAGCGGAGACACAGGCCTTCAGCACTTTCTTCTTTCATTTTTAAAACTATTTTTTGCATTCTTTTTTTTACGTTGGCTTATATTTCAAAATATTCTGAGCATGTTTATTAAAAAATCACTCTATATACAGAAGTGGAAAAATGTTAATCATGCATTAAAAAAAAGGGTCAATATGTATAGAAAAAATGTTTCTGACGTATAGAATGAATGTATACAAAAAATGTACAATGCATATGGAAAAAAGTAAAAATAAAAATATAGTATTTCATTTTTTCTGAAAATGTTAATCATCCATTTTAGAAAAGGTTAAATGTGTATTGAAAAAGTATTTATGATGTATATGAAAAATGTATACTAAAAATGTACAATAGGTATGGAAAAATAGACATACAAATATAAGTTTTAAAAAATATTAATCATGTATTTGGACAATGTTAGACGTGTATATAAAAAATGTTCTTGATGTATACAAAGAAATGTAGTATGTGTATGGAAAAAAGTAGACATCCAAATATATGTTTTTGATAATGTTAATCATGCACTTGGGAAATGCTAAACATGTGGGAGTATATATAAAATGTTCCTGGTGTATACAAAATATGCACAATGTTTACGGAAAAAGTAGACAAAAAATACATTATAAAAAGTTATGCATTTCAAAAATGTTAAATGTATGAATAAAAAATGTTCCTTGTGTATAAAAAATATACAATTTGTATGAAAAAAGTAAACAACAAAACAAGTGGCAAAATATTAACATAATTATAAAATGTTAAACATATATATAAATTTTTTTCTTGGTGTACACAAAAAATGTACAAAGAAAAACCTATGAAAACCAAGAAGGAAACCCAAAAACAAGAAAAACAAAGGGAACAACATAAAAGAAAAGAACACTTGTTTTGATGTTAAACGTGTATATAAAAAATGTTTCACGCGTATACAAAAACCGTAAAAAAAGAAAAAAAGAATGGAAGAAAGAAAGGAAAGCTGGTAAACATGAAAGAAACTAAGAAAAGTGATGAATAAATAGAAAACTGATGAAGAAAAAAAAGAGAATAAAAAAATAAAAGAAAACTAAAAAACGGACGAACCTGTACTTAAAACGTGCGAGCAAGCGACTGAACTAGCCGTGCATCCTTCAGGGGAGATGAACGCCAACCACGCTGTAAGCGAGATATAGCATTCGTGCTCACTTAATGCAAGACTTAACTTCGGGTAGCCTCATGCGCGAGGTTACTGGGCCGGGCTAGTATTGTCCCTACCTCTATGTGAATTTTTTCCTCATTTGTTTTCCTTTTCATTGGTTTTCTTCTAATTTTAATCAGGTTTCTACGTTCTTCTTTGTTTATTTCTTCGATTTTCACCTGTTTTACGGATTTATTTCCTTATCTTTTCTTTTCAGCACATGTCTATGTTTTTCATACGCATTCTACATTTTATGTATAAACTAGATACATTTTTATACATGTTTAACATATTCCAAATACATAACAAACCTTTTTCCTAAATATATTTGCTGATGTATATTCTTTCAAACACATTGTACATCTTTTGTATACATCTTTAACATTTGTTTATACATGTCTAACATTTCTCAAACACATTATGAACATTTTTTCAAATACATCTTAAAAAATTCAAATACATATTTGACCTATTTTGAATATGCCTTAAACATTTTTCAAATATTTGTTGAATGTTTTTATTGATACAAAAAAAATACGAATTCAAATGTTTTTCCATTGTATAAACATTTTTCAAAAACATGTCCAACTTATTTTGAAACTTGTGAACATTTTTTAAAATGTAATATACATCTTTCAAATGTTACGAACCATTTTTTCTGAATTACGCAAAATTTTCTTACATTCTAGTAATATTTTTCAAAATATCACGTACAATTTTTTGATATGAGTGAACATTTTTTAAATGTCAGCTACATTTCCCTTTTTGAGAAGCTCAGTTGTGTTTCCCGCGGAAGCAAATTTGTGCCTCCACAAGAAGCAATCTATACTTTTTGTGGAAGCAAAAAAAAACTACGCAAGCGAAAATCTCAATTGTGTCCCTTTCCGAGTTGTGCTTCTCACGGAAGCAAATTTGTGCCGATAAGCAAATATTTGCTTATCATGGAAGTAAAAGAAATATCACGATTTATTTTCCTTTCCGAGTTGTGCTTCCCATGGAAGCAAATCTGTACTTCTCTGGAGCACAAAAAAATTCATTATTTTTTCTCACAACCCAGGGAAAACTATGCGTAAACCGAAAATCCAAAAAAAAACCCAAAAATGAATCTAGAACCCAAAAGCATAACATGTACAGGAGAAAAAAAAATCCAAGGTAGCACTCAGCACGTGGCGGCGCCTGGATGCATCACTTGGCGCGTTCTTATCCCACAAAAATGATCCTTGCGGTTGCAGGGCTCCTGCAAAGGGTATCGTTTAATTAGTTGCTCAGCACATCCGCTCCTTATGGGGCACCCCTATTTATCGCGTTACGCGAGTGAACGGGTACGCCTCGCGTCGGGGCGAGCCCAGATGGACCGGCCCAGTCACGTGGTAGGCAAAAAGATCTGGTTTTTTTCCTGTTTTCTATTCTTTTTTAGCTTTATCTTTCTAATTTTATTTATATTTTAAAATATTCTACACATATATACAATAAACAGTATTCAAAATCACATTTAAGAAAATGTTGAACAATTATTTGAAAAATGTCGAATAAGTATTAAAAAATGTTGAACAAATTTAAAAAAAAATGCTGAAGAAGTATTTGAAAATTTTGAATAAGTAATAAAATGCTGAACTAGTATTTCAAAAATGTCGAAAAATGTTGACCAAGTATTTGAAAATATTGAATAAGTATTAAAAAAATTGAACAAATATTTGGAAATTGTTGAATAAGTATTTACAATTGTTGAACAAGTATTTGAAAAATGGTGAAAAAATATTTAAAAATATTAAATAAAAATTAAAAATATTGAACAAGTATATGAAAAATGTTGAATAGGTACTAAAAAATGTTGAACAAGTATGTGAAAAATGTTGAACAATTATTCACAAAATGTTGAAGAAGAATTTGAAAAATGTTGAATAAGAATTTGAAAATTTTGAATAAGTATTAAAAATGTTGAACAATTAGTTGAAAAATATTGAATGAGTATTTAAAAATATTGAATAAGTATTAAAAATGTTGACCAACTATAAAAAAAGATGAATACTTATTAAAATATTGAAGAAGTATTTGAAAGATGTTGAAAAAATGTTCGGACAATGTTGAACGTATATACAAGAAATGTTGATCAGTTGTTAGAAACTATTTTTTGACATGTACGAAAATGTAGAGTGAAAACAAAAACAAACATTAGAAAACACAAAAGAAAAACAAAAAAAATTAAGAAGAAAAAGGAAAACCAAACAAAAATGGAGAGAAAAAAGAAAACAAAAAAGAATGAAACAAATCTGCGAAGAAAGAAGAAATAATGCAAAAACGGAGAAGAAAAAACAAATGATCTGTTGCTGGGCCACAATCTTGCTGACACGAACTGACATGAGAGCCCACCGTAAAAAAAGGCCCCACCTACTAGTCAACGACTTGCGGCTGTCCTTTACAATTAAGTACAAATGAGTTGCGAAAAGTTTTATGATTTTTTTTTCAAATATGTGAAATGTTTCTAGATCATGAATTTTTTCAAATTCATGAATTGTTTGCAAATTCATGAACATTCACACATTTCATGAACTTTTTCAGATTCATAAACATTTTTCTGAATTCTTGAACTTTTTTAAATTTGTGATTTTTTAAAATCATATTTTTTTCATTCATTAACTTTTTTTTAAAAAAAATGCAAAATTTTCTGAATTCTCAAAAATTCTCGAGTTCATGAACATTCTCAAATTCGTGAACTTTTTCAAATTCATAATTTTTTTTGAAGTCATGACTTTTTGAATTTGTGAACTTCTTTCAAAATCATACACTTTTCTAAGGACCCTGATAGGTGCCACACGTGTGGCATGAACACATGGCAAGTCCGAACATTTTTGCTGGCAAGTTTAATGATGCGAGGATGACAACTTTCTTTTCGGATGGCAAGTTTCAGGTTTTTTTGGGGTTTATTTTTTTCAAAAGGTAACTTTAGTAGTAAAAACGTCAGGGCCGAAGTGCTTCGTGCCACACGTATGGCACTTATTATTTGAGTTTTTTAAATTCATTAACTGTTTTCAAATTTTAAAAAATCATGAATTATTCTAAATTCTTAAAAAATTCTCGAGTTCCTGAACTTGTTTTCAAATTCCTTGAACCTTTTTTAGAATTTGTGAACTTTTTGAATTGGCGAGCACTTTCTCGAGTTTGTGATTATCTTTTTCAAATTCGTAATTTTTTTAATCTTTCATGAACATTTTTCTGAACGGGTTAAATTTTTTTCAATTCGTGAACATTCCTCGAGTTCAGGAACTTTTTTCAAATTCATTATTTGTTGCAATTTTTCAGAATTTGTGAACTTTTTTTGAACTCGTTAACATTTCTCGAGCTCATGATTTTTTAATGAATTCAGGGAAATTTCTTTTGAATTTTTGGATTTGTTTTAAAAAAGTCAACAGTGAACGGTTGATTGAGCAATTGGTCAACCTTCCACCTGTCACCTGATCGAACAAAAAGGGGAGCAAGCGGGGGGCGACCAGGTGCTTGATCTCGCGTTGTTGGGGCGGCCCACATGAGCTTGCGCGTGACCGCTGCTTTCTCTAGGCGGCGCAACGAGCTCTGAGGAGGAGCTGTTGGATCAGTAATTTGCATGCGCAATATGGCCAAAGCCTATGGTCCGCCCACAATTGATTTGACTACAGGAAACCAGTCGGTAATTTGCATGCCCAATATGGCCAAACCCTAGGTACGCATGATCTGCTTAGCGGCACAGCTGGGGCTGTTATTAGAGATGATAAAGGAAGCAAACTTATGGGTGGGAATTGGAAACTTAACTAGTGTGCTGATGTTTTGACAGCAGAGGCTTTAGCATTACGGTTTGGATTAGTTCTTGCCCCGAGAGCAGGATGCAACCGCCTTATTATTAATTCCGACAACATGGAAGTCATCAACACAATGGAAAATGGAGGACAATCGGCAGGAGAGGCAGCTGCGGTCTTCGATGATTGCTACTTTTTGGCTTGTGATTTTCCTTTAACCGGGTTTGAACATTGTCATAGGGGAGCAAATAAGGTGGCTCATGAAATAGCTAGATTAGCGAAATTCTCTGTGACAAGGGACTATTTTGAGGAGCCCATGGATGAAATTGTACATTTCCTTACGAACGATGTAACTATTATTTCTAATGAATAAAGTTCTCGGTTTATTTTAAAAAAAAACCCTAGGTACGCATCCATTTAGCAACGATCGAGCACAGACGACAATGTGCGCAAGCTAATTTATTTATTTTTGATCAACAGGAGCCCTCCCGGATTTGGTTTGTCATAGAAGTTCACTATTCGGTTTAACACTCAAAAGAAAAAAAAAAGAAAAAAAGAGCAGAGAACAGACTCCCACAAGTTGGCAGCATAAGGCCGCTCTAAAACCAGACATCAACTAGCCCATGAAACGACATTATACGCAAGCAAGATCGCTTCGACAGCCAAAAAAAATTCAACTAGTACAAGGGAAAGGACTTTCGGCGTCAGAGGAGGAGTGATATCCTCAGAGATTTTTCTCGTCGGGACCTGATGACGTGGGTGCATTCCGACATCACGGGATTTGGCTTTAAGAGCTCCAAGGTAGCCACTCCTCCATGTTCAGCCTCCCCCAATGTGGTAGCCCAAGAAAGATCAATATACCTCTGCACACACTTCAGCCTGGTTCCAGTGTCAAAGGTGATCTCAGTTCTGTCAAGAGGAGATCCCTGAATAGTGTCGCTTTCTCCCCCAAGCCATTCTTGAATGGTTTTACCCACTCTAACAAGTACCACCTCCGTCCGGGTTTTCAAGGCCGAACGACCAAATATCTTGGACCAAGGCAGCCTCGATTCTTCCCAAAAGCCTGCATGCTTCCTTTGCTCTGCCGGCGTCAACCAATGAATTGCTTTGCATGCAACAACTTGTTTCTCTCTCCTGACCGCATGCACATGCATGGTCAATCATCTGACGGGAGGAGTCAGGAATTGAGAGGAAAACACATTGATCTAAAGCATCAGCCTAACAAATGCGGACAGGGTAAAGTGGCTCACCGGCCCTCTAATCCCGGACGGAGGTAGTAGCCCACTATCAGATGTCACACCTGTTTCATAGAAACCCACCATCTTCTAAAAACTAGAGCATTTCTAGAATTCCATAGCCCCCACAGGACTGCAGAACAATCATGTTAAGACAACATAATTTAGTGTTGCGCAACCAGGGGTAGGAAGTGATAAAAGATCACAATATAGACATAAAAACTAGCTTAACATCTTGCCAAACAGCCCTGGCTACTATGCACTCAACGAAAAGATTGTACACTAATTCTATTTCAGAGCATTGTCCACATTCAAGAGGTTTCGCAATTCATCTTCTCCTAAGATTATCACAAGTTATAATTTTGTTCTCCCTCGCAAAAAAGTTGTAATTTTATTCTGTGAGAGAAGCCACAGGAAGCTTTGAATCTTTGGGGAGGGGGGATTTTTAAGTTCCAAACAGTAGGAAGGAAAATGGGTTGAACCCACCCCCTAAAATTCACTATGGCATAAAATGGGTTGGACCCAAACTGCCAAATTAAAGAATCCGCTTGAACTCTATATACCACATAGATAGCTATATATGGATTCAAGATCAGACCATTGCTCCATTAGATTAGGCGAAAAAGTTATCCTGAAGGTGCACTCAATTTAAGCTGTTCTCCATCCCATAGCTCAAAAATAGTTTGTTCTCCATCCCATTCCTCAAAAACAATATGCCATGGCACGTGCTTGGACAAAGCTGCAGGGCGCTCATGAATATGGTTTGGTCATATATATCAGACACGTACATTTAGCCTTTTCTTTTCTAGACTGGAGGAAATTGATGTATTCAGCAGTGGCGCAAGCTCGTCCAAACTTTTGACGACAAACGGCTGGCTCACCCTGTGTACGCACTGTGAATGTGCGTGCAGCCACAATGGGGAGTAACATATGTGGTAACATAGGTGGGTTCATGTTACTACCTCTATAGTGAGGAGTAACATATGTGTGGTGTCATGCAACACTTCATTTATTATGTTGTAGACTCATCTTGTCTTGGTATGTGTAATGTTACTCATACTATAAGTAACTAGCTATGTTACCATATGCCTCTCTTTCTTTATTAATTACTTGCCACATCATCTATTTTGTCTAGATATGTGTGATGTTACCACCTATGTTACTCCCACTGTGGGTAGTCATGGGCGAAGCAGTTGGGACTAGGAAGCCCTTGAGTGCCCACGCATGTGGGGCCGGGGACCTCCAGTGAGCACAAGCCCGGCTATAAGGGCAAAACACATAAACCATGGGCGTACAACACTCCACCGTACCGTGCGTGCGAGGTTTGAGTGCATGGACAAGGAGGATGCATGTGTCAGGCGGCACGACATCAAGGAGGTAAAGAAGACGGTGAGGTTTCACATCTTCATAGCCGCGATGGATAAGAAGAGCAAAAGACCAAGCAAAAGGAGACCAAACTCGAAGAGAGGAGGGTTGAGAGCTCGCGGCCGCTTCGAAGAAAACTAAAATGTTGACCATGAAAATGGATGAGCTGGATCCCGATGCGGCGTGGATTGTGCAAGCTATGCGTGCAAAGATGTTGAAGCGCTTGACGGCAAAGATGGAAGAGGAGGAAGTGAACCAGCGGCAAAATGATGAGGGAGGAGGCCTGAATAGCCGGTCTGGGAGGGCACGGAATGGAGCTTCTGTGATAGTGCGCATGTAAAAACTAATGAACATCTGCCTTCTTTGATTGTGAAGATTACATATGTATTCACTTTTCTTTGCTCATCACATTGTTATTGATCGGTATTTGCACTTCAAATGTATCAGGATAAGGCCGGACCTAGGTGTACGTTTGGTGCACTGCGTTGGATGGCTGGCTCATGTATTCGGGTTCGTGGACACGTCCGCGGACGTATGGAGAGTCTGATTTAAGAGACCGTGTTGGAGCTTCCCTAAGCTGACCTCACAAAAAGAAATTTTGCATGAAAAATAATGATGGTACTTCTTGTGCTCCAAGCAAAATCTGCAGCAGCAAAATGATGATGGGCAGAGCTGCAGGGCCGGAGCTCCTATGGTTTGGTCATATATATCGGACACATTTAGCCTTTTCTGCCTGCCCCACAGACCCCCAAATATTTAGTACTCTCACTATAAACTTTTATACTAAGACGTTTTAGATCACTACTATTGAGATAGTACATAATAGTAGTACTACTAATTCCTCTATTTTTTTTAAAGTAATTCCACTAATCAAAGATTTAATTAGTGGAACCATCAAGACGTGAACTTCACTTCTCTGGCAATAGTAGTCTCATGACAGCTATTCCTGCACCACGCCTCTCTTTCTTTGTCCTTGGAAATACTCCTACTACTCTGCCTCATCATTCCTCACTGTCCCTCTTCTTCAACATTTGCTCCTCCAAGCCAAATCAAAGAAGGAAGGAAATCCCTGTGAGATTAACTCTGTCCCATCTATTGCCATTGCAATTTCTCCACCTGGCATTCAATATTTTTTATTTTTGCAATGTTTCCAAGTGACATTGTTGAAGTAAATATTATCTATGTTCCGCAATGAAACAAAAAGGAATTCAAAGAATTTACTATAGCACATGAAAATAATACGAGATTGCTAACTCTCAGTCGACTGAGACTTAACGAAGTCTTGGTCGATGCTATATTCATGAGATCTTACATGAAGATCCGTGTAAAAAAATATTTTCTTCATTTTCATATATTCTTTCACTTGACTGAGACTTCGTTAAGTCTCAATGATTTAGCCACACCCAAAACAATATTGTTTATGCAGTATTTTGTTATTTGACGGCTCTTATACTTCCAAATATCTTAGGTACGGGCGTACGGCCCTGGTAGCCAAGAAGGGAAATCCATCAATGAAACAATCCAAATATCTCATGTACGGCCCTGATAGCCGGAGACGAGAAATCCATTCATTCACATCTCGGCTACGAGGGTCGTACCTGAGATATTTGAAACGGCCCTGCTAGCCGAGATGGAAAATCCACCATTGAATGAATGGATTTCTCATCTCGGCTATGAGGGCCGTACCTGAGATATTTGGAACGGCCCTGCTAGCCGAGATGGGAAATCCACCATTGAATGAATGGATTTCTTATCTCAGCTATGAGGGGCTTACCTGAGATATTTGGAATGCTAGCCGACATGGGAAATCCATCCTTGAATGCATGCATTACGAAGGCTAGGGCTGGACCAAAAGCTCGTAGCTCGCGAGCTTAATGAGCACTCGATAGTTCGACTCGTTAAGCTTGGAGCTCGCTTCTTAATGAACAGAGTCAATCATTGATTTCAGCTCGTTAAGCTTAACGAGCTTAACGAACGAGCTAATGAGTTTCACGAGTACCTCGTTAAGCTCGTTAGTAACAACATAACACATATTTTCATCTTACGTGACAAATTTTTTGTAGCACCTCAGCCCATCAATTCAATCTAATCAACATATGAGGCAACAAACTAGTGCATTTCTTTTTGTAGTCACCATATTTTATCTTGAAAACCACACCTACACATTCATCATGTATATCATAACACATTATAATCTGTTAACGAGCGCTCGTGAGCGCTCACGAGCTTAACGAGCTTCAAACGAGCCGAGCTGAGCAGGGTTTTCTGCTCGTTAATCTTAACGAGCTTAACGAGCACGAGCTTAACGAGCCGAGCTGCTCGTTAGTGTCGAAGGCGCCAGCCGTCACAGTTTCCACACATAGTCCATCATACAGATACAGTACTGGGCAGATTCACATGCCAAAACCCCAAGGATCAATCTGCATGCTCTCTCTTGCACCCCGTCCCCTGCTCGGTTCGCTTGAGCACCGTACACGTACGTCCCCAGCCCCCCGCCCCGCTTGTGTATATATATACATATACGGCGCGTGGATCCGACCACCACATTCCCCTCCACCACACACCACACCACCCAGCAGCAAGGTGACCGGCAGGCGCGCGCCATGGAGATGGAGAAGAAGCTGGACCTGGAGCTGCGGCTGGGGCTGGGGCTCCCCGGCGGTCGGCAAGGTGATCGGCCGTGCAGCCCGCGGAACCCTGCGGGCGGACACTCAGCAAGGTGAGTCCTGTTTCCGATCCATTCATCGTACGAGCGTGTCAAATGCATGCTGCTGCAAATGCACGTACACACTAGCTAGACATTCCATGCATCTTCTTTTCTTTCTCCGACGACTGTTGTGAGGCTGACTACGTACGCTGTCATGTGTGTGCGTGTGTGTAGGTGGGTGAAGGTGAAGACGGAGGGCGTCGGGATCGGGACCAAGGTGGAGCTGTCGCGCCACGGCTGCTCTGCCACACCACTAGTGCAGAATTGGAACCAACACTAAAGCGTGGGGACTAAAAGCCCCCCCCCCTCTCCCCAGTCCCGGTTCAACACGAACCTCCACTAAAGGGCCATCACGTGGCACGAGCCCGCGCCGGGGGCTGTGAGACCTTTAGTACCAGTTGGTAACACCAACCGGTACTAAAAGGTTTAGAGGGTTTTGGGTTTATGATTTATTTTCCCTTTAATTTTGTGTTTTCCATTTAATTCTTTTTCATTTGCTAGTATTTTACGATACTACATATTGTACACGTTATGCATATATATAAATAGAATTTCTCATAGAACCGATCGTGTATATATATATATATAGTAGCACTATTCTAATCTCAGGATTAGAATAACTATTTGGATCACGGTGCGCCTTATACACGGCGACGAAGATGTTTCTGAACTCCCGAACGAAGAAAGAAAAACCCCGGCAGTCCCCCACGTCTCGCACCTCTCTCTAACCTCCCGACACCCCTGCAACCGCGCGCCGCCAGTAACCTCCGTCGGGCCCGACGCGCGCCGCCGGGACCAAGCACACCCGCGCGCCGTCGGGACCCCGCACCCCCGCGCGCCGCCGGGACCCCGAACCCCCGGTCACCTTCCTCGCCGCCACCTCCCCTCCTCCCCAACGGCCGGCGCGCGACCCCTCCGCTACGGCCGGCGAGCCTCCTCCCGGCACCACCCTCGGATCCAGCGGCCGCAGGTCCCCGGGACCCCCGCATGCTGTCGCCTGGCCATGGATTCCCGTGCGCCGCCGCAAGGTCCTCTATCCCGAGCGCCATCGCCGGTCACTGGATCCCACGCGCCGCCGTCGCCTGCCCAAGCTTGCTGCCGACCCGCCTTGACCAGCCCGCTTCCTCCCGGCTCTGCCCGGCTCCTGACGACGCGCCCAACGCTTGCTACCAGCCCTGCCATCCATGGGCGACGCACACCGCCGTGGACGCATGCTCCAGCTTCACCCTGCCATTGCAGTCCAACGTCTACGACTGCATCCGTTCGGTAGTGACGCTCGAGGTAAGTGGGATCCCAACCTTTTGCTCAACCTGTCGCAGCCATAACCCCCTGCCCTGTGACACTGCCGATGGCCTCCTCCGTCGACGCCATCGCCGACCCTCACATCGCGCTGGCCAGCCATGTGTGTGAGAAGCCGACCACTAACGCTGTTCGAATTTTAGCTAGCTGTCTCGCTGAGACGTTCAAGCATCACTGTATAAAAAGTTCAGTTATGGCGTTAGGTGCGGATTCAGATGTACTCACGTTGCTGGCCGAGGTTTGTAACAGTAAAAGTCCAAGTGTGACTCTGTGAGTTCTTGCATAGTATGCCCCTCCATGAGGTGCGTTTCTGCTATAAAGTGCAGGGAGCAGCTGAGTTGTCTGAAACATTGGTATTTCAGTGTTTGCTGTTTCAGAATTCATCGCTCCCATCAGTTAGCTGCTGATCTATGCAGTCTGAAGCGTGTGTTGACAACTAGAGCCAAGGTTCAGACGACAGTCTGAAGCGTGTGTTGTCAATGATATATGATTACAGTTTCAGTTATATTTGGCGCTCGTTGATTTTCCACATTCATAATAAAAGTAAAAGTGTTATAATGAGTAGTTCTATGTTACAGAGAATTGAAGTCCACGCTCATGTAAATTTGCATAGAAAATTTCATATATAAAAAAGAAATAGAAAAATTCACTATACAAAAAAAAATGGAAATTAAATAAAAAACTGAATTGTGTGAAACTGCGAAAGTTCAAACATGGCTGAAAAATATAAAGTCAAAACCAAAAAGAAACAAAAAAGACAAACCCAAAAAATGTTCCTAGGAAAAATTATGAGAAATTCAAATTGTTCAAATATGGACGCTTAAAATTGTTAAAATAAATCCAAAATTTTCTAGTACTCGCCTCCCACCTCTTTTCTCACAAAAAAAATATAGAAGCTCTCTCTTGAGAACAAAAAATAAGGCATTTCGCAAACAAACTAGTATGAAAATCCTAGATATGTAGGAAAAAGAACAAACCGTACGTGTTCAACTTAAAAATAAACTCGTGAAATACCTTATAGGGAAAATAGGATCGGTTTTATTTCCCCCGTTTCTAAAATATATACACAAAAGTTTAAAATAAAAAAGTTGAGAAGTTCAAATTAAAATAACAGAGTAGTTCGACATTTGAAACAACTCATATTTTTTCTGTTACTAAATAATGAGAAGTGAGAAGTTCAAACAAAAAATACAACACTTTAAAAATTATAAAAAAGGATTTTCACCATTTTCTAAATAAAAAACTCAAGACGTTCAAACATAAATAACGGACCGGTTCAATATTTATTTTAAAAATATGATTTGAAATACAGAGAAGTCCAAATTTATAAAAAAACTCAGACTTTTCTCATTACTAAAGAATAAAAGGAAGAAGTTCAAATAAAAAAAGGAACAAACTAAAAAGTTTTAAAAAAAATATCCCATTAAAA